>CM066317.1:83398000-84598000 GCA_033807775.1 Saussurea involucrata
GTCTTACCCGGTAAGGGAGTGCGATGGCTCTTACCACAGTTAGCGCTTACCGGGTAAACTGTGGCATATGATGCCATTTTGGTAGACTAAAATCTTACCCGGTAAGTAAGTGATAGTGTTGAACTTTAACGGTAAACATTTTCCGGGTAAGTGATTAGGTAAACGACTCTTTACCCGGTAATTGAGGGCCAAGTCTCTTACCACGGCAAGTACTTACTGAAAGAATCGTTGCATACTGTGGATCCCAGAATGTGCAATCAGTCACTATATCAATTAATCAATCAATAAGAACATGTAGTGATTCAATCTTGTCATCCATCTCATTCATAGAAAACAGTGTTTACAAAGAGAGTACGACTATGAATGTGTAATTAGGATGATTAACCTAAAATCATATGAAAAGCAAACTATTTATACCTTTTAAGGTATTTTACATATATGGCCCAAACTTTAAGACAATAACATTTTCACCCTAACAATCTCCCCCTTTGGCTCAAAGTTTGGAATAGGCAGCTTCAGTCTTCAAGGTAGGAATCTTCGGTTTCTCGGTCTCTGTCCTAGATGGGCTTCAATACGACGCATGGCTTTCCTGAATTCGATTCTATCATCAATTTCTTCAAGAACACGGATCATAAGACTTCTTCGGCGGGTTGGCAATTGAAACCAACAATTTGACTTTCGTTGTGCTTATGAATCTGTTCCAGCTGAAGACGAATCGCCTTTAAGGTACCATCGGAGTATTTGGCGATTTCGAAGAATCTCAGGAAGCGACGTTCTCCTGACATATTTCGATAGATCACACCAAATTCTGGTTCTGAGAGAATGGTGTAGAGAGGGTAGTCGTTGATGTTTGAGAGTTGGTTGTTTGGTCTTCTGACATTTACGATCGGTTGGTGGCTTTCAAGAGCAAGCTGGAAGTCGAATACGTTGTAGTACAGATATTGGCGATACATCCAGCGTCTGACAGCTCGAAGGGCAATCTGGATGTTAAACTTTCGGATTTCCAGACTTCGGAAGTGATTGTACATGTACTCGAAGTCGTCGATTCGTAGATGCTGAAAATCGGCTTCAGTAAACGTGTACATCTGCCCATTTCTTCTCCAAACTGTAAACTCAGGATACCATATCTTGTAGAACTGTCTGGCCCCAACTTCTCTGATCTGACCAATTGGACTCTTTGAATGCACATGCTCTTTCCTCTGAACTTTTCATCTAACAAAAAGCATGTATTCCTTCTTGAAGCTTTCTGATTCTTGACCTACACCCAGAACTGCATATGGATCTAACCGACAGATACGTTGTGCGAACAACCATTTTTCTGATTCTTCAAGAAATGCTTGTCGCAGTCTAACGATTCGGTATCTTCTTTCTGCTTCACTGATTTCCGGTGGGTTGGCGTTTGAAGGACCGACTTGATCAGGATTGGACGGACCGCGTTGATTCGGATCTGGTTGAGTAGATTGAGCTGTAGCTGGTTGTGACTCAGAGAATATCGAAGGAATCTGAAGTGGTGTCTGTTGTGGTGCTTGAGGAAGTGGAGATGCTATCGGGCTGATGTGGATATCGTCTGGAGAATCACCACCCAATACATCATTAAGAAAAGTGTCTTCCTGTTCCTTGAACCAAGCTGCTCTAGCAACATCGTCTTTATCATCTTCGGGCTCTGGATGGTCAGTTTCAGTATCTGATACTACGATTAGCTGGACTGGTTGGCCATGAACGATGAAAAAGTTGTCGTAGTTCAGATCCTCTTCATTCGAAGGTATATTTATCGTTTTTGTATCTGCTGCCAGGACCATCCAGATTTCCTCCTCATTGACCTCGGGCTTTTCAACCGTTGGTTCAACGTCCGGGTTAACATATAGAACAATCTGCCTGTCACTTTCTTGTCCATATACCCCTGATTCAAACATCTGAGTGATTTGCTAAAATGTATCATCATCAGATTGACCTTCAGTACCTGTTGCCTCTTTTTCTTCTGGTATTGCTTGACTTTCAGATATTTCTGGTACTGAAGTTGCATCAAGATTGCGTTTCTTGGCGTTCTCCCCCTCATGGTCATCGGGGTCTTCCTCGTGATCATGTCGCCGCTTATCGCCGCGAGCTTGTGCCTTACATGTGGTTTCCAGGATAGTTACACGCTCGGATAGCGGGTCCAATGAAGTACGGACAGAGGCAAGACCTTCTTCCATTCGTTTCTGAAATGCTTGGAAGTCGGAGGGTGTTGGATGTGTGGGATTCGGTGTTTGAGTTGGATCAGGTTGGGTGACTTGTTGTAGGCGAAGTAAGCTCAGAAGATCCTGATCTTGTGGGGTTTCAGGGTGTAAGGATAGTAGTTTGGCCAGAAGTAGGGTTTTCAACTCATCGACAGGCAGGTCGATAGTTGGTTGCACAGGAGCATGTGGAGCTGGATGAGCTCTTTGTGGGCTTGGGCGAGGTTCGGGTTCGGATTCAGTATCGACGGCGGGGCCTTTTCCTTTTATCAGCCGCTTTACTTCGTCGAACTGTTTGCGCATTCTGTCTTCCATCGCCTTTTGATCGTGCTCGTATTGTTCTCTGGATAGAAAAGAGGGTAATCTAACACCGGGATCACTTAGATTGCCCGTTTCAGTAACTATCGTAGAGATAGTACCACCTACGTTCACGGATGGCATTTAGATAGCCGTGGTAGGATTTCCGTCCGATCCTTGTAAGCTGCTCAGAGGCAGACTTACTATAGACGTTCCAATCGGGTTACTCAGAGCACCGATAATAGCAGAAGTAACGACTTGTGTCGTAGCCAAAGAAAATGTTATTATATCGAGGGGCTCTAGACTCAATGGTGCACACAAAAAAGTCGAGACCGAGGGCTGCTGGTCTCTATTTTCAATATCGGTACCTTCCGAGTGAAGGCCCGATAGCTGATGTGTTATTTCCCCGTGTTCTATTGAAACAGATATCTTTTGAGAGGTACCTGAGTGGATAAGGGGGTGTGCAATTGCATCGCTGGGTCCACGATGGCTTCTTCAATGTCCAGTCCCAACGGATGAGACTGTACAGTAGATGTGGCTACCCAGCTTAGATTTGGTTGGATACTCTCACGCTCATCATTTTTTCTTTTACTTATCCTTTCTCTCACGCTCACATTTGCATTTTCGACTTGTTCTTCCTCATCACTCCTTATAACTCCTGTATCGCCTGGGATGGTGGTAGATGGTTCAGCGGATGATGTGGAGGCGGATTCGGATCCGGACTCAGATTCGGATTCAATGGTAGTCTCGTTTGGTCCTATGCGGCGTGGGATACGTTGACGGCGGATGAGTCGGTCAGTTGTGGACTCAGATTCTGATGAGCCTTCTTCAGCACCAGAGGCTGACTCGGATTCGCCTCAACTCGGTGGGTTTTGGGGGTGATGGATCACAAATGAGTTCTTCGTGAAAAGTAACGGAGGCATCTACCAGTCTTTCATCTGATTCGGATTCGGTTTCGACCACGGGAGGTCGGCGACGGGTAGATGTGGATGGGCGGGTGCTGGTTTTAGGTGTGGATGTGGTTGCGGTGCCATGTTGTCGGCTTGAGCTTGCATGCACGGTCGAGGCACCCCCAACTCCAGTTCCCCTTACAGATTGTACGCTCAGCGCACCTTGTCCACGAGCCCCAGCTCGTTGGACGCTTCCACCTCTCGTTCTAGGACCCTCACGTCGCTCAGGTCGTGCTCCCGAGGGAGGTCCTTCCGGCTCTGGACGGACCATGGGAGCCTCTAGATTGTGCACTCGTCTATACTCAACTACATTTGGTGCCCCGGGACGTGCATATGCAAGTAGGGCATTGGGAATAAGGCGTGGGACAACGCCTGGGAATTCAATGCGGTTTTGCAAGTGTTGCATGCGAAAAGAAGGACATACCAGATGTGATGCTCGTCGGCGGATGGTAGGATCGGCTGTCATATGATCTCGGATTGCGAGAGACAGGAACCTGATGTATGGTATGAACGAGCGATGACGGTTTTGTTCACGGTCGGCAACATTTGAAAGAAGCTCATTCCACAGTATCGCAGCAAAATCGACGTGGCGATCAAATGCGATCACATGAAAGAGTCGCAAAAAGTTGGTGGTGCAGGAATCAATTCCACGCCATTTGGAGGATAGGCAACGACTAAGGATGCTGAATAGCGATGCCCAGAGAGGTGTCAGGTTGGTTCGCGTGAAAGAGGATAGGCGGTTGAGATCGCCATTGTATCATAAGGAGAGAACATCGGCAAGCAGTTGATCGTCGACAATGGTTGGGGCGTATGCAGCGTGCCCATTTGCGTTTGCCTCGGGGAGGCGGAGCATCCGACGGAAAGACTCGAGGGTAAGTGTGAATCGGCTGTTGTCGAGTCTGGCTTCAATGGAAACTCTGACAGGTCTGATGTTGTTATCGGTGACTCGGTGAATTGTATGCCATACTTGTTGAACATACAAGAGCGGGACCTCGGCAACGGCGGTGAGTGCGTGAATGATGGGATGTCTTTCGAGGATTTCGAGGATGATCGGATGTTGAGTGTGAAAATTAGCGAGCACCAGGTGGTAGTTGTTGCCTTAAATTGCCACGCGACAATCGACGGGGACGAGTGCAATGTCCGCCGCCTCGTTAATCGGAGATCCTTGATCCGCCAGGAGTCCTGTGTATACAAAGTGTAAGTACCGATGTTGTGTGTAGCAATGAAGTGCGTACCTGAGAGTTTCGGCCTTCGGATGTGCAAAGACATGAAGTACAGAAGCCAAATGTAACATTTGGAGGGTTCCGGAAAACTTGGAGTCCGGATCTCATACTCCGGAAAACATACCGGAATCCGGGACCAAATTAATACGAATCCGGAGTCCGTAAAAAATATCGAAAAAACATACCGGAAAACAAATCCGGATCCGGAGTCCGGTACTCATGTTCTAGAAAACATGATGAATTCCGGAACTCGAGTTCTGGAAAACTCAACTTCCGGAAAAACCTACGGTTTGAACATAGTCGTCGAATCTGACCCCAAAACACAAGTTTAACCAAGCAAATGACCATAGATGTAATCCATATGTATGGATAAGTACATATAACTCAGCAAGTATTCGATAAGTAGCAAAATCGAAACTCAAAAAGATTCGAACCTTCGGTTCGTTCAAGAACTCGAAAAATAAACCCAAAATCTATGCAATGCAGACTAAGGTTACTGAAATCGAATCGATTATCATTAAACAATGTTAACCCATACCTGATTTGGAGCAAAACTCGATCGACTGAAATCTGGGAGTGAGTGTGTGCGACTTGAGAGAAACAGAGAGTTTTCGAGAGATTAGGAGTTCGGAAAATTAAATTAGGGTTTTTGATGGGTTTATATAGGGGAATCCGGAAAACCTAAGTTATCCGGAAAGTGTCCGGATCCGGAAGGAGTCCGAAACCTATTCCGGAAAACATTGAGTTCCGGAAAACCCAAAAATAATCCGAAAAACCCAAAAATAATCCGGAAAACTTCAATTTTACCCAAAAGTTTTAAGATTGACACAAACTCCTCCTGAACTTTTTGACACTAAACAAAATGATACTTTAAAAGGCTACGTGTCTTTTGCTCCCCAATTTATGCATGAGGTTAACAAAATAAATAAATGGACACAATGGAAAAACCAACTTTGTGAAAAAAATTCAAGATAGAGAAAAATGGAAAAACCAAGTGTTCCTCCCCCTCAAATGATGCATGTACTAAAAAAATTATCTTTGGGTGCTCCCCCTAAACACAATAGCAAACTATCAAACGTACAGGTATCAAGAAAATTAACACAACTAAGGAAAATCAAACAAAGAAAAAAACTACGAACAAGTTAACGAAAGAAATCTAACTTATTAATACAGAGGTTCTTAAATGCTGAAACACATACAAATAGAGTTCAAGATCAAGGAAGTGCGAACTTTGCCAAGAGTTGTGTGGGCAACAAGTGGAGAATAAGCAGTTCCTTGGAGTTGAACAGAAGCTGAATGAGAATCAGAGGTATTCAAACCTTCAGATTGAGCATACCTAACTTGGACACTAAGTAATTAAACCGTTTTTCGTCCAAAGCTTTGGTAAATAGGTCTGCAATCTGATGTTCAGTATTAACAAAGTAGAGTTCAATCGTACCTCGTTCGACGTGATATTTGATGAAGTGATACCGAACGTCGATGTGTTTGGTCTTCGTGTGTTGGACCGGGTTGCTCGATATTGCAATAGCGCTCTTCGAGTCGCAGTTTATCGGAATGTTGGAGTACGTGAAGCCGTAGTCCTTCAGCTGAGTGCACATCCATATGACTTGTGAACAACAACTTGCAGCGGCCATGTATTCCGCCTCAGCTGTTGATGTAGACACGCACTGTTGTTTCTTTGACGCCCAGCTGACCAAGCTATCTCCGAGAAACTGCACGTGACCCGACGTGCTCTTCCGATCCAACATACTTCTAGCGTGATCCGCGTCTGAATAAACTGTTAGCTCAAAACCTGTTTCTTTCAGGTACCACAAGCCAAGATCAGCAGTACCTTTTAAATATCTAAAGATTCTTTTAACAGCAATTAAGTGCGATTCCTTAGGTTTTGATTGAAAACGCGCGCAAAGGAATGTCGAGAACATTATATCTGGCCTACTTGCCGTCAAATACATTAAAGAACCTATCATCCCTCGGTAGGTCTTGAAATCCACATCCTTTCCGTTAGGATCGGCGTGTAACCGCGTACCGGGGGTCATGGGAGTTTTCACAGGCCCAGACTGTTCCATCTGGTATTTCCAAAGAATGTCCCGGATGTACTTAGACTGGTTTATAAAGATCCCGATCGACAGTTGTTTAACTTGAAGACCGAGGAAAAAATTCATTTCACTGAGCATACTCATTTCAAAATACTGTCCCATGAGTGTAGAGAAGTTCTTACAATACTGAGGGTTTGTTGAGCCAAAAATAATGTCATCAACATACACTTGTACAAGAATAATATGACCCTTTTCATTCTTAATAAACAACGTAGTATCGATTTTACCTTTAGAAAAACCTGTGTTGACTAAGAAAGTGGACAAAGCATCATACCAAGCCCGTGGTGCTTGTTTGAGGCCATAGAGGGCCTTATCTAGGATGTAGACATGGTTGGGCTTGGAATCGTCGACGAAGCCTTCCGGTTGCGAGACATATGCCTCTTCCTTGAGAATGTCGTTGAGAAAAGCTGTCTTCAAGTCCATTTGGAAGACGGTGAGGTTCTTGTGCGTGGCGTAGGCGAGGAACATTCTGATCGCTTTAATCCTTGCTATCGGCGCGTAGGTTTCGTCGTAATGCCTTCTTGTTGTTGGTATCCTTTTGCAACGAGACACGCCTTGTTGCGAATGACAATGTCGTCTTCATCCTTTTTGTTCTTGAACACCCACTTCGTGCCGATTACTGTCTTGTTTGTCGGACGTGGGACGAGTCGCCATACCTTGAGAGCCTCAATCTGGTTGAGTTCTTCTTGCATAGCGATAACCCAATCCGGATCGTGGAGTGCTTCAACGGCGGTTGTGGGCTCAATCTTGCTGAGAAAGCCGGAGAAGAGGCAAAAATTTGCGGATGCGCCTCGAGTCTGAACAGGTGTAGATGGATCACCGATGATCTGATGTAAAGGGTGTGTGCGTTTCCACTTGGTTGTGTGTGGAAACGGTTGAGCGGTTGCATGATATGTGTCCGGATCCACATAAGTACCAAGAGGAAGATCTTGAACAGCTTCGAGTGTTGTCGGATGTCTGACTGGAACCACCGGTTCTGGATTCGTTAACGGTTGAACAACTTCCGGGGAAGAGGATGGTTGTTCCTTCAGAGTTGTGGATGACGAATCTTCAGCAGCTACTTCCGGAAGAGGCAGGACTGGCTCCGGTGGGATTTCTTCTTCGAGAGATGCATCAGTTGTGTTCATCTTTCCCATCTCGCATGCGCCACACAGTCGATCTTTCTCGAACTTCATCTCGGGCATGCCTTTCACGTGTCCGCCTAGCACCAGCTTGTTGATATGTTTGAAGTTGAGGTGCGAAAGCCGGCGATGCCAAATCCACGTTTGTTGAGAATTCACCTTTGACATCAAACAGACGGACTCTTCGGTCTTCAGCGATGAGAGATCATTGGTGTAAAGATTGGTCTTGCGAGTTCCAACCAATAGCTCCTTTCCGTCTTCTGTGCGGATGCTATACCTCTTGGCCTTGAATGCTGAAGAGATTATGACCTAACCCAGCGACGTATGAAACTTTCTTGATCGTGATGTTGTCTTGCACGATGTCGCCGTAGCCCATGATTGGTGCCTTGTCGTCGTTCCCAAATCTCACGTTGCCACAATATTTTTCCGTGAAGTTCGTGAGAAGCTCCCTTCGACCGGTCATGTGTTTGGAGCATCCTGAATCTAAATACCACACATGCCCGTTCTGCAAAAAGAAGGTTAAACAACCTTAGGTACCCATTTAAAAATGGGTCCTGGGGGGTTAGGTGTAGCACCTGTTTTAGGAACCCAATTGGAATTGGGCTTCCGTTTGGGTTTGCGTGTTTTACGCTTATGTCGAGAATTAAAGACATGATAAGACCCAAACCAATCAGTTTCATATTGTTTATCAACAAAATCATTTAATCCACAATGAGAACAACACAAACAATCATGAGATAACTGAAGTAATTGCTGAATTGAATAAACTTTTAAAGGAAAATCAACACATTGTTCAACAAAATCACTTGAGTCATTTACATCATAATTATTATTGTTTGTTCTAGAATGGAAAACGGAATTAAATGACTTTGTCTTCAACTTGCTCTCGTTTGATCCTTTTGCTACCCACTTTTGTTTGACTTGTTTAGCCCGACCATTTTTATCTGAAAAATCATTAAATTCATGATCAGTAGAGCTTGAGTAGTAAGGATGTCTATTTTGAGAGGTTCCGGTTTGTTTCCGTTTCTGTGAACGTCCTTTGGATTTAGATTTGTTTTTGGAAACAACGTTCACAGATCGGGTTTTAGGCGCGGATGTAGAACATTCACCCTTTTGAAAATTTACCAGTCGATTAACTGCTTTTGAAAGAAAATCTGTGTGATTTGGAAGCGGTTTATCGAATTCAAACTTTGGAAACTCATCATCTGGACACTCGTTAGAATTCATGAAGTTGGAAAACTCAATCTCATTTTCGGGTGGAACATCACAGAAAGGTGAGGAACAATTTGGAATTTCGTGTTGCAAAGAACCGGTTGCGGAAACGTTTTGAAAATCATAGTTTAAATTCTTTGGCAAACTCATTACTTTGACTTTTCCAATAAATGCTTTACACAAAGATGTATCCGATGAGTTTGAGGAAGGTTCAAACAGAGTTATCCTTTGACTTTGGAGCTGGTCAAACTTCTCCTGAAGTTTGCCTTTGCTCACTCGCTCTTCCATCACTTCTGTTGCCAAAGCAGACAGTTTAGATGGGAGACGATCGATTTCTGTCCGAAGGATTTCCCGTTCCTCAACAGATACAGATTTGGTTTTTGTGGAATTTAAACGCTTAAGTTGGGATTGAAGCTCTTGTTTTTCTTTTTGAAATTTTATCCGTTCCTGAGCAAATGACTCCTCAGCTCGACTATTTTCATTTCCAAAACGAGAGGTGGAACATAGCGTTTAAACTCGTCCGTCTCTGTTTTGGTCTCAGTGTCAAGGCCCTCATCCTTTTTGGAGGAATCCTTGGGCGTTGCAACCTTGTAGCCGTCAAAGTAGTCATTTGATAAGTATTTGGATTTCTTTTTCGTATATGATGAGTTAAGAACTTCATACGCAAAAGGCATTTGCATTTTAGTGGTATGTTTGCGTTTATATTCCTTAGTGTCCTCTTCCTTCTCTTCGAGTGATCCCGTCCATTTGATTTTATATTGGGGATATCTTTTCTCGAGACCAAAGAAGTTAAATTCATAAAGAGTGGGTCTCATTGTCAACATCTTTTTCAAGTAATGTAGGTTGTCGTACCCAATTCCCCATTCTTTATTAGAGTAAGTGAACTCCTTAGGTTTGTTCATATGAATCGTTTGATCAGTTTGACCTCGTTTATGGAGTTTAGTTTCAAGATCTGTTATTTTAGAAACAAACTCTTTGTGTTGAATTTGAAGAGAACAACATTGATAGACAATCTCAGCCTTCTCATTCTCACACTGATCAAGTTGATTGTTTAATTCAGATATTTTGGCTCTTAAATCTTTGGGTGCAATGGACAAATTCGTGCATTTTTCTTTTAGGTATGAGTTATCAGACTTAACCTTCTCGGTAACCTTTACTTGAACACTTAACTTTTCTTTTAGATCAGTTATTTCAAGCGCTTGTTCACTTATAGTTTTCTTACCGGTGTTAACGCGTTGAACAAGCAATTGCATCTGTTCCATAAGAGCTTCATGGATAGGGATACATACCTGACATGAGTCTCCGAGGTCTGTGGGAGGAGAATGATTGCCCATGAAGCACAAATGAGCATCAGCATCTTCAGTGTCACTATCGTCGGATTGGTTCAGCCAATGATCAACTTCAACCAGCAATGCCTTTCCAGCTTCCTTTTGTTGAGTTAAGAGTAACTTGGCTTTGTAGTATTCTGAATTCCGAACAACGGGCTTTCGGCAGTCTTTAGCAAAATGACCAAGTTTCCCACAGTTGTAGCATGTAACTGGTTCATCTTTATTTTTAACCTCAGGCTTGCGTTCATGTTTCTCCTTGTGCTCAGACCTTTTGTGCTCATCAGAACGTCTTTTCCCTTCATACCAGTCTTTGTGGTCATGTCGCTTGTTGGGGGTAGTTGAGTAGCGCTGATTGTTCGAAGACGGCTTGTGGAAGAACTTCTTCTTTTGGAAATACTTGGAAATGAGGGCCATGGCTTTCATGATTTCAGTCATCTCTGGATCTGAGTCAGTTTCCTCAGATTCTTCTTCTTCTTCTGGTTCTGACTCATTTGATACTTGAGCCTTTTTGGAACTGCGGCTGGATGACTTGCCGCGTTTGTCAGATACCAGTGCGAGAGGATCAGCTTGATGCTTGGAGGATGACTTCTGTGTGCTCAACATTTCCATTACCTCATCTTCGTCTTGCATGAGCATTTCATACAGCTCATGGATTGGCACGTTCTCAATCTGATGGTTGTGCTTGATGTGGGATGCAAACATTTTCCATTCTGGCAAGAGGTTGTGTAGGAACTTGAGAGCATTCTCGGTATTGGATCGCATGATCTTGTTCTTTTGGAGATCATTCAGGAGTAGACAGAATCGCTCATATGTCTGTGTTAGCGATTCGCCCTTACGCTGCTTGAAGGCGTCAAATCGAGTGATGCAGCTGTTGATCTTCAGTTGATTTCCGACTTTGCTGCCGCTCATCATTTTGGCAACTTGATCCCACATCCCTTTCGAGGTGTCTTTGTAGCAGTCGATGGCCGTGTAGATCTCATTCGGCAGACTTTGGACTAAATACCGCTTGGCATGCTTCTCTCCATCAAATCTGATCTTTTATGCTTCAGTCATTTGGTCGTAAGTTTTGGGTGTCGGTTGAGCTTGGGTACCATCTTCTTGAGCCGGAACAGTCGCCATTGGAGTCGGTTGAGGACCATCGGTGAGAGCTTGCCAGATGTACTCATAATTGTCCTTTGATTCGATGAAGATCAGAAAACGGTCTCTCCATTTGGTGTACTCGCCTCGATAAAGGATCGGAGGCTTGGAGTCGGTGCCGATTGCTAAAGCTTCTCTAGACATGGTAGGATTGCACTAGGTGATCGTAAGGTTGAAAGGATGATTCAAGTGAATAGTGATCTAACGCAAGGAGACCTAAAGTGTCCTAACGCAGTTCTAAGTGAAGAGTGATACTTAACAGAATAAGCACCAGACAAAACAAAACAGAAAAATGCAACAGATAGGAAAATACCGGAAAACTATGTAAGCACAGAGAAATCCGGATTGTAATCCGGAAACGGTGTAAAATACCGGAGTCCGGGAGAATCCGGATCCGGGTAAATGGCGGAGTCCGGGAAGAAATTTATTGGAATCCGGAATCGAGGTCGGAATTCGGGAGCAACGGAGTCCGGAAGGAAGTCCGGATAATGTTCCGGAAGAAAATTGATCCGGAGTCCTGAGGTATCTGGAGTCCGATAAGAAGTCCGGGAAAGATTTCCGAAATCCGATAGGGGTTCCGGAATCCGATAGCAATCCGGAAAAAATTCCGGAAACAAATGAAAAAGTTGCGGAAAAGGTAATTGTCCGGAAGAAGACTTACCCGGATTAGAACTTGCGGAAAACTTATCTGTTCGATCATAAATTCGATTAAAGTGACCAAACTTGAAGATTTTGTTCCTGAAACGATGTCAACCAACAAAATATCCAAATAAACAAATACCTAAGTGGATTTTCAACCAAAAAACACGATTTTGACCGAAAATTGATGAATTTGAATAAGTAGAGTATAAACCCAGAAAAATTCAAATTTGACAAATTAAGTGCTAATAACTTGGATTTTTGAACCGAAACTTTGGAAATCTTAATCTAATGCAGAAACAAACACAATGAAATGATCAGAAAGCAAAAAATCGCAGAAATCAAATAAAATTGAAAGAACACAATGAACTCACAGTCGACTTTTTGACAAAAACTTGAATCACCTTCAATCTTTCTGCTCTGATACCACGTGTGAATCCCAGAATGTGCAATCAATCACTATATCAATTAATCAATCAATAAGAACATGTAGTGATTCAATCTTGTCATCCATCTCATTCATAGAAAACAATGTTTACAAAGAGAGTACGGCTATGAATGTGTAATTAGGATGATTAACCTAAAATCATATGAAAAGCAAACTATTTATACTTTTTAAGGTATTTTACATATATGGCCCAAACTTTAAGACAATAACATTTTTCACCCTAACACATACAATACCATTTAAACTGTTTTAATAGACTAAAATCTTATATGTTAAGTAAATGATAGTTTTGAATTTTACCGGTAAGAGCATCCACACAAGTCTTGCAAGACCCCTTGCAAGATGACATGACATGTGGCTTGCAAGGCCTTGCCATATTTCTAAATTAGAAAACCCTTTCACAAAATAAGTATATTAAACAATAACATTTTTTAATTTAATTAATTTGTTTGTTTGTTTATTTAAACATTAATTATTAATATGTTTATTATTTATATTATAATTTATTAGTTTAGAAATGAGTTTGACCTTGCATGTGTGTGAAAGATGTTATTGCAAAGCTGATATAACACTTTAGAAAGAAGTATGGTCTGTGTGTGGATGGTCTAAGCGTTTAGTAAACTGCTATTTATTTTTGAAAAATTAACATTTATTAAAAAACGAACTAAAGTAGAAATGTGAAAAATTATTTTGGAATGAATGGTACTTGCTTCATTGCTTTTAAGGGGGTGCTTGGGATTGCTTATTTTTTTGACTTATTTGCTTATTGTTTTTTCTCATCATAAATAAACTATTTTGAGTGTGTGGATTGAAAAAAAGAAAAGTGCTTATGACTTTTTCCCACCACAAATAAGTTGTTTTTGATAAGTTAATCTATTTTAACTTATTTGTTCAAATTACATATTTACCCCCAACTCCTTTTTAAGTTTTTATCCTGACATAAGTTGATAAACGCTTTTAAAAATAAGCCTAAATTGTTTTA
Source organism: Saussurea involucrata (assembly GCA_033807775.1). NCBI lineage: Eukaryota > Viridiplantae > Streptophyta > Magnoliopsida > Asterales > Asteraceae > Saussurea > Saussurea involucrata. The sequence goes on from CM066317.1 coordinate 83,411,647, forward strand.
AATAAGCAATCCCAAACACCCCATAAAGATAAAGAAATTAAAAACAAAAATCAATAATTTTCCTAACAATTTCACCGATACGATCGGGACAGGGCTATTGTTCACACTTCCGCCCATCACCGCCATCACATTTTCCGATATGGCCACCACCACGGCCGGCGCCGATGACGACACCACCGACCGTCCTCCTCTCCATCGAGACTCAGTTCCAGTCGTCGATCTCCGCCTCCTCTCCCAATCAGAGCTCTACTCTCTTTCTCTATCTTCCGACTCCTCCTTCGATCTCAACCGTTGCGACGACGTCGTTATCCCCAAAATCAACCGCTCCGTTTTCAACGAATCCGCCGGCAGCCGTAAACAAACCTACTCTCGTCTCCGTCTTGCAACGGCGGAGTCCGCCAAGACCACCACGCTTCACCGCCGCACACCTCACCTCCGGCCGTCGCATACAACCTCTTCTAACAACATTAATGACCCCGAGCAAGCGGAAAACTCTCTGATCATTCGTATGTTGAAACACCTCTGTAAATCAGATCCGAATTATCAGGATTTAGTTGAGAGTGAAGACGGAAACGAAAACAATTCCGTTGTGCCTGAATTTTTTAACTCGGAAACCCTAGTTATTAAGAGAAAACGAGGGAGACCGCGGAAGCATGAGAATGTGGTGTTCCTTCGTCCTCCTACCGCGAAGAGAATTCGTAATAATACTGTTAAGAAGGTTGTTGTATTTGATCATGAGAGAGATAGAGAAATTGTTAATGATAGAGGTGTGACAGTGAATTTGGCGACACTTGCCGGAATAGAGGATCCGTACGGGGGCGAAATTAGGAGGAGGACCGTGGGAATGTCGACGGAAGATGAGTTGTTAGGGTTTCTGAGAGGTTTGAATGGACAGTGGGGGAGTAGGAGGAAGAAGAGGAGGGTTGTGGATGCTATTGAATTCGGTGATGTTTTGCCTAAAGGCTGGAGGTTGAGTCTCTGCATAAAGAAGAAAGAAGGCCGTGTTTGGTTATTCTGTCGCCGTTACATAAGGTTCCCATTCTTCCTCTCCTTTTAAGCTACTTGCTACACACATTGGCTATGGAGGGTGATCATCTTTAACTCCATATGCAACATAGCTAACTTCTGTATCAAATTCTCACTCCATATGCAACTTTAACTCTATGCATTGTAGCACAAAAGTCCTAATCCAGTTGGGAATGCAACCATGGTGCTCTAAATCCTAATAGGTTTAATACTATTTTTATGGTCTAGAAGATTATTGCTAAGGAGTACATTGATATGTTTTATAAGAAAGAAAGATATAATATCTTTATGTAGCTAGTTTGGGACCATTAAGCTTTTGAGTTATGCCATTAAGCTACATTATTTAGGTTTTTGAGTTCTTACATGATCTTACTTTGATGATTACCAGTCCTAGTGGTCAGCAATTTGAATCTTGCAAGGAAATATCTACATACTTGATCTCTGTTATTGGAGAAGAAAACTTGGATAAGCCAAATCACATTAACATTAACAGTTGTGGCGATGCTGCTTCGAAAGGAGCTTCTGTGAACGTAAGTTGGTATTTACAAGTATTTTGCTCATTTTTTTAATTAATTCTTTTCCATTATTGCCCTTTTTGTTAGTTCATTTCCTATTTATAACAGGCTGCTGATTTTGTTCTGCAAGAAGACATCAAAATAGATGGCCCAATAAACAATCCATCGTCATCATCATCATCACCACCACCACCACCTTTGTCTACAAACCCTGAGGAATCGGAACAAGTCACCATGGATATTGAAGTAGAGAAAACTGAACCATCACTAGCTCCAGTCTCGGAATTGGATTGTGATCCTGTATTGGTGACTGGACTTCCTGAAACTGAACCTGAACCTGAACTTGAACAAGTAACAAACGAGGAACCGCTAGCATCGGTTTCGGCTGGTGACAAACCTGAACCTGCTTCTGGTCTTAATTACGAAATGAATTCGGGGAAACTATCCGATACCGAAGAGCTTGTTCGTGATCTTAACATTGCGTCTCATATTAATGTAGATAGAAATATTTACATTGAAGAATCCAGTGATAAGTCGGGGGGCAACAACTGTCCCATAAACGATGAAGTCTCTAGGACGGAGACGGACCGAGTTCCTGATATTGCTGTTTCTCAGTCTGAACTTTTAGTTGATGAAGTCCCATTGTCCATTAACGAAAGCAACAGAAAGCCCGAACCTTCTGGTGAAGATCATGTTAAATGTATTGACGATAAGTTGGAATGCAATCTTGATCAGGGTATAAGTTCTGGAAGCTTTCTTCTTTCTCCATTCCCAACTAAACAGAGTGGGGAAGGTTGTGGTGTTGGGGAAAACGACATTAGTGGACATGTGAGTAATCAAGATGAAGTTTCCGAAACTGGGGTTGCATATGTTGATTCTGTTCATAACAAATCAGAGTGCATCCTTCCTTCGTCACCAAATGAACCAATGGGCAATGGCATTGGTGTTGGTAAAGATATTGTTGGTAGTGTTGGAGTCCTCGATCATGCAGTTTCTGAAACTTCGCGTCCTAAATCAAGCATCTGTGACGAAAAGGGTTTTGGTGGAAACATGGATATGCGTATCAATAGTACATCTGACGAGTTGATATCTGAAAAGGAGAAAGAAGTTGGTGAGTCTGAGTCTTCATTTGGGCTTTTTCTTGATCGTTTTGGGCTGGATAAAGATGGTGCCACCATAGTCAAGAAGCTTTCTACTAAGCCAACCCGTAGTACTATTGATTCAGTTAAAGCTGTCAATAGTGAAGAAACCCTAATATCTTCCCAAAAACAAGAGTCTGCGCAGAAGGGAGGTTTTTGGAGCACCAGAAATGCTCCATCCGTTGATAACCTTGCTCATGGGACATATAATAACATAAATAAGCTCTCATCTGGGTTAGCAAGTTCGAGACTTGATGCACAATTTGATGTTAATAGGAGGAATGCTTTTGTCAACTATGGTGCATCCGGTATAGAAAGCGTGAGTACTTTTGGGGACGAAAATGAATTTAGAAGTCATCCATCTCTCACATCATGGCAGGAGGAAGAGTGCGAAAATAAAAATATCGGGAGTGATGTCTCCTTCCCCACTATAGGGGAATCCAGGATGCAAATAGATTCGGAAAATGTGACGAAAGTTCCTTCAAGTAAACCCGAGGAAGCCAAATTAGACGACTTCCAAATCTTTAGGAACGAGGCAAAACATAATGAATCAGCCGCTTCTTTAGGCAGCAGCCATGATGGGTTAAATCGGGATGTTTTGGATTTCAATACAAAAAGCAACCTCGAATTCTGTTCCCTCGTTCCGTCTGAAAACGAGCAAGCGTTCAGCTTCCAAGACGACGTAACGTGTCTGTACGACACAGCAATGGATGAATGCAAGCCGGAAGGCTCCGAAAGGGGACTGCTTAATCATTTTTCCATTGCTGACACTTCCGATGATATTTTCGAGAATAAGATCTATTCTACACCACTAGATGGGCTGAAATTCGACGATGAAAGAGATATTAGCAGCAACGAGTTAAGTCTAGCTTTCGGGAACCCTCATGCTTTATATTCAGACGCTATTCGGGTGGATCAGAAAAAAGATCTCAAGATTGACGAAGCATTTGATGTTCATACGAGTTTGAGTATGGTTAATAATAGTATGGTGGAGAATTTGAAAGCGGGAAGAGGTTCGGTGGGTGGGTTGTTTAATCTTTCTTGTGACGATAAAAGTAGTGGTTTTCAGAATGGTGGTAATGCGGTTTTCGCTGGGAGAGCGTGGGACGGGATGAAAGCTGATGAATTTAAAAGTTGTGGAAACAAGTTCAGCACTGGTTTTGGAAGTAATCATGGTCAAAGTCAAAGTGGTATGTGGAAAACTAGTGGTGATGGAAATCAACTACAAAGTGGTTTATCTACCTCTTCACATTCACAGATTCAGTCTCCGAGCTCTTTTCACTCCTTTAATATAATGTCGGAGAAGGTATTATTAGTTTTTTCTTATTTGAAATAAACTGCGAATTGAGGGTGTGTTTAACGGGATTGGGCAGGACGAGAGGACTTGAGTGGACCGGATGGGTTAGAGTAAGGTTTTAGGGTTTTAATTTGATGTGGGTAGTTTAGTAATTTACCCTCCCATCTCCTTGTTTCTTGTTCCACCTAATCTTGTACTACTGTGGCCGTTTACCAAACTCTTATAAGGGAAGTGCTTACCTGGTGCACTTACCTGGTGCACTTACCTTACTAGAATACCATGTAAGCATGGCAAGACAGAACATAACAGAACAGGGATCACGTTTGCCGGACTTTTATGTGGAACAGGGTTCCACCCACACCCCGTGGAACAAGGTGGAAGAGACTTATGTTTTACCGGTATAACCTTAAAATAAAATCCAATTCTCTTCTAGAACATAAATACCCCTTTTTTATATTTTATTCATTCATTAAATTTTATTTATTGTAGTTTATGCTTTTTAAACTTTCACTTTACTAATATTATTTTTATATGGTTTCTATGTTTTGATTAATTTATTTAAATTATTAATAGTAAAAAAAATTATAGAAAAAGATGGAAATAAAAATTGGAAACTACGTAACTTTTTTTTTTATTTTGGTGCAACTTTAATCGTCTTGAAGAAAAAACTTTCTAATAATATATTTTGTCAATCAGGTTGTAGCGCAGTGGTTGATCGTCCTGGGTGATGTGGTGGAATATCCCATCTACCCAGGGTTCGATCCCAGGCGTCCTCAACATTGATAAGACATCTTTAAGTTTCAAAATTGCCAGGGATTGGTCCGGGCTGTGCCTACCCTTTCCAAAAAAATATATTTTGTTATAAAGAATATTTATTTCATTATAATTTAATACATTACATAATTAATCAAAATATATAAACAAGTTATTAGGGGTAAATTGGTCATGTTTCAAGTTCTGTCTTACCAAATGCAGAACAATGTCCTGTCCTGTTTTGTCATCCTGTTCTGTTCTTCATGTCTGCATGCCAAACCCATCCTAAGTGAGTGAGAAGACTCTTACCGGTTAAAAGATGCTTACCAACAATTTATTTTGATGGTGGAGTATGTTACCCTTTAAGGTTTGGTAAACGGTCCCTTAGTCCTGTGCAGTCCCAGTCTTGATGTCACACCAAATGTGGTATAACAAGTTTACGTATACCAAACGCACCCTGATAACGTAAAGTAAGTGTAACCCTTACGAGGAAGCCATCTGTTTTCGAGTCTCAGTAACCAGAGAATTTATGATATGACTTGGAACACAAACTTTTATTATAAGAAGTTGTTTTAACAATTGTTTTTTTTTTTTATTGAGACAGGCTGCAGATGGACAGTTTAGACTTGATGAAAGATATAATGAAGGTTTTGGTGTGAGTGGGATGAGATCAGGTAGACCCGAACCGGTGGAATTCAGTTTTCTAACCGGTAGATCTCAACATAATCCGCTTCAAGGGGATTCCAGGGTCTTCTCGTACAATGCCGGAATGGAACAACAGTTCGATTCCTCCTCTTTTTGGCTCGGAAAGAACAACGGTATGATGCCAAATACTGGTGGTGGAAGGAATCAGATTACTACGAGTGTATGTGCTTGGTGTAGAAATGAATTCCATCTCCAGCCGCTTCATTCCGGAACACAAGACGGAATCGGTTCTTTGTGCCCGTCTTGCACTGCGGGAATGTCGGGCCATGTCAACTTGTTGTAGAACAATCTCTGCTTATTATTTCCTCGTGAACATAAGGTAACTTTGAGACAATTCCTTTAACTAAGTGCTTACTTTCCGATTCTACCCTTGGTTATAAGACGGAGAAATTCGTTACTCTCTCTATGATTGAGGTTAAATTTGTCATTTAGGGTGTGTTTGGTATGCAGACAGGATAGGACAAGACAGGACATGATAGAGGACATGACATAATAAGACATGACATAACAGTTGTTCTGCGTTGACAGAACATAAAATATAACATGACCAATTTACCCCTAATAAGTTGTATATATATTTTGATTAATTATATAATTTATTAAATTTAATTACATAAATATCTTATATAACAAAATATATTATTAGAAAGTTTTCTTCAAGACAATTAAAGTGACACCAAAATAAAAAGTTTATGTAGTTTCTAATTTTTCTTTTCTAACCTTTTTCTATATTTTCTTACTATTAATATTTAACAATTTACATGAATTAGTCAAAACATAGATACCATATAAAATAATATTTTGACGACAGTAAAATGAAAGTTTAAAGAGCATAAAATACAATAAATAAATTTAAAGAATGAATAAAATATAAATAGAAGGCGTATTTGATGTTTTAAAAGAGAATTTGATTTTATTTTGAGGTTATATTACTAAAATATAAGTCTGTAAAACTATGGGGTGGGGGTGGGGGTGGGGGTGGAACATGCCTGTTCCACTCTATTCCATGTTTCTATCTGTTCTACATAAAAGTCATGCCAAACATGGAATAGTGATCCATGTTCTGTCCTGCCGTGTCGTGTCTGGTGTACCAAACGCACCCTTAGTTAATTAAAAAGTAAAAACTGTAACAATTTCACATTCTAAAACTGTCTGCTTCTTTCATTGTACCAATTTTGTTATCAGGTTAACAACAGGGTCAGATTTCAGTTACTTGAATGGAGGGAGGCTTGCTCAATTCTGGTACTCTTTCTTGAAAGCATATTTTGATTAAGTTATTTTAAACATTTTTAGAATTTTATCTAAATCTACATTGATATTAAATGGTTTCCTCAGCCATTGCATTTTGTCTTTGCAAAGACAAGTTATGAAGGTGTTATCGGGTCCGATTTACTAGAACCGAGGGTAATTAGGACGGCCATGGGGTAAATTTTCCGGTGACCTTGAGGGAGGGGGCTAACCAGAGTCGATCTACCTCCAAAGGGTTAAGTTCTAACGGCAATGGGGGCATGTGCCGTCTGAGTTTTTTTTTTCAAACCACGAATGAAAATCGTATATATGGCTCAAATCGCAAAGTATCGCAAATTAAACTGCTTGTGTGATTCGAGTGTTTTATGATAAAATTGCATTTCTCAAACTACAAAATATTGTACTTGAATGTGATGAAAGGATAGAGGTGCCAAAAATCGGTCTCAGACTTGGCCCAAATTGGTCTCGGTCCCAAACAGTGATCTCGTAACAGGTCTCGCAACGGACCAACCACTGTTCTAAAAAACTCGCCGCACAACCGTCATGGCGCGCCATGGCACCAAGGCTTGTGTCTCACGCCATGGCCTAATGCGCAATTTTCGTAATGTGATATTTGAATTTTATTTACGTTTTTAATGTCTTATTTGCAAGTCTTTTTTAATATACAACACAATTTAACTTGCTTATTACTATTGACTCATTGAGTAACACCGCAAATCATATGTTTTTATATAATATTATATATGAATTAGAAATTTGATGCCATAAGTCACGCTTTGAAAACGCCATGGCTTCGCCGTGGCTCCTAAGGCTTGAGGTTTGGTCTCGCTGCCACGCTACGCCTCACGTCATTTATAACCTTGGTCCCAACCCAAAAACTAAAGTCCGGTTAAGCTTTAAAAAGCCCAATTATAAGAATTGGTCCCTGGCCGGGCTCAAACCTGTTCTACTTTTTTCTAATTGATTTTTAACTTATAAAAAATATTTTTTGAATAATTTGGTCAATCAATTACATTAAAAAATACGTTTGGAAAAAATAAGTTTTATTATAATTAGATCAAGCAATAATACTAAAAGTACGTTTAAAAGCAATATGTTTTTATTTAAATGTATACTTAAAAGTACATTTAAAATAATTTTTAAATAAAAAATCGGGCTAGTTCCAAAACGGGTTAAGTATCCAGGCCATCTGAGTTGGGCCGGTCTAGGTCCTATGCCGGTCCCAGGCTAGGTCGGGTCCATTTGGCCACATCTATGAAAAGGAGAGTGGAAAGTCCATTTAGCCACATCTATGAAAGGAGAGTGGAAACTGACAATAGAGAGTTTCATAATATATACCAAGGTTCTAAATAGCGTGAGACGTGACGTGACTGTGAGGCCAAGCCTTAAGTCTTAGGAGCCACGGTGAGGCCACAAAGTTTATTAAGGCGTGACTTATGGCGGCAAATCTCTATATCATATATAAAAACATATGTTTTATACTATTAATCGATGAGTCAATGATAATAAACAAGTTAAATTATGTTATATATTAAAAACTGGAAAATAAGACATTAAAAACGTAAAAAGAATCAAATATCGCGTCACAAAAGACCACACATTAGGCCATGTCGTGCCACAAACATAGCGTGACGTGAGACACAAGCCTTAAGCTACGGCGCGCCATGACGGCTGTTGCGGCGAGCCTTTTAGAACAGTGATATATACAAAACCAAGTGGTAGCACATAACATGATTTAGTAGTCCAAATCTGTAGCCAAATTTTAATGAACGAACCTTGAAACAAAAGAAGGGTATGCATCAACCTTTTTTCATCCAACACCACACCATTCTCCATCTTTCATTATTGAAGATCATGTATTGATTGATGCGTAAATAGTTATTTTTTGGTTAATACAAATACAATATAAAATTATCTATACGGAGAAATAGGTTTATACGATAACAATAATAATATAAGAGAATAAGAAAACAATATAATAATAAATGATTTTACACTAAAATCACATGTGATTCATACGATCTTGCATTGACTGTTAGTGTAAAATCACATGTGATTTTGCACTGTTTTCTTATTCTTTTATTTTGTTATCGTTTGAACCCTCTCTCTCTCTCTCTCTTTCTCTCTCTCTCTCTATATATATATATAGAGAGAGAGGGATAATAATTTATAAACCTCTAAATGTGTGTAAACTTTGTAATTGAATTTCATAGGTTTTTTTGATGAAATTGTTTCATGAAATTGTTTATTTTGTTGAAAGTGTTTCATATCATTCATTTCTTGATGAAATTGTTTCATATATATATATATATATGTGTGTGTGTGTGTGTGTGTGTTTAATGTAAAAACGACAAAGTTTCATCAAACTGAGAAAATATATGAAACAGTTTCATAGGAATGAAAACAATATACATAACTACATAAAAACACAAATATCTGCAACAATTTCATCAAGAAATGAATGATATGAACAATTTCATTAAGAAAACTATGAAATCCAAAGTTTACACGAAAAAAAGTTTACAAAATAGTGGACATCTCTATATATATATAAAATAAAAGAGACCCCTTATTTTGCGAACCAAAATAATGGTATAAACTTGTAAACCAAGGGTATTTGGGTCTTTTTTCTCAAATTCGTAATTTTAGGAATTATTAATATTTTTAGCAACGACAAACTCTCTCTCTCTCTCTCTCTCTCTCTCTCTCTCTCTCTCGATCCACTGTCACCATCAAGTTCCCGGCTATGACCTCCCACTCCAGATCGTCCTCCCACTCCGGCGACCTTCCCCCAATTCCAGCGAGTTTCATAAACTGTTCGAGTTTCATAAACAGTTTTTTGATAAAAATATGGGGAAAATATATGAAACTTAAAAATTTGAATTATGGGAGAAAAAAATATGAAACTTTGAAACTATATGATTATGTCTTAAAAATCTGATTATTCATATGGATAAAAATATAAGATTATTTCATATGGAAGAAAATATATGAAACTTAAAAATTCATCAAACATATTATGAAACCGTTTATGAAAATTGAAATTTTCGAAGAAAACTGTTTATGAAACTTCAAAGAACTTGAAAATTTCGAAAAAACAGTTTATCAAAAAACAGGTTATGAAACTCGCCGGAATTGGGGGGAGATGGCTGGAGTGGGAGGGGTCGCTGCAAGTGGGAGTAGTACGTGGGTGGTCTACGGTTCACGATAGTGGTGAAGAAAGAGTGGTGTCGATGGAGGGTGGCAGATGGCGGCGGCGCACGGCGGTCGTCGAATGGAGTAGTGGAGAACCATGGTGGTTCTCGGTCGCTGACGTAGAAATGGTGGTGGAGATGCTAGTTCTCGGTGCTGGTCGCCGAATTTTTGTGTGTGTGAGAGAAAGAGAGAGAATGAGGGAGATATGAAGATAATTAAGTATAAGCATGTGTATCCAAGTAATTTTTCCAGTATACACATGTGCATAACGTGCATAGAAACCATGAAACATCTTCAATTATTTGTATGCACACATACATACTATACAGATGAACGGTTATTAAGTTGTTCCTTAAATTTCCATTTTTACGGGGTTTTCCCCTTAACAACCCCCCCCCCCCTCTTCTCTATATACACGTCAAATCTATCTATTTATCTATATCTATATATAAAGTAGAATCATGGAGAAATGATGTGGCATGTTGAGAGAGCTTCATTCATAGTTTTCTATTTTCTCATTATTTTTAATAAAATTTGTTATCGAACAAGCAAACCTTTCATTTTTTCTTTAGGTTTTGAATGTTTTTAATATTAAATGATAATATTCTTATTCATTAATAATTTTTATTTATTTATGAAAAATAAATAAGAAAATTAAAGTAAAATGAACAAAAGTTTTCATTTTTTATTTATATACATAAAAATGAAAATAAATAAAATTACAAATTTATATATAATTAAAAAAACTTATTAAAATTGATATATAAAAATAAAACCGTACAAAGAATGATGGGAGTTGGGACATATTGTTAGAATAAAATTCTCTATATATTTTTTTCATTCTTTCGAAATTTTAAATTATTAAATTAAATAGTATTTTCATTTTTATGTATTTTCATTATAAAAAAGACCTTATTTGATAATTTGACTTTCTGTTTAAGTAGATTTAAACTCTAAACTAACAAATTTCTTAGAGACATTCATTTTACCCTTTTCATTTTTTCATCTATAATAAACGATAACACTCTTAATTCATTAATAAATTTTATTTGTTTGTTTTATTTATGAAAACGAAAGAAAAAATGAACAAACTTGTTAGTTTTTTATTATATACATAAAGATAAAAAAATTATTAAATTAAATAGTATGCATGTATAAAAAAGGATAATAACAATATTTATAATCAATTCTTTTATTTTTAAAAATATTAGTTAATGGAATGTACATTATATATTAATAATTTCAAGAATTAAAGTCATTCATGAATTCAAAAAACGTTTCATCTTTTTCAATTATGAATCATTAATATATATAAATAAGTATTTATTACAATCAATATATAGGGCTCAAGAATTGTGTTGTCATTTTAGGATTGCTTGGTACATGAGTTTTTTTTTGTCAAATTGCACATGAAACAATTGTAAGGTATACTTTTTCATTACTTTTTATAAATATTTAATACACATTTTTAGCCTTTATGAAAAATGCATATTTCATTATAATTTGGTTGTTGTTATGGTATTATTACTTGCAAAACTATGTTCAACATCCAACTATCCAACTCTCTCCATCACTTATAAATCTTCCTCTCTATTCATCTCCTTTCAAGTTTACTTTTTAGTGGTGTACCTCATACTTTCTTTCTCTCGATCTCTACTTATTGGAAATGTTTTCATGGAAATAACTTGAGTGAGGAATTGTTGAAAATCCCTAAATTTAATTTTTTGTATTATCGTTTTTAATTTTTAATTTCTATTTTTATTGCTTTATCGTTTATATTAGATTGAAAGTGTAATAAGTAAATGTGTATTATGCTAAACTTTGTGTTCTTTTCCTAGCAAGGAAATCATGAATGACGGAGGAGAAAAGAACTACCCACTTTCATCAAAGAAACGATATTAACGTATAAACCCTTGCAATTGCAAGTGTGGCTATGTATAAACCCTTGCAAGTGTGGCTATGAGGACCATTGTCATATACAAAAAATTTAAATGTAACTGTTAGTGGAGTTTTTTTTGGTAATTTTGCATATATTTTGTATGTATAGGGTTAATCTACAACCTATCCATCTTATCTTGGTACATCCTCTAGGGTGCGTTTGGTACGCAGACGGGACAGGACAGGACAGAACGGGACAGAACAGAACAGTTGTTCAGTGTTTGGTAAGACACAAATAGAACTGGACAGGACAGAACATGACACGTTAAATGACCAATTTACCCCTAGAATCACAAACAGAAAACATGTATTGCAGCAAGAAAATACATAGAATCACAAACAAAAAATTATAGAATAAAAAAAAACACAGAATCACAAACAAAAAAATATAGAATAAAAAAAAACACAGATGGCAGGTTCACAAGTTGCAGGTACAAATCGAGAATTGGATACAAAATCATGGAATACAAATCGAGAATTGGATACAAAATCATGGAATGCAAATCAAGAATTGGATACAAAATCATGGAATACAAGTTGCAGGTCCAAATCAAACTTTTATACAAAAATTGGATACAAAATCAGTAACAAACATATACAAAATCAGACCAACCAAAATATTACAACAGGTTCCATCAAATAGTGGCAAGCTCCAATAGATTAAAAACACTACAGTACCCAAAATAATAAAGTGGCAGAACCAAGCGAATAGTCAGCTTGCAAGTTGCAAACTACCCACTGCCCAATCTACCACATTTTAGCATCTAGCAGCCAGCTGCATTTGTGAAGCTTAGATCAAACAGCATCACCGAAATGGAAATTTGCATCTGCTCCCGACGAAATCGACTGTTGCAGAAGAAGAAATCGGTAGCTACTGTTTGAAATCGAGCGAAGAAGAAGATATCAGTTTGCAGAAGAAGAAATCGCTAGCTACTGTTTGAAATCGAGGGAAGAAGAAGAAATCGATTTGCAGAAGAAGAAATTGCTAGCTATTGTTTGAAATCGAGCGCAGAAGAAGAAGGAATTGCAGAGAATTGATGGTACATGTGTGATGGAGGCGACGATGGAGGCACAGGTTGGAGGAGACGATGGAGGCGCACGTGATGGGGATGGAGGATCTGATTAGGTTTTCACAAAGAGAAGGGTATTTTTGTCCAAATGTCCCTTGTTCTAGGGGAGAGGGCTGGACACGGTTGTCCCATTGTTGTTCCACTTAGTTCAAGTTAGTCCCACACATGGACACACGTCACACACCAAACATGGTACAAACCTGTTCTGTTCTGTCCTGTCCTGTCCCATCCTGTCCAGTGTACCAAACACACCCCTAGAGTTCTTGCTTCTCTATTTGCTTCTTATCTACTGGGTTTTACTTTTTATGTTCATGACGTGTTTTTGTTCTGTTGGAATCTTAGTGAGTTATCTATTGGTTGCTCAAAAGTTCACATTTGATTAACGGTAAAACAATATTATTTGAACAACTCTTTTTTTTCTTTCAATTTTCAAACATTTTTCAGTATTGTTGTGGATCTCATGAATTTCATTTAAAACAACCATATATCGTAATTATTTATGTTATTTCTTTCCCTGGTTAAACGCAATTGTTACGAAGTATGGCTATATTTCATGACCTCAATCTTCTTCATCAACACGTACCTAAAGTTCTTCATCGACATTTTCCCTAAGGATTTTTTTACTTATGTTGGACCTTTTCGGAATTCTATCATTTAAGTTGTATCAATCTGATGTAGTTTGAACTAAACTTTGAATAATGAGATTTGTTATATTTTATATCATTTTTGGCTTCTTAATACTTGGTTTTTGTTTTTTTATTTGAAGCGGTTGGCAATTTCAAGGAATTATTGCTTAATTTTTCCCCATAGGGAAATGTTTCGTTTTGTTCCATGATTATATTTATATTAACAACCACATTTGTAAGTAATATAGATGTTACACCTCAATTAAAAGTCGTCATTAATTCAAAAAAATCATGTAAATATGATACATATATTTGGCATCCACTTAATTGAATCGACTTATTATGTTAATGAATTACATTGTAAAGCAACTTTTATAAGTTATGGGAAGATTAACTTTGTATACATTCGACGTAATGTTTAATGTTACTAACCATTTTTATAAAATTTAACTTAAAGATCATAACAATATTATTGTAACAAAAATATATTTAAAAAAAGACATGAAAGTCTCTTTGTTAATCAAAACAATATAGAATTAAATTATAGATAAGAAATAATTTGTATTCAAAAGTAGACCTCTTATTGAGGTAAACAAATAGCACACTAGCTAGGTGTGTGTATCCATTTGACTAGAGAATGTTAGTTGTTTGAACCACATCAGGTTTGAGGAGATTGCGTTTTATTAATTGTTAGTTAACAAATTACGTTTCATCCTAACTTTGTTACATGTTTTGTAACAAAACATATTTCATCACCGTGCAACGCGCGGTGGAAAACCTATCAAATCAATGAGAGACCTTCATTGCTATTTATCTTTTTTCTTAGAATTTTATTTTTTTAAAAAAGGTTAGCCTTAGTGTTGTTTAGGTTGTCCCACATTGATAGAAAGATAGACAATTAGAAATGAAGATGTGTATAAAAAGGGTTGATTGTTGTTGAAAAAAAATGTGAAATGGTGTTTGGTTAAAGATAGTTAAACCCAAATTGGATTAGTACTTTTTTGTTTATTTTAAAATGATGTTATCTCAATCAATATCAATATCATCAATATAAATATTGATAAGTGCTCAATTTTGAGTACTTAAGCACTTATTTCTTTGGTTTAGATAGGACTTTTTCATTCTAAAATCCCAACTTTGAGTTCTTTTTTTTATCTTGTTTTACATTCCTGGAGCTAGGGATCATGATTTGCTTGTTTTACTATGTTGGTAGGCTAATTTAAGTGTTTTTGGTAACATCTATAAAAACTAGGGATGAGCATCGATGACAGTTTTCCCGAACCGAACCGGGACCGGACCGAACCCGAACCGGTACCCGACCGAACCCGAACCCGAACCGGTACCATATATTCGATTCGGTATTCGGTTCCAAACATTCCTCAAAGTCGGTATTCGGTATTTCGGTATTCAGTACCGGGATTTTCCCGAAAAAACCGAAACCGAACCGAAATTTTTAAAAGCAAAGTTTTTTTTTAATTATGCATATCATATCCTAAATAAAGTTTATCTTGATTGTTGTTAACATTAATTATTATTGTTTCTAGTTGTATATATAGAGATTGAAGAGTTGATAACGAACACAATGGAAAAACGAAAATCGTAAAAAAATACCGAAGATTGTTGAACTTTTGTTTGGTTTTGAACTTTTTGATTGTTTGTGATTGGTTTTGAAACACATTTTAAACATTATGGAGGCATTTTGGTTTGCGATTGGTTTTGATACATTTTAAAATTTTTGGTCCTAAGTGGTCCTAGTACCGATTTTCCCGTCCCGAAACCAAAACCGAACTGGTACCGTACCGGAACATACGGTTCGGTTTTCGGTACCAATTTTTAGTCCCAAAAAAATTCGGTACCAACCGGTTCGGTCCTGGTTCGGTACCGGTCCGGTCCCGATCTCATCCCTAATAAAAACAGGGTATTGCTGCAGCATTGGAGCAACATGGATCTGGTGATCAAGGGGATGAAGAAGCCGAATTAATGAGCTGGAAATTGATATTTTGGGATTAATCTGATATTTTGTAACCCTTGAAACACTATTTGGATTGTAATGGTAGTTTAAGCAATTGCTTAGTTGGATATTGTACTTTTAGTTAGCTTATTGTACTATCTAGTTAGCCTAGTTGCCTTTATTTACCAAATATGCCCCTCCCTTTTGTTATATATAGAGGGGCCATCTAGCCTTTGTTATCATCCATCTTAGAGCTGATCTCAAATCAGTTCTAAACCTCTCTTTAGTTTATTTCTAGAAATCTTATGAATGGTCTTCAAATCTTCAAGTGTTCTTCATTTAATTTTTCTTTTTCTTTATATACACTTATGCATTGTTGCAGCACTGGATTTATTACATTCTTGTCTTTACTATTCAGTATTTAATTTTGTTAGTTATAGATCTACATTCCATTGTACTCTTGTCATTTACTTTATTGCATCCTACATTCTTGTCTTTACTTTTAAAGTCATTTATTTTAGTTATCTTTTACTTCCAAGTCATTTACTATTCCTTGCATCATGTTTACTTTCCAAGTACTTTGCATTTACTTTGTTTCATTTATTGTAATGAGTAGCTAATCTTTTTAGCTTGGGTGTGAGGCAAAGGGTGTTATGATGACCAAAAGAAAGTAGGCATTTTCATGGCAAAAATGGTGTTTTATTATTCCAACCCAAGTTTCTTCAAGATAATACAATCCCTTGACAAATTTATCACTTTGATAGTGTTAAAGTGTCATGGACCTAGAGATAGGCCATTGAATAGCACGTCAATTTGGATGACTTAAGGGGTTATATCGAGAGAGTAACTTGCAACGAGAGTTGTTACTTTTGTTTTCTAAAATGATTCATTCTTGATAAGTCATCTTTTTCTCAATGGGTTAAAATGGAGTAGACTTAGAGATAAGCTACTTAGGATTACACAAACTTGGGAGGTATGGAGGTTATATCGAGAGAGTGACCTTTAACAAAGAAAATTTGTTTTTCCATATACTTTGAGAACGCCATTTCCATCGTTCCATTATCTTGGGTTCTGCTCAGAGATGAGATTGCTCTAGCCACTGGAATCATGGGATGGTGAGAGTCCGAGATGAACGTGTCTCAAAGTAGATAGTAAAACCAGTTTTTGTCACTGCTATGCTGCAGCATCATGCTGTAGCATTGTTGTAGCATTGGTCTGCTGGAATTTGGTTTATCATAACATCACAAGTCTTATACCCTTGCTTCTCTTTTAATCTTGTTAATTAGAATCTGTGTTAATCATCAACCAACCAATCAAAATATTTGCTTCCAAATCGTCATCTGAAATCACTTCTTTCATCATACTTTAATAGCGATTTTAACTCCAATCTCTATGGGACGATACTTGGTACCTTTACCATTTTATTACTTGAAAAGACGACATAGTTCCACATAAGTATACTTGCTTATTGGTTCTATTAGCACACGTCTGTAGGTGTATTCCACACACTCATCAAATATACAAAGGAAAATTCATCAAATCAATGAGAAGCCTCCATTGATATTTATCTTTTTTTCTTAGAATTTTATTTTTTTAAAAGATTAGCCTTAGTGTTGTTTAGGTTGTCCCACATTGGTAGAAAGATGGACAATTGGAAATGAAGACGTGTATATAAAGGGTTGATGGGTGTTGTTGAAAAAATGTGAAATGGTGTTTGGTTAGAGATAGCTAAACCCAAATTGGATTAGTATTTTTTTTGTTTTTTTAAATGATGTTATCTCAAGTTTAATGATTTTAACATCAATATATAAGTTAAACAATCATTATATAAACCTAATTATTTTTATTTTGGTGGTAAGATAACAATGCTTATAAATCAAATTTTTTATTAAATCAATATAAATATATCAATATGAATCAATATAACTCTAAAGTCATTTAGGTAACCTTCCAATCTCATGAGGTTGGTTCATTTTACGCAACCGTCTTTTTGTAAAACAAAAATTAACGTACATGAAAATCTTTATCTTTATATTTTATATACATCAAAGTAAGATCTACAAGTGACAACCTAAGATTTGAGTATTCTATGTTTCTTGAATCGAAGTTGAGTTTTCTCTATCTCACATTGATGGAGAGATGAAATTTTGACAATTGATGATAGGCATATGAAATGAGGTTTAGATGTCTTTATAGTTTTTCCACACATCGGATGAGATAATGAAAGAGGTAAGAAGGAAATGGGTACAAAAAGTATGGTCAACCATCAACAATGGAACTAACATACCTTATCAACCTATTGACTAAGATCAAGTGAAGTGTTTGTGCTTATTAGTCTAATATCTGATACATAGGAGATCGGCCCACTTAATCTCCTCTAACTCTTTTTAAGGAAGAATGTCTCATGTATAAAATATATTCATTGTTTTACATTGTATTATATAAATTTTCAATATTTCTCTAATATTTCTTTAAATTACGATAAATCTTGACTTACTCCAATATTTCTCTAAATTATATATCGTTATCGCGCAACACGCGTTACCAACACTAGTTTTAAATAATTTTTGACCAATAATTCAACATTTTTGTAAATTTCAACAATGATTACACATTTTGTTTTTAATCATTGATATTTAATAGAAGATACATTTAAAAAGTTCAAATCACACAAGTCATTTCTTATGCCAATTCTTACTTTGGGTAGCATAATCTTTATACAAAATAAAGAAAATAGCAACATATGGTATTTCTCATTCATTGTTAATCAGTTTCTATATTTTAACTGTTGTATACTTGTATTGTATCATAATTTTATTTAGTGGTTTAGCTTTGGATAACATTTAAAACTCGTCTGATTGTTATTAATATTTTAAACTAGAGGTTACATCCATTTGTTGGAATGTTCAAACCTGGCTAACCCAATTAATAAATGGGTTGGGTTGGGTTGGGTTGAAATTTTTGACCTGTTTCCAACCCGATTTCAACCCATTTACAACCTGATTTCAATCCATTTACAACCTGTTTTTTTGTAACACCCTAAAAATTAGGGGCAAACAAAAACTTTCATAAAAGGAAGAGTGGTATAATATGCCATAGCATGAGCTTCCCAAAAATGGGGAAATACAAAACCTGTATGATTACAATTTGTAATTTAACGGACAAATAAGTGACACTCGACTAATCTAGATTCTAGAGCTAGAATTAAGATTACAAAAGGTGTCATCTCTATTCCATGAATAAATCCTTCAAAGGCGTCCCAAAGGAAATCCCCAAAGCTCACACTAAGCCGTCTACACCTTCTTGGTAACGGCGCCGCTAGAACCTGAGATACACATCGACACCACACAAGTGTTAAGCCAAAAAGCCTAGTGAGTTGAACACATAATAAAGCATGTAGAGGTGGCATTTTATAAATGTTATTTAAGGAAAATCATTTCAACAAGGAATCAATGGGGGTGACCCAAAATACCAAACAAGTAGCACCCAAATGATCAATACACCTTAGTATCTACCCCCACGGATAATACCACAAGGCCCGACATCACATCAAGGATTACCCCCAGGGCATTGTCCCGGACGGCAAGGGGTCTAGGCACATACCTCCAAGGTGGCGCCCCCAAAGACTGTAATCACCGAGTACATACTTGATGGTTCATCCCAGTTATAATAAAGCATCATTATACCCAAATTACTGCAAGTAATGTATAAGATGTACACAATACGCAGTATGGTCCAACCATAATATATAGACATGTAAAACCAAGCATATAAGGCATTTTATAAATGTTATTTAGAGAAAATCATTTCAACAAGGAATCAATGGGGGAGACCCAAAACACCAAACAAGTAGCACCCAAAGGATCAATACACCTTAGTATCTATCCCCACGGATAATACCACGAGGCCCGGCATCACATCAAGGATGACCACCCAGGGCATTGTCCCGGACGGGAAGGGGTCTAGGCACTTTCTCTTTCTCAAATCGGCAATGGTGCTTGTTACTCCCAAAAGGTAAGTGACATATTTTCGGTTTTTTCATAGTAAGATATTATGACTGAAACATAAGCCAATATCTCTGGCTCAGGCTCGGTTCAGTTGTGTTGTTGTGAGCCTAATCCATCTTATATACATAAAAGCAGATAACCGTGGAGTTCGTAGGGGTATAATTTGATTTTTGCCGAATGAGCTGTGGTTGAAAAGCTATTTTAAAATGGATTATTAGAACATCTCCAATAGTTTGCTATAATTTTTCTAAAGTAGAGAACAAAAGTTAAAATCTCTAAAAAGAGTTAAGATCATTGGGTTCTTAATTTTTTTAGCCACTTTTTGAAACTATCCTACAAAAATAACCATTTAAAAAAAAATCACAAATATAGCCACCCATCTATCCTCATGTTTTGCTTGAGGAGAGATGACCACAAGCTATCACTTTTCAGAAAAAATACCATTAAAAAATAAAAAATTCCTCACTGATTTGACAATACACAAAAGATTCATGATTTGACACCTCTCTTAAAAGAAAAAGAGAAAGAATCTGATTCTTGGCGCCTCGAGAAGCTCACCTCACGCCGGGCAAGGCGGGTCGCACCGACCAGCGCGAGGTTAACGCCGACGTTGACCCGTTTTTTGTATTTTTTTCTGTTTTTTTAATTTATTATTAAATAAATACAAATAAATACATTTTAATTTAATTTACTCTTAAATACTTTTAAACTAATTTTAAAATAAATTTTAATTAAGTTTAAAGTTATTATTTTAAATAAATACGATTTTAGTAAAATAATTTTTATCAATTTTAAATAAATACGATTTTTAAAAATAATTTTAAAGATTATTTTTCAATAATTTTTAAATTTTTTTAAATTTTTTTTGAATAATTTGTTTTATCAATTTTTTATTTTTAAACTAGTTTTAAAATAATTTTTTAATTAATTTTAAACCATTTTTTAAATAATTTTTTTATTATCTAAAATAAATTTAAAATAATTACAAAAAATTTATACCAACTAACTTTATTTTCCTATATAAATCTATACCACTCTCATCATTTTCAACCCACAACCTCTTTCCAAAACCCTTCCTCTAGAAAAACCAATTTCTAACAAAAAACACAAGAAATATCAATGACGACAAACATTGAGAAAGTTCGGGTACGTGTTTTTGGGGACGGTTCGTGGCAGTTTGTTAATGGGATGATGGATTATATCCCAGAAATTAAAAAGACAATTGTCGTGTTACCGGTACAGTTATCTTTTCCAGATATGATTAATTATCTAACCTGGAAATTAAATTTACCCGTTTTACAAAATCGTTTTAGATTAACGTATAAATCTCTATCTTCTGGTTCGAACTGTCGAGTTATTAAACACGGAGGATGTGAGAAATTTTCTAGCTATTGGTGTGGAAATTTCACCACACGCCCTAAGATTGTATGTTTGTGATCGTGGTGATGGAAGTCATCAACCGAACCCCCAACATATATACTTCCACTCGTTTCTTTATGAGTCTAACCCCCGTCGAGATGAGCCATACCAAACTCATTATCAACCGTCGTTTCAGCCAAACCAAAATCAGTATCAACCGTCGTTTCAGCGATACCAAGCTCAGTATCAACCGTCCTTTCAACCATACCAAACTCAGTATCAACCGTCGTTTCAAAATCCATATGAAGCGTACCAATCTCAATATCACTCCTTTCAAAACCAGGGGACGTACGAAAATCGCAACTCGTACCAATACGAAGATCTACCATCTGATTATGGCATTCGTATTTCCGAAGTCCCTGCCGAAGAATTTGACGCCGATTTAGATGACAATGAAAATGCATCTCAGAAATATAAGGTCGATATAGATCCTTATTATGGGGCCGTTTGTGGGGATTGCTTGTATCATCCCAATACAGATGAATACTAGGGATACAATCAAATGGTAGTGATAGCGACCCGGAGGAGGAAGATAAAGAAGGGTTTGAAGAGGAAGATACCGAAGAGTCAGATGAGGAACTTCCAAAAGATGGTGGTAATATCCGTCGTCCGACGGGTTGTAATTTGTTTTGGGGCATGCCTCCCCCGTTACCAACGCATGTCCCTATTGTGAAGCCTAAAGAACCAGCTGTCAATTATCAACGTTCTAAACGTGTGAAAGTTGGACAAATATTCAAGTGTAAAGACGACTTGAAACTAGCCTTGGGATTGAAATGTCTTAAAGAGTGTTACCAAATGAGAATCAGTCGATCCACGAGAAAAAAGTTTGAAGCGGTATGTTTATGTAAGAGGTGTGAATGGCGAATAAGAGCAACGGTAATTAAAGATACAAAATTGTTCCAAGTTAGGATATTTAAGGATATACACACATGTTCACGAACACAAGTGTATCCTAATCACCGCCAAGCGAACAAGAAGGTGTTAGGTCATATATTGAAAGATGCAATGAATGACACTAGTAGGGTATACAAGAGCCATGACATCATCGCTTATATGAAGAACAATTACAAAATCTCAGTTAGCTATATGCAAGCTTGGCGTGCAAAGTGTTATACCCTTCACCTTCTAAGGGGTAACCCAAAGGAATCGTTTTCTCTACTCCCAATGTACTGCTACAATTTGGAGAAAGCCAATCCAGGGACCGTGTGGAAGATCGAGACAGATGAAATGGCACGTTTTGAACGGTTCTTTGTTGCCATTGGTTGTGCGGTAAGAAAAATTATATTGCTTTTGTCGATGTAATTTATATATATATATTTGTGTGTGTGTGTGTTTTTTGAAAACTCTATTCTTTGTAGATTCGATCGTTCGTGAATCATTTACGACCGTTGGTTGTAATTGATGACGTTCATCTGAAGGGTCCATATTTGGGTACCATGTTTTTAGTGGTTGGTATGGATGCAAACAACCAAATTTTGCCTATTGCTTACGGGGTGGAAAAAATAGAAAGTGGGAAGACTTGGGTATGGTTTTTATTAAGGTTAAAAGAATGCATCGGTGAGCCAGAAAATTTGTGCATCATATTTGATCGGGCTGCTTCCATGTAACACCCAAAAAATTGGGACAAACAAAAACCTCCATAAAACGAAGATGTGGTATAAATGTCATAGCACGAGCCTTCCAAAAGAGGATAAATGCATAACATGTATAATTACAATTTGTATTTTAACGGACGAATAAATGACAACCGACTAATCTAGATTCTAAAGATAGAATTAAGATTACACGATGTGGCATCTCTATTCCATGAATAAATCCTTTAAAAGGCGTCCCAAAAGAAATCCCCAAAGCTCACACTAAGCCGTCTACACCTTCTTGGTAACGGGGCCACTAAAACCTGAGATACACATCGACACCAAACAATTGTTAGACCAAAAAGCCTAGTGAGTTGAACAATTAAAACGTCATGCAATAACATGTAATAATGGTGGACATAAATGAATATTCACAATTGGAATCAATGGGGGAGACCCAAAACACCAAATCAAGTTTCACCTCAAGAGACAATATACCTTAGCATCTACTCCCACGAGTAACACCACAAGGCCCGACACAATGGGGACTACCTCCAAGGCATTACCCCAAAGGCGGAGGTCTAGGCACATACCTCCAAGGTGGCGCCCAAGACTATATCCTCCTAATGCCTACTTAACGATTCATCCAAATTGTAAAACATCATTAAACGAACTACTCCAAGTAGCATATATATATATATATATATATATATATAACATTCTCATAAGAAATGGTCCAACCATCCCATTAGACATGTATTTCCACATGGTAATCTCAAAACCACAAATACAAGCTCATTAAGTACATAACTCCCATTCACATATATTTCCCAAGAGGAGTCATATTCTCATGCATAATGGCATAACAATCCCATTAAGCCATATTAACATTCCACTAAGACCATCATTAGCACATTAAGCCAAAACAACTTCATTAAGCCAAAACTACATCGTTTAGTCAAAAACCACATTATTAAGCAATAAGCCATCTCATTAAGCCAAAGCCATGCCATTAAGCCCAAAACCATTTTATTAAGCCAAAACCCTAATAAGTGGCTAGCGGCTAAAACCCTCACTTTGAAGGATTCGTTGCTCATCTCCGCTAAATCGGGTTTTCTTTTGGAAAACCGCATTCCGGTAACGAGGCAAAATTCTAGTTGCCCGAAACGTACAATGTGACCTCCAACATTAAAAAACAACGATTCTTCCGAATTTTGTGGGTCTACCTACATTTGTAACATTGCATGCACGAGAAACGGATCTCCATTTGTTGTCTTGATATTGAGTCAATGACCAAAACAACTATTCTGAAAAGGTTGCAGTCTGTTTCTCGACCTCCGTATCTTCGTCTCAATTTTTTAAATAATTTCGATACTTGATTTTATTGTCAAGGTTGCTGGGTAATAATCTCCCTAAAAGGTAAAATATAAACATGGTAAAATAACATATAATTTAATATAAAGATGTTAAAATAACATATAATTTAATATAAAAAGGTTAAAATAATACGCATTCAAATTATTGTATCAGTTTTTACCATGATGAACGAAGGTGGTTAACAACGGTGAACGACGGTCGACGGAGGCGGTCAATGGCAGTAATTATATGTAGGTAGTGGTGAAAGGGTTGAAGTGAAGTGAAGTGAATGTTGGTTTGAAGGTTTGTATTTATAGTAATAAAAAGGTAGGTGATAATACATTAAATGGTAGAAAAGGTAGGTGGTAATAACAGCATCCACAACAATGAAATTTCATCCCAATTGCAAATGGGCCACATCAGCGCCACATCAGCTTTGCAATTATCTTGAAATTATACCCCACAACAATGAAATTTCACCCAATTGCAAATGTGACACCTCATCATAAAAAACTATATTTTAATCAAATAACAACAAAACTACAATTAAATACTCTTTACTATAATTTAATATGAAATATTTTATTAATTAAATAACAATAATAAAATAAAATAAAATTAATTAATAAAATAAAATATTTAATTTATAAAACATTAAATTAAAGTACAAAGTAAAAATATTACATTAATCGTCATTTTCTTCTTCTCTAAATCTTTGCCAAATCTCTTCAATCAAATCTGATTGTAAACGATGATTCGTTGACCAATTACGTACTTGTATGTGATTTTGGAGATAGTTTTCGTACTCGGGAAGTATGGTACGAGAGATTTGAGGCGTAGTTATAGTAAAATTAACATCATCGTTTATATCATCAAATTGACGAATGAGCGAACCACAACGGAGATTGTACGAACATCAACTTGAAGAACTTCTAAAAGAACAATGATGTATTTTTATGTGTTAGGTTTGTATTTTTTTAATATGTAATTTATTTTATTGTACTTTAATATAAATTATATTTTGCATTTTTTAATATTTGTCTTTCAAAAAAAAAATTATTAACAAATAAAATTATTCATACATTTTTTCATAAACATTCTCTACAAAATATCAAAAAACATGATTTGACATAAAGCAATTTCTAATTTAGAAATTATTCCCTACAATTTCATATACTATTCACTGTCACATCAGCAAAAAGTACTGATTTGACATTTGCAAATTACCAAAACCAATTTCTAATTTTGCAATCATACTCACAACCACTACAATATCTAATTTAGCAATCCTACATGTCACATTTGCAATCCAAATGAAATTGTTATGAAATCCTTGTTGTGGATGCTCTAAGTTAGATGGTAATAAAGTTGGATGTAATAAATTAAATGATAAAAAAGTAGATGGTAATAAGTTAGATGGTAATAAAGTTGGATGTAATAAATTAAATGATAAAAAAATAGGTGGTAATAAGAGCATCCACAACAATGAAATTTCAAGACAATTTCAAATGTGTTACATCAGCGCCACATCAGCTTTGCAATTATCTTGAAATTATCATCCACAACAATGAAATTTCAATCACTTTCTAAAGTGACACATCATCATAAAAAACTATATTTTAATCAAATAACAACAAAACTACTATTAAATATTCTTTACTATAATTTAATACGAAATACTTTATTAATTAGATAATTATAATAAATTAAATTAAATTAAATAAATTAAATATTTTTAATTTATAAAACATTAAATTAAAATACAAAGTAAAAATATTACATTAATCGTCATTTTCTTTTTCTCTAAATATTTGCCAAATCTCTTCAATCAAATCTAATTGTAAACAATGATTCGTTGGCCGATTACGTACTTGTATGTGATTTTGGAGATAGTTTTTGTACTCAAGAATTATGTTATGAGAGATTTGAGGCGTAATTATAGTAAAATTAACATCGTCGTTTATATCATCAAATTGACGAATATAAATATGACGTTTATCTTCGACGACCATGTTGTGCATGATTATACATGCTCTCATTAAAATTTAAACATGAGGAGAGATTGGTGGCTATTTTTATGATTTTTTAAAAAAGTGGTTATTTTTGTAGGATAGTTTCAAAAAGTGGCTAAAAAAATTAAGAACCCTAAATTCATCTCCAACAGATTTTCTATTTTAGAAATTTGGACACAATTATATTAATATAATATTATTTAATTTATCTTCCCAATACAGTTTAAAAAAAACTTAAATGTAAAATGATAAAAGTCTAATGTCATTAGTGGGATTGAATAAAATAATTATTTCTTTCTCCTACCATCAAGTTTTAGAGAATTCTCTAAACTTGAAATTTTTTAAAGTTTTTTCTATTATAGCAAAACTGTTGGAAAGGTTTAGGAAACGAAAACTCGATTTTTTTTCTATTTTGGCAAAGTTGTTGGAGATGCTCTTAGGGTTTTCTCACTTTTTCCCAATTATGCCACTTATATGTTCCTTTTAGGTCATTTTACATTGTCGTCTATCTTATCAGACTAGTTTTTACCAAATATGACAAGTTTATCAAATTCATTTAACAGTAAACTTATTAGCCAACGTCTAGCTTTTCAGCTAATTTTCCAAGCATAGCTTAAATAGAAAACTCCTTTTCATGTGTCAAAAGACTACAAGGACGAATAACACGTCCAGAAATATTTTATCCCTTCAATTATTTGTTCTATCTCGCGTTTACTTTTGAAGAACTTCCAGCTATTAAGGAGACGAAAACGAAAAGCTCTGTGAAGTATAGGATCCAACCCAAGTGAGTTGTATTAGAATCAAATGCATTTAATGACATTTCATTGTGACAATAACAAAAGAAAAAGGGTCAAGTCAAATACTCTTTTTTACAATCTAAAACTATATCTAAAAATGTGGTATAAAGGCTTTTTAGAATTTCATTTCTTTATCATAGATATAGGACCTTAATAATTACTGAAACAAAACACCATTTTCAAACCCGAAAGGAGTCCTTGATTTCAGGGTCTCCAAACTAAACGATGAAATCTATTGGAGTTGGGATTTAAGACATCCGAACGTTTTCTAACGTGGGGTTTTGTCCATGTAGGCGACGTGTGTGATGAATCGGGTTTTGGGTTCAACGCTTGCTTGTATGACCCTTGGACTATAGTTCAATCACCAAATAACATCGACTCCAAACAAAGGCTAGGCCTTCGGGTTGCTCCCAATAGGTAGCCAATTCCTATCTCCTCAGAATGACTGAGATTTTCCTGACTGTTACCTTCAAAGTCCTATGGAATTAGTCAAGGTACACACAAGTTGTCTAGACACCCACGGTTAAATAAAAGTTGATCACAAGAGCTTCTGTGAATCTTTGCAAAGAGTATTAGCCCCATTGTTGTATCTAAGGATTAAAAACATCTATTGGTTTTCAACATCACATATGTTCTTGGAGCCATAGCCAGGTTCAAATGAGAACCATAAATACTTTGAGAACGAGAGAACCAACTACTCATGATGAATGTTGTTTTAGATATTCATGAAGAAAATGCATGATATTCATTAAGAATAACAAATGACATTTGTTATGAATAACACATGACATTTATCATGAATAACACATTAAATAGTTGGTCGAACGGGTTCTCAAAATATTTATGGTTTTCGTTTAAAATTTCCTCCATTGCCTAAAACATTATCTACTGAATCCAAAAGCAAACAGATCAAGATTCCGAGCACGAAAAGTATATGTATGAACAATTTATATTCGGTTCTCCGGTTTATGTTTCAATTATGTGATGATAATCTTAAACAAACATGGGATCTGTGATTAGCAAAAAGAAAGAGATACCACAATTCCTATATTTAGCAGAAATATATATAGCGTACAGGATTTGGTCAACGAGCTGAAATACAAAACCCTAAAAGATGATAATGAACATAAATACATACATACATGCATACATATACATACACATATACATATACATATATAATATATATGTATATGCATGTAAGTATATATACTATTATGACTAACAGTTACTATACAGCATAAGCAGAAATATGGCACAACAGAGAACTAAAAGAAGGATAGAAGCTTTATCTTTCGGGCTTCGAATCTGATATTTCTGCCCCAAGATTGTCCACCGTTGGATCAAGTCGGATTGAAAAATGGAGAGCCGAGATTATCCCATATGCCAGCTACCTTGTCGCATTCACGACACAGATCACCTGTTTGCAATTCAAGAAATCTTGAATACAAATATGGCTTTTCATACATAATTTTCGAATCTTGAATACTTATAAGAAAAAAGATAGTTTCTTTTTCAAAATTTCACATCTAACAAAGAGACTGTGAATCCATAAGCTAGCTTATTTTGTGAGCTTATTGAAAAAAGACTCGTTTCGTAAGCCATAAACTAGCTCATAAGCTAGTTTATTGAAAAACTACTTCTTGGTAGC
The DNA here is from genome assembly GCA_033807775.1 of Saussurea involucrata. Classification (NCBI taxonomy): domain Eukaryota; kingdom Viridiplantae; phylum Streptophyta; class Magnoliopsida; order Asterales; family Asteraceae; genus Saussurea; species Saussurea involucrata. Next base: position 83,439,926 of record CM066317.1, read on the forward strand.
TTTTCAATAAGTTCCACTTTTTACCATTTATGCCCCTTGTATTTGAATCAAGTATTTTTTTCAACATGTCCTTGTATGTCCTTTTACATTGTCATCTAGTTTATCATCAGCAGTTTTTACCAAATGTGACTGGTTTCTGTGCTAGCTTATCAGCCAACAACTAGCTTTTCAGACATCAACTAGTTTATTGGCTATTTTTTACCAAATATGATTAGTTTCTCAGCCATCTTTTTAGCCAACAGCTAGCTATTCAGCCAACAATTAGCTTTTCAGCTAGCTTTTACCAATGTGACTAGCCTATCAGCTAGCTTATTAGCCAACAACTAGCTTATCAGCTAGTTTCTACCAATGTGACTAGTTTATCAGCTAGCTTATTAGCCGACAGCTAGCTTATCGGCCAAAAGCTAGCTTATCGGCCAAAAGCTAGCTTATCAGCCTATCAGCAAGCTTATTAGCTAGACAGCTAGCTTTTCAGCCGGTTTTTACCAATGTGATTAGTTTATCAGCTGGCTTATTAGCCGACAGCTAGCTTATCGGCCCACCAGCTAGCTTTTCAGTCGGTTTTTACCAATGTGATTAGTTTATCAGCTAGCTTATTAGCCGACAGCTAGCTTTTCAGCCTATCAGCTAGCTTATTAGCCGACAGCTAGCTTTTTGGCCAACAACTAGTTTTTCAGCCGGTTTTTACCAATGTGACTAGTTTATCAGCTAGCTTATTAGCCGACAGCTAGTTTTTCGGCCAGTTTTTCGGCCAACAGCTAACTTTTCAACCGGTTTTTACCAATGTGACTAGTTTATCAGCTAGCCTATTAGCCAACAGCTAATTTTCCAGCCAACAACTAACTTATCAACTAGTTTCTACCAATGTGCCTAGTTTATCAGCTAGCTTATTAGCCAACAGCTAGCTTTTCATCCAACATCTAGCTTATCAACTACTTTTCACCATATGTGAGTTGTGACTTAGTTTATCCACTAGCTTATTAGCCAAACAGCTATCATATCATTTAGTTTTGCCAAATCCTTACCCGGTTTGGGAAAGCCGCCTCCAATTGATTAATTGGTGCGATTGCGGATGCCTTTGCAAATACGAACTATCTTCACCCACAAACGTCTCCGTGAAACCAGAACCCGAAGGTGACCACACCGGCACCACACCCCCATCTCTTTCCCTCGAACTCGAACCCGAACTATTAGACGATTCAGCCGCCAAATCATCGCCATTTCTCAACACCCGTGTTATATCCATCTGTGGCTGAATATTTTCAGCTCGAATATTATTATTATCCACACCTCGATTAATCGGAACTTCCGCCCGACTATCTTCCCCTAAATTCGCAAGATCCGACGACGATTCCTCCCCGCCGCCCCTCAACAGCGACGTTGTCATGCTCGGAACCATTTGGTCTTCGTAATGGCGGATCGTGGTGGTCGTAGGATTATTATTATTCGTCCCGAGGGTATTTTCGTCCATTTCCATCTCCATGTCTTGAGGGAAAGCGATCGGAGCGTCTTCTGATGAGTCTCCGAGCCCTTCTTCTATTCCGTTTTCGAGAATGGCTCGAGAAGCGGCTTCGTGTTGCCACATTTGGGTGAGCGCTTCTTGTAAACGGGCTTTTGCGGCGTCCATTTTGACGATTGGGAGAGGGTAGTTGGAACCGAGCTCGATTCCGGCAGCTTGAAGTACGTATTCGGGTGCGTCCCATGGGTGGTGGATCCATTCGGTTGGTAGTCTAGCGAGCTCGGGTAACCACCTTCTTACGTATTCGCCGTTTGGGTCGAATTTATAGCCCTCAAACTGCAAAAATAGATATACAAAAGTCGAACATTAGCCCGTTTTGACCACATGAGGCAACCATAAATATTTTGAGAAACCGGGAACCAATAATTTCTTTTATTATTCATGATGAATAACACTTGAATATTAATGAATACTATTCATCATGCATTTTCATTGTTCATCATATTTATGATTAGAGATGACAAGGCCCGGGATTTTTCGGGCCCAGGCCTTCCAAGCCCAAATTAAAGGCTTGGATTTTCGGGCAGCGATCCGGGCTTGGCTTTTTTGTGCATCTCTATTCACGATGAATAACCCTAAAATATTATTAAAAATAATTACGATTTTTGTTCCTGTGGTTTGTTAAAAATAGCAATTTTCGTCCACGTGGTTTAAAATTGCGGTTTTCATCCCTATGGTTTGTAATTTATTGCTATTTTCGTCCTTATGATTTACAATTTATTATTGTTTTTTACTGTTTTGGTCCCTTGTACTTAAAGGTACAAATTAGTCCACCGACGAAAATAGCAATAAATTGCAAACATAGGGATGAAAATTGTAATTTCTAAACCACAAAGACGAAAATTGAAATTATTAACAAACTACACGGACAAAAATCATAATTTTACTCTATTATTAATTATATTCATCATGAATAGCTGGTACCCATGTTCTCAAAATATTTACGGTTCTCATTTAAACCTGCCAATTGATCACATATAGGTTTTGACTTTTGACAAGGACTACAAACAAAAAACCGAATCAAGATTTACGGAGAATTATCGCGATACCTGTGGATTATCAATCCGATCAAACTCACGGCCATCAGGCAAAGTACCCGAAATATACTGCCAACCCAAAGCATCGCTTTCTAGATCGGCATCCAACAACGTATCCCAAAAATATTTCATCCCCCATCTCCACGGTAACTGCAAAACCTTCACAAAAAAACTTGACACCACAACTCTTATCCTATCGTGCAACCACCCCGTGGCCCACAACTCTCTCATCCCCGCATCCACCAAAGGATATCCCGTTCGACCTTGTCTCCACGCCTTAAAATACCCCTCGTCTACAATCCACGGAAAAAACTTTAAGTGCCCCAAAAGCGGCCTTTCGTGGCTATACGGATGATTAAAACTCATGTACCGTGAATATTCGCGAAGCCCGATGGATTTTAGGAATAAGTTTACGCTTTCTTCGCCAGCTGTGTTGCCTTCATTGGCCCAAAGGATTTGTTTGATTCGTACTAAATGGAAGACTTTTCGTACGCTGACTTCTCCGAAATGGAGGTGTGGAGAGAGGAAGGAGGTGGTGGCGCTATCGGCTTTTCTACGGTTGTTGGCGTATTCTAGTAATGGGCCGCTAATGAATGCCGCTAGTGCCTTGTCGGCATTGCTCCAACCGGGTGACCATGCGCGAGCGAGAAGGGCGTTGCTTCCTTTCTCGGATTCGTCCTCGAATACGAGCGTTTCTGAAGGGCATTTCGATAAGTCACCTGAAAAAAAAGCTTAATGAGCTTAATGGGATTCAAAGCTTATTCGGTCAGCTATACATGATTGTTTGATAGTGGCTTTATGATATAGGAAAAGTGGCTTATCAATAAGCTTCTAAGGGAGAGCTTTATGCAGAAAGTCAAGTTTCTATACATGACTTTTTGATAGTGGCTTAATGATATAGAAAGTTGCTTATTCAATAAGCTTATAGGGGAGAGCTTTATGCAGAAAGTCGAGTTTTTTTTTTCTTCCAAAACTGCCCCTCACAATTAAAAAAAACGCTCATTCCATCTATGAAAAAACCTTCCCAAACAAAAACCTTCTCGATCTATACGGACAGATTAATCCACACAGACACTTTATCCATTAATGAGCTTAATTGGATCAACAGTTTATTTGGTCAGGTACACATGATTGTTGGATAGTGGCTTAATGATATAGAAAAAATGGCTTATTCAATAAGCTTATAGGAGAGCTTTATGCAGAAAGTCAAGTTTTTTTTCCCAAACCTGCCCCTCCCAATTAAAAAAACACGCTCATTCCATCTATGAACAAACCCTCCCACAAAAACCTTCTCAATCTATACAGACAGATTAATCCACACAGACAACTTGACTTAATGTAAAACCAACCAAACAGAAAGGATGTTTCTGGAATATTGAAAGTTGACCTGAGATTATCTTTTTGGGTGGGAGTTGTGGAGACTCGGGATCGTATGGCATGCTAAGACACCGGTCCCAAAATGCGGTAAATGTATTGAACGGGCGGCCTTCATCGTCAACAACTTCCCATGGTTCGTATAACAAATCGGCATTGAAGGAACGCACTGCTATGCCGTTACTGGTTAAGACCTCTTTCATTCGGTGATCCCTAACGAGAGATAAAGGATCTAAACACACATGAAACAAATTTACGTCAAATTTCAATCTCAATTTATAACATAAAAAGAAGGGATATGCTTGAAATTCATGAATCAAAATGGTCATACTAACTGTTGGAGCCCACATTAAGTAGACTAGGATCATCAAACCTATATATATATATATATAGAGAGAGAGAGAGAAGTTCAATTGAAACCGATTTTCGGTTGTGAACCGAGGGACAAAGGAGAGTGTGAGACGTGTCCCCGGGTGTCCACATTCAGTATGAATAACAAAGGTGAACGTTCGTGCACTATTCATGATGAATGATACACTATTCATGATGAATGACCCGTGAAGGTGCGGACACGTGGCACACTCTCCTTTGTCCCCCGGTTCACAACCGAAAATCAGTTTTTAATTAAACCCACCCCTATATATATATATATAAATATATATATAGAGGGAGCTTCAAATGTAAACATTTTTTTTTATGTAAACCTTGTAAACCAATCTAGGCCATCCGATTTTTTGATCAACGGTTGAGGGATTTTTGAATTTAAAAAATAGGGAAAGGGTATTTTGGGAATAATGTTTTAGCTATTTAATTTTGGAATCTATTAATTTTGGAATATATTAATTGATTTGAATCAATCTCTATCTCTCTCTCTCTCTCACAAAATCCGGCCCTCTCTCTCTCTCTCTCCATCTCTCTCTCTCCACCGCCACCACTCGCCACCATCCAGCCGGAAAGTTGTGTTCTTTAAAACAGCAAGATCGCCGTTCCATGCACCACCTGGAGATATTGCAGTGAACCTCATCAAGAAATCATTGGTACAAACAATTTGTTCAAATCCAAGAATCCAACTTTTTCTCATCTGGGTCATCGTAATCTCCACCCATTTACCACCATCGTCGGCCGCTCATGACCACCGCCACCACTCGCCACCATCCAGCCGGAAAGCTGTGTTCTTTAAAACAGCAAGATCGCAGTTTCATGCACCACCTGGAGATATTGCAGTGAACCTCATCAAGAAATCATTGGTACAAACAATTTGTTCAAATCCAAGAATCCAACTTTTTCTCATCTGGGTCATCGTAATCTCCACCCATTTACCACCATCGTCGGCCGCTCATGACCATCGCTACCACTCGCCACCATCCAGCCGGAAAGCTGTGTTCTTTAAAACAGCAAGATCGCAGTTCTATGAAACGTCTCCTATGAAACGTGAAAAAAATTATGAAACTCGCCGGTTTCATATTGTTTTCCCTCCTATGAAACGTGAAAAAAGTATGAAACTCGCCAGTTTCATATTGTTTTTTATCCTATGAAATGTGAAAATTTCGAAAAAACGGTTTATGAAACTTAAAAAACTCGAACTTATGAAAAAATTATTTTTGAAAAAACTGATATGAAACTCGAAAAAATTATGAAACTCGCCGGAATTTTGGGGAAGGTCGCCGGATTGGAGATAGCCGGAGTAGGAGGAGGTCGCCGGAGTGTAGGTCGCCGGAGAGAGAGAGAGAGATGAAGATAATTGAGAAAATTAAGGAAGTTTGTTAGTTGCTAAAATTATGGATATTCCTAAAATTATGAATTTGGAGAAAAAGACCCAAATACCCTTGGTTTTATTGTTTACATAAAAAAGAATTTTACATTTGAAGGAGCCTCTATATATATATATATATATATATAAGTATATAGGAAACTCCACTCTCTCTATAAGGGCTCTTCTAAAGAGATTCAAAGGAGTTGCACATATCATATCATGGCATCAGAGCCGCTGCTACCATATCTAGGGACTCCCTTTAAGGGGGCCGTGTTGGAGTCCCACATTGACCGAACATGGACCATATATACAGGGTCAGGTTTAGGAGAAAACTGCAAAAAAATAAAAATTGAGGAACACCTCGGTAACCTTCCATCTGGACGACAAGTAATTTGAAACATGCACATGTGCATAAAACCAAAAAAACAGCTTTAGTTACGTGTATGCACATGTGCATACCTTCCAGATGAACAATTATCGGGGTGTTCCTCAGTTTTTCATTTTTTTGGATCCCCTCTCCCTCTCCCTCTCCCTCTCCCTCTCCCTCTCCCTCCCCCTCCCCCTCCCCCTCCCCCTCCCCCTCTCTCTGTGTATATATATATAGGAAACTCCCTAATAACTGCTCTTTCAGAGAAAGGTTTAAAAGGTTATTTTCCATAAAGAATGTAATACAAATCCGAAAGATTTAGAACATTAGACGGATCAATACATTGTTGCTAAAATCATGCTGCTAATGAACTCAAGTGGACCAGCAAGCAAAGGGGGAATGGGGATTTAAGCCGTGACTTCGGCTCTAAGCTATTATTGCTTTCGGGCTGGATGCCATTCAAGCTAAGCCACTGATTCGTTGCTACTTGGTAATTTTAACACACAATGACAGCCTTAAATCAGCTGATCCAATTCACCTAAAATCATAGGCTTCCAAAGACTACATAAAACTTCTTAAAATCATAAGAATAATGTATCCAAGATCTCATATTTCATACTTTTCTGAGAAAAAAGATTGTACCCCAGATAAGCTCAGATGCAATTGTATCATAATTTTCACCATAAAACCATTAATAAATAATAAAAATTTAAAAAGAAACAAGAAAAGGGAAAGGGGGTCTGACCATATAAGTGATTGAAAAAGAGCTGGGTAGCACCAGTTGATTTGATGACCTCAAGAAGAGAAGAAACACTATCAGTAGATCTCTTGGTTACAAGACAAGTTCCAAGGTTTTTCAAAGATGAATCCAACAAAGCTAAACTCTGTTTTAACCACCATCTTGATACCCTTCCAGGGTAATAATGACCTTCTTCTTCTGGTGCCCAAATATAAACTGCAATCACTTGACCTGCTCTCACACCAGCAGCCAAAGCAGGGTTATCTTCCACCCTCAGATCTCTCCTAAACCACACTATACTACACCCTCCTCCTGCCATCTTTAAAAACACCCAAATCTCAGATACTTCAAAACCCTCAATTCTAATAATCTTTTTCAAGAAAACCTACAATTTTGATGACCTTTTTCTTGAAAACCCTCAATCCTAATGATCTTTTTCTTGAAAACCCTCAATTCTAATGATCTTTCCTCTTGAAAATTTTGAATCTTGATGATCTTTTCTTGAAAAAACTGAATCTTGATATGATCTTTTCTTGAAAAAAACTGAATTCTGATGATCTTTTCTTGAAAAGATTGAATCTTGATGATCTTTTCTTGAAAAAAAATGAATCTTGATTAGGGTTCTAACAAGCTAAGGTATGGAGCTTCTAGGGTTTTCTCTATCCTACACATTCTTTCTTGAAGAAAAACAGTGATCACTAACTAAAACTTATCTTTTTTTTCCTTATATTCCTTATCTCTGACTTGATCTTCACTCATGTGATCAAGAATCATTGTAGGCCATGAACATAAAAAGGCAGCATCTTTTTCCCTAATTTAATGGGGTTTTCAAGAATTTAATTACTACAGAAACCTAATCAGAATCTTGGTTCCTTTGGGGTTTTCAATGGAAAATAGAAGCACCCAAAAGAAAGGGAGATGAAGGGGATGGGTTAGTTTCCAATGGGGTTAGCAGAAGAAGAAAAGCTGATAGCTAATTTGCAGCCACAGGTTTGTGTTCTCTCTCCCCTTCTTTCTTGGAATTTTGCTATTTTGTTAGAGATAACTACATAATTACTCCCTATACTATTCCTAAATGTTGAGGTTTCACTTTTTCTACAAATTCTTTTCCCTTTTTGGTCCACAATTGAAGAACTTCGATCTAATTGCATATCGATATTCGATAACATTCATTGAATGTCCTCTTTTTCATATTTGGCTTCGTATTGTGAAACGATACTTTCGAAATATCATACAAGTCAAACTCGATGTTGACATCATTTCAGTATAACAGAATTAGCTAGTTAGGATGTCGACAAATGTCTATAAAACCAACATTTGTATGTAATATACAGAAACTTACAACAAGTTGTTAGAACAAATTAAACAGCCTAACAAAACCTATCATTATGGAACGAAATTCATAAAAATCATATTAAGTTACATTATAAAGACCTGAAAAATAAATTATTCTATTACCCTTTTCGTAAGACATTTTTGAAAAAAAAAATCATATGAAATCATTATAAAAACTAAGTTGTATTGTAATGTTTTATCTTTGTAATGGTATATTTTCTTTCTGCTAATTTGCTATAACTTAGAAGTATGTGACTATGGTAGAATAGTTCAATAAACATAAATGTATTTATCCTTATATGAATCATATTAATACCGAAATTACTAGTGTAATAAATGCATCTATGTATTGGACCAATATACCATTTTGATACAAGTTTGATTTGATAGAGTGATATTCTTTTAACCGGTTAAAATTCACTATAAATAGTTAAACAGGTACGGACTTTTATATTTAAACGTTAGATCCTTTATATAAAAAAACGAAAGCTACATATTGATCGATAGTCGAAGGACGATTTTGTAATTTACCTCTTTTTATCAAAAAATTTATGACATTCTTTGCTCTTTCTTATCTTGTAGTAACAAATAACAAAAATGAGCCCACCATGGTCTAGTGCATTCTAATATCCTTTCTCTTTCTATACCAGAGTGGAAAATTCCAATATGATCAATTATTATCCTCTTTCCTAGCCACTAGCCAGGGTGTATAGTTCCTGTACCAAATTCAAAGGGTAAAATGGTAAATTCTATCTTTAAGGTTTTATAAAATTAGACAAATACATATTTGGTGGTCTAAACACTCACATTTATTAAATAACAACTTTTTTTCTGTTTAAATGATTTATCATTTAAGTAAATCTTATTATTAGAAATCATTATTAAACAGCAAGTTTGATAATAAGTTTTAATGGGCACAAAAATTCCATTGAGTTGGTCAAAGTTGACATGTTTGAGCCAATATAACTTATTTTTTGAGGGTCATGTAATGCATGTGAGAGTACTTTGAACACAAAATTTGTGTTCTTGAGATTAAAAGAAAAGAAAGAAAATGGATAGAAAGAAAATAAATTTTTATGTTACGGAGTAGCAGAGAAAGAAAATGAAATATGTCACGTTTACCAGGATACCCTTATCTATTTCATAGTTAGTGAAATGTAATTAATGGATATATATGTAATTTTATAAAAAAAAATTAAATTCATTTATTTCATTTCCTTCCCTTTCCTCCCACATTTGGGAGGAAAGTTTTGAGTGGAAAATCAACAATATTTTCCTTCTCGATCTTTTCTTTTCCTTCTTTGGAAAAACTTGAGAACACAATACTTTCCTTCCCTTTTCCTTCATTTCTTTCGGGAAAAAAACTCGAGAACACAACGTTAGAATTTATTTCCTCTTTAAATCAAACTCCATGACAAAAAATATTACAATTTAGATGGTCGGATCTTCTACCGGATACAAGATAGGGAAAGAGAAAAAGAGATCAAATTCTCTTTTATCTCCAAATCGAAAGTGACAAATATTGCAACAATTTAGAAAACCGAATCTATTTATAAGATATGGTTCGATACACAAATATTACACAAAAGAAAATATGATTCTCAAAATCTGAAAGCTTGAAGAGATTTTATAAATCTTATCAAAGCAAGGTATAACTTTCTTGATATACAAGTCATTATGGATATCTTTTTTTGTATTTCAGTTTAATTGCAAACCTCTAACTGAATAGAAAGATAAAGGCCAAGATGAAAATAATCGTAATAATTCTGATTTAATTATATAGACAGTTTAAAATGTTTATGCATGTAAAATACAATTTGTAACAACCCAAAATCCATAAAATATAATTCATAACATTACAACAAAAAACGGTCCCAAAATACACAAATACACCGATTTCGACTCTAGGTACACAACGGATAAACACCTTCACAACTGAGATGCTACAGGAAGCCTGATGGTGAACTACAAGCCTCCACTAGACTATACCTCCTCTACAGTGTCACCTCTTTTCATCTTCGTTAGATTAAACCCCAAACAAAACTCTTACCTGAAAATGGTTTTAGTTTTGGAAAAGCGAGAGTTAAACCATGAGGTCTAGTGAATTCCCTCTAAAAAACAGTTTAACAAACCACATATAGCAATATGCAAAACCGCCATAGAGGCCCATCAAAGTCATTTCAACAAATAAACATCACGCTTGGGTATTTGCACAGTGTTCATAGCCACCCATCACCTCATCGTGATGTCCAAAATCGGGGCCCCCAGCAGATCCCCATGGCTCCCAGTAAATGTCGGTCCCGTTTGCACAAGAAACAGATTCAAGCCACGCACCATAACTAAACTCCCAAGGGATGTAGACAATCCCAAGGTACGCTAATGCTACTGTGCAACTCGACACCAAATCAATGTACCACTTCGTACAGAACATGTAAATAACGTGCATGCATTAATAAACATTTTCACATCATGTAATAACAAATATTTTAAAAAATGTCTAATCATACCATCATGCTTAATACCAAATTCAGTTACGAAAACTTTAGCAAAACATTTCATTTGCACAAAAGAGTTAAGGGAACTCACCTGAGCTTTAGCAAAACGACACACGCTCTGAAACTCACTTTAGCTCAAACCGAAAACCTGAATTGAACGTCATAAAAGTGGTGTTAAACCATCTAATTACATCCCAAAACATCCTTAATAAACCCCAAGGCAACCCTTAGGTGATGCCGCAATCCTAGTCTTAAACAGCAAGCGGAACAAGAGCCGAAAACACGCGACAGGGCTTGGTGTGGCTCTGCGCGTTGATCCACCGCCAAGACCCGCGCGGAGCACTGGACAGACTTTGGCGTTGATGCCCGCGTAGGTAGACCGGCACCGGCATCCGCGCAGATTAGGTCTAATAATGATTATAAAAAAACAATAATTAAGTATTCTGTTAGAATTCAGTGATTACCCTAATTATCTTTTATGTTCTTTTATATATAAAATGAGATGTTTATCCTGTATCTGGTTGTGTTTATCCGTTTGTTACGAATTCAAACATGCAGTTTTAAAAAAGTTGTACTCATGCATCTTTACTTGTAATTTTGAATTTTAAATAATATGTATCAATAAACAGTACTTGATGCATAAAAACTTGTTTTTAAAAGTTTTTCTCAAATGTTTTATAATATAGTATAAGTAAAGAACATCGATTATGAAACAAAAATTTATCGAAATAAATCTAAACCTAAAATGACCATCAAAATCAACCAAAAAACTTAAAAAAAAAAATTCTAAATCAACTAAAAAATTAAAAAACTTGTTATAAACGATACTGTTCTGCTAAAAATATATCAGACAATTTTACAAACCTTTAATTCAACTTAAAGCTACACATGTCCACGAAAAATCTTAGGTCCATAACTAACCTAAGGCCATGCGTACCCCATAAGGCCTATCTTTCAAAGATTCCCCTCCACCTCAGCGCCACATCAGCTTTTCTCCCATCCCTCACTCCATCCCTAAACACCAATCTTTCACCGTACCCCATTCCCTCAATCTTTCATGCCACCTCATTTATTTTAATTCTTTTATTTATACATTTAATTATTTAACAAAATAAAAATATTTATATATTTTTTAATAAATAAAAATAAGATAAATAATAAAAATTAAAATTCATATCATTCATTAAAAATAAAAATTACAAAATACAAAACACTACCAATCATGAAATTGTCTAATTTGCTCTTTTCTCCACGTTTGCTTGGCGGCTTTCTTTGGTCTCGGATTTGATGGTTCCGGGTTAGATTGTTGTGTCGGGATAGATTGTGGTGTGTTCGGGGTAGAAGGTTGGGTTCATGATGAAAGAGGTGTGTAAAATAAGAGGTTGAGAGAGTTTGAGAGGTGTGTAAAATAAGAGGTTGAGAGAATTTGAGAGGTGTGTAAAATAAGAGGTTGAGAGAATTTGAGAGAGTTTGAGAGGTGTGTAAAATAAGAGGTTGAGAGAATTTGAGAGAGTTTGAGAGGTGTGAGAAATAAGAGGTTGAGGGTTAAATATATAAGTGAGAAAAATAGAGCCGTTCAACGGCTATTTTATTAAAAATTGAATAATTTTTTTTTTAATAATCCTCGGGATGGATCGGGATCCCATCCCCGAAAACCATCCCGCCCCGCATGCCATCCCGAGCCGTAGCCCAACCCCGCTCCTTCCCCGCTGCCACCTCACCCATCCCGAGCCCATCCCGAGCCCCGCTACGGAAGGCCTAAGAAATATGAATTTGTTTGTATACCAATTGCAATTTTGCAAGCGAGTAATGTGAGTCAAACAGGTGTTCCGGTCCTACTTGGACTTGAATTATTGCATCTTATGTGTGACAATTTCCTATACATTTTACACATAAGAATCGTAATCTAAAATAAATTTGTGGGTGATTGATTATTTTTTTCCGTCCATATTCCCATCCATTCACTTCGATAGCTTTTATGCAAAATAGAGTAAACTACACTTTTGGTCCCTGTGGTTTAGTGATTATAACACATTTGGTCCATACAGTTTAAAAATTACACTTTAGCCACTGCAGTATGCTATTTGGTCCAGATTTGGTCCCTCTTCGTTAAGTCCGTTAAAAAATCTCGTTAGATGAGGGGTATTTTAGTCTTTTTCATTTTTACTTCATTTTTCTTTAATAAATAAATTGTAGGGACTAAATTTGTTATACCATAAATATATGTTTTCTTTGAATATTCATCTTCTCCAACCAAATCATCAAGAACACCAACACCAAGAACATTTGACAAACTCTAAATTAAAAATTAGATCAAACTCTAAAGCCAAATCCAATTTCAAAAACATTTAGCAAATGTTCTTGCACTTTTATTTTGGAATCAAGATTTCAAAACCATGCAAGTTAGGTTAGACTTTTGAAGTCTTGGGTAAATGGAATCTGTAGCTAAAATCCATTTTGTGGGCATATTTCTTTACAACAAAGCTAAGGATCGAGATCTGAGAGAAGAGAAGGGATAGAGAGAGAGATCGAGAGAAGAGGTCTGAGAGAAGAGATAGAGATCGAGAGAAGAGAGAGAATAGATAGAGATCGAGAGAATAGAGAGAGAGAGATTGAGGTTTGCATTCAAAACTCAACCAGTACCCATCTGCAAAATGAATTTCGGCCAACCACCTCCATCCATCTCATCGGCGTCGATGAAGACCTCTGATAAGGAGCAACGACAGATCGGAGCTCAAATCAACCAACCACGGCCCACAGTAGAATCCGTTGACAATCCACCGCCTTCTCTCGATCTCAATCTCTATCTCTTCTCTCAGACCTCTTCTCTCTCTCTCTCTCTTTCTCTCTATCCCTTCTCTTCCACTTGATTGAAAGGGAAATTGAATACATCCACCCTGCAAGATCGAATTAAATCTCTTAAGAAACTATAATTTGTTTTCTTCATGCATCTTACGAAGGAAGGAACATTAGTCATAAAATCATGTCAGCTCGATGGCAACAATTTCTCATATCGAAAGGCTTGGATGATAGCATCTTTGAAATCCCTACATGCAAAATGTGACAACAAGTGTTTTGAATCAATTAGTTTTTAAGGGTAATTAACTTGGACTTTAGGCAAAGACATTGTTGCAATAACATATTGATCAAGAACTTTAGTGTAATCTTTAGTGAAGTAGGTGTCAACCCGTTAAGTCTTAAACCTAAATGCATCACATCAATATAAGTCTAGTACATCTTGAAGTTCTGTTAATGCAGATGAAACCTCTATAGTTAGACTCTCCAAAATTCAAATGCTCACGACTTGGTTTGAGAATTTTCATATGGTTGTGAATAAACAACTTGATTTTGGGGTTGAGTAACACCCGACCTTTTGTAGTCTTGACGAATGACTTAGATTTTGACTATTGAAAATATAATGTTTATATTGAGGTAATTTCAAGAATGGTTTATAGAAGGAATTTTATCCTTAAGTGGTTATTTTATTGAAAATTTTATTTAGCTACTCTTTCAAATTTTAAGGGTGTTACAAACACATTTTAAGAAGTGTACTATAAAGAAGTTACTAACACGATTTACTTTTGGAGTCATATTATAATGTAATTTAATAAATAGGAGTTTTAGGATCATGTTTCATAAGGATAGAACTTAGAAACCTATTGTAACATTTATGGAGAAGACAGCATAATTATTGGTTTTATAACTCTAAAAAGTCTTGTAAATTACTCTATTATGATAGTTATAAACGTACTAATAGACCAATTATATTGTAATAATTTGTGACTTACAAATGGAAATACATATACATCTAAATTACTTTTTCAAACAATCACATTTAGAAATTTGCTACACGTTATTTACTATGTTTAGTAAATTATAGAAACATGCGGGTAAAAAGACGGTAAGATAGTGTATACTTTTAAGTGACAGATGTACATGTAGTTATTAAGTAAGTCATACAAGTAGTTTTTTTTTGAAAGGCAAATCAAACTTAACAATTCAGCTGCTGTCCCCAAATAGCTGTTGTCCCAAAACCGCTGCTGTCCCCAAACAGCTGCTGCCCCAAACTGCCTTAGCAACTACTTACTGCAGTGCTCAAACCGCACGGCCTCGGTCCACAGAGTCTGCAGCCAGAGCCAAACTCAACCCAAACAGCCGCATACCTCTGCAGTAAGCGAACATTCAGCAGTGGAGACCTCTTTCCGCGATACTCTCGATTCCAGCCTGTGCAGCGTGCGTCGTTGAGCATAGTGCATGTGCAAGTTTGCCAGGGGTAAACTCAGTAGAGCAGCTCCGACCCCCCGCTCCGTCCGATGATAAGCAGCCCAGATGTGTGGACAAGGGCTGTGACCACCGATATTCGTCCAAATCGAGCTAAAACTGAGCCAATGGGTCGATTAACCACCCCTCCAGTCCTTCGAAACCTGTTTGCAGCGCTGTGTGATTCATTCAAAAATTATACGCTGAAACTCATGGAACAACTCTAGTAATTTCTGGTTGTCGTTCTTGAAGACAATGAAATTTCTGTGAGACCAAACCATGAACAGGAACGCCCATTTTACCGCCTCCCAAATCTTCGATCTCGCCTCGTTGCTTCCGTGATTGGACCCTTCTTGAATTATTTCTTGCACCGATTCCATCGACCGTAGATCTTTACTCCACCATCTACCCACCAAGTTCCACATCAATTTGACCTCCGGGCAGCCCACGAGAGCGTGGTCCAACGACTCACCCGAGTCACCACATCTCGGACATAACACGGAGTCCAAATCAATGCCCATACGGTCCAACGCCATTCTCGTCGGAAGTCTATCTTTACACGCCCTCCATATAAAGACACAAACCTTTTTTGGTATAACCGTCGACCACTTCGTTGATTCCCCGTTCCGGTTAGAGTTGCTTCCTCCATTTTCTAATATGCCCCGTAATCCTTTAACATTGAAGATTTTCGATGCATCGCGTATCCATTCCACTTTATCTACTTTACCCCTTTCCGGTTGGAATTCCCCTAGTCGTTGACCAAGAGACTCCAATTCGCCAATTTCTCTTCCTCTCGGATGCCTCCTCCAAGTCCACTTCCAAGTCCACCCTTCTTCTATCCATTCTCCTCTTTCCTTGATTGTCGCCTCTTTATCCATCTCTAGCCGATATAACCTTGGAAACTCGTCCTTGAGAGCCTCGTTACCCAACCAAACGTCCTTCCAAAACTTTGTCTCATTGCCTTCTCCTACTTTCGACTTGAACGACCTCGAGAAGTCCACTCCCGCGCTGTCCATTTCTGGTCCGATTTTTGCTATTTTGCTCCATGTCGTACCTGCACCAACACGATCACAAGTGTTTCCAAACAGCCCCCCTCCTCCCTATAAATACTTTTAATTATTTTAACCTAAAACGCGTTTTTTTCGTTGAGGAAGCGCCACCACCACTTCCCCAAAAGGCCCCAATTGAGCGATTTTAAGCTACCAGTATTTACCCCCTATCTAGACTCTTCATCGTATCTAACCGATTCACCCAAACCATACCTTTTTTCTCACACTCACCGGACCCCCACCCCAAAAGAACCTACACCTCACGCTCTCTAATTCTTTTAACACACCGCTCGGGGCTCGATACAAGGAAAAAAAGGTACAAAGGGAGACTACCCAATACCGATTTGACTAACGTCAATCGTCCGCCAAAAGAAATTACCTTCGATTTCCAAGATGCGAGCCTTTTTTTAACCTTTTCGATCGCCGGTTTCCAGCTCTCCAACCTTCTCATCGAAGTACCCACCGGTAACCCAAGATAAGTAAATGGAACCGTACCCGACCCGCAGCCCACACTACTTGACCACTCTTTGACCTCGTCTTCCGGCACCCCCAAATCGAAAATTTTGCTTTTTTCACGTTTATTTTTAACCCCGACATCTCGTTGAAGCATCTAAGAATTTTCAGCAAAATTTTAAGATTAATTAAGTTCCATTTGCCAAAAAAGATAACATCATCCGCATATTGTAGATGCGAAATCGATATCTCCTTAGCCCCCACTTTTATGCCTTCAAAAAGTCCTCCTTTTACCGCCTCTTCCGTCAAAACATGTAAATTTTCGGCCGCTATTAGGAAAAGTAATGGCGCTAAAGGATCACCTTGGCGTAGACCTTTACCCATTACGAACTCCTTAGTAGGACTTCCGTTCACTAGGATTGACATTGTAGAGGAGTGGAGACATGCCGTAATCCATTTTACCCACTTGCTACCGAATCCCATATTTTCCAAACTTTTGATCAAGAAATCCCATTCTACACTATCATACGCCTTTTCAAAATCCACTTTGAAGATCAACCCGCTTTTCCTTCTTTTCCAGATAAAATCGATCACTTTGTTGGTGCAAGTGTACCACATCTCTATATATTTATATATATTTATTTTGATGATTACAAACACACCGTATTATTGTTTATCTAACAATCCTATCCAAGTGTACAGTTCTTGAAGAACACGAAGATTTTATCTGAAGAGTTCAAGACGGAAGTTTTACGTTGTCATTAGTGTTTATAATTTATAATGATAAACACCCTAAAATAATATACCACTTGGATATTTCTAAAAACCCAATAAATGATTTTAATAGGGTTTATTGAGAAGATCCAGCAAGATTGGTTGCGTCCTGGAAGGTGTCTATTCTGACGCCGGTATACCGTGGAGAATGCCCGGTATACCGCGGGTACATATTGGCCGGTATACCGCGGGTGTTCAGCCGGTATACCGCGGCAGGCTCGGTGTGCATCTCTGATTGGTTGGAAGTTCTTTTTCTGACGCCGGTATACCGCGAGTCCTAGCCGGTATACCGCGGGTACGTATTCCAGAAGTCAACTTTGCATGAGAGCCGTTGAGTGTCAGTGTACTTTTGTCTGCACGGTATACCGCGTGCATTTGGCGGTATACCGCGGATGCACATATCCGTTGGAAGCTTCATGCTATATATTTGCATGCTGATGGTGAAGAAAGAAGACCACACAACACAACAAGCAGCAACCAAACTCTCAGCTCTCTCATCTAATTAATATATATATTTTATAAAACCTTTTTTATAAAATATCCAAGTGATTATTATACAAGAGTGATTACCCATTGTGAGTTATACTCCTCTTGTAAGTATTTGAATAACGGGTGTGTGATCCTGTTTATCTCATAGCAGAGGCTTGAGAAACTATTACAAATTCCTTTGTATTTGGTTTGTGTTCTACCGTAAAGAATACTTTTATTGGATCGTGTCGAGAAGTGTCTCGGCTGCTGGTTTATCACAGTTGGTGGTAAATCAGTAAATCTCTGTGTCAAGTATCTCTATCCCTTATCTCTTTATTTATTCCGCTGTGCATTTAATTATATCTGTTTATATAATTGTTGTATATTTATTATTTGTATACTCTGATTTATTTATACTGTTTCTGTACTGTATTTATTTGTAAAAGAATTTTTGAAAGTAAAAGATTTTAAATACAACCAACCCCCCCCCCCCCCCCCTTAGGTTGTCTAACATTTGGTATCAGAGCGGGGCTTTCAAAAATTATCTTTTAAAATTTTTAAGTTATATCTTTTATTTAATGGCTCAACAAAATACTTGGTTTTCTAAATCTCTTCTTATTGATTTCGAAAATTTTGATCTTTGGGCAAATTCTTTTGAACGTTATGTTCGTGGGATAAATCAAAAAATTTGGGATATTATTATTAAAGGAAATTTCAAACCCACAAAATTTCAAAACAACAAAGTTGTTGAAAAACCTAGCTCGGAATGGTCCGACGAAGATAAGGCTAATTATTGTTTAAATTATGAAGCCAAAAATTTTCTCTTTTCGGTTCTTACTAACGATGATATTGAGCGTGTTTATCTCTTTGAAACTGCTCGTGATATTTGGGAGAACTTGAACATCACCTATGGTGAAAACTCAAAAGAAAAGAGAGACGAAACCCGAGATCAAAGAAATGAAGAAACTTGTCTCATCGTCGACTGCGAGAAAGAGGTATGTACTTCATACTCAAGTTATTCTAGTTGTAGTGATAACGATGATGATATTGATATGTTAAATGTCTCTTTTCAAAAATTGATTGTTCTCGTAAATAGTTTTAAAAATGAGAATGCTAAATTAAAAGAAGAATTATTATTATGTCAAAATGAGTTGAATAATTGTAAACAAACCATTGCATGTGATAATAAAATCAAAAATGAGTTAAATGATAAAGTTATCACTTTAGAAAAGAAAGCATGCGAAAATATTGTTTGCAAATCTTGCATTGTCTTAAATGATAAAATTGCATGTTTAGAGAAAAGAACATGTGAAAATATTTTATGTACAAAATGCGATATACTTGAAAATGATAATGCATGTTTAAAAGCTAAATGCGATTTATATGAAAAAGATAATCTGTTAGCTAATGCATTTCAAAATAGCAATGATAAAGTGTTAAAAATGCTAAATATGCCTAATCGTATAAATTGTCGTAAAGGCATTGGTTCCGATACATGTGTTGATAAATGTTCGTGTAAACCCATTAAAAGATTTTTTGCATCTCCTAAAGTTGAAACGAGAAAACCCTATGTGCAAAAACCCCCATATATGTCAAAAATGAAAAATGTGAATTATGGGAGGAAACCGTATGCTCGCATGTATAATAGTAATTTTTCTAGACCTAAAAATAATGCGAATATAAATGCTTCATTTTATGTGTATGATAAATACAATCGCAAAATTAAAATGGTTAGAAAATGGATTCCGAAAGGAATGTTTAATGTTGACAATCCCGGTGGGATGCGTTTGTGGTTTTAAACCATTTTTATGGTTTTATATGTTGTCGTATTTTATTTTATGTCGACAACATGTTCTTTATTTATTTGCAGTTTATGTTTTATACTAACTGTTAAAAGGACCCATAAGAAAAGGGTACCACGAAAAATTTTCTTTGCCTTTTGTAGGTGTTTCCTGGCGAGGATATAATACGTGTTACCTGCCGAGGATATAATACGTGTTACCTGCCGAGGTTATAATACGTGTTACCTGCCGAGGTTATAATACGTGGTTACCTGCCGAGGTTATAATACGTGGTTACCTGCCGAGGTTATAATACGTGGTTACCTGCCGAGGTTATAATACGTGGTTACCTGCCGAGGTTATAATACGTGGTTACCTGACGAGGTCATAATACGTGGTGATTTCTTTTAATCACATAAAATTAACCGAAAATTGAAGCCTTAAGATCCGTTTTGGTGCAAGTGTTTCGTATTGGTTTGTATATCTTTGTCTCTATTGCTTTTTGCATTTTATTTTATCCCTCAAATTTTATAAAATCAAATTGATATCGTTATTAATTTGAGGGGGAGCGTTTTAGCTCTTTTACCCATGAGTTTATGCTACCTCAAATATATGCATATTTTGAGGGGGAGCATCTCTCGAGGGGAGCATACCGTCTTTCTTGACCCTTTTTGTTTCGACAAACGGGGGAGAGAAACCGCATATGCTCATGCTTAGCGGTTGTGTTTGTCATCATCAAAAAGGGGGAGATTGTTGGTGCAAGTGTACCACATCTCTATATATTTATATATATTTATTTTGATGATTACAAACACACCGTATTATTGTTTATCTAACAATCCTATCCAAGTGTACAGTTCTTGAAGAACACGAAGATTTTATCTGAAGAGTTCAAGACGGAAGTTTTACGTTGTCATTAGTGTTTATAATTTATAATGATAAACACCCTAAAATAATATACCACTTGGATATTTCTAAAAACCCAATAAATGATTTTAATAGGGTTTATTGAGAAGATCCAGCAAGATTGGTTGCGTCCTGGAAGGTGTCTATTCTGACGCCGGTATACCGTGGAGAATGCCCGGTATACCGCGGGTACATATTGGCCGGTATACCGCGGCAGGCTCGGTGTGCATCTCTGATTGGTTGGAAGTTCTTTTTCTGACGCCGGTATACCGCGAGTCCTAGCCGGTATACCGCGGGTACGTATTCCAGAAGTCAACTTTGCATGAGAGCCGTTGAGTGTCAGTGTACTTTTGTCTGCACGGTATACCGCGTGCATTTGGCGGTATACCGCGGATGCACATATCCGTTGGAAGCTTCATGCTATATATTTGCATGCTGATGGTGAAGAAAGAAGACCACACAACACAACAAGCAGCAACCAAACTCTCAGCTCTCTCATCTAATTAATATATATATTTTATAAAACCTTTTTTATAAAATATCCAAGTGATTATTATACAAGAGTGATTACCCATTGTGAGTTATACTTCTCTTGTAAGTATTTGAATAACGGGTGTGTGATCCTGTTTATCTCATAGCAGAGGCTTGAGAAACTATTACAAATTCCTTTGTATTTGGTTTGTGTTCTACCGTAAAGAATACTTTTATTGGATCGTGTCGAGAAGTGTCTCGGCTGCTGGTTTATCACAGTTGGTGGTAAATCAGTAAATCTCTGTGTCAAGTATCTCTATCCCTTATCTCTTTATTTATTCCGCTGTGCATTTAATTATATCTGTTTATATAATTGTTGTATATTTATTATTTGTATACTCTGATTTATTTATACTGTTTCTGTACTGTATTTATTTGTAAAAGAATTTTTGAAAGTAAAAGATTTTAAATACAACCACCCCCCCCCCCCCCCCTTAGGTTGTCTAACACACTTCATTTGTCACTAAAACTCCATCAAGAATTGAACGCCCTTTGATGAAAGCACTTTGAATGTCGCTTATAATACTTCCCATCACCCTCTTTAATCTCTCCGCCAACACCTTTGCTATGATTTTTATAGTAAATCCCTATTAGGCTAATCGGCCTAAATTCTCCAAGGCTAGACGGATTTGCGACCTTAGGGATCAAAGTTAGGAATGAGGCGTTACAACCCCGGCTTATCACCCCGTTCTCCCCGAACCATCTAACCCTATTCATAAGGTCTACCTTCACCAAGTTCCAAAATTTCTTTAAAAATCCAAACGTTAGCCCGTCCGGCCCCGACGATTTATTGCTACCACAACTATTGATCGCGTTCCACACCTCCTCTTCTTCAAAAGGACCCTCTATAGATTCGGCTTCTTCCGACGTCAACTTTTTGAATTTTTCCTCTCTTAAAGAAGGACCATTTTCTCTCTTGGACGTGAACTTTTCCTTAAAAAATTCGAACGTGAATTTTTTTATTTCATTCAGCTCATCCGTCCATCCCGTATTCGTGTACAATCCCCTAATCGCGTTTTTACGTTCTCTATATTTAACGGCCGCATGAAACAACTTGGAGTTTTCGTCGCCTTCCACATACCATTTAATTTTTGCCTTTTGTCTCGCCATTCCATTCCGGTCTTCTTGTCCTCTAATTCTAGCAACCGCTTTCTAGCTTGGACCCACCTTTCTCTTTCATCCCCATTCCAACCTACCGCTTCCGCTTCCGCCTCCGCCTCTTTTTTCGACGCCTCTTCCTTTAGTGACCGCAAGTCCTTTTCAATGCTACCAAACTTGGTCTTTCCCCAAACCAAGTAGTTGTTGCTGAGCGTTTTAGTATAAATAAGAGGCGTGAGAGTTTAGAAGGGGTATTCTGTTTTGTAGACAATTTGAATGTGAGTCCTGTGGAGAGTCTTTGGCCTGTCGAAAGCCAGAAAACCCTTTGTTAATCTTTCCATTGGTGAGTAATACACCCACAAATTAGCATTTGATTTTTACTATTTTTATTCGGTGTACATCAAATGGCTGGAGTTGTTCATTCTAACGTATTTATTGTTTCATTATATTCTAATCGTTTAATTTATTTATGAGTAAATTACACCGGGATTTACCCAAAATTTAGATTAGGTCCTAAAGTACATTATCTACCGTTGAAGTTGTTCATTCTAACATATCTATTGTTTTTTTATTCTTAAAAAGTTGTATATATTTGCTAGCTTGTTGATAAATCTTTAATTTTTTAAGGTTTTATTATAAAAAAATATATATTTGATTTAATATAATTTTGGGAATTTAATTAAAATACCTAAATTTTGATCCTGACTTACCAAAATACCCAAAATCTCGGAGAGTTTACCAAAATACCCAAAATTTCCGCGGTGGGCCCCGCGATCGCGGGCCCACACCCACGTGTCACGATTCTTTGGCCAAAAGTCCCGCAGAGCCCCCCAACTATGCCTACGGTACGCTTTTGGTCCCTGCCCGCGAAGCCCCCCCAACTATGCCCGCGGTACGCTTTTGGTCCCTAACCGCGGTAAGTTGAAATTACGTTTTTGGCCCCTCAAGTTTGGGGCAAAAAAATTACATTTTTGGTCCCTGTAGTTTTTAGGTTATCATTTTATATAGTTGAGGTTTTTAATGTATTGTTTCCTTTCCATTTTAATGTATTTAATATAGAACTTAATTAAAGAAAATGTTTTCCCCATTTTAAGTTATTTAATAAGCAAATTAAATAAAAGATCAGTTATTGCAAATCATCTTCCCAACCGAAACGGATACAGTGCAGGTAAACAAAGAAATATATGACTGGAATGCGTCCTGGATTCCGGTGATGAAGTCAACCTTTTCCTTAATGACGTCCTCCATTCCCGTGTAGTCGTCTTCGATTTCTTGTAGTTCCTCTTCTACTTCCTTAATCTGTCGTTGTAGCTCCCGAACGTGAGCCCTAGTCATGGCCAGTTCTCATTTCTTCTCCGTTAGATACTCCATTTTCCCCTGCTGAATCCCCCTGTTATGGTTCCGCATACCTTTTACCTCTTCGATACCGGCGTTCGCCTCATCAATGGATTTTTGTACTAAGGGAGTAATTCGTTGACTTTGTGGAACCGTTGGCTGGGTACAATGATACATTGGTGGGTTATTTCCGTCATTATTGAAGTGGTAATTGTCGCATGCCATTTCCCAGTCTTCTTCCTCCTCAGCCGTGAATGGATAATCGGCCGCAGTTCGCCCATAGTTTCTCCACTCCTCGTCTGTTTCCGGTACCTTCCAGGTACTCCGACGAGCTCCATCGTTCAGTGGTTGGTAGGCTGCCGAACGTGAAGTTCCAGCCCCATTCGCCGACCTGTTCCCCCTTGATCTTGAACCTCCAGCCATAGTGTTAAGAAAAGCGAGAGAATGTTTGTAAACGGTGTAAAAGAATGTATAAAAGATAGATAGCAAGTTGTGAATTACTACTTCATCATGCCATCTACTTATAGCCGTGAAAATGTATGTTCTTCATCAGGGATGTGGATATGGTCAAAGATTTCGTCTGAAAAGTTGCCTGCATGATTCGTCTGAATAGTTCACTGCAAGATTCGTCTGAAAAGAGCCTGTAAGATTCGACTGAAAAGGTAACTACAATATATAACAATTCTTGGGGAACGGGCCTACCAAATATTATCAGTTTCATCAACATTTTATTTTCCAACTTTTTTGAATTGAAGCTAAACATAACTAATTAATGAGAATTTAGATCAAATTTATATGGCACTATCAAATGCAAGTTTGTATAATATAAATACTGTTCTACATTACATAATACCAATTTTTGCATCATATGAATCACTTCCAGACAACAAGAACCAATACAGTACTAGTTACAAAGAAAACTCGGCTTCGACAATAAGACCTACTTACTAGGTGTTGGAAATAAATGCTTGTTCATCCAATAATCTCTGTATTAGGATTACCACAAGTTTCATAAACCTACTTACTAGGTGTTGGAAATTTTTTGTAAAAATATGGGTTTTACTAAACTTTGGACACATTTATATATATATATATATATATATATATATATATATATATATGTGTTATATATAACTAACTCTTAGTAGGGTTATGTTCTCCTATATGAGAGCTTCGAAACGATATATAATGCGTCCAAAATGGAGTATGTGTGAATGAGATATCGATACTCAAAGTTGAGTAATTGGATGAAATTAGCAAAAACCAAATGGGTGTGGGACTGTGTCCTACATAGGAAGAGAGAGTAAAGTGTTGTTGCATGTTTATACTGTTTTTGCCACACTTTTTAGGCTCCAAGTTAAATACTTTAACAAAATAATAAACAAAATTATAACTTCAATCACAATACTTTAACAAAATAAGTTAACACTAAAAATAACAATTATTTAATGTTACATAAACAACCTAATGTTGTTGTGTTTGACAATGTGCATAAATGGACTCCGCCATATGTACGCGAAATTCATTGGCCTCATCTTCGGTGCGGGAAGGGTGTAAATCTACCACATCGTTATTAATCAACATGCTGACATTACGGCATACACTAATCTTTTTATAAAAAAAATACTTATATATATTTTTTTATAAAAAAACACTCTTAACATTTATTTTTATAAAAAACACTCTTAACATCTTTTTTTTTTATAAAACTCATCTTTTTATAAAAAAAACACTAACATATGTTTTTATAAAAAACACTCTAACATCTTTTTAAAAAAACCACTATAACATCTTTTAAAAAAAAACTCTAACATCTATAATAAAGACAACATTATAACATACAAATAACACATTCAAACATACAACAAACTTAAAAACACTCTAACAACATACATAACATATATTTTAAAATTTAAAATAACAACATACAAGAAAAGTACAAGAAACTTAAAAAAAACTTACCAAACGAGTAACACGAGCCATCTTCAAACAAACCGAACACGTATTTCACACGACAAAATTGAGAGAGGAGAGGAGAGGAGAGGAGAGATTTTTTAATTGAGAAGTGGTGGCCGAAAGGTCCCCCCACCCTTTCTCTTATTATAGCGGCCGAATATTAGGGTTGGGGGGTGGTTGAGGCATTAAAGAATTAGGGTTTCACCCTATGTCGACGCGTGGCACCTCATCCCGCGATCGCGGGATACCTCTGCGGGCAGGGACCAAAAGCGTACCGCGGGCATAGTTGGGGGGCTCCGCGGGACTTTTGGCCAAAGAATCGTGACACGGGGGTGTGGGCCCGCGATCGCGGGGTCCATCGCAGAAAATTTGGGTATTTTGATAAACTCATCGAGATTTTGGGTATTTTGGTAAGTCAAAATCAAACTTTGTGTATTTTAATTAAATTCCTTATAATTTTACTCAAGGTTTTATTAAAATAAAGATATATTTGATTAATATAGACACGCGTCTTGTCGAGTAAAATTATTTTAATAAAACCTCAAAAAATTAAAGATTCATCAATAAGCTAGCAAATATATACATCTTTTTAAGAATCAAAAACAAAAATTGTACATTTCTATAAAAAAAAATTAATCATTTACGATTATTTGTTTATATTATTTCTTCGTCTAATAATATAATGCTTGTTTAACAGTTCAATATTATATATTTAAATAATAAATTTGATAGGTTTTTATTATATGTGATAACATTACGATCAATGTGTGATTATGAAAGTATAAAATAATCTTAAGGGCATCTCCAATGTGTCACACTATATTTTACATTAAATTTCAAAAGTAGTGTAAAAAATAATGTAAGAGGTCGTTTACCTAATCACTTACCCTGATAAGTGCTTACCGGTAAAATTCAACACTATCACTTACTTCCCGGGTAAGATTTTAGTCCACCAAAATGGCATCGTATGCAACAATTTAGTCGGTAAGCGCTAATCGTGGTAAGAGCCGTCACACTCACTTACCGGGTAAGACTCTCGGTCCTTGCTTTCGACTCTCGGTCCTTGCTTCCGCTCTTACCGGATAAGATTCTTAGTCATTGCCATATTTGTTTGGGTAAAAAATCACACCCTCGACCGACTTGGGAAATTCCCTCAACCAAGGATATCTACGACGGTCATACCCCCGACCGACATAGGTAATACCCATTATTGCCTTATCCCCGACATACGATAGTTGGTTATTAAAAGACATCTTGTGTCAATTGTCATTCAAGATAATGTATTTACATTTCATGATCGCACGTCACGTGTCGCATGTTACACGTCACACGTCTCACATCGTTAGCGACATGTCGCCAGTCATACGTCACTAGTCTTACGTTATTAGTCTTACGTCACTAGTCTTATGTCGCCAGTTACGACTCGTCGGTCTTACGTCGACAGTCTCCTATCTCGGTCTTATATCGCTCTGGTCCTGCGACGGCATCGTCCTGACATCCTGGTCCGGCGACTTGGTCTTACGACCTGGTGGTTGTTTGGGTAAAAAATCACACCCTCGACCGACCTGAGGAATTCCTTCGGCATGACCCATGGACTTCGATTACCCTAATGCCTACAAAAGTCATACCCCCGATCGATGAAGGTAATACCCATTATTGTCTTATCCCCGACATACGATAGTTGATTATTAAAAGACATCTTGCGTCAATAGTCATTCAAGACAATATCTTACATCTAATGATCGCACGTCACGTGTCGCACGTCGCACATCGCTAGTCTTACGTCATTAGCCTTATGTCACTAGTCTTATATCGCCAGTTACGTGTCGCCAGTTATGATTCGTTGGTCTTACGTCGACAGTCCCCTGTCGTCGGTCTTATATCGCTCTGGTCCTACGACATCATCATCTTGGTCTTACGACCTAGTGGTCTTACGATATTTTTATCCTAGTCTCACGACATTTTTATAAGACCATTCCTATACTAAGATAAGGTCTTACGAGACATCTATAGTCATATACCTGGTCGTGTATTTCGGCGACGGTCGTATGCTCCATAAGACCGACGTCCTGAACTTAAGATGGTCTTACGATTACACTAACCATCAATGGTCAACAACTGTTTCTTTTGTTCATTAATGCAGGTCTACAAGCCATTATGGTAGAACGGACAATAACGGTCGAGCTCCTAATGACATTAAAGACTCGACAGCGGTTACAAAGACAATCATCAAAGCGCATTTAATGTCGGCAGCGGTTACAAGACCAACCATTAAAGCTCATTAATGATCGGCGGAACCTATATAAAGGCACGCTCCAACCTCTAGCAAGGGAGGACGAATTTCATCAAGCTATACAACGACATTTCACATCTACTTCTATATTTTCTCTCTCGCATTCGAGCACACGTCGCTAATGCAAGTACCACACGACAACAGTTCAAACCGCATGACAACAGTTCAAGTCGCACGACAGCAGTTTGTTTCGCACGTTTAAACACACGACGTACACTTTTTACACACGACTAAGTGTATTTTTACTTCATTTGTAACCTATTGTACACAAATCACCTGTAACACAATGATTATCGCCCCTGATTGGCGACTATAGTGCACTGTCGACTCTCACAGAGTCGACCACGGTTTTTTCCCTGGTTTTGGGGTTTTCCGCGTCACCAAATCTCTTGTCTCTTTTACTTTTTCCTCGCAATTGTGTTATTTGGCTTGAGATACGTTTCTTTAGTTGTTAAATGTCCACATCGACCTTAAGTTGTACTTTGGTGCGATTTTTGGCATTAACAGTTTGGCGCCATCCGTGGGACCCTATCTAGAGAAAATCTCAAGCCAACGCACACCGCTCTAACGATCTTGTAAAGTCTTTCAGGTACATGGCAAACTATCAAGATCCCCTGATTCAAACTGAAAAATACCGCATTTGATTTCAAAAGTCCTCGGAAAAAGGCACTTATCGACTACATGTTACGGTAACTGTGGCGTCCCACTTAAAACAACTCTATATATATACTCTAAGTATATTCTCCTCGTTTATTTCGATCATATATAGGATCGTTGATTCAAGCATCAAAAGATCATTGGTCAAAACCAACGACCACCCCCGATTTTACATTGCAGGCTCGCAAGATCATATAAATACAGGTCTTACGATTTACATCGTGAGAAACCAAAGTCTCTACGACTTAAAACGCAGGTTGCTATTTATAGTCGTCAGTAAAAGACGACTTACATTTTTTCTTACAATCGCTAGTCAAGGCAAACGCAGGTCGCAATTTATAGTCCTCACTAAAAGATGACTCACATTTTCTTATGATCATCAGTCACGACAAACGCAGGTTAAAAATTGTTGGTCGCCAATAAAAGCGACTCGCACGATCGCTAGTCATGACATATGTCGTCAATAAAGATGACTTGTACATCGAATCTCACAATCACCAGTCATGGTAAGACGCATGTCAAAACGCAAAAGTCGCCAATAAGTACGACTCGCATATTTTAATCTCATGATTGCCAATAAAGGCAAGTCACAAGATTAACCGTATAATCACAAGCAAGAGTCTTTCAAGAAGACGATTACGTCCTCCGACGAGTGTTCCAAAGCACTCAAGAGCTTAATGCAGGTAAACTTTCCACCAAGTGGGGAGGTCGTTATCGTATCTCAGAAGTCGTGGGTAAAGGTGCCTATCGGCTCCAAACCCTCGACGGTCGAAATATCCCACGCAGCTGGAATGCAACGCATCTGAAAAGGATCGCACGACATAAGTTACTAAGTCTATCATACGACTTCACTAAAATCGTACGGTATAAACAATCAGTTTTATTAGACGACTCGATTGTATAACTACAGGAACACATGATTCAAGTCCATCGTATGATCAAATCACACGATCGTAAGGTCTAGCGACCCCACAAGCTAAGTTCTTTAACTTAGAAAAATTTCATGTTCTGAATGAACGCTTTGATCGCATGCGCTTATGTTTGCTTATACGATTCAAAAAGTCTTATGACTTACGTTCTAATCGTTGTATTACAATGGATGCCCAAGTCGCACGACTTCTTGTTCATTTTTGTACTTAATGAATTTTTACAGTTGACATTACATTTGTCCATGACATGTATGAGTCGACATAATACTCAGGTTCAATAGAAAGGTAAATTTTTTTTTCCGATTATCGCTAAAGCAAAACTTACACAACGTAACATAGGTCTCTAGCGACCGTATCGGCTGTAAGTGCTAGATCTTAGGTCTCTGTTAATGCCAAAAATCGCACCAAAGGGACAACTTAAGGTCGATGTGGACTTAAACAACTAAAGAAAGAATCTTTCGACGAGACGTGCGACGATAAATAAAATAAAGAAACAAGGGATTTAATGACGCAGGAAAAACCTCAAACGAGGAAAAAACCTGCGGACGACAGTGGGTGTCGTCGCTATACTATGGTCGCCAATCAGGGGCGATGTCCTTGGATACTGGTGTCGATCGTACAGTGATTACAATACAAATGAACAAAATGCTTCGAAATGTAAAGTACAAGTGTTTGAATGTAAAAATAGGTGTTTGTCGTGTACGAAACAAAGTGTGAACTGCTGGTCGAGGGCTGTTGTCGTGCGTCGAGAGCGATACTTAGAATAATGGTTCTTCACTTCAGGTGTTCTTGAATATTGCTTCGGTTGTTAATCGCCGGATATTCGATGTCTTGAAATGTTGATTGAGCTTGATATTTATAGTCTTCGTGTCCTTATGGAAATGGTCGTCGGAGTAATGATCTTCGTCAGTTATGGTCGTCGGCTGTTTAATGATTGCGTTGGTTATAGTCGTTGCTTCTTAATGACTTTTATTCCTGCATTAAACACTTAACAAACGGTCATGGTGAACGTTAGCTTTGGTCGAGGTCGCACGTCCTTATATAATAGTCGTGCGGATCGGGCGACGCTATGGTCGAGCGTCGTAAGGAACTCTCGACTTACCTTTTATGAGGGACGACGATGGTGTTCTGGGTCTTTGTCGAGACCTTATCTTAATACAAGATATAGTCCTTAATCATACGTCTTACTTGTTCTGGTCGCGGTCGAGCGACGTGATTTTTTGCCCACACAGTTTGCCCCCAAAATTTGAAAATTGAATGTCAAATTTAAGTTTTAAATTTTGCTTGTCGAACGCTTAGACTTGTGACCTGGGTTGAGGGACTTACCTGGTTGTCGTGGAACTAGACCGGTTCGCCTTTAATTGAACGAGAAGTTGAAAAGTTGTGATGTCATACTGACGCACGATGATGCTTACCAGCTGTCGAGGACATGTGTCGAAGATCCGGGTGGGTATACGAAAGGGCATGGACGCGTGTTGATTATCGAAACACTCGTCCTGATATGATCGGTTGCAAAAATAGAGATCACGACGGATCTTTTCTTGATACGTTTTCAAAGTGTTTTTTGAGAAGGGATTTTGTTCTGATTTTTTTACCAATTTTCACTCGAACTTATTCGAATCTTTGCGAATCTTCGGCTAGCAGTTTAGAGCGTTTATCTTGTTCTGTCCTCCGATTCACAATGTCGACGGAACCTGTTAGCCTTATCATGAATCACGTAGACTTAGATGCTTTTAGGAGTTTGGCAAAAATCTCGGCAAATATAGAGTTGCGGTGTCTGTTAATGCCAAAAATCGCACCAAAGGGACAACTTAAGGTCGATGTGGACTTAATCAACTAAAGAAAGGATATTTCGACGAGACGTGCGATGAGGGACAAAATAAACGAGACAAGGGATTTGATGACGCAGGAAAAACCTCAATCGAGGAAAAAACCTGTGGTCGACAAGGGATGTCGTCGCTGCACTATGCTCGCCAATCAGGGGCGACGTCCTTGGTACTGGCGTCGGTCGTACGATGATTACAATACAAATGAAGGAAATACTTCGAAATGTAAAGTACAAGTGTTTGAATGTAAAAACAGGTGTTTGTCGTGTGTGAATACAAAGTGTGAACTTCTGGTCGAGGGCGGTTTGTCGTGCGTCGAGAGCGATACTTGAGCTTTCCCTCGAGTGTTCTTGAGTTCGCAGTAGGGTTCTGGCTTTCAGTACTTGATCTCCAGAGTTTGAATGTTCTTTGCTATGAGTTTGGATTATTTTCTCTGCTGTTTGGTGATGTTCGCTGATGTATATTCGATGTTAACTGATGTCCCTTGAAATGAAGCTTTTGCTTGTCTTTTATAGTCTTCGCGTCATTAATTAGTTCCATTAATGATTTGATCAACGGCTGGAAACGGTCGTCGAGATGAATGTTCATAATACTCTTCGTCCGTTATGGCTATCGATCGTTAATGGTTGCGTCGGTTATGTCCGTTGCTCTTTAATGACTTTGACTCCTGCATTAAACACTTAACAAACGTAACAGTCAAGGTTAACGTTAGTTCGGTCGAAGGTACAACGATCTTATGCGATGGTCGTACGGGACTGGCGATGTTATGGTCGTGCGTCATGGTAGACATACGACTTACCTTTTACGGGAGATGACGGATGTTTTATGGGTTCTTGTCGAGACCTTATCTTAACACAAGATTTAGTTCATAATCGTGCGTCTTACCTGTTCTGGTCGTGGTCGTACGACGTGATTTTTTGCCCAAACAGTTTGCCCCCAAAATTTGAAAATTGAATGTCAATTTTAAGTTTTAAATTTTGTCAATCAGACGCGTAGGAAATAAGACAAGAGTTAGAAATTACCTCAATCGCCTTGGAGCTAGAATGGTTTGTTTCTAACTGAACGAGAAGTTGAGAAGGGAACGAGGTCGTGACGTCATACTGACACACGATGATGCTTACCAGCTGTCTAGGACAGGTGTCGAAGATCCTTGTGGTCATACGAAAGGACGGGGATGCGCGGCGGTTATCCAGGGATTCGTCCTGACATGATCGACTGCATAAATAAAGATTACGATGGATCTTTTCTTGGCGATTTCCGTTCGATTAGAACTTGCAAGGATTTTTGACCTAATTTGAGTTTTCCTGAGACCATATAAGATACGACCTTCCAGTTTGCGTATGCGTTGCAAGTCTATTGCTAGAAAGCCTAGAAAAAACTGGGATATCTGGGGCCTCTCAGAAGTGCAAATCAATTTAACGGGGCTGGCAATGTCGACAGAGCCTAGAAGCACCATTAAAAACGAAGAAGATCTCGACGACTTTAGAAGTCTAGCGAGGATTCCCAGGGGGATTACCGTGAACAAGGTTGGCAATGTTCGACCGAAAATGTGCCCCGAGGGGTACATTGTTATATACGAATATCCGTTCAAAATAGGTTTTCACTGGCCATATTCGCCTTTAGAGGAGGAGGATTCTGAGAAGACTGAGGAGGAAGAGAAGAGTGAAGAACCAGAGGTAGAGATAATTGGTAAGTATCCTTTTGTCTTCTTTTCGCTCGACTTGATTTTTCTCTGTTCTGAATCGTCTAACTTCTTTCTTTTACCGTACAGGTGAAACTCAAGCACATGCGACGTCTTCTGTTGCTAGGAAGATGGCCCAAGTCGAAGTAGCTCGCGAGGCGAGGGAGAAGGACGTTTCGACAACTGGGTCGGGAGTCCTGAAGAGAAAAGAGGTCCCGACAGCCGGGTCGGGCCTCTTAAAGAGGACAAAGGTGTCCGTTCTGAGGGAACCGTCTTTGAAGACGGGTAACCCATCGAGGGTTGCCTTGTCCAGGAAGGCGAAGGCGTCGGTTGCGACCGACGCGAAATCTGTGGATACTGCACAACTGGCGACGATGTCTCCCGTCGTCATATCCGGCCCTTCATCGGCTGACAGGGGCAAAGGCGAACAGAAGGGACCTTTGGGGGAAACGACGGTCAACTTTACGTTGCCGTCGGGTTTTCTGGACGACAATGTCTTGGACGAGACGAAGTTGTTCCGCCATTTGGAAAAATATTTGCTTCCGTCTTTCAGGGATCGTTTTGACGGGTTTTCTTTCGAGAAGAAAGAGTTCCATACAGCTGGACTCTTATTCTTGGTAAGCCTTTCTTTCAAGACTTGTCATTTGTCGTTGTCGTTGTCGTTGTTTACTAATGCTTCTCATATTATGATTCTTCAGGCGTTCCAAGCTTCCCTGGCATTACATGCCGAAACGAAGAATATAGAGGTTTCAACGGCTTCTGTTACCAAAGATGAAGATGCAACGTTAGCTAAACAGAAAGCTGCTTTGGAGCATGAAGAAGCGATGTCGGTGCGCCTTGACCATGCTCTGGATGAATTGGATGCCCTCAGTCATACAAGAGACGAGATAAACTCACGTTTGAAGGAGTCCCTGACTTTGATGCGCGACCAGAGAGAGGAGCTGGAGAGGATGAAGGAATCCGTAATCGCGAAGAGGAAGGAAGTCGAGGGAATCAAGGCTAAGGTGATAGATTTGAAGAAGGAGTCTGATGAGTTGAAAGACGAAAATAAGTCTTTCTTTTCTTATGCTCGACTTACTGCGCGTGCAACAATTATGCGACGTCACCTGCAGGGCAAGGATCCTTTGGCTTCAACGTCAGATGAGCTGCGTCTCTTTTATGAAAGAGTCGGGACTGAGAGAGATCTCGACTTGGATGACCAGAAGGAGGTAGGAGAGGAGGCGGCTAGCGAGGGTTTTCAGGATGGGGTATCGGACAAGGTTGTGACCGATGCTCCTCCACAACCTTAGAAAAAATGTATTTGTTCGTTCGTGCTGCTCGACCGTTAGTGGTCGATTATGTACTCGATGGCTTATATAATGAACGCAACTTTTGTTTATGCTTTATCCGACCATGTTTAATTATGAATTTGAACATAGGACACACAGGAAATCATGCGACTGAGGCATATATTGCAATACGATGATAAGAACGTAAAACAAATATAAAAACATGCGATTAAAGCATCCATTCAGGGTATAAAAGCTAAGAAACTTAGAGGTAAAGTCGTTTAGACTCTGTGATCGTGCGACCAGATCGTACAGTAAATTTGTGGCGTATACCCCTGCGGAGGAATGATTAAGTTAGAGACCTGATCGTCTATGCCGTTCGACCTTGCGATATTAAAGTCATATAGTAGACTTAATGACTACTGTCGTGCGATTCTGCGATAATCTGTCGTGCGATTCGTTTCAGACTCTCTCTATTTGCCCCCTGTCATTTATTACCGTATCCTTTTTGGGAGGAAAAGATAGGTTGTAAATGACAGAATGACACGGAGACATATTGTCCTGCGATCGACTATGTTGTCGTGCGACGAGGCACCATAGTAGATTTATCCCTGTGGAGAAGATATTAATTTAGGGATAGAAGAATGAACCTGTCGAGAGCCTAATCTTTAGTTTATTTTCGCGGTTTCAAGGTAGACCTGTAGCACTCATGAGCGACTCCTGGATTCCCCATGGCGTAGGGAATTTCAATTGACAACTTTTGCATGCTTGGGAGTCGACGGTCGATGGCCATCAGCTGGAACAGCGACATCGTCGATGATGTTCTTGAGATTTCCTTTCGGGAAATGATATGCTAGCTCCTTCTTCAATGCGATACAATCGTCTGTCGCATGACCATGATCGTCATGGAAGTCGCACCACTTTGATTTGTCTTTCTTAGCATCGTCCAGGTCGGACTTCTTTGGCCATCGAATGGTAGCTTGGGAACTTCTCAGAGCTTCGACTAGGTCCTTTGTAGATCCTTTGAATCTGTAAGAGGATATCTTGGGGTACCGAGTGAACTTAGTCGCGGTCTTGGCCTCTACTTTCGTCTTGAAACGAACATTTGAAATTTGGCGCGCTGGCTCTATTCTGGAGACAACCTTTGTCTTGAATTCCGGCTTTCTGACGCCTAACGACTTCTTGTCGTCAGTGTGCTTGCGACGAAAGGCTGCATCGTCTTCGACCCTCATATATGCTAAGGTTCGAGCTCGGACGTCTTCGAAATTCTCCGGGGGATATTTGGTCAGGTCGGTGTATAAACCCGAACTATCGTCCAGACCACGCTTATAGGCTTCGATCGCGGTTTTGACGTCGCAATTACGGATGCTGATCATTTCGGTATTGAATCTATTGAAATAATTTCGAATAGATTCATTAGCTTTCTGCACGATGTAATATAGGTCACTGGTCTGCTTCTCCATCTTACGACTGCTGGCGAATTGCTGGGAGAACTGGTTAACCAACTCAGCAAACGACCCGATGGACTTGTGTTTGAGATTGATTAACCATTGGAGAGCTGGACCAGTGAGAGTTGCTCTGAAACTCTTACACATGCATACTTCCTAGTACATGTGTGGAATCGAGATCGTCCACATGAGCTGCTTGTACTGTGCGACGTGCTTAGTCAGATCAGTCACACCAGAATATTTGGGAGTGAAGGCAGGAATGTTATACTTCTTTGGGACCTCGACGGTGGCAATCTCGTCGATGAAAGGCGACGTCTGATATCCCGATCGAGGCTCGGCGTCGACAGGCACGGCTGCCCCAGGCAACTTGGCGAGCAAGGACAGGACGCGCTTATTTTGATCATCCAACATCTTCAAACGCTGGGCGACGGGATTGTTAAGATCAGGATTTGCCCCTGTCGAGGGATTGATCCCTGGACTAGTGCCATTACCATGCGACGAACCATTGGTGTCCCCGTTGAAAGGAACATAATATGGCTGCGACCCATATTGGAATTGCTGCGGTCCGTTCTGAAACGATGGTGGTCCCTGCTGGAAAGGCTGCGATCTGTTTGGGCAAAAAATCACGGCGTACGACCACGACTAGAGCAGGTAAGACGCACGCTATAATCTAAATCTTGTATTAAGATAAGGTCTCGACAAGAACCCAGAAAACATCCGTCGTCTACCGTAAAAGGTAAGTCGTACGTCTCCCATGACGCACGACCATAGCATCACCCGTCCCGTACGACCATCGCGTAAGATCATTGTACCTTCGACCAAAGCTAACGTTAACCTTGACTGTTACGTTTGTTAAGTGTTTAATGCAGGAGTCAAAGTCATTAAAGAGCAACGGATATAACCGACGCAACCATCAATAATCGATAGCCGTAACGGACGAAGATCATCATGGATAATCACTTCGGCGACCGTTTCCAGCCGTTGTAGCCGTTGATTGAATCATTAATGACGCAAAGGCTATAAAAGACAAGCTAAAGCTTCATTACAAGGGACATCAGTTAACATCGAATATACATCAGCGAACATCACCAAACAGCAGAGAAAATCATCCAAACTCATAGCAAAGAACATTCAAACTCTGGAGACCAAGTACTGAAAGCCAGAACCCTACTGCGAACTCAAGAACACTCGAGGGAAAGCTCAAGTATCGCTCTCGATGCACGACAAACAGCCCTCGACCAGAAGTTCACACTTTGTATTCACACACGACAAACACCTGTTTTTACATTCAAACACTTGTACTTTATATTTTGAAGTATTTCCTTCACTTGTATTGTAATCATCGTACGATCGACGCCAGTACCAAGGACGTCGCCCCTGATTGGCGACCATAGTGCAGTGACGACATCCCTTGTCGTCCGCAGGTTTTTTCCTCGATTGAGGTTTTTCATGCGTCATCAAATCCCTTGTCTTGTTTATTTTTTCCCTCATCGCACGTCTCGTCGAAAGATCCTTTCTTTAGTTGATTAAGTCCACATCGACCTTAAGTTGTCCCTTTGGTGCGATTTTTGGCATTAACAGTTTGGCGCCATCCGTGGGACCTCATCTAGAGAAAATCCTCGACGAACGTGCACCCTACTAATAGTTTCCTGGAGTTTCTTCTATTTTCTGTTGCAGGAAAATGGCAGCCCCTGGAAATCCGCAGCAAGCTGTTGCTCAGATGTATCAGGAGCTTGAAGTCGCCAGGAATCAGCTCAATGCAATGGCAGAGCAGAATCGCAGAGCAGCTGAGGAGATCGCGCGGTTAAGAAATCCTCTTGGGCCTCAAAATGGTCCTAGGCCGTTCGTGCAGAACCCAATTCCAAGATCGTTCGACCAGAATGGCCCTAGACCATTTGTCCTGAATCCAGGTTCATCCGCGCAGAATCAGCATCCAGGCCCATTAATGCAGAATCAACAGCCAGGGTCGTTCAACTCAAATCCTCAGTTTGAGACATTTCCTCCTCAGCACATAAGGCCACCACCCGTGAATAATGGGTCTCAGCCATTACAAGGGTCGCAACCTTTCCAGCAGGGGTCACAACCATTTCAGCAGCCATTTCAGAATGGACCTCAAGGTGGATCTCAGCCATTCCACGGTGGATCGCAGCCTTTCCAGCAGGACCACCATCGTTTCAGAACGGACCGCAGCAATTCCAATATGGGTCGCAACCATATTCTGTTCCTTTCAACGGGGACACCAATGGTTCGTCGCATGGTAATGGCACTAGTCCAGGGACCAATCCCTCGACAGGGGCAAATCCTGATCTTAACGATCCCGTCGCCCAGCGTTTGAAGATGTTGGAAGACCAAAATGAGCGCGTCCTGTCCTTGCTCGCCAAGTTGCCTGGGGCAGCCGTGCCTATCGACGTCGAGCCTCGCTTGGGATATCAGGCTTCGCCTTTCATCGACGAGATTGCCACCGTCGAGGTCCCAAAGAAGTATAACATTCCTGGCTTCACTCCCAAGTATTCAGGTGTGACCGATCCGACTGAGCACGTCGCGCAATATAAGCAGCTCATGTGGACGATCTCAATCCCATTTATGTACCAGGAAGTATGCATGTGTAAGAGTTTTGGAGCAACTCTCACTGGTCCATCTCTCCAATGGTTAATCAATCTCAAACCCAAATCCATCGGGTCGTTTGCTGAGTTGGTTAATCAATTCTCCCAGCAATTCGCCAGCAGTCATAAGATGGAGAAGCAGACCAGCGACCTATATTACGTCGTGCAGAAAGCTAATGAGTCTATTCGAAGTTATTTCAATAGATTCAATGCAGAAATGATCAGCATCCGCAATTGCGACGTCAAAACCGCGATCGAAGCCTATAAGCGTGGTCTGGACGATAGTTCGGGTTTATACACCGACCTGACCAAATATCCCCCGGAGAATTTCGAAGACGTCCGAGCTCGAACCTTAGCATATATGAGGTTCGAAGACGATGCAGCCTTTCGTCGCAAGCATACTAACGACAAGAAGTCGCTAGGCGTCAGAAAGCCAGAGTTCAAGACAAAGGCTGTCTCCAGAATAGAGCCAGCGCGCCAAATTTCAAATGTTCGTTTCAAGACGAAAGCAGAGGCCAAGACCGCGACTAAGTTCACTCGGTACCCCAAGATATCCTCTTACGGATTCAAAGGATCTACAAAGGACCTAGTCGAAGCTCTGAAGACCGCTCAAGCTACCATTCGGTGGCCAAAGAAGTCCGACCTGGATGATGCTAAGAAAGACAAATCAAAGTGGTGCGACTTCCATGCCGATCATGGTCATGTGACAGACGACTGTATCACATTGAAGAAGGAACTAGCATATCATTTCCCAAAAGGAAATCTCAAGGATATCATCGACGATGTCGCTATTCCAGCTAATAGCCATCGACCGTCGACCCCCGAACACGCGAAAGTCGTCAATTGCATCACCGGTGGTTCAGACGTATGTGGTCTGACGTATTCTGCGGCCAAGCGTCATGCCAGTCAGGCACCCGATGATCGGCCTATTCCTCGCTCGTCTAGACCCAAAGGAGATTTGGAGCTAGAAGCCATGAAGATTGTGTTCGACCACGTCGACCTTGGCGACTCGTATCAGAAGCATCATGACGGGTTGATCATTCAGCTTACAGTCGGTAACTGTCTAATGCGTCGAGTCTTGATCGACGGGGGCAGCTCAGCAAATGTCATTTTTTCAACACTATCAAAGCCATGGGAATCGATCGCTCGGAAATCACCCGACGTTCGACGACTTTGGTCGGTTTCAATGGAGAAGCGACGAGCACCTTTGGAGAGATAATTTTTCCCGTCTACGCTGGAGGAGTCAACAAGCAGACCAAGTTCAGCGTCATCGATTGTGCCTCGGCCTATAACATCATCTTAGGTCGACCATGGATCCATGATATGAAAGCTGTTCCTTCGACGTATCATCAAATGTTGAAATTCCCGACGCCATGGGGAATCCAGGAGATCAAGAGTGAGCCAAAAGTCGCTCGTGAATGCTACAAGTCTACCTTGAAGCCGAAAAAATAAACTGAAGTCGCAAGATCAAGCTCTCGACAGGTTCGTTCTTCTATCCCTAAATTAATATCTTTTCCACATGGATAAATCTACTATGGTGCCTCGTCGCACGACAACACAGTCGACCGCAGGACAATATTTCTCCGTGTCATTCTGTCATTTAAAACTTATCTTTTCCTTCCGAAAAGGATACGGTAATAAATGACAGGGGGCAAATAGAGAGAGTCTGGAATGGTACGTTCTCTAACTCTTTCTCATACGATTTTTTCTCACAAAACGTTTACTGACTTAAGCATCAGAGGGTCGCTGGCTAGCCAACGACCAACCCCCGACATCGTTTTATCGTAGAATCGCACGACAGATTATCGCAGAATCGCACGACAATAGTCATTAAGTCTACTATATGACTTTAATATCGCAAGGTCGAACGACATAAACGATCAGGTCTCTAACTTGATCATTTCCCCACAGGGGCATACGATACAAACTCACTGTACGATCTGGCCGTACGATCGCAGAGTCTAAACGATTTTACCCCTAAGTCTATTAACTTAGAAAATGCTTTAATCGCGTGTTTTTATATTTGTTTTACGTTCTTGTCATCGTATTACAATGAATGCCTTAGTCGCATGATTTCATATGTATCTTATGTTCGACTTTATAATCAAACGTGATTCGAGTAAAGCATAAGCAAAAGATATATTGTCACACCCCGCTAAAGCGGAAACACGAGGTATAACAGCGTAGGGTTTCATTCAAAAGGTAACAGACAACACCAACCACAACATTTAATACAGTAGTTCAAAATATTACATTACAACATCTTAAGTAAGTTGTTCCAAAAAGAAGACGTCGGATACAGAAATTAACAATAAAAGTTTTAATGTTCTTGATGTTGATGTCATCACGCAAAATGCACCCTACATGCCTTCACTTACTTATTAACACCTGAAAAGCATGATGAAAAGAAAATGGTCAACTACAAGAGTTGGTGAGTTCACAGGTTTTCGTATGCACTAAAGATAAATTTGTATGCAGAAATTGTTATTGTGAAACGTTTGTTCACACGAAGTTTACGCAACCAGTTGTTCGAGTATTTGCACGAGGTATAAAGTATACAATGATGTCATCGCATTGAGCTACTACCAAACCTTCCGACAAACCAACGCCCCTTAAATTATTCACGTCCTACCTCAGCGGTGGATTAACTCCACATGGGTAAGACCATTATTGTTACTGGTAAAGTGCACTTCTAGCTCGTCAGCTTAAAGTGGGGTTGTCAATCCAAATAGCGCTACCCACAAATACCATTGGCTCATAATGAGTTAATAAGTAGTGTCTAACAAGTGGGGACTTTTTCATTTAAAACTCAAGCACATCAAAAAGTATACATACCTTAGTGCACAAACAATTTAAAGTTAAGGTTCAACATTTCATAGCATAATTCAATCAATTTGAAATTCAATATCATGCTTTTCACCCCAAATTGTAACAAAAGAGTAAAAAAGGGGCTGTGAATACTCACAATGTTCAGCACGGATTTTCAAGTGTCGCCGCACGGTTGCCCAAATGCCCGGTTCTAGGTCCTTCCTATGGAGTGAAACACATTATCAGCTTCTGCTAACTCTTATGGCTAAAGCGTTTCTTAGCCCATCATGTCTTATAAAATGCCTTAAGTTTAAGTATTATTTTCTGTCGACGATTTCTAGTAATTTATTGGTTTTAAACGGTTTGTAGGATTTTGTTGTTACATAATAAACTTTATAGGTTATAAGTAGTATTTAATCCATTTTACCACGTTTTATATATTTCTTCATGACGAAACTTTCATTAAATACCTATGTAATTGTATTTCTCATTTACCTTGTGGTTTAAAATGTTCGGTTTGTTATAATTCTATTATTTGTTAGGGTATTATTTATACCTTCATATACATGTATATATAGTTTTTATTTATGGTTTTGACAATTTCTACATATTATAAGCTTTTTATCTTTTAATAACTCTACAAATCCCTTTTTCTTTTGAATTAGAGTTTTACTTTTCTGGTGGCAGAATATTAAGTCCACTTATGGTCATTTTTAAATATCTTCTGGAAATTTTTATTAGTCCAACTTTTTATATGTATCAATTTAATGTCTTAGGGAACTTTTGACATAAATATCATCATTTTTAGAGTTGGTTAGCTATTTTAATCATTACACTTAAGTTTAAGTGTCACAGTTACCAAAACAGTCTGCGCCATCTTTTTGCCAAGTCCATTTGAAGGGTCAAATCTACGAGTTTTTACATGAAACCGCTTGGGTTTGAAACATAACTCAACAAAGAAAGCTACAGAAGAAGAATAACATCATTTAGTTAAGTATTTTACAAGATATGGTCGGATGAAGGGCATGCATGTAATCTGCCAGAAACTGAAGATTCTTATTCATGGAAAATGAGTGTTTTATATCCATATTTTCACTCATATGGTTGGTTCTTTGCTTGAACACTCATCTACCACTACTTTGACAATGTTCTTAGATAAAAAATATATTTTTGACTTTTAAAAACACATGCATGAACTCACACATCTCAGATTGTGACAAAAACCCACATGCATGTAGTTAAAACATCATTTTCTTGAGTTCTAGTTGTATGGATTAAGGATTATCACCATTTGTTTGACATATAACATGTCATTGGTGATTAACCTTCCATAAAAAGGGTCCATTAGGGTCCTTTTTTCAGAAACTCAAGAGCAATGAAAATAAGATGAGAAAAAGATGGAGAAATTACAAGAAAAGGAAGAAAATGAAGAAGAGTACAAGAGGGATGAGTTTTACTCACACTAGGGATGATATTACCTTCAAGTCTTCAAGGATTTGATGATTTTTACCAAGGATTTGGGGTTGATTTCGGCTGGAGTTAGAGAGGGAAGAGAGAGAGAGTGGTGAGTTTGAATGTAGAGAGAGAGAGGTTGAGAGGAAAATGAAAGGGTTCTTGAAAATATGGAAGGTTTTTAATTGATGTGTGTTGGGCCAAAAGAAGGGGGCCGAATTTTGGGCCATATTTCTGGTTTAATTTAATTTATATTATTATTAAGTGTTAGTTAATATTGTATAAGTATATATGTTATGAAATTTTATAAAAAGCTAGATTTAAAGTAGCTAAAACCTCAATTATCTACTAAATTTTTGGTTTGGTTATTTAAAGTTTTAAATTTTAGATTTGGGTATATATAAACAATATATTTACTCCTCTTATTGTTAATATTGTTATAATTAAATGTTAACTGTTCCAATCGGCATTTTATAAGACAGCTTAAGCAGTTACGTACGGTAACAGGATTTTCTCAGTGTACTGTTGGAATTCTTAGGAAACTAACCCTTAGCCATCAATATTAAGTCATTATGAGTTATTCCTACTTGTTAAAACAAGTATTATACTATTCAGTTGCTAACCTGAGCGTTTTGGTTTGACGGGTGTCACAATCTCCCCTTGTTAGAAGAATTTCGTCCCGAAATTCGATGATTGCCATTCCCCGCCTGATCCTTTGCAAATAGGTGAGGGTACTTACGTTTCATGTAATCTTCTCGTTCCCATGTATACTCAGGTCCATGCCTCGAGTTCCAACGAACTTTTAAGATCGGGATCTTACTACGTCTTGTTCGTTTGACTTCTTGATCGAGGATTTCGATTGGTTCCTCTATGAAGTGTAACCGATCGTTGATCTGAATGTCTTCTAGGGGTATAACCACGGATTCATCAGTTAGGCACTTCTTAAGGTTTGATACATGGAACGTATTGTGGATGGCACTTAGCTCTTGTGGCAATTTAAGTTTATATGCTACTGGACCAATCCGTTCAATTATTTTAAACGGGCCAATATACCTCGGACTTAGCTTGCCTCTTTTTCCGAAGCGTACTAATCCTTTCCAAGGCGATACTGTTAGAAGCACTTTATCACCCACTTGGAATTCTAATGGCTTCCTGCGGTTATCAGCATAATTCTTCTGACGATCTCTTGCGGCCTTAAGTCTATCCTTGATAACTGAGATTTTGTCAGTAGTCTCTTGAATGATTTCGGGCCTAGTCAACTGTCTGTCGCCAATTTCCAACCAACTAAGTGAGGATCTACACTTGCGTCCATATAAGGCTTCATACGGTGCACACTGAATGCTGGTATGATAGCTGTTGTTGTAGGAGAACTCCACTAATGGTAGGTGAGTATCCCAACTTCCACCAAAATCTATCACACATGCACGCAGCATATCCTCTAGCGTCTGTATAGTTCTTTCTGACTGACCGTCCGTTTGAGGATGGTAGGCAGTGCTCAGATCCAAACGCGTACCCAAAGCTTTCTGGAGTGATCGCCAAAACCGTGACGTAAAACGACTATCTCTATCCGAGATGATGGAAATAGGCACTCCATGATGCATAACGATTTCATTGATGTAAATTTGTGCAAGCTTTTCCATCTTGTAGTCTTCCCGAATAGGAAGAAAATGCGCAGATTTCGTAAGTCGGTCCACTATAACCCAGATTGCGTCGTGCCCCTTCCTGGTCCTGGGTAGCTTAGTTACGAAATCCATA
Organism: Saussurea involucrata; assembly: GCA_033807775.1. Taxonomy (NCBI): domain Eukaryota; kingdom Viridiplantae; phylum Streptophyta; class Magnoliopsida; order Asterales; family Asteraceae; genus Saussurea; species Saussurea involucrata. Next base: position 83,483,876 of record CM066317.1, read on the forward strand.
GCTATTTGTTCCCATTTCCATTGGGGAATCTTGGGTTGTTGTAGTAGACCAGATGGTTTCTGATGCTCGGCCCTTACTTTTGCACAATTTGAGCACTGATTTACGTACAAAGCGATGTCTTTCTTCATTCCCGGCCACCAGTAGTATTCCTTTAGGTCTTTGTACATCTTGTCGGCTCCTGGGTGAATCGAATATCTTGATTTATGGGCTTCATCCAAAATTGTTGATCGTAGGTTATTAACCTTTGGTATCCAAACTCTGTCTTCAAAGTAACGTACCCCATCTGACCTTGTTTTAAATTTAAGTTCCCATTGATGTAGGGTCTCGTCCTTCAAATTCTCTGCTTTCAATGCTTCTTCTTGAGCTTCAAGAATTTGTGTCTTTAGACTCGTCTGAATGAACGCACCCATTGCTCGTACCCTTGACGGTTTCACCCTTTCCTTCCTGCTTAGTGCGTCGGCTACCACATTAGCCTTGCCTGGATGGTACTTTATTTCACAATCATAGTCACTAAGCAGTTCAACCCATCTTCTTTGCCTCATATTAAGCATTTTCTGGTCAAGGATATGTTGAAGGCTTTTATGATCGGTGTAGATGGTGCATTTCGTGCCGTAAAGATAATGTCTCCAAATCTTGAGTGCGAACACTACGGCTCCTAACTCTAGATCATGAGTAGTATAGTTCTTCTCATGAACTTTAAGTTGCCTCGAAGCATACGCAATGACCTTGTCCTTCTGCATCAACACACACCCCAATCCTTGGTGTGATGCATCGCAGTAGACTACGAAATTTTCCGCGCCTTCTGGCAACGCCATAATTGGTGCATTACACAACCTATGCTTAAGTGTTTGGAACGCTTCTTCTTGTTTCTCTCCCCAAATAAACTTCTTATCCTTTTGGGTTAATGCCGTTAGTGGTTGCGCAATTTTTGAGAATTTCGCAATGAATCGCCGGTAATAGCCTGCTAAACCGAGAAATTGACGGATTTCTGTCGGGGTCTTCGGGGCTTCCCATTTCTTGATGGCCTCAATTTTTGCCGGATCTACATGAATTCCCTTCTCATTAATCATGTGGCCAAGAAATTGTACCTCACGAATCCAAAATTCGCATTTGGAGAACTTTGCATACAATTTCTGGTCTCTGAGCAGTTCTAGTATCAACTTTAGATGTCGCTCATGATCCTCCTTGCTTTGCGAATAAATTAGTATATCATCTATGAACACGATCACGAACTCGTCCAGGTACGGTCTACAAACCCTGTTCATTTAGTCCATGAAGACAGCTGGTGCGTTGGTTAGCCCGAAAGGCATAACCAGGAATTCGTAATGGCCGTATCGAGTCCTAAACGCCGTCTTGGGAACATCCTCTTCACGGACCCTCATTTGATGATATCCAGATCGAAGATCAATTTTTGAAAAGTAGGTAGCACCTTGGAGTTGGTCGAACAGGTCGTCGATTCGGGGAAGAGGGTATCGGTTCTTGATAGTTAGCTTATTGAGTTCTCTATAATCGATGCACATCCTCAAGGATCCATCTTTCTTTTTAACGAAAAGAACTGGTGCACCCCATGGCGAAGAGCTAGGTCTTATAAGTCCTTTGTCGAGCAGCTCCTGGAGTTGTCCCGACAATTTCTGCATTTCTGATGGGACCAAACGGTACGGTGATTTAGCCACAGGTGCAGCTCCAGGAACTAAGTCGATGTGGAATTCGACTTGTCTTGACGGGGGTAATCCTGGTAGCTCATCCGGAAACACCTGAGGAAAATCCCGCACCACAGGAAAATCTTGAATGCGTTTCTCTTTCATTTCCTTACCTATAACGTGAGCCAAAAACGTGATGCATTCCTTTTTCAAGTACTTCTACATCTTCATACACGTCACTAACTTAAGGTTCTTTCCGGACTTCTCTCCATGTACGACGAGTGTTTTACCCTCTGGTAGCGGAATTCGGATGATATTTTCGGAACAGCATATATCAACTTGGTTTTTGGATAGCCAATCCATGCCCACGACTATGTCAAAGCTTCCTAGCTCAATTGGAATAAGGTCTATACTAAAGCTCTTATTAGCTAAGTTTAAAGTACAGTCCGTAATTACGTCTCTGACCTTAACTTCCTGCCCATTAGCAAATTCAATAACGTAGACCTCTTTCAACTTTTGGGGTTTCAAGTTAATTTTTGGCCTAAACCCTAGTGATACAAAGCTCCTAGGTCGACTAGTAACGTAGCCTGAGGGGTCAGCAGAGTAAGAGTGCTCGGTAGGAGTGGGAGTGGACGACATAGTGAACTGCGATAATAGTAGACTTAGTTACTAAGTGTGTTATTGTAAGTGCCTAAGATATGTAATGTTCATGCATGCACACACAAAAATTATGCTTCCATGTTTAAGTAGAAAATTTATTTTAAGTATACTTCCAATATAACCAATTCAAGTCTCCCATTATACATACCTAAATTAAACATAGGTGATCAGGCTTTGTTTAATTGAGGTATAATAATGTGACACTCAACTTGATTGTATTAGCAATATGCTTCAGACTTTTGACAATCATTTCGAAAACCGTTTTGAAAATAGTTTGCATTATAGTTGGGTTATAGTTTGTGGTTTCCATAAGAAAACCGGCATTCTCTATAACCTTAGGCTCTGATACCAAATCTGTCACACCCCGCCAAAGCGGAAACACGAGGTATAACAGCGTAGGGTTTCATTCAAAAGGTAACAGACAACACCAACCACAACATTTAATACAGTAGTTCAAAATATTACATTACAACGTCTTAAGTAAGTTGTTCCAAAAAGAAGACGTCGGATACATAAATTAACAATAGAAGTTTTAATGTTCTTGATGTTGATGTCATCACGCAAAATGCACCCTACATGCCTTCACTTACTTATTAACACCTGAAAAGCATGATGAAAAGAAAAGGGTCAACTACAAGAGTTGGTGAGTTCACAGGTTTTCGTATGCACTAAAGATAAATTTGTATGCAGAAATTGTTATTGTGAAACGTTTGTTCACACGAAGTTTACGCAACCAGTTGTTCGAGTATTTGCACGAGGTATAAAGTATACAATGATGTCATCGCATTGAGCCACTACCAAACCTTCCGACAAACCAACGCCCCTTAAATTATTCACGTCCTACCTCAGCGGTGGATTAACTCCACATGGGTAAGACCATTATTGTTACTGGTAAAGTGCACTTCTAGCTCGTCAGCTTAAAGTGGGGTTGTCAATCCAAATAGCGCTACCCACAAATACCATTGGCTCATAATGAGTTAATAAGTAGTGTCTAACAAGTGAGGACTTTTTCATTTAAAACTCAAGCACATCAAAAAGTATACATACCTTAGTGCACAAACAATTTAAAGTTAAGGTTCAACATTTCATAGCATAATTCAATCAATTTGAAATTCAATATCATGCTTTTCACCCCAAATTGTAACAAAAGAGTAAAAAGGGGCTGTGAATACTCACAATGTTCAGCACGGATTTTCAAGTGTCGCCGCACGGTTGCCCAAATGCCCGGTTCTAGGTCCTTCATATGGAGTGAAACACATTATCAGCTTCTGCTAACTCTTATGGCTAAAGCGTTTCTTAGCCCATCATGTCTTATAAAATGCCTTAAGTTTAAGTATTATTTTCTGTCGACGATTTCTAGTAATTTATTGGTTTTAAACGGTTTGTAGGATTTTGTTGTTACATAATAAACTTTATAGGTTATAAGTAGTATTTAATCCATTTTACCACGTTTTATATTTTCTTCATGACGAAACTTTCATTAATTACCTATGTAATTGTATTTCTCATTTACCTTGTGGTTTAAAATGTTCGGTTTGTTATAATTCTATTATTTGTTAGGGTATTATTTATACCTTCATATACATGTATATATAGTTTTTATTTATGGTTTTGACAATTTCTACAATTTATAAGCTTTTTATCTTTTAATAACTCTACAAATCCCTTTTTCTTTTGAATTAGAGTTTTACTTTTCTGGTGGCAGAATATTAAGTCCACTTATGATCATTTTTAAATATCTTCTGGAAATTGTTATTAGTCCAACTTTTTATATGTATCAATTTAATGTCTTAGGGAACTTTTGACATAAATATCATCATTTTTAGAGTTGGTTAGCTATTTTAATCATTACACTTAAGTTTAAGTGTCACAGTTACCAAAACAGTCTGCACCATCTTTTTGCCAAGTCCATTTGAAGGGTCAAATCTACGAGTTTTTACATGAAACCACTTGGGTTTGAAACATAACTCAAGAAAGAAAGCTAAAGAAGAAGAATAACATCATTTAGTTAAGTATTTTACAAGATATGGTCGGATGAAGGGCATGCATGTAATCTGCCAGAAACTGAAGATGCTTATTCATGGAAAATGAGTGTTTTATATCCATATTTTCACTCATATGGTTGGTTCTTTGCTTGAACACTCATCTACCACTACTTTGACAATGTTCTTAGATAAAAAATATATTTTTGACTTTTAAAAACACATGCATGAACTCACACATCTCAGATTGTGACAAAAACCCACATGCATGTAGTTAAAACATCATTTTCTTGAGTTCTAGTTGTATGGATTAAGGATTATCACCATTTGTTTGACATATAACATGTCATTGGTGATTAACCTTCCATAAAAAGGGTCCATTAGGGTCCTTTTTCCAGAAACTCAAGAGCAATGAAAATAAGATGAGAAAAAGATGGAGAAATTACAAGAAAAGGAAGAAAATGAAGAAGAGTACAAGAGGGATGAGTTTTACTCACACTAGGGATGATATTACCTTCAAGTCTTCAAGGATTTGATGATTTTTACCAAGGATTTGGGGTTGATTTCGGCTGGAGTCAGAGAGGGAAGAGAGAGAGTGGTGAGTTTGAATGTAGAGAGAGAGAGGTTGAGAGGAAAATGAAAGGGTTCTTGAAAATATGGAAGGTTTTTAATTGATGTGTGTTGGGCCAAAAGAAGGGGGCCGAATTTTGGGCCATATTTCTGGTTTAATTTAATTTATATTATTATTAAGTGTTAGTTAATATTGTATAAGTATATATGTTATGAAATTTTATAAAAAGCTAGATTTAAAGTAGCTAAAACCTCAATTATCTACTAAATTTTTGGTTTGGTTATTTAAAGTTTTAAATTTTAGATTTGGGTATATATAAACAATATATTTACTCCTCTTATTGTTAATATTGTTATAATTAAATGTTAACTGTTCCAATCAGCATTTTATAAGACGGCTTAAGCAGTTACGTGCGGTAACAGGATTTTCTCAGTGTATTGTTGGAATTCTTAGGAAACTAACCCTTAGCCATCAATATTAAGTCATTATGAGTTATTCCTACTTGTTAAAACAAGTATTATACTATTCAGTTGCTAACCTGAGCGTTTTGGTTTGATGGGTGTCACATATATATTCATAAACCACTGTATACATACTCAACCCCCGATAGGTCAAGTGGCAAAAACAAACAAGGAAAGAAAAAAAAAATTAGACACTAGGAAAGAAAAATATTTAGACGACAGGAGGAACATTGGTCGTATCCCCGCTCGAAGTCCCGACCTGAGGGCCTCCATCTGCCACTCCTACCGCACGAATCTCCTGCAATTCATATTGAGCATCGAAAAGTTGGACAGCCCGCTCATCGGCACGCGCCATGGCCAACTTCTCCCTATCTAAAGCCGCTCTCTCCCTTTCCAACGCTGCAGCTTCTCTCTCAAGAGCAGACGCCATCAGATCTTCAACTCTTGACGTCTCAGCATGTAACGCCAAGGAAGACTGGAACGTCTGTGAAAAATAAAAGGTGCATTCAAGAACATTCGACAAAGATTACACAAGTCATGAAAGATTGACACTCACCGTGAACGCCAGACTGGCAACTCGAGATCTCATCTCTCCGGCCGGAACTCCGTGAAAACGCTCCCCGAAAGACGGGAGCAAATACTTCCCTAGATGAGGGAACGACGCCGTCCCGTCTAGGACACCATCCGCCATAAAGTCAGACGGCAATGTAAAATTGACCATCATAACTTCGGCCGACGATCCCTCGCCCCTGTCGGCAGGTATTGGGATCGACACTTGAGACACCGGTTTCGTCACCGTCGTCGGAGGCGCAGAACTTGCTGGTGTCGCGTCCATCACGCCAGGACGGCTAGATGACGCCTTCGCCTTCTTAGGCAGAACAACTCTCGACGAGTCATCAACCCTCGACGACGGTTCCCTCAGGACCGTACTCTTGGTTCTCTTCTGGCTCGACCCAGCTGTCGAAACATCTCCTCCTCGAAGGGCATGCATGATTTGCTTCCCTCTCGACCTAGAAACTGATTTCCTTTCAGTTGGCACTGATCAGGAAAAATGCGAAGCGTCAGACAGGAATAAGAAATAAATGGTAAAAGACAGGAAACCATAATACACCCACCTGTCGGTTCCTGTCGTCCACTTTCCTCTTCTCCTTATCCTTCTTCCTCCTCCACAACGTCCACCACCACGTCCTCGTCCTCGGTCGCCAGTTGCCATGTGGCGAAAGATCGGTCCTCGACGCTGTAACTAAGGAATCTGTCAATCTTGGCACGAGAACCTTCATTCGGGTGCGGAACGTTGAACTTTATATCTGAAGACAACAAAAGGAGAAGAGTAAATAAAAGGTTAGAAAAACCATACTATGATCGAAAAAGAGCATACCTCCCATATTCCAGTCGGGACGGATCCACTTGCTGGCGGCGTCCAGCGAATCAACACGCACGAACACATACCTGGACCCCCACCCCCGATCGTTCACTCTAGTATTCAAAACTAAGGCACAATCGCCTTTATATCTGGAATACGGGCTATAACGCCCACACTTATCTCCCTTAACTTGGTACGCTGCCAAGAAATCATTCAAACACATAGGGGGGTCCCAATCCGCAGACAAACGCTCAATAACCAAAAGAACCCGCCAGAGTTGAGGCATCAACTGCCCCGACGACAAACCAAAGCATCGCATCAAATTCTTAGTCAAAGTCGAAAACGGCCATTCGAAGCCAATCTTGAAAGGATATTCATATATCACGAAATACCCCTCGGGGCAATCCTTAGGACGAACAGTCCCCGGACTTGTTAGCTCTACTTCTAAGGGAATCTTCGCTAGACGCCTAAAGTCGTCTAAATCTTCGTGGTTAACGATGGAACTCTCTGGGTCAGTCGACATTTCTTACCAGGGGAAAGAAGGCAGCGAAAGCTGAAAGGAAGAAGCAACGCGTTATATAAACGCCCTAAAATCCAAACAATCTCCGCTAAATCAAAGGGATTCGGAAGAAGAATGGCAAGAAGTGCAAAGCGGAATTTCTTTCCAAAATAAACTCAGCGTAAGAAAAGAAAGGATTCGTCGTAATCTTTATTTATGCAGTCGATCGCATCAAGTCGAATCCCTGGATAACCGCCGCACATCCCCGTCTTTTCGTATGACCACAGGGATCGTCGACATCTGTCCTCGACAGCTGGTAAGCATCATCGTGTGTCAGTATGACGTCACGACCTCGTTCCCTTTTCAACTTCTAATTCAGTTAGAAACAGGCCAGTCCAGCTCCTAGGCGAATGAGGTAATTTCTAACTCTTGTCTTATTTCCTACGCGTCTGATTGACAAAATTTAAAAATTAAATTTGACATTCAATTTTCAAATTTTGGGGGCAAACTGTTTGGGCAAAAAATCACGTCGTACGACCACGACTAGAGCAGGTAAGACGCACGCTATAATCCAAATCTTGTATTAAGATAAGGTCTCGACAAGAACCCAGAAAACATCCGTCGTCTCCCGTAAAAGGTAAGTCGTACGTCTCCCATGACGCACGACCATAGCATCACCCGTCCCGTACGACCATCGCGTAAGATCATTGTACCTTTGACCAAAGCTAACGTTAACCTTGACTGTTACGTTTGTTAAGTGTTTAATGCAGGAGTCAAAGTCATTAAAGAGCAACGGATATAACCGACGCAACCATCAACAATCGATAGCCGTAACGGACGAAGATCATCATGGATAATCACTCCGGCGACCGTTTCCAGCCATTATAGCCGTTGATTGAGTCATTAATGAAGTTAATTAATGACGCGAAGGCTATAAAAGACAAGCTAAAGCTTCATTACAAGGGACATCAATTAACATCGAATATACATCAGCGAACATCACCAAACAACAGAGAAAATCATCCAAACTCATCGCAAAGAACATTCAAACTCTGGAGATCAAGTACTGAAAGCCAGAACCCTACTGCGAACTCAAGAACACTCGAGGGAAAGCTCAAGTATCGCTCTCGACGCACGACAAACAGCCCTCGACCAGAAGTTCACACTTTGTATTCACACATGACAAACACCTGTTTTTACTTTCAAACACTTGTCCTTTACATTTCGAAGTATTTCCTTCACTTGTATTGTAATCATCATACGATCGACACCAGTACCAAGGACGTCGCCCCTGATTGGCGACCATAGTGCAGCGACGACATCCCTTGTCGTCCGCAAGTTTTTTCCTCAATTGAGGTTTTTCCTGCGTCATCAAATCCCTTGTCTCGTTTATTTTTTCCCTCATTGAACGTCTCGTCGAAAGATCCTTTATTTAGTTGATTAAGTCCACGTCGACCTTAAGTTGTCCCTTTGGTGCGATTTTTGGCATTAACACGATCCACCGTGGAATGGCTGAGATTCACCTTGAGGTCCATTCTGAAATGGCTGCTTAAATGGTTGCGACCCCTGCTGGAAAGGCTGCGACCCTTGTATTGGCTGAGACCCATTATTCACGGGTGGTGGCCTTATGTGCTGAGGAGGAACTGTCCCAAACTGAGGATTTGGGTTGAACGGCCCTTGCTGTTGATTCTGCATGAATGGGCCTGGATGCTGATTCCGCGCGGATGAAACTGGATTCGAGACAAATGGTCTAGGGCCATTCTGGTCGAACGATCTTGGAATTGGGTTCTGCACGAACGGCCTAGGACCACTTTGAGGCCCAAGAGGATTTCTTAACCGCGCGATCTCCTCAGCTGCTCTGCGATTCTGCTCTGCCCTTGCATTGAGCTGATTCCTGGCGACTTCGAGCTCCTGATACATCTGAGCAACAGCTTGCTGCGGATTTCCAAAGGCTGCCATTTTCCTGCAACAGAAAATAGAAGAAACTCCAAGAAACTATTAGTAGGGTGCACGTTCGTTGAGGATTTTCTCTAGATGAGGTCCCACGGATGGCGCCAAACTCTTAATGCCAAAAATCGTACCAAAGGGACAACTTAAGGTCGATGTGGACTTAATCAACTAAAGAAAGGATCTTTCGACGAGACGTGCGATGAGGGAAAAAATAAACGAGACAAGGGATTTGATGACGCAGGAAAAACCTCAATCGAGGAAAAAACCTGCGGACGACAAGGGATGTCGTCGCTGCACTATGGTCGCCAATCAGGGGCGACGTCCTTGGTACTGGCGTCGGTCGTACGATGATTACAATACAAATGAAGGAAATACTTCGAAATGTAAAGTACAAGTGTTTGAATGTAAAAACAGGTGTTTGTCGTGTGTGAATACAAAGTGTGAACTTCTGGTCGAGGGCGGTTTGTCGTGCGTCGAGAGCGATACTTGAGCTTTCCCTCGAGTGTTCTTGAGTTCGCAGTAGGGTTCTGGCTTTCAGTAATTGATCTCCAGAGTTTGAATGTTCTTTGCTATGAGTTTGGATGATTTTCTCTGCTGTTTGGTGATGTTCGCTGATGTATATTCGATGTTAACTGATGTCCCTTGAAATGAAGCTTTTGCTTGTCTTTTATAGTCTTCGCGTCATTAATTAGTTCCATTAATGATTTGATCAACGGCTGGAAACGGTCGCCGAGATGAATGTTCATAATACTCTTCGTCCGTTACGGCTATCGATCGTTAATGGTTGCGTCGGTTATGTCCGTTGCTCTTTAATGACTTTGACTCCTGCATTAAACACTTAACAAACGTAACAGTCTAGGTTAACGTTAGTTCGGTCGAAGGTACAACGATCTTACGCGATGGTCGTACGGGACGAGCGATGTTATGGTCGTGCGTCATGGTAGACATACGACTTACCTTTTACGGGAGACGACGGATGTTTTCTGGGTTCTTGTCGAGACCTTATCTTAACACAAGATTTAGTTCGTAATCGTGCGTCTTACCTGTTCTGGTCGTGGTCGTACGACGTGATTTTTTGCCCAAACAGTGTCCGGGGATTGTTCGTTCTATGGACTGCCCCGAGGGATATATTGCTTTGTATGAGTATCCTTTTAAGATAGGGTTTCAGTGGCCATTTTCTGGTTTATCTAAGTCATTCATGCAGGATTTCGATGTGTCGCCGGGACAATTGATGCCCCAACTTTGGCGAGTTCTACTGGTTATTGAGCGAGCGTCCGCAAAATGGGAGTCTCCTATGATCATGAATGATTTCTTGGCGGCGTATCAAGTTAAAAAGGATAAGAACTGGCGTTATAGTCCTTATTCTAAGTTCAGGGGTGATCGTTCTTTGGTTTTAGGAATTGGTGTTAATGATCATGGGTGGAAGTCGAGGTATGTGTTTGTTCTTGCTGATTCACTGGATTCCAGCAGCGATTGGATACGGTCAGGCTGGAATAAAGACAGGTATGCTTCGCCATTTTCTGAGTTTCATTTTTATGGCTTTTACTTACCATTCTTCTCCTGTTATCCTCAGAGATTCAGTTTGACGAAGTGAAACCGACTGCGGATTCCCAGGCTAAGATCAACAAGTTCTTGAGTCTTAGCGTTGACGAACGATCTTTCGTTACGTGGCAATTGGTGGCCGAAGACGAGGACGTGGCGGTGGACGCTGAACGAGAGGAAACGACCGGTAAAACTTTTACGATTGTTGATTTTCACCATTTATATTTTCCATCTGATGTTTCATGTATTTCCTGGTTAGTGTCGACTGAGAGGAAATCAGTCTCTAAGGCGAGAGGGAAGCAGATCATGCGTGCCCTTCGAGGTGAAGACGTTTCGACAGCTGGGTCGAGCCAAAAGAGAACCATGTAGACGTTCCTGAGGGAACCGTCATCGAGGGTTGATAACTCATCGAGAGTTGTTCTGCCTAAAAAGGCGAAGGCGTCATCCAGCCGTCCTGGCGCGATGGACGCGACATCGGCAAGTTCGGTGCTTCCGGCGACAATAACGAGACCGGTGTTCAAGATGTCAACCCCATCATCTGCCGTCAGGGGCGAGGGGTCGTCGGTCGAAGTCACGACGGTTAATTTTCCTAGACGGGACGACGTTGTTTCCTCACTTGGAGAGGTGTTTGCTTCCATCTTTCAGGGAGCTTTTTCACGGGGTTCCGGCCGGAGAGATAGGATCTCAGGTTGCCAGTCTGGCGTTCTCAGTAAGTGTCAATCTTTCATGACTTGTTTCAGCGTTCGATGTCGTTTGTTGTCTAACACTTTTTCGTGTATTTTTAGACGTTCCAGTCGTCTCTGGCATTGTACGCCGAGATGTCGAAAGCCGAGGAGTTGGTGGCGTCTGCTTTGAAAAGGGAGGAGGCGCCGTTGGAGAGGGAGAGGTTGGCTTTGGCACATGCCGATGAGTTAGCTATTCAGCTTTTCGATGCTCAGTACGAACTGCAAGCCCTAAGTCGAACGAGGGAAATGGAAGATGATGATCCTCAGGTCGGGACCTCAGGCAATAATGCGATGGATGTTCCTCCTGCAATTTAGGAATTTTTACTTCCTTTGTTTTTACTGGCCGTTGGTGATCAATTTTTTGGATGTAACATATTGACCTGATGAAATGGAAGTTGTTTTTTTTATCGAATTGACAATCTCGTCACATAAATGTTGTAAGTTATGTAACTGATTGTGGAATACATGATAGGTCATGCAACTACGTCGCCTATTGTTAGAGCAACAGTAAGAGCGTAATATGAGAGCATGCGATTAAAGCACCCATTGACACATAAATCGTAAGGTTTTTTATTACGCTGACAAACATAAATACATGCGACTAAGGCATACATTTAAAACGTGAAGTTTTTCTAAGTTAAGAAACTCAGACTGCAAAGTCGTTTAGACTATAAGATCGTGCGATTAAGTCGTTCGACGAGCTATGAGGCATGATCAAGTCATGGACCCGATCATCTATGTCGTGCGATCCTGCGATAAAGCGATGTCGGGGATTTGGTCATTGGCTAACCAACGACCCTCCGATGCTTAAGTCAGTAATTGTCTTGGTAAATAATCATATGTAAAAAATGAAAAAGGGTAAGGAACGTACCTTCTTGTCGAGTGTTCTGAAATACTTTGAATTTTTGGTTTTCATGCTGGGCCTCTGGATATATTGTATCATCTTGCCCCCTTGTGGTGGCTTTGAGACGATATGCTAGATCTGGGACATGTCGTCGCAAATCACCACAATATACGCGTCGCACGACCTGGCGAACCTGTTATTTCAGAAAAAAGAAACAAACCTGTCGTGACTCTTATGATCGTGTTTAACCTTGGGTTGGAGTGACGTTCTTGACGGCCTATTTTCGCAGCTTCAAGGTGGCTTTATAGCAATCTCGAGCGACTTTTTGCTCGCTTCTGATCTCTTGGACTCCCCACGGCGTAGGGAATTTCATGATTTGATGATATGTCGAGGGAACGGCTTTCATTTCATGAATCCATGGTCGACCTAAGATGATGTTATAGGCTGACGCACAGTCGATAACACTGAACTTAGTCTGCTTATTGACTCCTCCGGCATAGACGGGCAAAATTATCTCTCCAAAGGTGCTCGTCGCTTCTCCATTGAAACCGACCAAAGTTGTCGAACGTCGGGTGATTTTTGAGCGATCAATTCCCATGGCTTTGATAGTGTTGAGAAAAATGACGTTTTCTGAATTGCCCCCGTCTACCAATACTCGACGCGTCAAACAGTTACCGACCGTGAGTTGAATGATCAACCTGTCGTGATGCTTTTGGTACGAGTCGCCGAGGTCGACTTGGTCGAACACGATCTTCATGGCTTCTAGTTCCAAATCTCCTTTGGGCTGGATGAACGAGGAATAGGCCGGTCGTCGGGCGCTTGACTGGCATGGCGCTTAGCTGCGGAGTACGTCAGACCACACACGTCCGAACCACCAGTGATGCAATTGATGATCTTTGCAAGCTTGGGCACTGACGATCGGTGGCTATTAGCTGGAAGAACGACATCATCAATAATATCTTTGAGATTACCTTGTGGAACATGATATGCCAATTCCTTCTTGAGTGCGATACAGTCATCTGTCGCATGACCATGGTCGACGTGGAAGTCGCACCACTTTATTTATCCTTCTTAGCATCGTCCAAGTCAGACTTCTTCGGCCACCGGATGGTTGCTTGGGTGGTCTTCAGAGCTTCGACTAAGTCTTTAGCTGACCCTTTGAACCCATAAGAGGAGATCTTGGGATACACGGGGAATTTAGTCGCGGTTTTAGCTTCTGCCTTCGTCTTGAAACGAACGTTTGAAATCTGACGCGCTGGCTCTATTCTGGATATGGCTTTTGGCTTGAATTCTGGCTTCTTGTCGTCAGTGTGTTTGCGACGAAAGGCTGCATCATCTTCGACCCTCATATATGCTAAGGTTCGATCTCGGACGTCTTTGAAAGTCTCTGGGGGATACTTGGTCAGATCGATATATAAACCTGAACTATCGTCTAGACCATGCTTATAAGCTTCGATCGCAGTTTTGATGTCACAATTGCGGATACTGATCATTTCGGCATTGAATCTATTGAAATAACTTCGAATAGACTCATTGGTCTTCTGCACGACATAGTACATATCACTAGTCTGCTTTTCCATCTTACGACTGCTGGCGAATTGCCGGGAGAATTGGTTGACCAATTCGGCGAACGACCCGATAGATTTGGGTTTGAGATTGATCAACCACTGGAGAGCTGGACCAGTGAGAGTCGACCCGAAACTCTTGCACATGCATACTTCCTGGTACATGTGTGGAATCGAGATTGTCCACATGAGCTGCTTATACTGCGCGACATGCTCGGTTGGATCGGTCACACCCGAATACTTGGGAGTGAAGGCAGGAATGTTATACTTCTTTGGGACCTCGATGGTGGCGATCTCGTCGATGAAGGGAGACGCCTGATACCCCGAGCGAGGCTCGACATCGACAGGCATGGCTGCCCCAGGCAACTTGGCGAGCAAGGATAGGACGCGCTCGTTTTGGTCTTCTAACATCTTCAAACGCTGGGCGTCGGGATCGTTAAGATCAGGATTTTCCCCTGTCGATGGATTGGTCCTTGGACTAGTGCCATTACCATGCGACGAACCATTGGTGCCCCCGTTGAACGGAACAAAATATGGTTGCGACCCATAGTGGAATTGCTGCGGTCCATTCTGAAACGATTGTGGTCCATGCTGAAATGGCTGCGATCTTTGCTGGAAAGGTTGCGATCCTTGCTGGAAAGGTTGCGATCCTTGCTGGAAAGGTTGCGGACCACTTTGGAACGGCTGGGAAAACGGCTGGGATTCATTCTGAAACGGCCGGGCGCCACCTTGCAATGGTTGGGATCCATTGTTCAAGGGTGGTGGTCGGAAGTGCTGAGGGGGAATCTGCCCAGACTGGGGATTCGGAATGAACGGACCCGGCTGCTGATTCTGCATGAATGGACCTGGATGCTGATTCTGCGCGGACGGGCCTGGTCCCGGACCTGGATTCTGGATGAATGGTCTAGGACCATTCTGGGGTCCAAAAGGATTCCTTAGCTGCGCTATCTCTTCAGCTGCTCTGCGATTCTGCTCTGCCATTGCATTGAGTTGATTCCTGGCAACCTCGAGCTCCTGATACATCTGAGCGACGGCTTGCTGCGGATTTCCAGGGGCTGCCATTTTCCTGCAACATGAAATAGAAGAAACTCCAAGAAACTATTAGTAGAATGCATGTTCATCGAGGATTTCTCTAGATGTAGTCACACGGATGGCGCCAAACTGTTAATGCCAAAAAGCGCACCAAATGGGACAACTTAAGGTCGATGTGGACTTAAACAACTAAAGAAAGAATCTTTCGACGAGACGTGCGACGATAAATAAAATAAAGAAACAAGGGATTTGATGACGCAGGAAAACCTCAAACGAGGAAAAAACCTGCGGACGACAGTGGGTGTCGTCGCTATACTATGGTCGCCAATCAGGGGCGATGTCCTTGGTTACTGGTGTCGATCGTACAGTGATTACAATACAAATGAAGAAAATGCTTCGAAATGTAAGGTACAAGTGTTTGAATGTAAAAATAGGTGTTTTTCGTGTACGAAACAAAGTGTGAACTGCTGGTCGAGGGCTGTTGTCGTGCGTCGAGAGCGATACTTAGAATAATGGTTCTTCACTTCAGGTGTTCTTGAATATTGCTTCGGTTGTTAATCGCCGGATATTCGATGTCTTGAAATGTTGATTGAGCTTGATATTTATAGTCTTCGTGTCCTTAGCTTCATCCATGAATGCTCCTTTAATGGCCTTAACGGTTGGAAACGGTCGCCGGAGTAATGATCTTCGTCCGTTATGGTCGTTGGCTGTTTAATGATTGCGTCGGTTATAGTCGTTGCTCCTTAATGACTTTTATTCCTGCATTAAACACTTAACAAACGGTCATGGTGAACGTTAGCTTTGGTCGAGGTCGCACGTCCTTATATAATAGTCGTGCAGATCGGGCGACACTATGGTCGAGCGTCGTAAGGAACTCTCGACTTACCTTTTATGAGGGACGACGATGGTGTTCTGGGTCTTTGTCGAGACCTTATCTTAATACAAGATATAGTCCTTAATCATAGGTCTTACTTGTTCTGGTCGCGGTCGAGCGACGTGATTTTTTGCCCAAACAGTCTCTAACGACCATATCGGCTAGGAACGCCAGATCATAGGTCTATAACGACCATATCGGCTCGGAACGCCAGATCATAGGTCTATAACGACCATATCAGCTCTAAACGCTGTTAATGCAAAACATCGCACCAAAGTACAACTTAAGGTCAATGTGGACTTAATCAACTAAAGAAAGGAACCTCTCAACGAAACGTGCGACGAAGGTAAAAATAAAGAAGACAAAGAATTTGATGACGCAGGAAAAACCTCAATCGAGGAAAAAACCTGCGGACGACAAGGGATGTCGTCGCTGCACTATGGTCGCCAATCAGGGGCGATGTCCTTGGGTACTAGTGTCGATCGTACAGTGGTTACAATACAAATGAAGGAAATGCTTCGAAATGTAAAGTACAAGTGTTTTCGGTGTTTAAACAGTGTGCGTCGTGTGTAAAGATGAATTGTCTTGCTTGATTGTCGTGCATCGAGAGTGATCTTTGAGAGTGAATTATTTGCCGTGAATGTTCTTCTGAGCTTGAGTGCTTGTGCTTGCTCTCCTCTGATTGATTTGTGTCCCCCCTCTCTCAATTGATTGTTGAAGCTTGATATTTATAGTCTTCAGGAGCTTTAATTGGATCATTAAGGACTTTAATGATGTTTGTAACTGTCGTCGTCTTCAATGCGGGATTAGATGCTCATAATTGATTTCGTCGGTTATAGCCGTTGATCTTTAATGTCTTTGACTCCTGCATTAAACACTTAACAAACGTAACAGTTATGTTATGTGTTAGCTTGGTTGAGGTCGCATGGTATTTATGCGATGGTCGTGCGGAGCGGGCGACGTCGAGGTCGAGTGTCGCGATGAACTCTCGACTTACCTTTCGGGAGGGACGACGGATGTTTTCTGGGTCTTTGTCGGGACCTTATCTTAATACAAGATATGGTTCATAACGAGTGGCTTACCTTTTCTGTTCGTGGTCAATACCTGCATTAAAAAGGATGTTTGACTGTTAACGGTTAGTATAATCGTACGATCGTCTTAAGTCTCGGATGTGGGTCTTATAGAACATACGACTATCGCCAAGATATAAGACCATTTGGTCGTAGGACCAGGATGTCAGGACGATGTTGTTGTAGGACCAGAGCGATATAACACCAATGATAGGAGACTGTCGACGTAAGACCGACAATCCGTAACTGGCGACATAAGACTAGTGATGTGCGAAGTGCGATACGTGACGTGCGATCATGAGATGTAATATGACTATTGATCCAATATGTCAATTATCGTGGTTATTTAACGTATGTCGGGGATATGATAATAATGGGTATTATCCTTGTTGGTCGGGGGTAATCAATGTCCATAGGTCATGTCGAGGGGATTTCCCAAGTCGGTCGAGGGGGTGATTTTTTACCCAAACAGTTAGCCCCCCGAGATCTGAATTTCAAAGCCAGTGGAATTTCAGATCTCGCACTAAAGTAAAATGCGTTGCTACGGAGACGTGTTATTTTCGCTAAGATCATCAGAGGAAAACTGACTTGGTCAGCCAAAGAAGGCGATGCAAGTAGTGCTTGCCCTTCGAGGCCGGGAAAGGAGAAAGAATGCCCCGACAGATGGGTCGGGAATCTTGAAGAAGACAAGGACGGTAGTCCTGAAGGAACCGTCTTCGCGGACTGACATTTCATCGAGAGTTGTTACGCCTAAAGAGGCGAGGGCGTCATCCAGCCGTTCTTGTGCGATGGACGCGACACCAGCAAGTTCGGCGCTTCCGGCGACAGTGACGAAGCCAGTGTCTAAGGTGTTGTCCCCAGCGTCTGCCGACAAGGGGGACGGGTCATCGGCCGATGGTGTCCTAGACGGGACGACATTGTTGGTGTCCTAGACGGGACGACGTTGTTTCCTCATCTGAGGAAATATTTGCTCCCATCTTTCAGGGAACACTTTCCTATCGAGGAGACAGGGGTCCATGTCGCCGGGTTGGTGTTCTCGGTCGACGTGGTCCTGTGGTCTGGCGTTCACAGCCGATACGGTCGTTTAGAGACATATGTTCTGGCGCTCGAGCCGTTGGTCGTTAAAGACCTTTGATCTGGCATTTACAGCCGATACGGTCGCTAGAGACCTATGATACGTTGTGTCTTGCGATTTTAGCTAGTTGTAAGTTTCGCTTTAGCGATAGTCGGTAAAAAGTTTACCTTTCTATTGAACCTGATTCGTACAAGTCATGGACAGATGTAATGTCGACTGTAAAAATTCATTAAGTACAAAAATGAACAAGAAGTCGTGCGACTTGGGCATCCATTGTAATACAACGACTAGAACGTAAGTCATAAGACTTTTATATTCCTGAATCGTATAAGCAAACATAAGCGCATGCGATTACAACATTCATTCATGAAGTTTTTCTAAGTTGAAGAACTTAGATTGTGGGGTCGCTAGACCTTATGATCGTGTGATTTGATCATACGATGAACTTTGAATCATGTGTTCCTGTGATGGAATGATCAAGTCCTGATTACTTATGTCGTGCGACCTTGAGAGGTTAAGATCGTACGATGGACTTATATATCATTCGATCCTGCGAGACTAAAGTCATATAATAGACTTTAGCAACTAATGTCGTGCGATCCTGCGGTAAAACAATGTCAGAGGTTGGTCGTTGGCTAGGCAAGGACCCTCCGATGCTTAAGTCAGTAGTCGCTATGATGGATAAAAATTATGTGAAAGCAGGAAAAAGGCTTAGGGGAAATACCTTTTCAGGTGCGTTGCATTCCCACTACGTGGGATATCTTGATTGCCGAGGGTTAGAAGCCGATAGGCCTTTTTATCCATGACTTTTGAGACATGACAAGGATCTTCCCATTTGGTGGAAAGCTTACCTGCATTGAGCTTTTGAGTGCTTTGGAACACTCGACGGGGAACGTAGTCACCTTCTTGAAAGACTTTAACTTTGATGTTCCTGCTGAAGTGTCGCTTGACCGCTTGCCCCTGGGTGTTGAGGTCGACATCTTGATGTCGCGGTCTTCACAGAACTATCGAGCCCTGTTGATTACGAACTGGGATCCTTTGTCGCAGACAATTTCGGATGTCGCTCGACCAATTATCCTCTTGGTCTTCCATCTGGATGACATCGCCATTTTCGATGGATGACGTCGCCAGATGGGTCATTGGAATGCTGTCGAGTATTGGTTCGACCAAAGCATACGCAAGGTTTGCTAAAGTGTCGGTTTGAGTATTCTGGTCCCTTGGAATCATGACTGGTGATTGCGAGATTCAATGTACAAGTTGTCTTTATTGACGACATATGTAATGACTAGCGATCATGAGATTTCGACATGCTAGTCGCTTTTATTGGCGACCGAGATTTTTAACCTGTTTTTTCATGGCTGGCGATCATAAGATAAAAAATGGGAGACGTCTTTTATCGATGAGTATATATCGTAGGATCTGCGTTTTAAGCCATAGAGACTTTCGTTTCTTACGATGTAAATCGTAAGACCTGTATTTATATAATCTTGCGAGCCTGCAATGTAAAATCGGGGGTGGTCGTTGGTTTGACCAATGATCCTTTGATACTTAAATCAACATTTATATGTTAGATTAAAATAATTGAACGAGGAAAATATACTTGGAGTATATATATACAGGGTTGTTATACCATATTCCATCCAAGCGGGATGTCACAGTTACCGTAACTTGGAGTCGAGAAGTGCCTTTTTTCCAAGGACTTTTGAAATCGAAATATGGTGTTTCCCATTTTGTAACGGGCGTTCCGAGCCCCCGAGTCCTTCGGATGATGCGATACATGCGATACATCTACCGAGCATTTTTTCTTATCTGTCATTTTCCTGCAACAGAGAACAGAGGAAACTTCCAAAAAACCGTTAGTAAGGCGCACGTTCGTCGAGGATTTTCTCTAGATGAGGTCCCACGGATGGCGCCAAACTGTTAATGCCAAAAATCGCACCAAAGTACAACTTAAGGTCGATGTGGACTTAATCAACTAAACAAAGGAACCTCTCAACGAAACGTGCGACGAAGGTAAAAATAAAGAAGAAAAAGAATTTGATGACGCAGGAAAAACCTCAATTGAGGAAAAAACCTGCGGACGACAAGGGATGTCGTCGCTACACTATGGTCGCCAATCAGGGGCGATGTCCTTGAGTACTGGTGTCGATCGTACAGTGGTTACAATACAAATGAAGGAAATGCTTCGAAATGTAAAGTACAAGTGTTTTCGGTGTTTAAACAGTGTGCGTCGTGTGTAAAGATGAATTGTCTTGCGTGATTGTCGTGCGTCGAGAGCGATCTTCGAGAGTGAATTCTTTGCTGTGAATGTTCTTCTGAGCTTGAGTGCTTGTGCTTGCTCTCCTCTGATTGATTTGTGTCCCCCCCTCTCTCAACTGATTGTTGAAGCATGATATTTATAGTCTTCGGGAGCTTTAATTGGACCATTAAGGACTTTAATGATGTTTGTAACGGTCGTCATCTTCAATGCGGGATTAGATGCTCATAATTGATTTCGTCGGTTATAGCCGTTGATCTTTAATGTCTTTAATTGATTTCGTCGGTTATACAATACAAACGTAACAGTTATGTTATATGTTAGCTTGGTTGAGGTCGCATGGTCTTTATGCGACGGTCGTGCGGAGCGGGGGACGTCGAGGTCGAGTGTCGCGATGAACTCTCGACTTACCTTTCGGGAGGGACGACGGATGTTTTCTGGGTCTTTGTCGGGACCTTATCTTAATACAAGATATGGTTCATAACGAGTGTCTTACCTTTTTTGTTCGTGGTCAAGACCTGCATTAAAAAGGATGTTTGACTGTTAACGGTTAGTATAATCGTACGACCGTCTTAAGTCTCGGATGTGGGTCTTATAGAACATACGACTATCGCCAAGATATAAGACCATTTGGTCGTAGGACCAGGATGTCAGTACGATGTTGTCGTAGGACCAGAGCGATATAACACTGATGATA
Source organism: Saussurea involucrata (assembly GCA_033807775.1). Taxonomy (NCBI): domain Eukaryota; kingdom Viridiplantae; phylum Streptophyta; class Magnoliopsida; order Asterales; family Asteraceae; genus Saussurea; species Saussurea involucrata. The sequence continues at coordinate 83,504,683 of CM066317.1, forward strand.
GGAGACTGTCGACGTAAGACCGACGACCCGTAACTGGCGACATAAGACTAGTGATGTGCGAAGTGCGATACGTGACGTGCGATCATGAGATGTAATATGACTATTGATCCAATATGTCAATTATCGTGGCTATTTAACGTATGTCGGGGATATGATAATAATGGGTATTATCCTTGTCGGTCGGGGGTAATCAATGTCCATAGGTCATGTCGAGGGGATTTCCCAAGTCGGTCGAGGGTGTGATTTTTTACCCAAACAAACGCCAGATCAAAAGTCTATAACGACTGTATCGGCTCGGAACGCCAGATCATAGGTCTATAACGACCATATCGGCTCTAAACGCCAGATCAAAAGTCTATAACGACCGTATCGACTCGGAACGCTAGAACATAAGTCTTTTACGACTGTATCACAAGATCCTTAAATTTTATCTTGGTTCGATCATATTATGATCGCCGCCAAGCTTTATTTCGGACCAATCGTCTTACGATTGACTCCCGACCCATACGTCTCATTTTGATAAAGATCGTCTTACGATCACCGTCGGTTCCTTACGTTTTAAGGTCGTCTTACGACCGTCAGATGAACACCACAAGTATCTTGCGCATTAAAGGTAATCATTCGATCGTCGCAACTTACTTAAACACCATCGACTGGACTCACGATTTTAGCTAACCAAGTCGATTTTCTTACCAAAAGTGACACGTCTCCGTATAAACACATTTTACTTTGGTACGAGATCTGAAATTCAAATGGCTTTGAAATTCAAATCTCGGGGGGCTAACTGTTTGGGTAAAAAATCACACCCTCGACCGACCTGAGGAATTCCTTCGGCATGACCCATGGACTTCGATTACCCTAATTCCTACAAAAGTCATACCCCCGATCGATGAAGGTAATACCCATTATTGCCTTATCCCCGACATACGATAGTTGATTATTAAAAGACATCTTGCGTCAATAGTCATTCAAGACAGTATCTTACATCTAATGATCGCACGTCACGTGTCGCACGTCGCACATCGCTAGTCTTACGTCATTAGCCTTATGTCACTAGTCTTATATCGCCAGTTACGTGTCGCCAGTTACGACTCGTTGGTCTTACGTCGACAGTCCCCTGTCGTCGGTCTTATATCACTCTGGTCCTACGACATCATCATCTTGGTCTTACGACCTAGTGGTCTTATGACATTTTTATCCTAGTCTCACGACATTTTTATAAGACCATTCCTATACTAAGATAAGGTCTTACGAGACATCTATAGTCATATACCTGGTCGTGTATTTCGGCGACGGTCGTATGCTCCATAAGACCGACGTCCTGAACTTAAGATGGTCTTACGATTACACTAACCATCAATGGTCAACAGCCGTTTCTTTTGTTCATTAATGCAGGTCTACAAGCCATTATGGTAGAACGAACAATAACGGTCGAGCTCCTAATGACATTAAAGACTCGATTATTTCTTTTGTTACAAAGACAATCATCAAAGCGCATTTAATGTCGGCAGCGGTTACAAGACCAACCATTAAAGCTTATTAATGATCGGCGGAACCTATATAAAGGCACGCTCCAACCTCGAGCAAGGGGGGACGAATTTCATCAAGCTATACAACGACATTTCACATCTACTTCTATATTTTCTCTCTCGCATTCGAGCACACGTCGCTAACGCAAGTACCACACGACAACAGTTTAAACCGCATGACAACAGTTCAAGTCGCACGACAACAGTTTGTTTTGCACGTTTAAACACACGACGCACATTTTTTACACACGACTAAGTGTATTTTTACTTCATTTGTAACCTATTGTACACAAATCACCTGTAACACAAGGATTATCGCCCCTGATTGGCGACTATAGTGCACTGTCGACTCTCACAGAGTCGATCGCGGTTTTTTCCCTCGTTTTGGGGTTTTCCGCGTCACCAAATCTCTTGTCTCTTTTACTTTTTCCTCGCAATTGTGTTATTTGGCTTGAGATACGTTTCTTTAGTTGTTAAATGTCCACATCGACCTTAAGTTGTACTTTGGTGCGATTTTTGGCATTAACAGTGGTCTTACGACCTAATCCTACGACATCTTCATCTTGGTCTTACGACCTGGTCTTATGACATTTTTCATAAGACCATTCTTATATTAAGATAAAGTCTTACAAGACATTTACAGTCATATACATGGTCTTATATTTCGACGACGGTCATATGCTCCATAAGACCGACGTCCAGAACTTAAGACGGTCTTACGATTACACTAACCATTCATGGTCAACAACCGTTTCTTTTGTCCATTAATGCAGGTTTACAAGCAATTATGGTACAACGGACAGTAACGAACGAGCTCTTAATGATATTAAAGAGTCAACGGCGGTTACAAAACCAGTCATCAATGGCATTTAAAGCCCGACAACAGTTACGAAGTGCGCCATAAAGGCACCATTAATGGCCGGTGGAAGCTATATAAAGGCCCCCAGTGATCAATCTGGGGGGGAGAGGAAGCTACATACGTCTGAACATTCGAACTAACACTAAATTCTACATTTCCTCTAAGACATTCGAACATATCTCACTTACGCAAGTTCCGCACGACGGCAGTTCGAACCACCCGACGACGGCAGTTCAAATAGCACGACAAGCATACTTTTTCGCACGATTTACGCACGACACACGTCATTTGCACACGAATAAGTTTACTTTTTCTATAATTGTAACTTATTGTACACAAAATACTTGTTTCCAAAGGACTGTCGCCCCTGATTGGCGACCATAGTGCACTGTCGACTCTCACAAAGTCGACCGCGGTTTTTTCCCTCGTTTTGGGGTTTTTCGCGTCACCAAATCTCTCGTCTTATTTACTTTTTTCCCGCGATTATGTTGCTTGGTCTTGGGATACGTTTCTTTAGTTGTTAAATGTCCACATCAACCTTAAATTGTATTTTTGGACGATTTTTGGCATTAACAATATTCATCCGGTAAGCTAATGTAACTTGGTAAGCACTTACCCGAGTAAGCGTTTTATAAACGGTCCCTAGATTTTAGTGTTAATAATAAATCTTCTGAATGGGTAACAATATTTTTGAAAAGTGATGTAAAAGTAGTGTAAATGAATAGTGTTACACAAAATATAGTTTAATATTATTCATTACATTAAATTTAGTGTGAAAAATAGAGATCCATTGGAGATGTGAATGGTGTCATTTACATCAAATTTAGTGTTTAGTGTAAGATTTAGTGATCCCATTAGAGATGAGCCCCCCCCCCCTCTGTCTTTGTTGCTTCCTTTGCTTTATATTTCTTACTTATGGTATACTTGAAAAAAAAACAATTTCTATTTTTGATATATTGGCATTATTTTGTGTACTAAGATTAGGGCATTTCTTGATTAAGTTGGATCGTGATTATTAAAAATATGGGAAATTAATTAAAATGTCCTAAGTTTGACTTTGACTTAATACCCAAAATCTCCCCAGTTTCACCAAAATACCCAAAAAATATGTGAAAAGAACGGTGATCACGAAGTCAAAGTCAAAAAGTTTCATTTTTAACTCTAAAGACCATGAAATATGTCCGCGATGTCCTCGAAGGCCCCTGAAATCCGTGAAGTTTACAACTTTGGTCCCTGAAGTTCGCAAAAATATTTACATTTTCTATCCCAGGCCGTTATCACGGACTTGCCGCACCACGTGTCGGCCTGGGGTGAAACCCTAACTTTTAATGTTGGAACCAACCCCCAACCCACCCACCTCGACCGTGGACCTTATATAAACCCCACCACAAACCCCACCACAAACCCCACGCCTCTCTATTTTCTCTCTACTCCCTCATAGAATTTGTGCAACCTACGCGTTTAGAAACCTCGACGACGTTCGTGAGTGTTTTTCGAAGTCGGACATGGCGATAGTGACTCGTAAGGTAAGTTTTCATAACCCGTTGTAGTTTTATATTTTAAATAATACATGTTGTTATATATGTGTTTATTTCGAAAATATTTTGTTTATTTGGAAAATATTTTAGACCATGTGTTAATTTTAGGGTATGTGTTAATTTTATAGTATTGTGTTTATTTAGAAAATATTTTAGATTATTGTGTTAATTTTAGAGTATTGTGTTTATTTCGAAAATATTTTAGAGTATGTGTTAATTTTAGAGTATTGTGTTTATTTAGAAAATATTTTAGAGTTTTGTACTAATTTTAGAGTATTGTGTTTATTTCTAAAATATTTGAGAGTATGTGTTTATTTGAGAGTATTGTGTTTATTTTCAATTGTTTCGAAAATATTCAATTGTAAAGATAGTTTAGTAAAAATAATAATTACATAAAAAGATAGTATCATTTAGGTCCCTAAACTTTGCATAAGTACAAGTTAGGTCCCTAAAGTTTGCATAATTACAACTTAGGTCTCTTAACTTTGAATAATTACAACTTTCGTCCCCAAAGTTGTAATTATTAGAACTTAGGTCCCTTAACTTTGCATAGTTACAACTTAGGTCTCTTAACTTTGCTAAATTACAACTTAAGTCCCTTAACTTTGCTAAAGTACAACTTAGGTCCCTTAACTTTTCTAAATTACAAATTAGGTCCCTTAACTTCACATGACAAACTCATATTCAATTTGGCCTCTTGCCAAAGGCTCTATAAGTAACAATGTTATATTCAAATTAATTAAACAGCAAGATATCGATTTGGATTTTGTCAAACGGGTGTAAATAACCCTAAGATTTGTAGGGACTTAAGAAATCCATGTGATTCCCATACTACCTGGAAGTCCAATAGATTGAGTGATTTATTTTTGAAAATTAAAATATCGACGAAGAATTATCAACAAAATGTAATCATACAAGAAAAAAAGCCAATAAGGTTATATTCAAATTAATTAAATCGCAGGATATCGATTTGGATTTTGTCAAACGGGTGTAAATAGCCCTAAGGTTTGTAGGGACTTAAGAAATCCATGTGATTCCCCTACTACTTGGAAGTCCAATAGATTGAGTGATTTCTTTTCGAAAATTAAAATATCGACGAAGAATTATCAACAAAATGTAAGCATACAAGAAAAAAGCCAATAAGGTTATATTCAAACACGATAAAGTACATAAAATCAACACTGAACAAAAACAAGAGCACTTAACATACAAGATTTAGTCATTAAAATCAAGGGAAATCAATGTTCAGGTCAATGCTATCATATCTTATAGTTCCATGTGGTTCTAGCTCCGATGGTCCTAGCGAGCGACTTCTTTGGCTACCTGAACCTCTACTCCTAGGCACGCTTGAAGGGGCATGAGTTGGAAATTCTCCACGAGTATGTCCTACTGCTCCACACCAATCACATTTTCTCTGTATCGGACCTTCACCACGAGATGGGCGTCAATCGTTCTTTCTTGGTCTCCCGACACTTATGTTAGTTATTAACGGTGGATAGCACGACGGAAGGGGGACGTGTGGAGACACTCATGAATCAGGGGTCCAGCTGGATTGATTACCTCCCGATATGTTGCCCGATAAGTTTCGAACGTGTAGTAACTTATAGCCAATTCGCTGCAATCACTAAGACCCTTATGTCTTGCAGCAGCGATGGCATGACCGCACGGTAACCCACAAACTTTCCATTGCAGACATGAACAAACATGGTTGATCATATCGACATTCGCGTCGAAACGGTGATCCCGAACCTGGTACGTCTCATTTCTAATTCCGTGTACCCTCCATGTCGCAGACTTTCCCGCCCTTCTGAGAATTATCTTCTCCGCCACTGGTGTGACTCTATTATGCTTTTGGTCTACAAAGATGTGTTAATTGTGTTACGATTTATAAAGAACACGAAAAGCAACTATATATTAGTTCAAATGTTCAGAGTTTATCAACCTCCATTTTGCCATCGAAGTAGGTACCACTCTTGTTGAAACGTTCGGAAGTACTCCATAAGTCTAACAATCGGTAATCTACGAGCAAAACGGGAGAGTGCATTCACCGACTCTGCACTATTGGAGGCCATAATGTTATACCGTTGTATAGAAAAACGGGCCCTTGACCACCTCTCCTTACCAGCATCGTCCATAACTTGTGCTTCACGATTTACACTAACTCGTAATGCATTCATGTACCGGTCAAACTCCCAAACCGTCGCTTTGCATGCCTTCCAGTAGGTCTTGTGGTATGTTGTAATACGTTTGTCCGCGCTTTTCACGTTCATCTCCAAATGTCGACAACAAAGGGCATGAAGGGTCGTTGGGTACACGACGGAAATTGCGGTGCTTATGGAAGGATCAGTGTCGGACATAAAACTGTAACAACCCGAAAATCCAAAACATACATTTTATTTAAAATATCCCAAAACAAGGGTCCGAGTACATACATGACATTCCAAAATAGAGGTTACAACACTTGCAGCGGAAACAAAGTTCCACAGCCGAGATCTAGCTATGCTAAAGCAATACTAAATTAAGAACTAGAGTGCTCTACATAAATCGCCTCCATCTCTATTCTTCATGCCTTCTCCTTTCCTCTAGACGAAGCACCACTAATGCGCTTCCCTGAAAATGGTTTTCGTTTTGAAACCCATACAATCCGGATGCACCCCTATCCGGATACCAAAACTTATCCAGACACACACCTATCCGGATACCAAACTATCTGGACGCACACTTATCCGGATGCGATTATCGGAAACCCCTACTACCCGGAAACCTATTAGGACAACACTGTCCGGATTCCTCATCCGAAAATCCAACTCCTCCGGAAAAGTAAACTATCCGGATACGGCGACATCTGGATACACGAACTGTGAAAACCCAAAATCCCACTAATCGATCTATAACTGCGATTTTCGTCCTAAACTTTGTCTTACATTCATTTGGGTTATCATTACAGCCTTAACCAATCCATTAATCCCCTTATTTATCCAATAATCCCCCAAATCGAACTAAAAAACCCATTATTACCAATTTAAAGAAGAACACAGTGAAGTAATGAGGTTTTTCTTCTATTTCCCATACAAATCAAAAGAGAACAGTGGGAATAACTAGATTAGTGGCATACCTTGATTGATTTCTTCAGGAATCCCTTTAGCCTTGCTAAAGTCTTCTCAGCCCTTCCCTCTCCCTTTCTCGATATCAGCCGCAAACATTACACAGAGAAATGAATTTTAGGGATTTACTCCCTTTTTATACCTTCCCACAATTCCAAATAGGTCCTCCCTTTTCTATTATCTTTTGCTTTAGCCACAAATGCACACACCTTCATGATTAGAACACGGTTATTACAACACTCCCCCTTAAAAGAATTATGTCCTTGGAATTCCTTGGTAGGGTACTTGACCCTCACCTCAGTCTCCATTTCCCATGTTATCACTTATCCTTTGTGGATCGCCACTGAATCTTCTCGTGACTAACCTCTTTAGTCTTTTATTCCTAAATTTTACGGTTGATGGTCGATTTGGATTTCATTAACTTCCCGTCTACTCGCATAACTTGCAAAGACACAACCCCACTAGCTTTAAACCAATGCTCTTCAAGATAGAGGCGTGAAACGCAAAACGACCTCCCACATGTCCGTTAAATATATCCAGTCCCTATGCCAGTCCCTCAATCTATTACACCAAAATATAACCGACTTAACTCAACCCTCGTTTCTTTTGACACTTCCCCAATCAAACCCAATCAAACCAAGCCAACCAAGCCAAACCAAACTAAGCCAAACCAAGCCAAACAAAACAAACCAAGCCAAACCAAACCAAACCAAACCACCAAACCAAGCCAAACCAAAGCAAACCAAGCCAAACCAAAGCAAACTAAGCCAAGCCAAGCCAATATCTTTGGCATTAAACCGACCCCCCAACCTTAGGTTTCACGATTTGCACTTCCAAATTTAACAACTTTGGTTCCAATTGATCTTCCAAGAATTTCTGTCCAAGACCACAACTTTCTTAGGCTAGGAATACTCACATAATGTACTTGTTGCCCTTCCGACCATTTATGCCACATATAAATGTAACATCCCAGGTCAACCGAACTAGACATTGTCCGCTTTGTCCACACACCTGGACTCATGGTTTTTAAAACACGTCTCATCACGACTTTCACAAACATTTTCACTTCTTTAAAGAAGGACTTTCACCGAGTTTACTCTACAACGACATGAATCCTTTACTAAAGTAAGCAGCCACCCAATTCGCCAATCTTGGCACCAGGTCAACCTTGAATTTTGACTTCCTACCACGACACGCGTCTAACACAAAAGTATTTTCTTTCCCCAAGACACGTTGACTACATCCCAACATTGTTAACCAAACACGCCAACATTCCACACTTGTATATAACTAACAGTAGGAGACCTCCATAATCCACCATCCAGGGTAAGAGATAAATCAACTTGAAGATTTACATCCACACTTTCACTGCATCCATCAAGCATCCAACCAAATAAGGAATGAATCTCAGTTTCACTCGCCCAACCGGTAGGAGTGACCATGCTCACACAACACTATTCCAAATACACTGTCGATTGACCTGCTCACTTTGGAACATCCACATTTTTAACACTTATTCAGATCTGACGGTCTTACACTTTGAGTGTCCCGTACAACCACTTATACGATGCCTTTTCGAAGACATAGATCTCCCACTTTCAAGGAAAGACTTATTAATCCGCTCAAGTCTTCCCACACTCTAAACATGACATACACAATAAACCACGTTCTCATACTCTCACGAAGAGCTCATATACTTGTCAATAATACCGCTTTGCCAACACCTACTCTATTTTCCGATCATTTCATATGCGCCAAAGCATATTTGTGTTACTGTGCTTAACCAAACGGTTTCACCACCATTATCATTCGAGATGATCAACCAAGTCTTCCTGAAACCACAATTAATGCTCGAAAGCACCACACGTTTCTTGTTCTCTAAGCAGAGTTAACTTACTCACCAGAATTTCTTTACACACAAATAATACTTCAATAATCCCAATGACTTTTAAATCTACTACACCACACCACAAACTAATGAATATTGCATTCACACCGACGTTCAAATAGGGTGAGGTAAATTCACCCAACATTCAACGCAACAAAAAAGAACACCTGTTTTTCTTTTAGGTAGCCGCCTAACACCACTCCATACTTTGCTTTCAAATACAATAGCGTAATACGGCCTCCCACTTCATACATCCCCAATCGAGCATAATCGTCACCCCTGATTACCTCTTTAGAAATCCGCGAGTAGGATCCATACCTATACTCATCTCATCTTATGCCACAAACTCACTGCTTGTTATAACTGTAACCCATTATCATAACAATAACTTACACGTCCCCCCTTGACATAGAAACCACCATTTGCCTACACACTATCACACCACAACATCATTCTGCAAACAAATTCTTCATGATCCTCTTCACACACATAGTGGATACCGTTTTCTTCATACTAACCATAAACTAGCATTTTGAAATAAAGTCACTTCATGGATTTGCCTTTACCAAATCCAGTTGAACCACATAATCATGACCATGCAATTCACCAAACAAGTTCTCATCTCCCATCGACTCACCACGATCTTCAACACAAGCTCATGTATTTCAAGAAGATAAGTCGCATCCCCTTTCAGACCACCATTATCCATGCGCATCCACTTCAGTTGTGCTATTTACTTCATTCCTATTCCGGCCACCAAAACCCCTTAGGAAAAAATCACGCAGGTACAATAGTTGTCTTCCACTTTCATAACGCCCACATATGGTGTTCCATCACCGTACCGGGGTACACACTTTTTTGGAACGACCCATCGGTCATCCAAAAGGTCGTTGACTTCATCGTTAACCATCGACATGGCGATACCTCGACCACTTCGCTAACGACAAAGATTTCCATCATAATGCGAGTAATGCTAAAGGTATCCCCTTGGAAAGGTTTGATACGTTTTGGGAAGCGTGGAAAGTTGAGTCCCCGTTTCTTAGGACCATTCACCATTTTGGAGCGTGTTGGGTTGCAAGCTTATAGATTGGACTTACCGCCTGAAATGGATGAATTCACCCCACCTTCCACGTATGTTACCTGCGTAAGTGTTTGGCGGAAGAAGAGAATGTGATACCGTTATCGGAAATCCATGTGGACGACAATCGTTGCATTTAAGAACCCGAAGGTATTTTGGAAAGGGAGACGAAGAAACTCCGACATAAGGACGTGGTTATGGTCAAAGTGCAATGGAAGCACCACCGAGGTGCCAACATAACATGGGAAGCGGAGGAGTACATGAAGTATCGATACCCTTATTTGCATGATTGGGGGATTTCGCGGATGAAATCATTTTCATATTGGGGAGGATTGTAACGCCCCGAAAATTCCATGTAAGTAAAGAAATATTTCCGTCTTGCTGATTTGTAAAGTATCACGATTTATTAATCTCGTCTCATTAACAATGAATGCGTTTTAGTAAGCAAAACCTCGTGGGTTCAAATATGTCATACGTGCATGACAAGGGTTAGCATGGTTGACCATGCATGAGTTTTAGAGAGGGGCATGATCACGACTAAATGGTATACCTTTCGCACGGGTCGTTGGGAGGCTTCATTGCGCGGAATCGAACTCAAAGCAGCAGCTCAAGTGTCATTATGCCCGGCGACAATGCCAAGGCATAGTCGCAAAGGTCACAGTCGCGAGGAAGAACCGAATTCGGGCAGAAAATGGGTAGGCGAGGGTGACATTGCCTCGCGACAATGCCCATAGCAAAGTCGCGAGGGCATAGTCACGGTGATGAGGATGGGTGTTGTTGGTATATTCCGATTTTTAGAGATTTTAACCTCATTCCCCTCATTTCCACAGCTAGATCGATCCCTCTCTTTTCTTAGGCGATTTTCTCCCAAAATTTCTCCCTCTCTCCTCACTTAATGTTCTAGGGTTTTCAACCTACCACTCCACCAACTTATATCGTAGTTAGTGCAAGAAGAAGAAGATTCTAGAGTATAAGAGCTTAAAATGGTCAAGTTCATTCATAAAAAATCTAGGGTTTTCTCAAGAAAGTAGGTTTTCACTTTACAAACCTCTCAAGGTGAGTTCATCCTCTTTGAGGGTTCCAGATCCATGCAACGAACAATATGAAATCAATAGATAATAAACACAGGTTATGATTTCAACTGGTCATCCAATTTGCTTTCAATTGTAGAGAGAATTACAATAGAGTTTAGGAAAGCTAAATGAACAACTAGCCTAAACAATGGCTAAACAAAACATTATATATGGCGGGCCCGTGGTTAACAAGCCCACGGCCCGTTCACTAACTAGGATCAAAATAAACAAATACAATTAAGCCCCTGAACTTCTATTCAACATAAATTGACCCTAACAATCTCCCCCTTTGAATTGAAGTTCGAGTTGGCGCCAGTTTGCGACGTATCTTTTACGGAGCGCAAAGTGTACCTCGAACATTCGGATGGCGTGACGATAGTCGATACGTTCTTCAACCACTTCTAAGGCTTTCCGAGCAGTAGTTTCATTCAGATTGGGAACATACGAGAGCCTTCGATTTTCAGATTCAAAAGAGATGATTTTTCGAAGAGCATCTTGAACTTTGAAGAGCGTGTCATCGCAGAATCTGTCTACCTGACTGAAGCGCATAAATCTCTTTTCTTTCTGTTAGTTGATGTAGACAATCCCAAATTCTAGTTCCAGAAGCAGTGCGTTCTCGGGATACATCTTCAACTCGGGCGCTTTCAGATTCGGATTTAACATGTTTACCTTCTTAGCTCTGTTCTCAATTGCCATTTGGAAGTCCGTGAGATAAGACATCATAATGGTACGGACAAGGAATCGACGAACAGCTTCGAGCGCTTTAGTTACCAGAAGCGGTCAGATAGTTCTTGTACGGAGGTCCTTCAGAATAGCGTAGAAGTCGAACGGTCGGAGGTGCTTGAAGTCGGCTTCAGAGAAATTCCATTCATTACCATCTTCGCGTCGGACGGTGAATACTGGATAAGAGACTTTCATAATGCGGCCTGACTGGACGTTAAGCACTTCAGTGATCTTATGCTTGGTTCGGACTTGGCTAACTGGCAGACACCGCTTCATTACGCTTATGTATCGGCGTTGGTATTCTGGGTTGGAACTGTAGATAACAAGGCAAAAGGTAGGCTCGATGTTGCGTAACTTGTGAACAAACAACCTTTTCAGGGATTCCTCCAGATGAGGAATAAATATCGTGATCTTCACCCATCGGATCTGTTGCTGTTGAGGAGGAGGAAGATCAGAACCTGTCGGTTGTTGTTGAGGAGATGTCGGAATATCGGCAGTTGTAGTTTCGGGTCTTGTTGAAGTTTCAGCAGGTTGAGCAGAGTGAACGGGTGAACCATACAAATTATGAAGCAAGAACTGGTCGTAGTCTATATTATCATCTTCATCAGTAGGGAAGGCCAAATTAACCTGGAGATTTACGGCACTTGCGACTTTTTCATACCATGCATCTTCGGTCTCCGGGTTGGTCTCGCAGTCTGGATCAATCAAATCCAGTATCGGTCTATCTGATGTGTCACAAGTAACCAGTTCATGTGTAGTTCCCTCAGGCTTTTCAACCGTCGGGTCTTCGTCATCTTAAATATCCATATCAATTACCATCTCGGCTAACGGCAACTCGGCTTCGGGTACTTCTTCGGTTGTAGTGGCCGCAATTGAGGGTTCCTGATGAACCACAGTAGTCGTTTTAGTGAGTATCGGGGCGGTCTTAGTTAGTCGTTGTCTTTTCTCCCCCTCACGGTGATCAGGATCATCCTGATCACCGTGCTTGCGCTTCAGACCTCCTGCTTGACTCTTGCAGGTATCTTCGAGTGAACGGACTCTCTCGGACAGCGTTGTAAGCACTTATTGAACGTCCTTAAGAGTCGAGTCAAGGTTATCCATCCGAGAGGTGATCGATGACGAAGGAGCAGTGACCTGGGATTTCAGAACAGATATCAGGTCTGCTTCAGTTGAGGCATCGGTTTCTGATTGTTGAAGCAACTGTGCTAAAAGCATCGTCTTTAGGGTGTCCACCGAGTAGATAGGCTGAACAGGATCCGGTGGAGGTGTAGGGGCGGTTTCAGCTTCGACGACCTTCTCTTTACTTTTGATTAAGCTCTTAATTTTGTCGAGCTCAGTGGTGAGGCGCTGCTCCATTGCCTCGCGGACAGCCTTGAGGGTGCTGTCCAGGGACCCTTGTGACACAAAGTCGGGTAACGTAACTCCGGGATCACTTAGATTATCCGTTGAGGCATCTACCTTAGAGGCAGAGCCACTTACGTTCACAGTTGGCAATTCGGTAGCTGTGGTAGGATTTCCTTCCGATCCTCGTGTTCCGCTTAAAGGCAAAGACACTACGGAAGTTCCGATCGAGTCACGAAGAGCATCGATTTGGTGAGTCTCATCCTGTGTCCTAGCCGAAGAATTTAATATGTCAAGTGGCTCTAGACTCAATTTTGCATTGAAAGAAGTCGAGACTGGGGGTTGCTGGTCTCTTATTTCAATACTAGTACTCTTCGATTGAGAGACCGGTAGAAGTTGTGCTTGATCCCCGTGAGAAGTTGAAACACCCGTGTTTTGAGAGAGGGGTGAGTGGCTGAGGAGGTTGTGCAATTGCACGGCTGGGTCCACGGTGCCTTCTTCAATACCCCGTCCCAACGAATGAGACGGGACAGCAGATGTGGCTACCCGGATGACACTTGGCTGGATTCACTCAGAAGCCTCTTTATCTTTATGGCTCAATCTTTCTTGGTTCGCTTTCGACCTTAATTCCCTCCGTCTCACATGTTCTATGTCCCGGGGAAGGTTCCTCCGACGCTGGCTGGACCAAGGGATTCCCTAACTCTCGTCTATATGCTATCACACTCGGCGCATTGGGATCTGCGTGTGCAGGTAGGGCTTCAAGTAGATGAATAGCTGGGGTATCTAAAGGGTTACTTACCGGGTAAGTGTCCGGAAAGCCTCAATTTGAAAAAAATGAAAGATTTTCTGCTCCCCCTCAACCCTAGCACAGATATTATCCTGCTCCCCCTCAAAACATACATGGGGATTGACTTGCTCCCCCTCGGAGTGAGAGTATGATTTACTTAGGAGACATCAACACAAGGAAAAAACATTTAGACTTTTAAGAAAACAGTGTGACGCTCCCCCTCAAGTGATCAACATAATGATGTTGCTCCCCCTCAGAATGTGCACAATGTGTGATTTGAAGTGCACACGAGAATGCCGACACACACTACAAAACTTTTCTGGCAGTTGTAAAAAAATTGTGTGTGACACTCCCCCTCAACAGTAGAATGAACTTACCTGATAGCTGATCATGCTCCCCCTAACCACATGAGCAGCTCGTGAAAACACAGTTATAGACAAACCTCACGTCTTCGCAATATTATTCCTTGTAGATCATGAGCAGCTCCCTCCTTTCGGTCATGTGTGTGGAGCATCCAGTGTCTAAGAACCACACATGACCGTCCTGCAAAACTAAATTAGCAGATTTTCGGTACCCATATTTGCATGGGTCCTGAAGGGTTAGGTTTGACACCTCTCGGAGGAACTTGCTTTGAAACAGAGTGCCCCTTGGGCGTAGGATTTACACCTTTTGGAGGAGCTTGTTTCGGCGCAGGTTGCCTCTTGGGTGTCGGTTTAACTGCAGTAGGATAAGCCCGTTTTGGAATGGGTTTTCTCTCTTGCTGTGGTTTAATCTCTGATTGGGAACCCCGTTGTAAATGATGTTTCTTTTTGTTTTTACGGGGTTTGCGTTTGGGTGTATGATTATATATATGATATGACCCAAACCAATCATTATTATTAATATCATCAAAGTCATTCCAACCACAACTAGAACAACACAAACAATCATGAGACAATTGAATCAATTGCTGAATGGAGTAAATTTTCATCGAAAAATTAACATCTCTTTTAACAAAATCACTCCTATGATTCCAAGTACAATCATTTTTGTTCATTCTAGGATAAAAAACCGTATTAAATGACTTTGATGATGCTTCCTTGACAGATTCCTTGGCTAGCCACTTTTGGTTATCCTTTTTAGCGCGACCGTTTTTATTTGAAACAACATGAACAGCCTGGTCAGTGGCTTTTGAGGAAGCAGGATTTTTGATAGGCAATCGCTCGGTCTTTTGCCGCAGCTGTGATTGTGTTTGAGAAACTGGTTTAGATTTAGAAATCTTAATCACAGCTGGGGCCTTTGTTGTAGAACAGTCACCCTTTAGAAAATTGACCGGTCGATTGACTACTGGTGACAAAAAATCAGTATGACTCGGAAGAGGTTTGTCGAAGGGGAACGACTTAAACTCTTCTTCAGAATTGCCTTCGGAGTTCATATATTCAGAAAAATCGACATCCGGAATTAAAGGACTTGGATCGGTCGAGGAGGGCAAGGAACACTTAGTGTCAGTGTGCTTTGGGGAATTTGGTGCGGAAGCTAGGAAAAAATCAGAGTTCAAATTCCTTAACACACTCTCGTCTTGAGAATCTTTATCGTCTTGTGTTGAAGAGGTTTTGCTTGTGAAAGCTTTACACGAAGACGTGTCCGATGAGTTGGAGGAAGAATCGGGTGAAATATGATTTTCAGATTGGAGTTGGTCAATCTGCTCTTGGAGCTGACCATTTCTCGTATACTCTTGCATCGCATCTGTTGCCAAGGCAGCCAGTTTTGATGCGAGCTTAGTGATTTCACACCGAAGGATTTCCTGTCCTTCATCAGACACAGATTCGGTTTTAACCGATTTAAGATTCTCAAGTTCCTGGATAAGCGCTTGCTTTTCCTTTTGAAAAACAGACCTTTCTTTCTCGAGTGACTCCTCCAACTCGACTATCTTTGCTTCCAAGATGAGAGGGGGAACATAGAGCTTGTACTCGTTCGTCTCAGTCTTGGTTGCGGTTGCTTGGACCTCATCCTTTTTGGAGGAATCCTTGGGCGTTGCAACCTTATAGCAATCGAAGTAGTCATTCGAGATGTACTTTTTATTTTTCTGATAGGAATGATTTAAAGGTCCATAACAAAATGGAAGTTCCATTTTGGATGTGCGTGTGCGCTTGTATTCCTCAGTTTCCTCTTCCTTTTCAGGTTCAAGAGGACCAGTCCATTTATATGCATATTCCGGATACTCTTTGTCTATTCCAAGACAACTAAAATCATACAAAATAGGTCTTTTGGCTATACCCTTTTTCAGGTAGTGCAGGTTATCATATCCGATTCCCCAGTCCTTGTTGAAATACGTGAACTCCTTTGGTTTATTCATATGTATAGTTTGATGAGTTTGACCTCTTTTATGAAGTTTGGTTTCAAGATCGAGAATTTTAGCAACAAATTCCTTGTGCTGAATTTGAAGAGCAGAACATTGATAAACAATTTCTGCTTTCTCATTCATACACTGATCAAACTGAGACTGAAGTTCAGATAATTTGGCCTTAAGTCCTTAGGTGCTATTGAAAAAAAATTCCATTTGTCTTTTAAATTAGCAATTTCAGACTTATATTTCTCAGTTATTCTCTTTTGAACATCTAGCTTTTCAGATAATGATCTAATCTTAAGCAGTTGTTCATTAGAGGTGGCCGTAAGGAATCTGCCCGTTCAGCAAGTGATTGCATTTGATTCAAGAAATCTTGCTGGTTAGATTCACATACCTGACATGACTTTTCTTCATCGGCTGGAGAGTGATATCCCATGAAAACATTGGCACCATCAGAATCACTTTCATCATCAGAACGACCCAACCAGTAGTCGTCTTCCACAAACATAGATGCTCCAGCTTCCTTCTGCTCAGCCAATGCGAGCTTCGCCTTATAGTAGTGAACATTCTTTACCACTGGCTTATGACAATCTTTTGCAAAGTGACCAAGCTTTCCGCAGTTGTAACAGGTCACGGGCTCATCTTTCTTCTTATTGTCATCTTTCTCCTTCTTCTCCTTCTTCTCAGACTGATCTTGCTCATCGGCCTTCTTCTTTCCTTCATACTTGTCCTTATAATCGTGGCGCTTGTTGGAGGAAGTGGAGTAGCGCTGATTATTGGACGATGGCTTCTTATAGAACTTTTGTTGTTGAAACGATTTGGAGAGTAGGGCTATCGCTTTCTTGAAATCAGATACTTCATCATCAGAATCGCCGTCTTCCTTTTCTTCACATTCTGACTCAGATGAGCTTTGCTTTTGAGCACGTTTGGAGTGACGGCCCGAAGATTTCCCTTGTTTGGAGGACATAAGTGCTATAGGAACAGCAGCTGGCTTGGATGCGTCCTTCTTCTCTTTGAGTATTTCCATCACCTCATCTTCATCTTGAAGAAGCGTCTCATACAACTCGTGGATGTCAACTTTCTCCATTAGGTGGTTGTGCTTTACGTGTGAAGCAAAAACTTTCCACTCAGGCAGAAGATTGTTGAGAAATTTAAGAGCATTCTCCGTGTTCGAACGAGTAATCTTGTTCTTGTGGAGCTCGTTGAGAAGAAGACAGAACCGTTCATAAGTTTGGGAAAGGGATTCACCGGTGCGTTGTTTAAAGCTATCAAACTTGGTTATTGAGCTATTAATCTTCAGCTGATTCCCAACTTCGCTCCCACACATCATCTTCTCCATCTGATCCCACATGCCCTTAGCTGTATCTTTGTAACTGTCGATGGCAGTGTAGATCGTGTTGGGGAGAGCTTGAACAAGGTACCGCTTAGCATGCTTTTCTCCCTCAAGCATGCCTTTCTCGTCGTCGGTCATATCGGAGAGAGTCTTTTGCACAGTGAGTGTTTTCCCACCTTCTTGAGCTGGTGGAACGGTCTTCATAGGTGTAGGAATTGGCCCATCTTCTAACGCACGCCAAATGTACTCGAAGTTGTCCTTCGACTCTATGAAGATTTTGAATCTGTCCCTCCATTGGCTGTACTCACCGTGGTAGAGACAAGGTGGTTTGGTGTCGGTACCGATTGCAAGAGCGTCGCGTGAAGTCATCTTCAGTTGCACTGGAGTGATCGTCAGACGATGTGTTCGATTCAAAGTGATAACCTAACGTAAGGCACTATGAGTGGTATCATAACGTAGGTTCTACGACAGAATTGTACTAGGAACAGGTAAGAATTCAACAGGAATGAATTTACCGGATAGGAATCCGAATAAGAGTCTGATCTGGAAGTGTCCGGATCAGATTGAGTGAAAGTAGAACACAACACAAAAGTATCCGGATAAGTGCAAGTGTCCGAACAAACTAAGTTTCCGGATAACAAAGGGTTTCCGGAAGACAATAGTTTCCGGATAAAAACGTAAAACAAGAACTTACCGGATGATAGGCGTTTCCGGATGAAATACTTACTGGGTGGAATAGAATCCGGATGATACGCTTTTCGGATGATGGAGTGTCCGGGAAGAATCAAATTAACCGGAAACTTCGAGTTGTCCGGATAAAATGTTTTACCGGAAACTTTGAGTTGTCCGGATAAAATATTTTACCGGAAACTTTTGGGTTTCCGAAACAATGTACCCGGAAAGATTGGATTTTAAGGAACTTACCTGGAAAGTGAGTCGTGTCTGGAAAGGTTTAGCGAACGTCCGGAAAGCTGAGAATTGTCCGGAAACTACGGCTGGAGTATCCGGAAACAACGGCTGGAAGTTTTAAATCGATTGGGAATCGACTAGGGTTGCTCGAAAACGTTCCTGAAAGATTAGAAACTCGACCAAACACAAAAATAACACTACCCAAATCAATTTAGAAGCAAAAACAACAAGTTTTGATGGTTAAAAATTCGAATTTTTATCAAGAACACAACCAAAACTTTTGAGTTTTAATTTGCTTAAAAACCACTCAAACGATCGAAATAGAGTACGAAAACTTGCAGAATCACTAATGACAATGATACTAACAATACCCAATAAACGAAAACGATCAATTTCTACAGAATCAAAATATGGATTGTCAATTTAGAACACAGCCGTATGAAAGAACTTACCAGAATTTGAATAATGCACTTTGAATCGATTGTCCGTCTGCTCTAATACCAATTGAGAGTTCCAGATCCGTGCAACGAACAATATGAAATCAATAGATAATAAACACAGGTTATGATTTCAACTGGTCATCCAATTTGCTTTCAATTGTAGAGAGAATTACAATAGAGTTTAGGAAAGCTAAATGAACAACTAGCCTAAACAATGGCTAAACAAAACATTATATATGGCGGGCCCGTGGTTAACAAGCCCACGATCCGTTCACTAACTAGGCTCAAATTAAACAAATACAATTCAGCCCCTGAACTTCTATTCAACATAAATTGACCCTAATACTCTTATTTAACTTTTATACATGTTAAAGGCTTTCTTTTAAAGTTCTAAAACATCTTTTACATTACATTTCACTAGTTACTTGAGTTTAGCACAAAAAACCTCACTTTGAGAGATTTGGGGGTTTTTACTTGGATGAAATTTGTTATAAAGGCAAATGGTGAACATATCTAGTCTCCTTGTGGGTTACTTAATTTAACTTGGGGTTTCTCCAAGTTTGTAAGGTTTCACTTTTATGGAGTGAAATTTAGGGTTTTGGCATTTTGGTGGGTTTTGACAAAATACTTGGAAGGATGAACTCTTATTTGGTAAAGTTGGTGTTTGGGAAATTATGTGGAATAATGGTACCCTAGGGGAAAACTTGGATATATATATATATATATATATAGGGAAATGTTCAATAGAGAAGTGCAAATATTTAGAGAAATAGAGAAGTAAAAAAACACGGGACCGTTCATATATGAACGTTCATATATAAACAGTCATATATGAACGTTCATATATGAACGTTCATATAACAGTCATATCTGAACGTTCATATGAACGTTCATATATGACTGTTTATATATGAACGTTCATATATGAACGGTCCCGTGTTTTTTTACTTCTCTATTTCTCTAAATATTTGCACTTCTCTATTGAACCTAAGGCTATATATATATATATATAGGGATAATAAATTGTAAACCGTTAAATGTGCGTAAACTTGTAAACTTTTGGATTTCATAGGTTTTCTTGATGAAATTATTTTATGAAATTGTTTATTTTGATAAAAATGTTTCATATCATTTATTTCCTAATGAAATTGTTTCATATATTTGTGTTTTTTATGTAAAACGAAAAAGTTTCATCAAGTTTCATAGGAATAAAAAAAATATGTGAAACTACATAAAAAACACAAATATATGAAACAATTTCATCAAGAAATGAATGATATGAAACAATTTCATCAAAATAAACAATTTCATGAAAAAAAATTCATCAAAAAACCTATGAAATCCAAAGTTTACACGAAAAAAAGTTTACAAAATAGTGAGCCTATATATATATATAGAGAGAGAGAGAGAGTCCCCTTCAAATGTAATTTTTTTTTCGTGTAAACTGTGTAAACTTTGTAGTTTCATGGGTTTTTTTGATGAATTTTTTTTATGGAATTGTTTATTTTGATGAAATTGTTTCATATCATTCATTTCTTGACGAGTTTTTTTATGAAATTTGTAGTTTCATAGGTTTTTTTCGTTTTTATGAACTGTTTCATACATTTTTCGTTTTCACCTATGAATTTTTTGTTTTCACCTATGAAACTACAAATTTCGCAAAAAAAATTCATCAAGAAATGAATGATATGAAACAATTTCATCAAAATAAACAATTCCATAAAAAAATTCATAAAAGTTTACACGGTTTACACGAAAAAAAAGTTTACATTTGAAGCTCCCTATATATATATATATATATATATATAGAGAGAGAGAGAGAGAGAGGAAGGTTCACGTGAGGAGCGCATCAATTTAAGAGAACGTGAGGAGCACTCCCATGTTTCTGATCACATATGATTTACAACCCTAAAAAATCGGATTAACTCGAAAATTCGCGCAAAAGTGGCGCGAGGTGGTTCGCGAGGCGTGCAAGTCGCGGATCATTAATGATTTTAGTTGTAAATCATATGTGATTCATAACTGTCAATTGCTCCTCCAGATCAGTTGTGAATCACATGTGATCCACAACTGCCAATCACATGTGATTCATAACTGTCAATTGCTCCTCACGTTCTCACGTTTTGATGCGCTCCTCATTTGAACCCGCCCCTATATATATAAGTAGGGGTGGTTTATTTTGCAAACCATCAAAAGGTGGCAAACTGTGCAAACTACATCATAACCCTCCATTGTATAATCTACGGTTCATATAATTAATCAATTTAATAATTAATAAAATAAATAAATATTCAATGAAATTGAAGAAAACAACCCGTTTAGGGGCAAAAACGGGAATTCATCAATCATCATCAAACTCTACCCCCGCTAAACATGGTAACGTGGCAACACCCAATCAACTCCCTAAATAAACATGGTAACGTGAAAGTTCATAACTTGATGAATCAATAAGCATAAAATCGTGAAATTATATGTTTGGCATATAAATATGTGATTTTTAAGGGAGGTGAATTTATTCATTGGGTTATATTGCAAAGGGTTTCATTCTACGGCCATATTCATCGTCTTATTTATTATATTCATCGTCTTTCTCCGACCATATTCATCGTCTTCTCCGGCTGTATTCATCGTCTTTTCATCATATTCATCGTCTTTTCATCATATTCATCGTCTTCGACGGCCATATTCATCATCTTCTTCATCATATTCATCGTTTTCGCCAGCCATATTCATCGTCTTCTCCGGCCATATTCATTGTCTTTTCATCATATTCATCGTCTTCTCCGGCCGTATTCATCGTCTTTTCATCATATTCATCGTCTTCTCCGGTCGTGTTCATCGTCTTCTCCGGCCGTATTCATCGTCCTCTCCGGCCATATTCATCGTCTTCTTCATCATATTCATCGTCTTCTTCGTCGTTGGTTATTTCTAAGAAACTGATACCTTCTAAGGCCAGTTCGTCATGCTTCACCAGAATCCTCACCGGTTTGTTCATGAACTTTTGACGGAAACAACCGGAAGATACCGTAGATCTGAATTGAATAAAACAGCACCCGTTAATAATTAAAAATCACCTTCTGCTGACATGGTTCATGTAAACAGAAAGAACTTAAATAAAAAAAGCGTAAACATCTAGACGTAATCCTTAAAACCTCTTGAAAGCATTTCGTTGGCTTCATCCAACACAAACATTTTGATATAATCAAACTCTGTTACGTGCAATCACACAAAACTTGGAGAATATGTATTAATTATTTTATTATAAATTCTATAAATAATTGATTTTTTAATTAATGATTATCCCTACATTTAAGGAAACCTAATGATATTTTTATTTAATTAAAAAACAAAATTTATGTATTACCTAAACTACCCCCACGGTTATTAATAAATTAAAAAAGGACTAATCTATTTAGAAACAAAATGAATGGCTTAGATTAGGTTTGCATGGTTTGCCACCTTTTGATGGTTTGCAAAATATCCTTGGCCTATATTAGTATGTATGTATATATGCACAAAAGAAATTATTTGTTGTAGTGGTGTTGAGTGTAATGGATCCATAAGCACTAGAGTCTTTATGACCGATGTCGGAACGCTAGTTTTCCACACCAAGGCACGGTTAGGCATCGACGGTATGGTATAAGTCCTACGTGCTATTACGTTCTTGGATGTTGGTACTTCATGAGTGTTGATTGTAAGTAGCCTCACTCTACATCCAATATGTGTTATGTTGTGTATTTGACTTTTTTTTTTGGAAAAGGATGTGTGTATTTGGCTTTACTAACATATTAAGTGGCTTACTAGCGTGTTCTGTCACTTGTGTTGGTAAGCGGGACTCCCCCGTCAACCCAAAAGGTATTTGTATAATGGAAATGCACGTTCATAAATGCGGTAACCTTTGATCGTCGATTTAAATAAAAGACTATTATTTATTAAATCTTACTGTTTGTTCTCACTAGGCTTTAGCCTAACACTTCTTTATTAAATGACGTGTATAACAGGTCATTCTAGCGGTGGGATCCCTCGGGCATGAGCGGAGAGTTTGTGAAGGGATGCTAGTATTTTTTATGGACATAGAGGCGTATTTTGTGTATAGATTATTATGCTTTTGGGAACGAGATAGCAACACCCGTTTATAATCTAAACTTTGATAGTCTAGATTAGCAGGTTGTTGGATTTATCCCGTTCGGTTATTTGTAATGTAAACGCCATACTATTATTTTCCCCTTTTTGGGTGATTTGTCTATGTCATTTTAGTTTATTTCCGCAATTACTCAAGTTTAAATTTACTCCAAATTTTAGGGTGTTACACGACACCCACTTTCGACCAACGGTCACTTTCTCACCCTTATAGCAACTCATGGTACATGTGCTTCATAACCCACCTGTCTGACCACCCCACTCAGTTTTCGCATATACCAATGACCCCCAAGTCATGCGGTCTAAATCTTTGACTGATACAGGTCGATAAACGACCAACTACTTAACATCCTTATCACACGCATACTTTAATCCAACACTGATATCTTTCCTTTATTATCCCTGCCACTAAATCGTTTGACTAAAAGTCAGAGGCCCGTCTCCTTCACTCGTCCATGAGCTGAAACTTTCAAAACTCCCACACAGTCCTTAATCCCTATCCCAAATGATTGACCCATCAATTCCAAGAATGGGGACTCAATAGAAACTAGGAGTTTACCCTTAGCCAGCCATTCATCCCTTCTGAACCCAAGAAGTTCTACCATTACTCGATGCACTACTTCCTCGAACAATACCCCATCCAGGAAGTGTCATGATTCACATCACGAATGACCTCACACATCACATCAAAACCATTGCCATCATCGCAAGGTTAGATTTTGCTCCATACTTCCACCCCTCCATCGATTGTCTTGACAATAGCAATCTTCTAGACATACGAGAACTGAAATAACCATATATAACCTACGCTCGAACGACAGCTTCGCTAAATAAGGCAATTTAAGGATATACATGTACCTGTAAATTCGCAATTACACTGGCCAGGTGTAACTTCAAATTTACCTTAAATGACCGTTCTCACTACCTTATCCTTAGTGCACCTAGAGTGATCTTAAAGGCAAACCATATATCTCAGTTGTGTCCCCCATCATACAGTTTAAGTTTAGGCCCATCCGGTCACCTAAATCCCTTAAACTATGGCTCTGATACCATTTGTAACAACCCGAAAATCCAAAACATACATTTTATTTAAAATATCCCAAAACAAGGGTCCCAGTACATACATGACATTCCAAAACAGAGGTTACAACACTTGCAGCGGAAACAAACTTCCACAGCCGAGATCTAGCTATGAGCCTATGCTAAAGCAATACTAAATTAAGAACTAGAGTGCTCTACATAGATCGCCTCCAGCTCTATTCTTCATGCCTTCTCCTTTCCTCTAGACGAAGCACCACTAATGCACTTCCCTGAAAATGGTTTTAGTTTTGAAAAGCAAGGGTTAGACCATGAGGTCTAGTGAATTCCCACCGAAACGCGGTTTATACGAAAACATGCATAAAATCATTTCCTTATCCGCCCTAAGGCCCACAAGTAATTCCATAATAAACAGGGGTATTTGCACAGTGTTCATAGATTACATCCAAAATCCGTCAACAACCACGATCGGGGGCCAAGCAGACTCCCCTCTCGCCTCATATCGGGACCCAAGCAGACTCCCCATTACCCGAATAGACAGGAAACAAATTCCGTACCTACCGGTTCATTATAAACTCCCAAGGGATCATCGGATCCCGTGGTACACTAATCCCACTGTGCAACCCGACTCCACATAAGCATACAAAGCAAGGCTAAGAGAAAATATATATCGATGCATGTATCTTTGTAAAAACAGTTTATAGCATATGTGCATAACGTTCTCAAACATATAATTCATGCTCCGAATTTATAACAAGTTTATAAATAAACATGTGTGCATTCCATACCATGATCAGTAGTAATCAAAAGCGTTTAACATTTCATTTCATCAAAAGGAGTATAAGGGAACTCACCTGGTTATCGAGGTTAGAAACTCATGCGTCTCACTTTCGACTAACCGAATCGAACAACTAAAATCAGACAAACATCTCACATCAGGTTCTATCAGGAAAGCCCCCCTTTACATCCGGATACCCATACAATCCGGGTACCCTTATCCGGAAATCAAAACTATCCGGGCGCACCTTTCCGGAAAACCATACTATCCAGACGCACCCCTATCCGGATACCAAAACTTATCCAGACACACACCTATCCGGATACAAAAACTATCCGGATGCACACTTATCCGGATGCGATTATTGGAAACCCTTACTACCCGGAAACCTATTCAGATAGCATTGTCCGGATTCCTCATCCGGAAATCCAACTCCTCCGGAAAAGTAAACTATCCGGATACAGCGACATCTAGATACACGAACTGTGAAAACCCAAAATCCCACTAATCGATCTATAACTGCGATTTTCATCCTAAACTTTGTCTTACATTCATTTGGGTTATCATTACAGCCTTAACCAATCCATTAATCCACTTATTTATCCAATAATCCCCCAAATCGAACTAAAACCCCATTATTACCAATTTAGAGAAGAACATAGTGAAGTAATGAGGGTTTTCTTCTATTTCCCATACAAATCAAAAGAGAACGGTAGGAATAACTAGATTAGTGGCATAACTTGATTGATTTCTTCAGGAATCCCTTTACCCTTGCTAAAGTCTTCTCAGCCCTTCCCTCTCCCTTTCTCGATATCAGCCGCAAACATTACACAGAGAAATGAATTTTAGGGATTTACTCCATTTTTATACCTTCCCACAATTGCAAATTGGTCCTCCCTTTTCTATTATCTTCTTCACGATTAGAACACGGTTATTACAAACACCAACCTGGCGGGTCTCCGATACATTCTCTGAACATGGACAAAAACCAACCCCACTCCTCCCCGGTCTCAGACTTGCCTACTCCGAAAGCTATAGGCAAAATGTTGTTATTTCCGTCCATGGTAACCGCCAAGAACATCATACCCAAGTAACGTCCCTTTAAATGGGCAACGTCTATTATGTAACACCCTCAAAATTTGAAAAGAGCAACTAAAAAATATCTCGATAAATAATCAAAAGAGGATAGAATCCTTTCTACAAACCATCCTTGAAAATACCTCAAGGTTTAAACATCACAATTTCCACAATTAATAACTTAAGATGGGCGTTACTTAACACAAACACAGGTTGCTAATCCCAAATAAGTGCGGAAGACTTCTCTAAGCAAAATCACTTCTCGTGCACTCTACTAGCACTCATCACTTCACAGTGTAGCTAAAGCTATTCCCAACCTGAACCTGTTGCACATGCCGACAAATAAAAAGGGTTAGGCTAACGCCCAGTGAGTTCAAGAGTTTTATCATGACCATATAAATTCATAAATCGAGTGAGATGTAGTTTAAGTCATGAGTTCAAAAGAATTTACTTTAGATGCAAATCGCACATTTTCCAACTCCCACAAATCTCGTGCTGAAAACTTTAATATAACATGATTCCCATAATGGACTCATCCCCAAAACCAACGTGAAAGGTGAAATAGCATTTGATTCCAAACATGGATGAAGCATAACCCATAACTCACATAACGTGGAAAACAATTCATATAAACATAACACGTCACCGAAAACATGGATAGAAATAAATACCCAAAGCAACACCTTTCGATGACGGGGGAGGCCCGTTTACATCGCACGTGATGGGACACAAAAGTGGGTCACATAACCATGTAATAAAACAAACACGTGGATTACTCTCGTAAACTGAGCTCAATCACTCCAGATCTATTGCCCGCGAGACTTGGGAGCCCCCAATTTCAACCACTCCAGGTCTATACATTGGGTCACTCCAAATCCACAAAACAAGCACATTGGGGATTACACCTTACTGCCCTTGAGACGACGCCCGACCATATAGGCCCACGCCTTACTTATCATGGAACCCGATGCCTATCCCGTGCCAAGCACATATGGAATTACACCTTACTGCCCATGAGACGACGCCCGACCATATAGGCCCACGCCTTAAATCAACAACCCATTTTCATGTATGATTTATCTATCACATTTTCCCCAAAATTCCAAATGTAAGTGTTTTACAATATTTACCACAATAAATACCTCAAAATTAAAACCCTCCAAATAACTCAACATTGATAATTTTCATGTAAAACACATAAGTACTTGGAAAATAACATTTTTGGCATGTACAAAGTTTTCACAAAGCAACTTGAACTCGCCTTGCTAGATTTAGGTTAAATCTAGATTTTCCCAAACGTAAGCTCCTTTGATGCAACACGAATCCTTAAGCCAAATCTTCCAAAAACCTAGATCCACAAGTTTCCAACCATAAATACTCACATCCAACCATAAAGAGTCATTCCCCCAAACATTTTACTTTAAGATCTCCACATATACAAAACCCTAATTTCCATAGATGAAGAAAAGAGAAGGTTACCTTACCACAACTTGAATCCATCACCAAAACATCTCTGAGGTTACCAAAATAAGGTTTGGAAATCGAAGATGAACTCACAAATGGGTATTTAAAGGAAGCCCCAAATAGCTCAACAATGGAGGAAGTGATGAAGAAGATGAACATCTTCAAGTTTATAAACCCTTGAAGCTTATCTCATTAACCCTACCTTTGTGTTTTTTAAGAAGAGGGAGATGGGATGGGAGAAATGAAGGATTTAGGGTTTTGGGGAAGAAAATCGGTTTTAGACGGAGAGGGAGGCTGATGAAAATGAAGCGAGGAAAGAGAGATGGAAGAGGTCACTTAAAAGCAACAATTATCCATTAGACATGTCGCGAACCTCCGCATGGTCCATCGACGTCCGGCCTCAGCCGAACTGCTTCCTTCCCAAATTCCTCTGTTGCTTCCGCGGACGACATGCAGACTTCCGCATGGCACAGACGTCCGGCTGCACCATGCAGATGTCTGCCAAACCCATATTCCATTTTTTTCAAAATTTCAGGGTGTTACAATCCTCCCAACCTTGGAATGATTTCGTCCTCGAAATCTAGATTCCTTACAACCAAAGGTTATCCAACTCAATCCTCCTAACCTTAGGTGTTCCATACTTCCCCCATCGTCATATGCGAACCCCCAATTAATCCCACGTGTTCTTAAATTTTCTCTCCAAGCCGGCCCAAAGTTTGATCACTACCGAAATCAACCAAAACCTCTGAGTCCCAAGTGTCCCCGCCACTGAACTAGCATTCACTCCTAACGGATTCCATTAACTCCAACACTGACGGTCATCACTGACCCATCAATTACACAACTCCAAAGTTACATCCAATTATCAATTGTCCAACCGACAGATTTTCTTACCACACAAGGAAGGTCATCTCACTAAATCCACTTATCACAATTGAACATCTTAAGATTACTACCACCATTACCATAATTCCTTTAAAAAATCAGACTACAACCCTCCGAATACACTAACGGTTCTTGACCTTGAAACCAAAAGTTGACACCTAGTCATACCACCAAGTTCTGAACCATAGCAGAACTCCACACACGAGTTTCATTCGTCGAGCATTCTCACAAAACCAGAGTCATCGATATGGTGTCCACAAGGTCCTACACGTCCCTTTATGTGAAAATTTGCCAAGACCCAAAACAAAGTCGCCAACAAGACGGTTACCACCAACACTAACGGGAAATACCACGAGTCTACCCTTCCAGTTACGAAATGTGTCGACTCTATAAACGACACTACTTGACCTACAGTACTATCACGTGTTAAAATACCCAGTCTTCCACTGTCGAAGTTCCATACACACTTACTTTTAACCAGGGTCACTTACTCTTTCCAAGGTTCTAATGAGTTCAAGGTTTTCAAGTGACTTACTAAACAAATATGCTAATCAAAACTTCTATAGAAATTTTCAACACAAGATTTTGTAAAGCCCGTGTCCCGATTTGGTTTTTAAAATTCTTAATGTATTTTTTTTTTTTTTTTAAAGCGAGTCTCGTTAACGGAAGTTGTCAAAGGGGACCTCGAATGTTATGTGTGGCAAACCTCATTCCCTTTTTACAATGTTATGGAAACTTAGGGACCAAAAGTGTCAAAGTGGTTGTGTCTAGGGGCCAAAGGTGGCCAATGGGATTTTGTGCATGTGAATGGCCAAGGAAGGGGGACCGACCCCCCCCCCCCCTCTTCTTCTTCTCGACGGTTTCATGCAGCAAACAAACAGCCCTTTGTTTTTTTTTCTTTCTTGATGGTTTCTTTTGGTTTCCATTGCCGAGAGAGATAGAAAGTGAGAGAGAGAGATCGCAAGTTAGAGAGAACCGAGCAAAGAGAGAGAGAGTGGGTCGCCGGAAGTTTCTTCCAGTTGCCGGAGAACCGTTCCAGTAGCCGGAGGTCGCTGCCACCGCCATCAATCGCCGGAGAAGTCGAGGGAGAGGAGCAACATCGCAAGGTAAGTCATTCCCTCGCTCCATCTTGTTTTTTTTTGTGTTCGTTTTTCCGGCGAGCAACAGCCGCCGCACGCCGCCGTACGCCGCCACTGTGGTGGCTGAGCGTGGGCAGCAGTGGTTGCGAGTGCGGGTGTGTGTGCACGCTTAGAGCGATCGAGAGAGAGAAGGACGGTGACGCGAGAGGATGGCGTGAGTTGTGTGTGTGTGTAATCACCGCCGGCCGCCGCCTGCTGCCGCCGCCGGCAACCACCCTGCCGGAGAGGGTGGTGGGTGGTGCTCGTGTGGCAGGACCCTACTGACCTAAACCCATCGTTGCTTAGAAATCCCGAACTCGTAAAATCAGCTGCGTAGTCGTATTATAAAAATCGTCAATTTATGTGATTAATCGTTCTGCCACTGTTTTGCGGTGGCTATAACTTTCCCGTCATAACTCCGATTGAGCCGAAACTGGCGCCCACGCTTCGAGCTCGGGACCGGGCACGTTTTCTGTGTTTTAGCGGAAAACTGGTTCGGCCTCGAGCTAGGAGAAAAAGTGGCCGCAAGTTCAGCGGTTCGTCATTTCATGTAAAGAATTCTGGATTCTGCCCTGTTCTTGCGTAGCCGATAACTTTTTACTCGTAGCTCGGTTTGGGGTGAAATTGGTGCCAAAAGTTCCCTTTTCGAGTCTAGCAACTTTTCTGTGTTTTGTGCAAAACCCAGTTCGGACTGTAAATAGGGTCGAATTGCTGTTTTATATCGAACAGTGCGGTTTTTCGCTGTGCAGCTAACCGGACTTGTAAAATCTATAATAAATTGTAGAAAAATCGTTAGAGCGCGTGCGATATGTCCTTGGAACCGTAACTCAGAGCACTTTCTAGTCATATAAAATGTTTGAGGATTTTCTGGGTTTAGGAGGGTCGAATCAGGTCCCGAACAGACCCGTTTAGTTAGGTGGAAAAGTCATTTTAGTGACGGTTGTAGCGTGCGTCGCGTCTTTAGGTCCGAGTCTCGTATTAATGCATGTTAACGTTCGTTTAGGTATTGGGAAGTGATTTTTGGATTGTGGAGCTTGGAATTTTGATTACGAGCTAGACGCGCTTTTGAGGTGAGTTCTTTCACCGCGTAGTTAGGAATTTCATGTATGTTGTTTTTGTGTTATTGGTTGTTACGTATAATTATGTGGTTGCATGAGATAATTGGTATGTGGTAACTGTTAATGATTGGCGATTTGTATATTTATATTTTGTTTTACTCGGTGGGACCGAGGGCTTGGTGGGACTAAGCTTATTTGTATTGTTTACTCGGTGGGACCGAGGGCTTGGTGGGACTAAGCTTATTTGTATTGTTTACTCGGTGGGACCGAGGGCTTGGTGGGACTAAGCTTATTTGTATTGTTTACTCGGTGGGACCGAGGGCTTGGTGGGACTAAGCTTATTTGTATTGTTTACTCGGTGGGACCGAGGGCTTAGTGGGACTAAGCTTAGTTATATCTTGTTTTACTCGGTGGGACCGGGGGCTCGGTGGGACTGAGCTTATAATTAATTTATCTAGTTGCTCGGTGGGACCGAGGTTTGTTTTTATATGATAATTGATTGTGGCTGTATTCAAGGTGATAATGATGTGACCTACTTGCGAGTAGGGGCGATATACATGGGTTGCTACCTACGTGTGTGTTTGAATTCACTAAGCTTTAGCTTACCCTTTTCCCTTATGTTGTGACCTCAGGTGCGAGGGGCAGGCAGGCTTGACGGTACACACAAGCGCGGGTGCTGATGATGTTTTTATTTTATTTTTACTTTTAAACCTTTAGACTTGTTTATAACATTTTCCGCTGCATAACTTTTTGGATGGTTTGGTAAACGAAGTATTTCAATTGGGTTTGCAAATTATTAGATTGGAGGATTTTTATAATGAAATATATGTTTTAAATTTTTTTTTAAAATTCCTTGAAATTTTTGGGACGTTACAACTTGGTATCAGAGCACGGCTTGAGTGAATCAAACACATCTCGGTGTGTTTGGTCTCAAGTTGCGGCTAAGAGATTTTAAATTCTTTTATTTGATCTTTTTAAAAATTAAATAAAAAGAGAAAACCCGTTTGGGAACGGTGATCGTGGGCGCAGTGTGTACAGTCAGCCGACGCCAGCTGGGAAGGTAAGGAACTTAGTGTGTCTATTGCTTTTCAGGTATAGTGTATGCATGTTAGACTGCTTATGTGAACTGTATGGTACCGTATGCTGGTTTATCGCTTATAGGAACTCCTGCTAGCTTTGATAGGTTGTTAAGCGAATGCACTCTAGGTTGTATGCCGTAGAAACTGAATAGCCTTAGAATATTAGATTTAGTTCTATTGCGCAGCTCTTGTTTGAGTCCAACCGTTCTAGGATAAAATCTCTTATTCGAACGTCTATCTGGTTTTACACTGTATACGACCGTGCATTCACGAGGCGACTCATCAGGGTTGTGGGGTTTCCGCGTTAGCAAGGGATAGTGGGTGATATGACCTTTCTAGGGAGTAGAAAAGGTGTTTGTACGGGCTGGATTGGCTATATGTGTTTATTTGTGGTAACCGACTACTTGAATGTCTCGGGACAGGACTCGAAACGAGTAAGGATAGGTGTGAAGGGTAGTAGTAGAGCTCCTACTATCTGAAGCACAGGATCCATGCTTGAGTCGGGGAGAGTCACGAGGGAGCCAAGGAGTGGAGTATGAGCGTGGTAGGGTGAGTTATATATGCTTATAGATCTCTGAATTTTCTCTTTCTAGAATGGTCAATACAAGAAGGAACAACGCGGCGGCGCAAGCCGGGACGGGGGTTACTGAGGAGCGTATTAGGGAACTGATTGCTACTGAGGTTTCCCACGCGATCGGGGAGGCGATCCCCGAAATCATCACTGCTATTCGAGAGGAGGTGGTGATCCTACTGGAGGAGCGTATTGCAGCTATTCCACTGCCTGCGGAGGGTCATCCCCGTAACCGAGAGTTCCAATACCGGGATCTCTCCGCCTGTTCCCCGCCAGAGTTTAAGGGAGACCTGGACCCGATTACCAGTATGCGATGGGTATCTGACATGGAGTTCGCATTTTTGACCAGTGGTTGCCCGGACAACCTAAAGGTCCGTTTTGCAGTAAATCTACTTCGTGACGGCGCGAAGGATTGGTGCGCCTCGGCATTGACGCCTGCCGAGCGCACTACTTTGACTTGGGACGAGTTTGTCACTCGTTTCCGTGCGGAGTATGTACCGCCAGTAGAGATGGAGCGAATCGCTAAAGAATTCCTAGAGCTCACCCAGACAACAGAGACGGTAAAAGAGATGAACAGGAAATTTACCGAGATGGCATTATTCTGTCCTCAGTATGCCGCCTCGGAAGAGATGAAGATGTCAAGGTATAAAGATATGCTACGCACGGAGATCCGAGAATTTGTTAGCACGGCACAGTACGCTTCGTTATCCGCCATGATGGACGCCGCTCGAAGGAGGGAGCTTGAGCTGGAGACCCAAGCTAAGAAGCGGAAGGCGGCACAGCCAGTGACGCCCATCTCGGCAGCACCGAAGCGTTCGAGGTTCACAGATACGCGCGCGGGTTCTGGTAATGGCGGGTTTAAGCCCCGAGATACCGGAGTGAGGAGAGTTGAGGGGTGTTTTAAGTGTGGCCAACCCGGTCACCTCAGCCGGGATTGTAAGGTTCCGTTAGTGGTTTGCTTCAACTGTAATCAGACGGGCCATGTAAGGGCCAACTGTCCTAGAGCAGGGGTAGCTATTGGGGGTGGAGCACAGAGGGCGCCTGGGAATGCCCCATTACGCATCACTGATGGTCATACTGATCAGCCGGGGGCGGGAGCGGCTCGAGGGAGAGTTCATCAGTTGACGGTGGATGAGGCGCAAGCGACGCCTAAAGTGGTTACAGGTATATCCCTTTTGCTTCTTTCTTCTTGTCTTTCCGTTCCATGTCATGTATTTATTTGTGGTTCAGTTATACGTTAGGAACGTTCCTAGTTAACTCGGTGCCTGCGGATGTGATGTTTAATAGCGGGGCTACTCCCTCTTTTGTGTCTCGCACTTTTAGCGAGGGTTTGGGTCGAGTTGTAGGACGATTGAGTCATCCTCTTGTTGTCGAGGTGGCTGATGTTAGGACCTTGACGGTCACGGACGTGTTTCGCGGGGGTACCCTAGAGATCTCAGGAGTGCGGTTTCCCATAGACCTGGTCCCGATTACTATGCGGGAACTTTGTGTGATTGTGGGCATGGACTGGATGGATAAGTTTGACGCGGAGATTGTTTGTCGTCACAAACAAGTGCGAGTTCGAACCCCAAGCGGGGGAGAACTGTTAGTTCAGGGAAATTCGTCTAGGCAGACTACGGCCATAGGTTTAGCTGCGAGAGCTCAGAGGTACCTCCAGCATAGTGGGCAGGGATACTTGGCTTATGTGATGGACACGCGAGTTGGGGAAGCGAAGGAGGCTGAATAAGCTTACGATAAAAGATCGTTATCCTTTGCCAAGGATTGACGATCTTTTCGATCAGTTGCAGGAACTTCTCGAAGAGGAGTTCATAAGTCCAAGTTCTCGATTCACCCGGGAGCTACAAAGATGTACAAAGATTTGTGTGGAGTTCTTTGGCGGAATTTTCATACAACAACAACTACCACTCTAGTATTGGCATGCCGCCATACGAGTTTTTGTACGGTAGGAAATGCAGGACGCCCGTTTGTTGGGGCGAGTTTGGGCATCGGGTGTTAGGGAGTACTGACATCGTGTTGAAGACGACCGAGACAATTCAAATGGTGCGGGACCGTTTGGTTACTGCACAGAGTCGGCAGAAGAGCTACGCTGACAAAAGGCGATCCGACTTGGAGTTCAGGTAGGTGATGATGTATTGTTGAAGGTTTCACCCTGGAAAGGGGTGATCCGGCTTTGTAAGCGGGGGAAGCTAAGACCTCGTTATTTTGGGCCTTACCGGATCATCGCCCGCGTGGGGGAAGTGGCTTACCGGTTGGAGCTACCGGAGGAACTGAACCTGATTCACAACACCTTCCACGTTTCGCAATTGCGGAAGTGTGTGATGGATGAGTCTGCAGTAGTACCGCTCGAAGATATTCAGATCGACGAGTGGCTTAATTACGTGGAAAAGCCAGTTGCTATTCTTGACAGGAGGACGAGAACCTCGCAGAACAAGGTTGTTGGTTTGGTGGAGGTTCAATGGAGACACCGAAAGGGTTCCGAGTGGACTTGGGAACCTGAAGCGGAGATGCGAGAGAATTATCCAGAGCTGTTTGCGGGTGTAGACTTCGGGGACGAAGTCTAATTCAAGCGGGGGAGAGTTGTAAAGCCCGTGTCCCGATTTGGTTTTTAAAATTCTTAATGTATTTATTTTTTTTTTTTTTAAAGCGAGTCTCGTTAACGGAAGTTGTCAAAGGGGACCTCGAATGTTATGTGTGGCAAACCTCATTCCCTTTTTACAATGTTATGGAAACTTAGGGACCAAAAGTGTCAAAGTGGTTGTGTCTAGGGGCCAAAGGTGGCCAATGGGATTTTGTGCATGTGAATGGCCAAGGAAGGGGGACCGACCCCCCCCCCTCTTCTTCTTCTCGACGGTTTCATGCAGCAAACAAACAGCCCTTTGTTTTTTTTTCTTTCTTGATGGTTTCTTTTGGTTTCCATTGCCGAGAGAGATAGAAAGTGAGAGAGAGAGATCGCAAGTTAGAGAGAACCGAGCAAAGAGAGAGAGAGTGGGTCGCCGGAAGTTTCTTCCAGTTGCCGGAGAACCGTTCCAGTAGCCGGAGGTCGCTGCCACCGCCATCAATCGCCGGAGAAGTCGAGGGAGAGGAGCAACATCGCAAGGTAAGTCATTCCCTCGCTCCATCTTGTTTTTTTTTGTGTTCGTTTTTCCGGCGAGCAACAGCCGCCGCACGCCGCCGTACGCCGCCACTGTGGTGGCTGAGCGTGGGCAGCAGTGGTTGCGAGTGCGGGTGTGTGTGCACGCTTAGAGCGATCGAGAGAGAGAAGGACGGTGACGCGAGAGGATGGCGTGAGTTGTGTGTGTGTGTAATCACCGCCGGCCGCCGCCTGCTGCCGCCGCCGGCAACCACCCTGCCGGAGAGGGTGGTGGGTGGTGCTCGTGTGGCGGGACCCTACTGACCTAAACCCATCGTTGCTTAGAAATCCCGAACTCGTAAAATCAGCTGCGTAGTCGTATTATAAAAATCGTCAATTTATGTGATTAATCGTTCTGCCACTGTTTTGCGGTGGCTATAACTTTCCCGTCATAACTCCGATTGAGCCGAAACTGGCGCCCACGCTTCGAGCTCGGGACCGGGCACGTTTTCTGTGTTTTAGCGGAAAACTGGTTCGGCCTCGAGCTAGGAGAAAAAGTGGCCGCAAGTTCAGCGGTTCGTCATTTCATGTAAAGAATTCTGGATTCTGCCCTGTTCTTGCGTAGCCGATAACTTTTTACTCGTAGCTCGGTTTGGGGTGAAATTGGTGCCAAAAGTTCCCTTTTCGAGTCTAGCAACTTTTCTGTGTTTTGTGCAAAACCCAGTTCGGACTGTAAATAGGGTCGAATTGCTGTTTTATATCGAACAGTGCGGTTTTTCGCTGTGCAGCTAACCGGACTTGTAAAATCTATAATAAATTGTAGAAAAATCGTTAGAGCGCGTGCGATATGTCCTTGGAACCGTAACTCAGAGCACTTTCTAGTCATATAAAATGTTTGAGGATTTTCTGGGTTTAGGAGGGTCGAATCAGGTCCCGAACAGACCCGTTTAGTTAGGTGGAAAAGTCATTTTAGTGACGGTTGTAGCGTGCGTCGCGTCTTTAGGTCCGAGTCTCGTATTAATGCATGTTAACGTTCGTTTAGGTATTGGGAAGTGATTTTTGGATTGTGGAGCTTGGAATTTTGATTACGAGCTAGACGCGCTTTTGAGGTGAGTTCTTTCACCGCGTAGTTAGGAATTTCATGTATGTTGTTTTTGTGTTATTGGTTGTTACGTATAATTATGTGGTTGCATGAGATAATTGGTATGTGGTAACTGTTAATGATTGGCGATTTGTATATTTATATTTTGTTTTACTCGGTGGGACCGAGGGCTTGGTGGGACTAAGCTTATTTGTATTGTTTACTCGGTGGGACCGAGGGCTTGGTGGGACTAAGCTTATTTGTATTGTTTACTCGGTGGGACCGAGGGCTTGGTGGGACTAAGCTTATTTGTATTGTTTACTCGGTGGGACCGAGGGCTTGGTGGGACTAAGCTTATTTGTATTGTTTACTCGGTGGGACCGAGGGCTTAGTGGGACTAAGCTTAGTTATATCTTGTTTTACTCGGTGGGACCGGGGGCTCGGTGGGACTGAGCTTATAATTAATTTATCTAGTTGCTCGGTGGGACCGAGGTTTGTTTTTATATGATAATTGATTGTGGCTGTATTCAAGGTGATAATGATGTGACCTACTTGCGAGTAGGGGCGATATACATGGGTTGCTACCTACGTGTGTGTTTGAATTCACTAAGCTTTAGCTTACCCTTTTCCCTTATGTTGTGACCTCAGGTGCGAGGGGCAGGCAGGCTTGACGGTACACACAAGCGCGGGTGCTGATGATGTTTTTATTTTATTTTTACTTTTAAACCTTTAGACTTGTTTATAACATTTTCCGCTGCATAACTTTTTGGATGGTTTGGTAAACGAAGTATTTCAATTGGGTTTGCAAATTATTAGATTGGAGGATTTTTATAATGAAATATATGTTTTAAATTTTTTTTTAAAATTCCTTGAAATTTTTGGGACGTTACAGATTTTCATATCAATTTAATCATACGCATAAAAGCTACTACTATCTACTCGGTAGTTGTGCAAAAATGGACATACTCGTCCCATATATGAAAGTCATCTTGAAAACCATTTCACCAAAATTCAAGTTATTAACAAGGCGTAAAAGTATGCTCAACAATCTTATGAAATGGACCGCCACGGTCTTAGCATGGATTTATTTATGTCATGCACGTAAAGAAATTTTCATACTTTAAATAGTGTGCAACCAAAAGGTTTATACGTATTTCAAAAAGGAGTTTAAACGATAACCGATTCCAAAAATTCCTCTTTAATCACAAAATAACATTGAATCAAAATCCACCAATAAAATTCGCACGCATCAGTTTATTTCGCAAAACGGTGAAACGATCCATAAATACACTTTGGTTAAAACATAAAATGATTTGTGTCAGTTCGAGTTTAAAGACAAAATCAACACATTTTCATCATTTGAAGTTATCGACTACAACATCGTGAAGAAATTTCAAATTGGAGTGTGCATGCCACTTGTAACACTTTCTTAGTGGCTTTCCAAAAATAAGATTACATGCAATAGGCCGTCCATACTAAATTTTTGGAGTAGAAAGTTTCATAAATTCAAGTTTCCAAATTTTCTCATTTAGTCATATAATGGCATAGGCGTAAAACCTTTTGACAAACCCATACACGCTAATGTATTTTCTCAGAACTTAGGAGAGTAATAAGTGCTTGAAATTGGCTGACACCAAAAAGGGTTTAAATTGGTTTCAAATCTTGAATCACACAAACAGTGCACATTAATGTTCTAGAAACTCAAATAATTTCACAAACCTCAAGGTTAAGACAAGAGTAAATTACTGTTTTGGTCCCTGTGGTTTGTCAAAAAATACGGAATTGGTCCCTAAACTTCATTTATTACTGTTTTGGTCCCTTGGTATGCACTTTGTTACGGAATTGGTCCCTCGAGCTGACGGACGTCTATTTCCTCCTTTAAGCTCGAGGGTAAAATGGTCTTTTTACCATTTTTCATTTATTTTTCTATTTTTAATTA
Source organism: Saussurea involucrata (assembly GCA_033807775.1). Classification (NCBI taxonomy): domain Eukaryota; kingdom Viridiplantae; phylum Streptophyta; class Magnoliopsida; order Asterales; family Asteraceae; genus Saussurea; species Saussurea involucrata. Next base: position 83,542,909 of record CM066317.1, read on the forward strand.
ATTATATCAATTTTCTTTTCTTTTCTAATTTCTTTACTTGAATCTGAAGAAGATGAAGAAGAACACTTCAAGATTATCATGAACACCAAGAAAATCAAACTTCAAATTCAATTCAAAGAACACAAATAACATTTGACAAATCCACCTTAATCATACACTATAAATCAACAAGATCATGAACACAATGAAGAACACCAACAAAATCAAACTTTGAATCGAAGGGGATTAAACCCCTAATAACAACATACAAAAACCCAGATTAAGATTGATGCAAGAGTTCATAAGAACCCAGATGAAAGAGTTCAAAAAACCCTGAGAATTCTTATAAAGTGTTCAAACTAATTCAAGAACCCAAACTAAATTAACTTTATTTAATAACTACGAAATAAAACAAAACCCAATTGAGAATTGATGCAAAATCAACAAGAAATTCAAAGAAATGGAAGAAGTATTAAGACGAGCTTCTGATAATCAAATAAACGCCGGGCGAAATCGTCTTCTCCGGCGAATCGTCTTCTCCGACGACTTCGTCTTCTCCGACGATTTCATCTCTCTCATATCTCCATATCCCCCCTCTCCCTCTCTCGATCTTTATCTCTTCTCCGAAGCACAGGGACGATCCATCTCTCAAACCGGCATCTCTCTCTCTCCCGATCTCTTCTCTCGATCTGTTTGATCTCCAACGACCAGCCCCACCACGAACCACCACCTCCATCGCCGCCCTAGTCTCTCTCTCATCTCCTTATCCCTCTCTCGTTCCAGGCTTCCCTCTCCCTTTCTCGCTATATCATAAAACCCTAATCGACCCCTCTGTCGATTTCACGCACCACAGAACCCTCCAGGGTCTCCCCCTCTCGTTTTCACGCACAAACAACCACCGCCATCTGCACTCTCGTTCTCCATCTTCTTTCTCTCATCTCTCGATCTCTCTCAGAGTTCTTTCTGTCTTCTTCTCTCGATATCTTCTCTCTATCTCTTCTTTCTCTCGTCTCTCTCTCCCTCTCTCTCTCTTTCCCATCTTCTTTCAGTTGAAAAAGAATGTACAGAAAATAAAATAAAGGAAAAAAGAAAAAATGTAGAATTAATTAAAAAAATGGTAAAATAAATGAAAAATGGTAAAAGGCCATTTTACCCTCGAGCTTAACGGAGGAAATAGACGTCCGTCAGCTCGAGGGACCAATTCCGTAACAAAGTGCATACCACAGGGACCAAAATAGTAATAAATGAAGTTTAGGGACCAATTCCATATTTTTTGACAAACCACAGGGACCAAAACAGTAATTTACTCTTAAGACACAGAGCTTTCCAAAATCCCCATCACGGTGCATCTACACCGAAAGTTTTACACTTGTAATATTAATTGTTAAAATGTCAATACTATTTACTCATCAAAATACTCAAGATACTTCTTTTCTCCAAAACCAAAAAAAAAAGTTTACAATTTTCCAAACTGTCCATCGAGTCAAAGTTGACCAAAGCTCAACGACTCACACCTTCATGTTTTCAAAATGCTCCGTATCTTAAACCATGCATGATTCCCACAATCCTAAAACGTATTTTCGACCAAATGATCATCACTTATGCAATAACTCATTAAAACACGTCATTTATTTATCAAAGTGTCAAGGGTTAGTGGCTACCAAATTATGCATATCCCTAGATCAATACCATGCGTTCGTGTGAAAGGTTAATAAAACAATCAATTAACCGAAAGCGCATAAAGCAAATTGTTAAGAAATACTATCAGAATGTTCTTTAATGCATTACTCACGCCACGTATAAATCAAGCCGTACACTGAACAAGCTGCAATAAAATGTGCTAACACAAATCTTTGAAAGAGAACATATGCAACACTTAAGTTCCAAAAACGTTCCTTTTGGTTGTCTTACGTCATAAAATAATATTTCTTCACAAGACTCACGCTAAACAAATGCCCAATGTAATCCAAAATTAACACACGCAATAACTAAAGTATGCTCCTTACAAAACTGCACTCACACGACACAAAACGTCGTAAAACAAGACTCTGTAAAACTCTATGAGTTCAATGACCTCAAATCAACCAAATGGTGCCAAACCTTTCGCTTTCCAAAATTTAAATTGCATAAAGCAAAATCATAACTAAAATGTCAAAATTTCAAAAATTTCACCTTTGTCGTAACACAATCTAAACAAAACTTTTCGACAAAACTTGCATTAAATAAATTTTCCAATAAAGCTTGACGTAGACATAATGGAAGTTAACTTTCCGTCTAAACCTTAACACACGTGGAGGAGATTCAATGTTAAAGTCATAAGCCGTAGTTACTTGTCCAACATCTTAAACAACATCAAAAATATGGATATCACTATATCCAAAAGTAACGTTGAACAATAACAAAATAAAGAAAGTCCCGACAGAGTTTGCAACTCCTCGCAATAAAACAATTTCATGCATATTCAAAACCATGATTTAAAATCTTGTGTGTGCTAAACGTTTTTCCGAGATTTTGTAACACAATCCATATAAGGATTTAAAACACAAGAAATAACTGATGCAATCTTATTTCTAAAATAAATTTTGTGCATGAATCTTGTCGGCACTCAACATCCCAAACCATACTCCTCCAAATCCCTCCGGTCACACTACCGTCATCCGGATGCTCAAACCTCTTAAGGCAAAAGTGGGAGTTACCTCGATTAACCTTACAAATTCTCCTCGAATCAAGGTCGATTCGATAAATCTATGGTTATAATCCAACCATCAACTTCGACCCGAAACGGTCTACTTAAAGCAATTATCATGCTTATTGTCACCATAACTGACTAATACTAAGATCGTCAATCTTTTCCAACGACTACTCGCTTAGAAACTCCTTCACTACCCCAACGGTCATCACATTAAAGTAGTTCAAGTATTCATATGTAACTAGTAGGTTCACCATAACACTGGCCATGTGCAATTATGAACGTACCGTACATGATTACCCTTGCTACTCTTGACGTGATTCTCGTTTCTAACGACTCCATCGACCTCAAAACATCCTATCTTAATGTGCTTAATGGTGAAATTTCACTCTCATTTACTTAAAAGAACGCTAGTTTGAGTATAGGTATCCAAAATCAACACCTAATTCTCTCAAACTTATGCTCTGATACCAACTTGTAACACCCTCAAAATTTAAAAAGAGCAACTAAAAAATATCTCTATAAATAATCAAAAGAGGATAGAATCCTTTCTATAAACCATCCTTAAAAATACATCAAGGTTTAAACATCACAATTTCCACAATTAATAACTTAAGACGGGTGTTACTTAACACAAACACAGGTTGCTAATCCCAAATAAGTGCGGAAGACTTCTCTAAGCAAAATCACTTCTCGTGCACTCTACTAGCACTCATCACTTCACAGTGTAGCTAAAGCTATTCCCAACCTGAACCTGTTGCACATGCCGACAAATAAAAAGGGTTAGGCTAACGCCTAGTAAGTTCAAGAGTTTCATCATGACCATATAAATTCATAAATCGAGTAAGATGTAGTTTAAGTCATGAGTTCAAAAGAATTTACTTTAGATGCAAATCGCACATTTTCCAACTCCCACAAATCTCGTGCTGAAAACTTTAATATAACATGATTCCCATAATGGACTCATCCCCAAAACCAACGTGAAAGGTGAAATAGCATTTGATTCTCAAAACGGTTGAATCCATAAATGAATCGCCATTATTCCAAACATTCCAAACATGGATGAAGCATAACCCATAACTCACATAACATGGAAAACAATTCATATAAACATAACACGTCACCGAAAACATGGATAGAAATAAATACCCAAAGCAACACCTTTCGGTGACGGGAGAGGCCCGTTTACATCGCACGTGATGGGACACAAAAGTGGGTCACTGATAGGCGGCTTTACACCCCCCTAAATCTAACCGCAAGTGTACGGTGTCGAAATCAAGTAATAGTACAAAAGTACAAGTATCGAACACATGGAACTAGGAACTAAGTATCACAATCACTATAAAATCTATTAACTGAACGATTGCAATTTTGAGTTGTTGGTATGAAACTTGTTTTAAAAACTAAATAAGAACGACAATCGATTAACAGAAGGTTTTGGAAAGACTTTTGATAGAGAAAAGGTTGAGGGTTGGACTTCCTATGGAAATACTACTGATGAACGAATACCCGAACAATGATTATTACCGATTATTTCTATGAACCCTAGTTTGTAAAAGTCACTGTTATTCTTTTTCAAGCAATAACAGGTTTTATTTCAAGACCCGTAGGTTTTATCTCTCGATCTACACCTAGGGGTGAAATACATTAGGTTAAACTATTCCGATCAGAAAGTGATTCGGCTATCTCTAACCGAATCTCCTTTCCGGCACTTGATTACTTGATCTAGTCTTTAATTAATTTTCTCAAACTTAAACAAAACCATAAAAGTCAATTGGATACAATTGATAATTAAAACTGAATTCAAATTCTTTCATAGATAAAATCAGGTAAAAAGAATCCTTCGGTTACACGTCATCCATCATAAAATCCATAGTTGTTCCAACCCCCAACATCTAAAGATTATTTCATGTTGGGGTGGATAAAAACACTAGAAAAAAGGTATAACGTGGTGTGTGAAATCATAGTGAACGTAAACGTGAAGAATGTACGATGAAATCCCTTCTCTCTTGGCTCTGATCCACTTCGCGTGGTGAACTGTCATCAATCAATCCTCTATCGTGGCTCCAAAGTACGTGAAAGTGCTCTGAAAATCGCCCCTCCGCTGCCTACCGTCGCACGTGTCGAGCTAATGACCTAATTCCGGAAAACTCAAAGTATAGCAAAAGAAACAGGGACTTGCGCGGTTTTGGCCGCGGTTTGTAAACCGCGGGATAAACCGCGCGGTTTCTGAAATGTCTTCGGGTCAGGTCTGGTTCATGGTTCGGGTACGGGTCTTAGGCTTGGATCTCGGGCTTCCGTTGGGCTTCGTTTTGGCTATCTTTTAGACTCTTTTCCGATTCTTTTCTCGATGATTGCCTTCTTTCGGATAACCTGTACAATTTACTAGATAAACCATAAAATCCCGCCTTTTTGCTTCAACACAAGCCAATCTCATTGGTTTATGGACTGAAAATAACGCCAAAACTTGGCGTTATCAACAACCCCAAACCGAGTGTTGCTTATCCTCAAGCAAATTAGCGATAACATAGAATAAAAGTATATATCAGTGAAAAAAAATAACAACACAACTCTCAATCGGTACCACATCATGCGTTGGTGATTTCCCATACTCGTTAATGCTTATCTCATCCTCGCCTCATCCTTATTCTGTTTGATCTAAGGCCTTCCATTGTGAGTTGAACTCGTGACTGCTCCGATTACATTAAGGTTGTACTAGGTCCAAACATACTAGGGAAAACATTTCGCCTTGACCCTACCTCACGGGATACTCTCATTTCACTCGAACCTAGGTTGTCGCACATGTTGTCATGTATAAGGAAGTTATGAACAAGAATACTCAATAATTTCATGACAACTCTAATGAAAGACGCACAAATGTCCAAAGGGTTGATCTCAGAAGGGACTCAAGTAGCAAGACAGGGACTATCGGTAAAGGTGGTCGTATACCCTAATCACATTTTCCAGATGATCATCCAGGTCTTTACAAGGGTTGTAATGAGGCTAGGTTTATGGCTGAGAAATGAAGGGTAAGCGGGTCAAAAATCCTCGGCGTGTCAATCATTAGCAATTCTGAACTTTCTTGCTTCACATTCTATCACTTGGCCCTCTTTGTCACTACTGGAGTCGCTTTGACTCTCTTATTTAGCTGTTGTTGTACTATCTAGCTAACTGTATTTTTTTTTGGGCATCATTGGCCCTCTTTCTTTGATTGGGGCGACATTGGCCCTCTTTTCTATCTTTTGGGTTAAAATGCACCCAATTTATTTTTCATGACTGGCCTGTACTATTTCTTTTCTGCTCTATCTTTTGTTGTTCATTACCGCCTCTGATTGACACACTTTCGGATAAGGGTTGGCTACAGCTTTTGGTTCGGGTTTAATGGTGGGTTTGAAATGAATAGGGTGAGTGTTTGGCTGCAATCTGGGTTATGGGAACACACATAAGGGGTCAAAAGGGACGATAGATAAAAATGGGTTAAAAATACACACAATGCCTGAAATCATCTCTTAAGGTCCACACGATATGGTTTACTATACCCTTACCCAATATCCCGATGGTTGTCTTTGCTACTCAATGCAATATTATAGCGAGATCACTCTATAATCACGACAAGGAATTCGAAAAAGTGTATAAGAGTTTCGTGTTTAAATCCCTCGAATATGAAAAACGTCTTTCAGGCTCAAATCTCGCTATTGGGTGGTCTCCACTAATGTCCCTAGTTATGTCATTTCCCGGTCCTTCCCTAATGGTCACGTACTATCACAAGATTCTCTCCACAATGGTGGGTCTCAATCATCCAAAATAAAAAATATTAGCTAAAATGATCTAACATTTCGAAGTGTGGGACATCAACGTGCATCAACGGGGGCCCGATTGGCAACCCCAAACCTTACCCACACATTGTCCCCAATGTGCAGGAAGTGGTACAAACAGTGACAATATTGTTGTGCATTATTACAGTCATCCAACAGAAACAAATAAAACAGTACAGTACATCATCAAGACAAATGAAAGACAAGAGAGCATGAAAACAAACCCAACTACCGGCGTGAGGATGATGACGCACCCCCATCTCGCCGGCCTCTCACTCTCTTCCGGCCCTCGGGCTACGTTGGCGGTGCCTGTGGTGGTGGTGGAAAGCCAGCTTGGACGAGACGCGCATCGTAGCCATCCATGCGTAGGTTCATGCTACGGAACTCACGCTCCACCCGCTCATCCACTCTCCTCACTTCGGTCGTCATGTGATCCATAAATCGGCGCATATAAGGAGGTGTGTCGCCGCCGTGCACGGCCACCTTCGCTTATGGTGCATCCGGGTCGAAGTCGGGATCACTGTCCGAGGCACTCTCGGACGAAATATGGACCGGTTCGGCAAGACGCCGCCTTTGGTGATCGGGATCCGCTCGCCTTCTCTCCTCTAACTTTCTCGCCGCCGTTATTTGGTGGCGATATTGTGTCTTCGTGAAGTCCTTCTTCGATGCAGTGAGGTGTCCTATTGGGACACCGGCTTCCCTACAGAAATGAGTTATCAAGCAAGGGAACGGTAAAACACCGTCGAGGGTCATACCTGCATCTAATATCTCCATCCATATAATGTGTCCGATGTCCATCGGAAGATTGTTGTGCAATGAATAGAGGACCTCCGCCACTTGGCTGTCGGCGGTGGTATTGTGGGACGAAGGCTTTAGAGACGCCTTGACGAAGAGCATGAGGAAGGCTATATCAGTATGCATCTCGCTTTTCAGAATGTGTTGATCCATTTTGTTCCACCCCGTGTGTCCATTCCGCCTTAGAGAGGCGGCGATGGTTGGACTTAATTGCTCCCGGAATGCTTGGTTCGGAGATAGACCGTAGGTGGCGCTCAAGTTGGCCCGGCAGGGGGTGTGGAAGTAAGTATCTATGTCGTCTGGAGAGATCCGGACTTCCTTGTCGCCCATTCTTACCACACAACGATCGTGTAAACCGCTGGAATCATACATGCGTAAAACTCTCTAACCGTTGCATTGCAATACATAGGAGGGGTTTGCATGACCCTCTCCCAAGAATGTTGCCTTATGATTACCGGCACCCTTGATCCGGCCGGTAGGTCCGCCAACTTGATGCCTCGTTCCCCGAAGGGATTGCATACGTTGTCTCTCATCTGCTCGTAGCGCTCATCTTTATCCGGGTTTTCCCGGTCAAACATCCCGCGTCTTTGGTTTAGGTGGATGCGGTCATATTGAGGGAAAGAGATGTGTGTGCTCAGATGGTGCCTCATATCTGCATAATAAAGACTAACTCAAATGAGTTATCTTGCTCATAGCCACCCCAAACCTCGGTAAAACCAAGGTTTGTAAAGGGTTAAATGTGAGTGTGTGAATGTTGAAAAGAGAGGCACCCCAAACCTAAGTGAAACTTAGGTTTGTTGTATCTCATTTTACTTACGTGTACGTACAGCTAAAACTCACAAAATCCCATGCATGCAGATTACCAATAAAATACTGTTTAGCTCATGCATCTTGACCACAGTCACCCCATAAATTCCTATGTGCATACATCTAATATCAATCAACAGTTTGCACCATTGGACAATAAATCGAACCCCAAACCTAAGTGAAAGTTAGGTTTGGCGATCTTTACACTAAAAGACAAAACCCACAAAATTAACGTAGGGACTTCATGTTGCCAAGAAATCCCTCACGTAACAATTATGCACAAAAGTGGGATGGGTTCTCACAAAGCCACATATTCTTACATACCAACATTTTTCCCCATTTAACTTCCTAAAAATTCCCCATTATAGATTTTAAGCATATATCCTCACAAAATTTACATACCCAGTTACATACAAGTTAAAAATCCTCAAGTTAACTTCCTAGTATACAATAGGCATATATTCACAGAGTAAGCATGAAACATCACAAGAGTAACACATTTGTGAGAGATCTAGACGATGGGAAAGCAACATACAAGCATTTGGAAGCAAGAAATGAGAAAAAGAAGAACATACCTACACCACATCATCACATATGAAGACCCAAAAGAAATAAAGAAGGATTACATACCTTGGTCATGAAGACTGGAGAAGCAAAATACTGAAAATGGAGAGGAACCCTTGAAATTGCGATGGAGAGGGAGAGAGAGTTTTGAGAAGAGAGACAGATAGAAGCAGGGAAAAGAAAGAATAAAGAAGAAGAAAGAAGAAGAAAAGACATAAAGCAAAAGACGGCTGCACACAAAAGACAAACAAAACCCTAGCATTTCAGAGGACACGCGCGGTTTACTGCGCGGTTTGTAAGTCGCGGGTAATACCGCGTAAGTCTCTGTTTCACAAAATACCTCAGAGAGGCCCGCGGTTTGTTGCGTGGTTTGTAGGTCGCGGCCTATACCGCGTAGGCCTCTGTTTCATGATTCACTCGGAGAACCCCGCGGTTTGTTGAGCGGTTTGGAAGCCGCGTATGAAACCACGGGCCACACTGTTCCAGCACTTTTTAAACTTTTTTTTGTAAATAATAGCACTCTAAAACATAAATTAAAAACGAAACAAACCTCGGTGGGTTGCCTCCCACCCAACGCCTTGTTTTCGGTCGTGGCTCGACCTTCCTTCTGATTACTCCTTCGGTTCATCCAAATACGTGGCGTCAGATACCATCGTCTCTCCTCCGTAATACGGCTTCACTCGCTGGCCGTTCACTTTGAAGGTCGCCCCGTCTTTTCCTTGTAGCTCAATCGCTCCATACGGGTATACCTCCTTGACGGCGAACGGTCCAGACCACTTGGATTTCAGCTTTTCTGGAAATAAACGTAAACGTGAGTTAAATAAAAGAACTTGCATTCCAAGAACAATTACCTTTTCACGGAGTCGCTAGTCATGGAATCTCTTGGTTCTCTCCTTGTAGATGGCCGCGATCTCGAATGCGTCCAGCCGGAGTTCCTCTAATTCGCACAGCTGCGGTAATCTTCTTTTCCCGGCTGCATCTAACTCCATATTCAGCTTCTTGATAGCCCAAAACGCTCTATACTCGAGTTCCACTGGTAAATGGCATGACTTGCCAAACACTAGACGATAGGGAGTGGTACCAAGAGGGGTTTTAAACGCCGTCCGATACGCCCACAATGCGTCATCTAACTTCAATGACCAATCCTTCCGGGATGAGTTTACTGTCTTTTCCAGAATCTACTTTAGATCCCGATTGGACACTTCCGCGAGGCCGTTGGCTTGTGGGTGATAAGGTGTAGTGACTTTGTGTTTCACTGAATATTTCTTTAACAACGCTTCCAAATATCGATTGCAGAAATGACTACCACCATCGCTGATCAGTGCTCTCGGAACTCCAAACCTCGCAAAGATATTCTTCCGTAGGAAATTAATCACTACTTTAGAATCGTTTGTAGGAGTCGATATCGCTTCCACCCACTTAGATACGTAGTCCACCGCTACTAAGATGTATTCATTCCGGAACGATTTCGGGAACGGTCCCGTGAAATCTATGCCCCACACGTTGAAGAGTTCGACTTCCATGAAGATTTGTAGTGGCATCTCATCCCTTTTAGTTATATTTCCCGTTCTTTGGCACCGATCACACTTAGAGATGAACTCTCGAGTCTCTTTGAACATAGATGGCTAGAAGAAACCCGATTGTAGAACCTTTGCAAATGTTCGGTCGGTGCTGAAATGGCCTTCGCATTCTAAGGTATGACAGTGGTTTAGAATGTCGGCCTTCTCTTCCTCCGGGACACATCTCCGGATCATACCATCGGCACATGACTTATACAAGTATGACTCGTCCCAATAATATATTTTGGCTTCAGAAAGGAATTTTTTCTTTTGGTGGGAATTCATCTGATATGGCACTACTCCTCCCACCAAGTAATTTACCATGTCCGCGAACCAGGGCTCAGAATGACTAACCTTGAAAAGCTGCTTATCCGAAAACGAATCATTGATGATGGTCTTATCCTTCCTTTGCTCTTCACCTCCCTCAAGTCTCGAGAGGTGATCCGCCACAGTGTTTTTCGACCCCTTCTTATCCAGAATTTCCAAGTCGAACTCTTGGAGCAAAAGTACCCAACGGATGAGTCTTGGTTTAACATCCCTCTTGGCCATTAGATGCTTTAAAGCGGAGTGGTCGGTGTAGACGATTACCTTGGGCCCCACTAGATATGACCGGAATTTCTCGCAAGCATAGACAACCGCTAACATTTCCTTCTCGGTAGTCGCATAGTTGAGCTGGGCATCATCCAAGGTCTTACCCTCGTAGTAGATCACATGCATCCGCTTGTCTTTCTTTTGACCCAATACCGCTCCAACAGCGGTGTCACTCGCATCGCACATCAAAATAAATGGCAAACTCCAATCGGGAGCCGTGAGAATCGGTGAGGATATCAACTCTTTCTTTAACCTGTCAAAAGCAGATATACAATCATTAGTGATATCAAATTTTACATCTTTAAGCAAGAAAGAACACAAAGGTTTAGTAATCTTAGAAAAATCCTTAATAAACCGTCGGTAAAACCCGGCATGCCCCAAGAAGCTTCGGACTCCCTTGACGGAGTTTGGGTAAGGAAGATTCTCAATCACCGCTACTTTTGCCTTATCCACTTCAATCCCAGCCTTTGACACCTTGTGACCAAGTACGATCCCTTCGGTCACCATGAAGTGACACTTCTCCCAATTCAAGACAAGACTTGTCTCTTTGCATCTCTGTAATACGGCTTCTAGATGTTCCAAACATGTGTCAAAAGAAGGTCCAAACACCAAAAAATCATCCATAAAGATCTCAATCGTCCTCTCCACCATATCTGAGAAGATCGCCATCATACACCTCTGAAAGGTTGCTAGAGCATTACATAAGCCGAAAGGCATCCTCCGGTAAGCAAACGTACCATAAGAACATGTGAATGTTGTCTTTTCTTGATCTCCGGGGGCTATTGGTATCTGATTATACCCCGAATACCCGTCTAAGAAACAATAATACTCATTCCCAGATAACCTTTCCAACATCTGATCAATGAATGGAAAAGGGAAGTGATCTTTCTTTGTCGCATCGTTCAGCTTTCGGTTGTCAATACACACTCTCCAACCGGTAACTGTTCGAGAAGGGATCAGCTCATTATTGTTGTTCCGAACAACGGTTATACCACCCTTCTTTGGCACTACTTGGACCGGGCTCACCCATGGACTATCCGGAACCGGATATATAATTCCAGCATCAAGAAGTTTTAGAACCTCCTTTCGGACCACTTCTTTCATATTCGGGTTGAGCCGACGTTGATGTTGAACTACCGGTCTATGCCCTTCTTCAATATTGATGCGGTGCGAGCAAAATGTTGGGCTTAAACCCTTCAGATCAGCTATTGTCCATCCAATAGCGGTTTGATGCTCTCTAAGGACTCGTAGTAGCTTCTCTTTACTCTCAGAACTCAGTTTGGACGAGATAATCACCGGAAGCGTGTCTTTTTTTCCCAAGTATGCATACTCGAGATGATCGGGCAGCGGTTTGAGCTCATGCTTTGGTGGTATCTTTGATGAAGGTTCGGACTTGGGAATTGGTTCTCCCAAATCTTCAATGACCGGTCTTCTCGGGCCTTTGTATGATGGCGATGCATTTAATTGCATCACACTCTCGCTTTCCGGATCATCATCGGTACCTATCAACACATTATTCAGTTGATCGTCAGAAACTTGCATGCCACATGTTTCTCTCATCAACGAATCCATAACATCTACCTGGTAGCACTCATTCGGTCCCATGCTTTGCTTAGCTGCCCGGAAAACATTGAAGACAGCTTCTTCGTCACCCACTCTCAAGGTGAGCTTTCCTCCTTTTACGTCGATAAGTGCTCCTCCCGTGGCTAAGAACGGTCGACCCATAATCAATGGTATTTCTTTATACTCATCCATGTCGAGGATCACGAAGTCGACTGGGAGATAAAACTTGTCCACCTTGACCAGTACTTCTTCATTTACACCATACGGGTGCTTGATGGATCTGTCAGCAAGCTGCAGTGTCACACTGGTCAGTTGCACCTCTCCAAGTCCGAGTTTCCTGAAAATAGACAAAGGCATTAAATTAATACTCGCTCCAAGATCACACAAAGCCTTACTAAATTCAGAGTTTCCTATATGAACAGGGATAGTAAAACTCCCTGGATCCTTAAGCTTCGGGGGAAGCTTATGCTGGATGATCGCGTTGCACTCCTCAGTAAGTGCAACTGTCGCATGCTCCTCAATCTTCCTTTTGTTAGAAAGGATATCCTTCAAGAATTTCACATATGAGGGCATTTGTGCTAAGGCATCTGCAAAAGGGATGTTAATATGCAATTTCTTAAAAACTTCAAGAAATTTAGAAAAGTTAAGATCCTCCATGTGGGCTTTAAGCCTATTTGGATATGGCACTTTGGGAACTACCGGCTTGACCGGTGTTTGCTTTGGCATGGTTGGTTGCTCTTGCTTTTTTTCTTCACTCTTTGAGTTCTCTTCAATCACAACCTCTTCCTCAGCCTCCAACTCATCCATGTCTATGATCTCAAAATCTTCCCTTTTGGAATCGGTTCCCTTTGATGCAGGCCCTCGTTTCGGGTCTCCAATCAGCTCCTTGCCACTCCTCAGATGAATGGCCTTGCAATCTTCCTGGTTTTTCCTTTCGGTTTGACTCGGAAAGGTTCCAGGGGCTCGGTTTTGTAGGGCTTCAGAAATCTGCCCCACTTGCCTTTCAAGGAGCTTAATAGATGTCGTGTTCTGATCAATAGCCTCCTTGACTGTGTTGACTGTATCGGCTAATCCCTCTACCATGCTGTCCATTTTAGACATGAACTTCGTCATCATGTCTTCTAGCCCCAGCTTCTTCTCTCTGGATTGTCCTTCATCGTATTTCCGTTGGTTGTAACCTGGAGGACGATAAACATTGTTAGCATTAGAAGAATTAGAAAAGTTGGAGTTATTACCGTATTGTTGATGTTGTTGTTGGGCCATGGTTTGTTGCCCTTGCGGTTGACTCTATGAGAAATTTGGGTGCTTCTTCCACCCCTCGTTGTACATGTTCGAGAATGGATCGTTCCTTGGCCGGTTGTTCCAATTTTGCAGAAATTGAACTTGTTCCGGCTCATTCTTGGGTGGTGCCATATCCGGCATACCCTCGTCCATCATAAATGCGGATTGAAGAGAAGAACCTTTCATCTGACTTGTGAGTGCGTTTAATTGAGCCTTTATGGCTTTCAGCTCGTCATTCTCTTGCACGCTCGCAACTCTTCTAACTACTGATCTCGGAGTAGAAAAACTATGCTCGGCCAGATTATCGATCAGCTCACATGCGTCCTCATAGGACTTATCCATTAGGGCTCCACCCGCCGCAGCTGTGATGTCGTTTTTGAACTGCGGGTGAAGTCCACTGAAGAAAGTTTGTATAATGACCCAACCTTGTAACCCATGGTGAGGGCACTTTTTGATCATATCTTTGTACCTCTCCCAAGCTTCATACAACGTCTCTTGATCCCATTGAGCAAAATGGGTGATTTCAGCCATAAGTTGTGCAGTTCTGCTTGGTGGAAAGAATTTCTGGAGAAAAGCAGCTTTCAGCTGTGCCCAGGTGGTGATCGAGTCTGGTTGGATACTTTCTGTCTAAGTTATGGCTCTGCCTTTGAGTGAAAAACAGAACAGTCTCAGCTTGATGGCATCCTCGTTCACCCCCATTGATCTTGAATGTATTACAAATCCTCTCAAATGCACGTAGGTGTGCATGAGGGTCTTCCGTTGGTGTTCCTCCAAACTGGTTCTGCTGTACCATCACGATGGTACTCGGTTTGATCTCAAAATAGTTCGCCCCAGTAGTGGGCACTTGAATGCCTATGCGTGCGGCTGCCACGTTCGGACCGGCAAACGATCGCATAGGACGTCTTTCCGGAGGTGGATCATTCCGAGGAGGTCCCTCGTCAGCCATCTCGATCTTGATATGTTTTTTTGCTTTTGATTCTTTGCGTAATCGACGGGTGGTTCTATCAATCTCCGGATCGATTGGTTCGAATTTCTCCCCACGGGTTTTCCTTGGCATAAACCAGTTAGTACCTGAAATGGAAAGTAAACAAAATTAGCAATCCAAAAACTGAAAGTGATGAAATAAAATAACAAAAATAAAAATGTTCAATGTAATAGCGCTTATAGCTGGTAGTGCTATAAGTTGCAACTAGTTCCCCGACAACGGCGCTAAAAACTTGATAGGCGGGTTTACACCCCCTTAAATCTAACCGCAAGTGTACGGTGTCGAAATCAAGTAATCGTACAAAAGTACGAGTATCGAACTTAGGGAACTAGGAACTAAGTATCACAATCAGTATAAAATCTATTAACTGAACGATCGCAATTTTGAGTTGTTGGTATGAAACTTGTTTTAAAAACTAAATAAGAACGACAATCGATTAACAAAAGGTTTTGGAAAGACTTTTGATAGAGAAAAGGTTGAGGGTTGGACTTCCTATGGAAATACTACTGATGAACGAATACCCGAACAATGATTATTACCGATTATTTCTATGAACCCTAGTTTGTAAAAGTCACTGTTATTCTTTCTCAAGCAATAACAGGTTTTATTTCAAGACCCGTAGGTTTTATCTCTCGATCTATACCTAGGGGGTGAAATACATCAGGTTAAACTATTCCGATCAGAAACTAATTCGGCTATCTCTAACTGAATCTCCTTTCCGGCACTTGATTACTTGATCTAGTCTTTAATTAATTTTCTCAAACTTAATCAAAACCATAAAAGTCAATTGGAGGTGATCAAACTACAATTGATAATTAAAACTGAATTCAAATGCTTTCATAGATCAAATCAGGTAAAAAGAATCATTTGGTTACACGTCATCCATCATAAAATCCATAGTTGTTCCAACCCCCAACATCTAAAGATTAGTTCATGTTAGGGTGGATAAAAACACTAGAAAAAAGGTATAACGTGGTGTGTGAAATCATAGTGAACGTAAACGTGAAGAATGTACGATGAAATCCCTTCTCTCTCGGCTCTGATTCACTTCGCGTGGTGAACTGTCCTCAATCAATCCTCTATCATGGCTCCAAAGTATGTGAAAGTGCTCTGAAAATCGCCCCTCCGCTGCCTACCGTCGCACGTGTCGAGCTAATGACCTAATTCCGGAAAACTCAAAGTATAGCAAACGAAACAGGGACTTGCGCGGTTTTGTCCGCGGTTTGTAAACCGCGGGATAAACCGCGCGGTTTCTGAAATGTCCTCGGGTCAGGTCTGGTTCATGGTTCGGGTACGGGTCTTGGGCTTGGATCTCGGGCTTCCGTTGGGCTTCGTTTTGGCTCTCTTTTAGACTCTTTTCCGCTTCTTTTCTCGATGATTGCCTTCTTTCGGATAACCTGTACAATTTACTAGATAAACCATAAAATCTCGCCTTTTGCTTCAACACAAGCCAATATCATTGGTTTATGGACTGAAAATAACGCCAAAACTTGGCGTTATCAGTCACATAACCATGTAATAAAACAAACACGTGGATTACTCTCGTAAACTGAGCTCAATCACTCCAGATCTATTGCTCGCGAGACTTGGGAGCCCCCAATTTCAACCACTCCAGGTCTATACATTGGGTCACTCCAAATCCGCAAAACAAGCACATTTGGGATTACACCTTACTGCCCATGAGACGACGCCCGACCATATAGGCCCACCCCATACTTATCATGGAACCCGATGCCTATCACATGCCAAGCACATATGGAATTACACATTACTGCCCATGAGATGGCGCCCGACCATATAGGCCCACGCCTTACTTATCATGGAACCCGATGCCTATTCCGTGCTACGAAAGAGAAACTAGCATCTCGTAAACTGAGCTCAATCACTCCAGATCTATTGCCCGCGAGACTTGGGAAACTCAAGTGCCTATGGATCCATAGCTAACAAGGTCTAAAACATTACACGACCCCAAATGAATAAACAAGTGCATTCAAAACATGCAATTCCCCAATAACATAAATCATGATCAAAACTCGACTTTGAGCTATCAAAACAGGACAATTGTCCTCAAGACTTAACAAAATTCAATACCGAGCCATAAGCTCAACTGACTCAAAAGGTAATTCGTGAAAAGTCATAACATGAGATTAAACGTAGCAACACACACTTTTGCCAATAATATTTCAAATCCATGAAAACCCGAAATAGAACCTTGGGTTGGGACAACCCTCTTTTCCAAAGGACTCACACTGTACATTTCCAAATCGTCCCATAATGTACTAAATGCATGTTTCCAAAATATACACAAAATGCATTTTCATAACAAGTAGACTCCATTTATAACATAAATCAACAACCCATTTTCATGTATGATTTATCTATCACATTTTCCCCAAAATTCCAAATGTAAGTGTTTTACAATATTTACCACAATAAATACCTCAAAGTTAAAACCTTCCAATTAACTCAACATTGATAATTTTCATGTAAAACACATAAGTACTTGGAAAATAACATTTTTGGCATGTACAAAGTTTTCACAAAGCAACTTGAACTCACCTTGCTAGATTTAGGTTAAATCTAGATTTTCCTAAACGTAAGCTCCTTTGATGCAACATGAATCCTTAAGCCAAATCTTCCAAAAACCTAGATCCACAAGTTTCCAACCATAAATACTCACATCCAACCATAAAGAGTCATTCCCCCAAACATTTTACTTAAGATCTCAACTTATACAAAACCCTAATTTCCATAGATGTAGAAAAGAGAAGGTTACCTTACCACACCAAAACATCTCTAAGGTTACCAAAATAAGGTTTGGAAATTGAAGATGAACTCACAAATGGGTATTTAAAGGAAACCCCAAATAGCTCAACAATGGAGGAAGTGATGAAGAAGATGAACATCTTGAAGTTTATAAACCCTTAAAGCTTATCTCATTAACCCTACCTTTGTGTTTTTGAAGAAGAGGGGGATGGGATGGGAGAAATGGAGGATTTAGGGTTTTAGGGAAGAAAATCGGTTTTAGAGGGAGAGGGAGGCTGATGAAAATGAAGTGAGGAAAGAGAGAGGGAAGTGGTCACTTAAAAGCAACAATTATCCATCAGACATGTCGTGGACGTCCGTATGGTCCTTCGTTGACGTCCGGCCTCAGCCGAACTGCTTCCTTCCAAAATTCCTCTGTTGCTTCCGCGGACGACATGCGGACTTCCGCATGGCACAGACGTCCGGCTGCACCATGCGGACGTCCGCTAAACCCATATTCCGTTTTTTTCAAAATTTCGCGGTGTTACATATTACAAGGACACGACGCAGATTTTCCAGAAAAGTGTGGATTTGCAAAAACGTAGGTGGTTTCCCTTTGTAAATGTTATAATTTATAAGATGTAAACATATGACGTATTAATATACGTACCGCACATCCAAGGGCAGCGAAACACATCTCAAAACGTACGTTTGAATTCGTCCTTATTCTGGTGCGTGTACCTGGATTATGCAGCTCCAAATTATATAAATACGTAGGAAGTCATTCATATGACTCCTCAGGAGTGCCTCTCACCAGTAGTAGTGCCCTTCATCGCGCACGCCAACCTTGGTGGTAACCAATAGTGATCCCGTACTGCTCGTTTATATTGTTCACGATGTTCTTTGGCCGAAATGCCCTGCTAGCATCAAGAAATTTTCCTTTCAGTATATGGCCCAAAGTCCTTTTGTTGGCTTGTCGGTGATTGGGATTCAGTTGCATCCTGGAACAAGTGTGTACGTCGTGCAACTTTCTAACGGTAAACATCGATCCTTTAGGGCCCTTGGACTTCGTCGTCATACGCCAATTACAATTCTCTCTCGTACATACAACCTCGAATATGAGTTTGTTGGATTTCTTCGTTTTAAACACGAAACCCTCTTCCATGAACTTAATTCTGAGCTGTATGTCCATTTCATTCTTCGTATCATATACCTGACCTTCAGCTATCCTTGAATTGCGATTATAAGGTGCGGGTTCGTAGGTTGGTATATAGGTATCCGGGGTTGGAAGGGGGACAGGCATATCAAAATAATCATTCAACTCACCAAATGATTTATTACTAGGGGTATATGTTTCTACTTCTTCGTTTCCATCATTATCGGTATCCGATTTGTCCATATCAGATATACCCATTGTGAAATCATGTGTTTCGTCATCAGAAACTCCAGCAAACCGTCTTTCTTCGTCTTCTTCTTCTTCTTCTGGTTGCGTCTCCGGAACAAAATTGGGATAGCACTCGTTAAGACCATATGTATGATCCGAATTAAATGTTAGGTCGTAGGACGTCTGAAATTGAGAATCAGACTCTAGTTGACTACCACCGATATGGGTTTCGTCATCACCTTCGTCGCACATCGGATGAATCGACATACACAAAAAGTGTTGGAGGTCTATCTGATTGGGCTGCAAATTGCATAAAACCAGAAACATCTCCATCGTCGGATAACTCAAAGATTGAGCCATCATTCTTGTATACTAATTTGCAAACAACAGAACGTTCGATTCCACATTTTTGCATGGCGTAAGCAAGAAACTTCTGATGTGTAGTGTTTACTGGCAATTTTACACCATGCTTAGATTTATAAGCAAAATCTCACTCATTGTTATCTTGCACCCATTCACCATCGCAACAACATGCTTAGATTCATTCACCATCGCACTCATTTTTACACCATGTATAGATTCTTTCACTAGAATCTTAGAAAGAAAAAATTGAAATGATGAAGAAAGAAAGCAAGAAAGAACAATGAAATGGATGTGATGAACGATTAGGGATTATATTTTACTGATCTTTATAGATGAAAGTTGGATGGGGAAGATGAATTGCAACCACAAATTGAATGACAATAGTACAATTATCAGACAACTTGTGGAAAAAAACAGTAAAAGCATGCAAAAAACGTGACAAACTCATAAAACATGAAATCATAGGCCTTTTTACGGACCAATTCACGGACCCTAATACATTTCACGGACTCAGGGACCAAAGTTGTAAACTTCACGGAATTCAGGGGCCTTTGCGGACTCCACAGATTCCAGGGACCAAAATGTAACCTTTTACTTTCACAGACCCTTTCGCGTGGTTTTTTTTGGGTATTTTGGTAAAATTGGAGAGATTTTGGGTATATCAATAACTCAAAAGTGAAGTTAGGGCATTTTAATTAATTTCCTAAAAATATATCTTAAATATATGATAAAGAAGTTGAATGTTCAAAAAAGAAGGCTAAGGAGTTATTTGGTTAGAGTTATTAAACAATCATTAAAGGGACTGAAAATAAAAGAAACTGCTTGATTTTATATAATACCTTGAGCTCATTCCACCAGAAGCCCAAATTTTATTTTGTCATTTTCAATTTTTCTGGCTAAACCCTAAATAACACGAGAAGGTAAGAAATGAAATTAAGGGAAGATTTATGTAGCATCTTCAAATTTGGAAAAAACCACAAAAATAAAATTTTCGATAATACATCAAATAAATATTTTAATCTATTTCTAAAAGTCAACATTTTATTTTCTAAATGATAATCTAGATTTAACATCAATATAAAATATTCCAAATCGTACACAAATCTATATTTAGGAACGGGTGTCACTAAAACCCAATAACTGTCGATATCTCCATGATGTGGAAGACATCACTCATTAGTTATATCATTCTCGTGCATCTAACTAGCACTCCACTCTCCACTGTGTCGCTAGTACCATTCGACAATAATGACCTAATGCTCATGCGGACAAATTAAAAGGTTAGACTTAACGCCTAGTGGGTTCAAACAGTTTTCATCATAATTGAAAATTGGTAAAACCGAAAGATTGCTTATTTAAAACATAATTTCTCAAATGAAACTATTTATCGTAAAAACAACATCTTCGCAAAACCCACTATTTTCATGATGAAAAATTTAAATCAAAACACTCATTTATATGCAACCAAAACTCAATACTCACACAACCAAACATAAAGCTTGATATTCAAAATAGTGGAAACATGAATAAAACTTAAGTATCTCAACACAACCAAATATAAACATTAAATAACAATTGCAGCGTCAATCATGGATACGCTTCATACCCAAAATAATACGGAACATGGTTAAAATATCATATCTAAAAACTCACATTTCGGTGACGGGGGAGACCCGATTCTATTGAATGTGACGGGTCACAAAAGTATGTCACATATTTATGTTATATGAGCGTCAGTCACGGATTACACATTAATTAACATCAACATTTATGAATATATAGTAAATGAGTTAACAAGCTAAATAACTCCATATATATTAATAGTCACCAAGTTCAACCATACTAGATATATGTACCTTGGGATCTCCAAAAAAAATCCTAGTTAAGCTCGTTCACAAGAAATTACATGTTATTGGTCAATGGCCGACGCCCGACTCAAAGAGCCCACACCTTATTGCCTATGAAGACCCAATGCCTATTTCACGCTATATTACAGAAATGTTAATCCCCATCCAAACTGAATCCTATGCCTATGGATCATGTGCATTACAATCTAGAACATTACATGACTCTAAATGAATGACTAACGCACTCAAAACAAGTAATTCTCATATAAGATGCAATAACTGCAAACCATACCCAAAGCTCCACATCAACCTATTAAAACCAGAAAATGTCATCAAGACTCAGCAAAGTCAAAATCGAGCCAAAAAAGCTCAACAATTCATATGACCATACCAATAATGTCATCAAAATCAATGGAACGAAGCTAACAGATGTTTATGCAAATACATTATGTAAATACATGCTCCAAAGGCATGATTGACTCAAAATCCATTGTGAATTGGGACAAATCATTTTTCAATTTAAAACATATCATTTATATTCCCGAAATATATCATAATACAACAATATCTATTTTTTACAAACCAAATACATAAAAATGCATTTTTATCAAATAATCTCACTTTATAAGATAAATCATTAAAATTACATACATTTATGATTTATTTATGAAATGCCCAAAATCTCAAATAAAATAATTTTACAAGATTTATAAAATCAAGTGTACCAAAAGTACAAATCTCATCAAATAAATAACATGTTTGATAAACATCAAGTAAAACACATTAATACTTTCAAATAGACATTTTTGGCATGTACATAATTTTCACAAAGCAACTTGAACTCACCTTACTAGGTTAGGTTAAACCTAAGTTCCAAACTCAAATCTTTGGCTTCCAAAGGCGAGGGCTTGAGATCCAACATTACTAGCAAAAAAGAGTAAAAATCCCCAAATCTCCCAAAATGCCCTAGATAGATCAAAATCCATAGATATGTATAATACACCAAAAGGGATGTTCTAAGAGACTAAAATGAAATATTTTGACAAGTATAAAGTTTGGAAAGGGTAGAATCAACTCATCATACTAGGATTTGAAAACCTAAAACCAGGCAAAAAGGGGAGAAATAAGAGATCTTGAAGGCCTAACAACCCAAGGCTTGAATCCTTTCTCTTTAATGCTCTCCAATGCTTCAAGGATCATCAAAAAAATGTTTCTAGGACCTTAGGTTCGAAGTATATGAGGGGTGGGTGAAGAGAAATGAAAAGGAAAGAGTTAGATAAGAAAATGAGCCAAAACCCCTAGCTTTCGGCCCCTTTATGTGCATAAAACTGCACTACGCGACTTCCCACACGACTCGAGTCGCGAGGAAAGTCTCCCGTGTCCACCATCGACACCATAAAAGCTAACGCGAGTTCCACGGAAACTTAAGTCGTGGGGAAGTCGTGGTACACTTAGTCTTCTCCAGATTTAACGATTTTCCAAGTTTTCCTCACAAGGCTTTCTACCAAAAGTTTAACCAAGTAAAACCTTACTAGTTTAGAGATTATCGAGGCCAAAAATAAAACATTAACTACAACCCAAGATAATCGAAAAATCCAGGTGTTGCAATTTATGTGTGAATTACTGAAAAATCCATTAAATACATTTATGAATCAACATGTATAATCTATAACATTAGTTTACCTACTCAACGTTTGAACTACATAAAACTAATTGATAACTATGTGATAAACAAATTCAGATTCCGGATACGTGTTGAGCCATATTAATACGACGGAATACTCTTTGGATTTTTTTTTCAATGAAGAATTGCATTAATATATCATTATTAGTTAACAATAAAAGTTTACAACCCACTACATTCAACATATACACAACTAGTTTATCAATAAATATTGAACAACAATCAAAATTGGATAGAGGTTCTGCTTTATCTAAATAAAAGTAATTAGACAAGGCTAAAAATTAAGAAGCAATGAACATCAAGTTTTCTAAGAAATGGATGAGGATTTTCCATAACAAAAAAGGCTAAGTATATATCTGAACTGAACAAATTCTTCTAAAAAATTCGACATCAAAAGGTTCATGCTAAAGATTTTTTCAATTCATATTGGCTAAAATACCACAACCAAGATACCAAATTGCTTTCATACACAACAAATAAATTCTTATGCTTACACACACCATGTATAACACATAAAGCTGTAAATGATTTTATTTGAAACACTTACACATACACATTATTACAACTTTTTTTGGTAACCGTAGGTTTTCGAGTCAGATTCAGCGCAACGACTAATCCCCAAATGACCACGAATGGCCTAGAGTCATCGCAAGTGAACCTTCATGGCTACAAGGGCTTTGACAACTTACACATTTGTTACAGTTCTAATTAAGCATGCAAAATGACATACTCACGTTAGACATAAACTTTCTCAATGTATGATATGTGTCACCTCAACATAGGTGGGCTTGCTCGGTATACATATATACCGGTCTTCACATTGTGGGCACGCAAAGCTTTACAAGCACTGCCATAATTACTAACATCTGTATGTGAACCCACACACACACTAAAAATATTTCACACGTAATATAATTTCCATATATCAAATATACGTTTCACATGATCGTGTAGAATTGATAAACCCAAATGAATAACATCTACACATGTCACATGTCCAAAAACATGTTATAGAATAATTCGTAAAGAATGTTATAATAAAAGGGTATAATTTCAATTCACTTATGTATTAATATATCTTCTTTTTATTAATATAATGCTTGTTTATAACAACAAAAAATAAGACTCTTTGTAAAGATGAATTAATAGGTTTTTAGTCCATGCCAAAAGTAATAAGGTATTTGCATGATTGGGGAAGTATCAAGTATATAGATGAATGATTCATATGAATGGTGGGGAGGAAAGCTCACTTACCTATCTTTTGTCCATTTTCCTAAGATGGATCCCTACATATCTTGATTAACTATGACTTTTAATCATTTGAAAAAAGAGTTATAGAAAATATATATATATATATATATATATATAGGGTACAAATCAAATATAAACCATGTATTTGTTGCATCTTTTACAAACCAATTTGCATATATGCATAATATGAGATGCATATATGCATTATCCCATATGTATATTCTTGCATGTATGCATATGCATATTGTTCATATATGCACATTGGTTCTGCACATATGCACACTGTAGTTTGTAAAGTGTGCAACAAATGAAAGGTTTGCATTTTACGGAGTCTCTCTCTCTCTCTCTCTCTCTATATATATATATATATATATATATATATATATATATATATATATATATATATATATATATATATATATTTTTTAATTGTGGTGTTTAGGTCAGTTTATGTGTTTCTTGACTAATCTCATTAAGGTAGCGTTTGGTATGCAGACTGCATGGGACGAGACTGGTTGGTACGGGACAGGACGGGACTGGACTGGACGGGACGGGACGGGACTGGACCGGATGGGAGGAGATGATTTTAATCTAGGTTTAGCTATCTGATGTTTGGAAAAAAGAGTATTTCAGTAATCTTATGTTTTAGTCCCATGTTGTTCCACCTATTTTGGTGGAACAAAAAATCTTAAGTTTTGTCCCATGAAAACTTATTTTGGTCCCATGTTGTCCCATCTGATTTTTGTCCCATGACATACCAAACATGAGACTATTTTTTTGTCATGTCTTGTCCCACCCGGTCTGCGTACCAAACGCTCTCTAAACTCTAAAAATAATAAGTCAATAAAATATCTAGTGTTCTTGGAAAAACTCGAAATGAATATCTATGAAAAGGAACTTTAAAGTCTGGTATCAGTTAAATTACCTCTGAAAGTTTAAATTGGTTTATTCAAGGGTAAAATTGCACAAAAGTAGTAAATATGGAAACTAATATTTAAAACATTTATTTTACTTTTATTCGATTATCATTGTCTAAAAAAAGCAACCAGATGGATCACTATATTTAAAGTATATAAGCTCACTTGGAGGGTGTTTGGGATTGCTTATTTAAAACAACTTTGCTTTTATGTAAAAGTGTTTATTAATTTATATGATCTTAAATTAGAGTTTTATAAAAAGTGTTTGAATTAGTTTATGGTGGTACCATAACTTAATAAGCTAATAAGTTGTTATTTAGAGAGTGTTTGAGATTGCTTATACATGTAAAATAACTAAAAAGTTGATAAGTTGTTTCAAATAAGTCAATAAGTATAACAACTCAGATCTAAAATAAGCGAAAACATCCAACATAAAATATACTAGCCAAAACGGCCTCAAAATTTAACTGTAATCAACCAGTACATCAAAAAGTTTGCGGAAACAACCTATACACAGCTGAGAAATCTACTAACAAAGTCTTGAATTAAAACAAGGAAATAACCTATCTTCCACTCTCGACTCGAGCTTACACCTTCTCTTTGCCCTTTCCCGGGCCTCCTACTACAAGCTTTCCTGAAAATGGGTTTAGTTTGAAAAGCGAGGGTTAGACCATAAGGTCTAGTGGGTTCCCTCTACAACCACCTTCGCGCCATAACAAGATTTATAAAGTGAATTATAAACATTCATAAACATTTTGGTGCATTGAAAACAATAAACTTTCACTACTAGAAAAACTCAAATTTCCGACGAAAATTACCGACGGATACAAACCGTCGGTAATTACCGACAGATTACCGACGGATTTCATTTAAAAAAAATTACAAAAATAAATAAATAAATATCCGTCGGTTCGTCGGTAATTACCGACGGATTACCGACGAATTATTTAATTAAAAAAATAAAAAATAAAAAATAAATAATCCGTCGGTAATTACCGACGTTTTGGTGCATTGAAAACAATAAACTTTCACTACTAGAAAAACTCAAATTTCCGACGAAAATTACCGACGGATACAAACCGTCGGTAATTACCGACAGATTACCGACGGATTTCATTTAAAAAAAATTACAAAAATAAATAAATAAATATCCGTCGGTAATTACCGACGGATTACCGACGGATTATTTGATTAAAAAAATAAAAAATAAAAATTAAATAATCCGTCGGTAATTACCGACGGATTACCGACGGATTATTTAATTTAAAAAATAAAAAATAAATAATCCGTCGGTAATTACCGACGGATTACCGACGGATTATTTAATTAAAAAAATAAAAAATCCGTCGGTAATCCGTCGGTAATTACCGACGGATTATTTAATTAAAAAAATAAATAATCCGTCGGTAATTACCGACGGATTTTTTAATTAAAAAAATTAAAAATAAAAATTAAATAATCCGTCGGTAATTCGTCGGTAATTACTGACGGATTATTTAATTAAAAAAATATAAATTAAAAATTAAATAATCCGTCGGTAAATACCGACGGATTTTTAATTTTTATTTAATTTTTGAAAAATTCAAAAATTAAAGAAATATTTTTTATATATTTTTAAATATCTTAAAATATATTTTTTTTACGACTTAAACACAAACATATGTTAAAATATGATTCGTCAAGGCCCGATCAAGTTCATTAAATGTCACTGAAGTCCAAAAAGGTCTATACACTGCATTAACAACCACTAAGTCAAATATGATTCGTCAAGGACCATTATAGTTCATAAAGAGTACTTGGAATCCATCAAGGCCCGATCAAGTTCATTAAGAGTCACTCAAGCCCATAAAGGGCCATACAGTATGAATGTTTGTATGTATATACATGTATGTGTGTATGTATATATGTATGATAGTATATGTACACGTATGTATATACGGTACATATATGTTTTGTGTGTCATGTGTACTATCTATATATTTATGTATGTTTGTATATGTATATATATGTATGAATGTTTGTATGTATATACATGTATGTGTGTATGTACATGTGGATGATAGTTTACGTGTGATAGTAGTATATGTATGTTTGTACTATACATATGTTTGTATATGTCATACATGTATAGCTGTATGTGTATGTAAGTTTGTATATATGTCATTAAGAGTACTTGGAGTCCATCAAGGCCCGATCAAGTTCATTAAGTGTCACTGAAGTCCATAAAGGTCTATACAGTGCATTAACAACCACTAAGTCAAATATGATTCGTCAAGGACTATTATAGTTCATTAAAAGTAATTGGAATTCATCAAGACCCGATCAATCATTAAGAGTCACTCAAGCCCATAAAGGCCCAAATAAGATTCATCAACCACCAATTAGTCAAAACATATATTTTTATATTTAATATAGATATATGTGTATGTAAATTTGTATATATGTCATTAAGAGTACTTGGAGTCCATCAAGGCCCGATCAAGTTCATTAAGTGTCACTGAAGTTCATAAAGGTCTTTACAGTGCATTAACAACCACTAAGTCAAATATGGTTCGTCAATGACCATTATAGTTCATAAAGAGTACTTGAAATATATTTGCCTTTTTTACAAGGCTCGCATGATTTTGTGGTTGTCCTGCTAAACTTGACTTGACTTGGACTTTCTCAGTTCTTGTTAGGTTTAGTTGTCTTTTAACACCAACTATGATCTGCATATATAGATGAGAATTGATATTTTTAATTACCATATCAATAGCAATAAGGTAATTTGGCAATTCCCCAAAAAATAAGTAATTTCAAAGCATTGTTACTGCTAGAAGACCTGGTGGAAATGATCAGTTCAGTGTTGGTCATACTTGGAGTCGAGGTAGAATCAGAATCTACTCACTTTGTATCAGATGGAACAAACTGAAAGGAAATTTCAACATCTTAGGTCATATGCATGGCTTCTGAAAGGTATTAATGAGGGTATTTTTGGAAGAAGAAAATCAAAAGCTTTATAAGCTCATGAAACGCTACTCTCACTAGCGTTTTGAAAAGCTAGCTTATGGTCATCCAAATATGTATCAGAAAAATAAGCTAGTTTTTTTTT
The DNA here is from genome assembly GCA_033807775.1 of Saussurea involucrata. Classification (NCBI taxonomy): domain Eukaryota; kingdom Viridiplantae; phylum Streptophyta; class Magnoliopsida; order Asterales; family Asteraceae; genus Saussurea; species Saussurea involucrata. The sequence goes on from CM066317.1 coordinate 83,570,819, forward strand.
TGCCAAACAATGCCCTAGTGATTCTCTTCAACTGAATTGATCTCAGGGTGGTGATCCACTCTTACCCTTATTACCGTAACTTTTTGTATTTTTCGATTGATTACCATAACCTCTCTTCTTACCGGAACCAACCCCAACCAAAGTGAGATCTTACAATCATTAATTGTGTGTGTATATATAATAATATAATTATATATATATGATTGAGTTCTGATAAAAACATGTTAATAAATTACATAAAAAATCGAAAAATAAACAACAATCGAATGAAATAAATTGCATCAAAAAAATTAGTACTTGGAAATTATAAAAAAACTTGATTTCCCTAAAATATTAATACCTATAAATATAAAAAAACATTAGAGTTACTTGAAAAAAAGTTCCCACTAATTTTCCCCCTAATTTTTTCCCTAAAAACATTAGAGTTCCCTAAGAATCCCCCCTAATTTTTTCCCTAACCCCCCCCCCCCCTTAATTTTCCCCCTCATTTATACGTCTTCCCGCCCCCTTTTGGCCCTAAATTCATAACCCTCCCCAAGACCCTCTCATTCTCTCACCCTCTCATCTGCCGAGCGATCGGGAGCCACCACCAGCCTCTGTCGTCATCGCCACCAGCCGAGCGTCGTCATCGCCACCAGCATCCACCACCAACAACCGTCGTCGCCATCGAGCAGGTCTCTCATCTGTTGTCTATATCGAAATCGACGGCAACGAACCATTTTCAGGTACAATTTCTGTCTTTCTCCAGTTGCTGCTCGAAATCTTGTTAATGGCTTCTTCGTAGTTTAGTTTGTTGTTTCTTCTTCTTCTTCTTCTCTTATGTTGCTGACCTTCACCAGCCGCTCGATTTCAACCTGCGGAGACTTGATTTCTCTCATCTCTCAATCGATTTCCAGTTCACAGTTAGAATTAGATTATTGTTTATGTATTGGATTGGATTGTGTTTTTGATTTTTATTGTTATTTGACAGATTGTCTTTAGTTTTATGGTTTGTATGATTTTTATTTGACAGTTTTATGTATTGAATTAGATTATTGTTTATGGTTTGTATGATTTTTATTGGATTTATTGATTTTTATTTGACATATTGTCTTTAGTTTTATTGTTATTTGACAGATTGACAGATTGTTTATGAATTTTATTGTTATTTGACTGATTTTTATTGTTATTTTTATTGTTATGGTTTGTATATATTGGATTTTAGGGGTGAGCAATACCGGGTACCCGCCCTATTTTCATGGAATCGGAACCGGAACCGGAACCGGCGGTTCCTAGAAAGAAAGAACCGGAACCGGAACCGTTCCCGTCGGTTCTCTATTTTTTGGAACCGGTCCCGGAACCGCTGGGAACCGGTTCCGGTTCCGGGTACCCGATGACAACTTTTTATTTTTATTTTTTAACATTGTTTGGAGCAATAGATAGACTTGGCTAACCCGTTTAACCCACTAACCCATTTAACCCATTTAATATTTGTAAATATAAAACTTTTAATAGGATGCTCCAACATAATAGGGTGCACCAACTTAGAGGGTCCAAGCCAACGGACTCAAACCACCAAGCTAGGGTCAAAGGGGGTGATGCAAATGAAAATACAAGTGGTGAGATCATATTTATAGTGGGCATAGAGCATAAGGTTTTTGTTTCCCACCAATGTGGGATGGGAGGAAATCCCACTTCCTTGTAAAACATACAGAAATTGACAGCTCCTATATGCCATAAGTTACGATATATTTCTTCCATTTAGAAGCCAAATTGGACACTATCATCTAAATGAAAGTTGTTCATTGATATCTTTGGATTCCACAGAAACTGGATTCATGCAATTCGGAGCTATAATCAGACCGCTACAACCTTTACAAAAACAGTGCGCAAGTTCTTGTGTACAATGTGAAAACTCAGGGTTTTGACACATTTAAACTCATAATTAGGACTTTAACTCTTCATAACAGTTCTTAAAGACATTCTAATCTTTCTAACAGTATATCGTACACCTCATTTGGACCAACGGTTGATTTTCTATGAATTTTCTAATATGTAATAAATAATTAAATATATTATATATAGATATTTTCTATTAAAATATACCGGGTACCCAGCGGTTCCGGTTCTGGGTACCCAGCGGGACCGGGGACCCGGTCCCAGAACCGGTCCCGGCGGGTACCCAGCGGGTAGCGGTTCTTAAAAAATAAGAACCGGAACTGGACCCAGTTTCAATCGGTTTCGTATTTTAGGAACCGGAACCGGAACCAGTGACATCGGTTCCGGTTCCGAAACCGGCAGTTCCGGAGCGGTTCCGGTTCCAAAGGCGGGTACCCAGTTCCGCTGCTCATCCCTATTGGATTTGTTGGTTTATATGTCGTTAACAGTTGCTGGCTGTTTGGTTTATTTTGCTTAGTTTTGTTCTGTTCTGTTCAAAGAAAGAAGGATCTGGCATCTGATTTTGAAAAGTATCATAATATGGTTTAGAGTATTTAAGAGTATGGTTTAGTAACAACAGTTGCAGTACATGGAGGATATATATATATATATATATATATATATATATATATATATATATATATATAAGCTGGACATTTGGTCAAAAGGCCACGATTGAGCTTACTCGGTATGAGATTCCTTCATGTTCATTTTTTCTCCATTCATATCCTGTCCCATATTTGAATCTAACCTTTTGGTAACACTTTTCTAGCAACTGGGGCAGCGAGAAAGATAATAGTAACGTAACCTACCATAATGGGAACTCGGAACCTCGAGGATTTGGTATGGCAATCTCTAAAATGCTGATTTACCAAAAGTACAAATCTCATCAAATAAATAACACGTTTGATAAACATCAAGTAAAACACATTAATACTTTCAAATAGACATTTTTGGCATGTACATAATTTTCACAAAGCAACTTGAACTCACCTTACTAGGTTAGGTTAAACCTAAGTTCCAAACTCAAATCTTTGGCTTCCAAAGGTGAGGGCTTGAGATCCAACATTACTAGCAAAAAAGAGTAAAAATCCCCAAATCTCCCAAAATGCCCTAGATAGATCAAAATCCATAGATATGTATAATACACCAAAAGGGATGTTCTAAGAGACTAAAATGAAATATTTTGACAAGTATAAAGTTTGGAAAGGGTAGAATCAACTCATCATACTAGGATTTGAAAACCTAAAACCAAGCAAAAAGGGGAGAAATATGAGATCTTGAAGGCCTAACAACCCAAGGCTTGAATCCTTTCTCTTTAATGCTCTCCAATGCTTCAAGGATCATCAAAAAAATGTTTCTAGGACCTTAGGTTCGAAGTATATGAGGGGTGGGTGAAGAGAAATGAAAAGGAAAGAGTTAGATAAGAAAATGAGCCAAAACCCCTAGCTTTCGGCCCCTTTATGTGCATAAAACTGCACTACGCGACTTCCCACACGACTCGAGTCGCGAGGAAAGTCTCCAGTGTCCACCATCGACACCATAAAAGCTAACGCGAGTTCCACGGAAACTTAAGTCGTGGGGAAGTCGGGGTACACTTAGTCTTCTCCAGATTTAACGATTTTCCAAGTTTTCCTCACAAGGCTTTCTACCAAAAGTTTAACCAAGTAAAACCTTACTAGTTTAGAGATTATCGAGGCCAAAAATAAAACATTAACTACAACCCAAGATAATCGAAAAATCCAGGTGTTGCAATTTATGTGTGAATTACTGAAAAATCCATTAAATACATTTATGAATCAACATGTATAATCTATAACATTAGTTTACCTACTCAACGTTTGAACTACATAAAACTAATTGATAACTATGTGATAAACAAATTCAGATTTCGGATACGTGTTGAGCCATATTAATACGACGGAATACTCTTTGGATTTTTTTTTCAATTAAGAATTGCATTAATATATCATTATTAGTTAACAATAAAAGTTTACAACCCACTACATTGAACATATACACAACTAGTTTATCAATAAATATTGAACAACAATCAAAATTGGATAGAGGTTCTGCTTTATCTAAATAAAAGTAATTAGACAAGGCTAAAAATTAAGAAGCAATGAACATCAAGTTTTCTAAGAAATGGATGAGGATTTTCCATAACAAAAAAGGCTAAGTATATATCTGAACTGAACAAATTCTTCTAAAAAAATCGACATCAAAAGGTTCATGCTAAAGATTTTTTCAATTCATATTGGCTAAAATACCACAACCAAGATACCAAATTGCTTTCATACACAACAAATAAATTCTTATGCTTACACACACCATGTATAACACATAAAGCTGTAAATGATTTTATTTGAAACACTTACACATACACATTATTACAACTTTTTTTGGTAACCGTAGGTTTTCGAGTCAGATTCAGCGCAACGACTAATCCCCAAATGACCACGAATAGCCTGGAGTCATCGCAAGTGAACCTTCATGGCTACAAGGGCTTTGACAACTTACACATTTGTTACAGTTCTAATTAAGCATGCAAAAAGACATACTCACGTTAGACATAAACTTTCTCAATGTATGATATGTGTCACCTCAACATAGGTGGGCTTGCTCGGTATACATACCGGTCTTCACATTGTGGGCACGCAAAGCTTTACAAGCACTGCCATAATTACTAACATCTGTATGTGAACCCACACACACACTAAAAATATTTCACACGTAATATAATTTTCATATCAAATATACGTTTCACATGATCGTGTAGAATTGACAAACCCAAATGAATAACATCTACACATGTCACATGTCCAAAAACATGTTATAGAATAATTCGTAAAGAATGTTATAATAAAAGGGTATAATTTCAATTCACTTATGTATTAATATATCTTCTTTTTATTAATATAATGCTTGTTTATAACAACAAAAAATAAGACTCTTTGTAAAGATGAATTAATAGGTTTTTAGTCCATGCCAAAAGTAATAAGGTATTTGCATGATTGGGGAAGTATCAAGTATATAGATGAATGATTCATATGAATGGTGGGGAGGAAAGCTCACTTACCTATCTTTTGTCCATTTTCCTAAGATGGATCCCTACATATCTTGATTAACTATGACTTTTAATCATTTGAAAAAAGAGTTATAGAAAATATATATATATATATATATATATATATATATATATATGTATATATATAGGGTACAAATCAAATATAAACCATGTATTTGTTGCATCTTTTACAAACCAATTTGCATATATGCATAATATGAGATGCATATATGCATTATCCCATATGTATATTCTTGCATGTATGCATATGCATATTGTTCATATATGCACATTGGTTCTGCACATATGCACACTGTAGTTTGTAAAGTGTGCAACAAATGCAAGGTTTGCATTTTACGGAGTCTCTCTCTCTCTCTCTCTCTCTCTCTCTCTCTCTCTCTCTCTATATATATATATATATATATATATATTAATTGTGGTGTTTAGGTCAGTTTATGTGTTTCTTGACTAATCTCATTAAGGTAGCGTTTGGTATGCAGACTGCATGGGACGAGACTGGTTGGTACGGGACAGGACGGGACTGGACTGGACGGGACGGGACGGGACTGGACCGGATGGGAGGAGATGATTTTAATCTAGGTTTAGCTATCTGATGTTTGGAAAAAAGAGTATTTCAGTAATCTTATGTTTTTTTTTTTTGAAAACAAGGAAGAGGACCATTATCGAATTCCGGCATTGCCATCATCCGATCCGGTCTCATTCATATCATTAAACGAAATGGAGTTACAAGTAAAGTCGGTACACATATTGAGAAAAGGGGGCATGCTATCAAAGTAAACATTACACTCTAGATTACAAGCGTGGGCTGACCCATTGGCCAGACGGTTGATCCAATGCACGGAGATATGATCTTTCAAGTTGAGTAAGTGTCTGATATCCTTAATGATGTCGCCAAACTCCGAGTTATCGGTGTATGGGTCATTAATCGCATCTACAACCACCTTGGCGTCTGATTCAATTATGACATGGCTATCTAAACGTCTGTCGATCCAGCGAAGGGCATCCCGAACGGCTATAGCTTCGTATTCTCTAGCGGACGGGCCAAAACGGCACGGAAAGGCGAAAGCTGAGACAAAGGTGCCAGAGCTGTCCCGCAGGACGACTCCAATACCTGCTTTACAGCTGGGAACGATGACCGCTGCATCCACGTTGCATTTAAGAAAGCCCATCGGGGGGGTTGCCATCGGGACAAGGGATGAGGTTCCGTAGAATCCGCGCTCCTGCTGGCTAAGTTCAAAGAAATGCTCCAATCCGAGAGCGTGCATTTAGCTCGAAGAATCACCGAAGATGCGTCTCGAGGTCCGTTGTTCCAAATAATATCGTTTCGGCGAAACCATATGCTCCATAACAACATGAGAAATAAGTTGCGGGAATGGCTGGGGTTGTCACGGAAGAAATTGAAGAGAAGTTCATGGAATGAGTTGGCCGAGGTGGATAAGTCTTCAATGGTTTTCCCAAAACCCGCCTCGTGCCAAATTTGTCTAGAAAGGGGGCAACCGATTAACGCATGCCAAACATTTTCCATATCTCGATTGCAAAGCGGGCAGCAGGCCGGGGTCCTAACCCCCCTCGATTGAAGGGCGCATCGGGTAGGTAAAACGTCTCTCAAGGCCCGCCAGGTGAAGAATTTGACTTTGTTAGGGATGTTGGCTTTCCAAAGAGAGTTCCAATCACCTGATAAAAGGTGGTGAGAGGACGGGTCTATGCGTTCCGTGATTGTGCGGTAACTGGATTTGACTGAATAAATCCCGTCCTGCGTCCAGTGCCAGATGAGGGAGTCATCCCTTCTATTGGATGGGGGAGGAAGCTTGGAGATTTTAAGGGAGTCTTCAAGAGTGAATAAGTCATTGATTAAGGCGGTGTTCCATCCAAGGTTATGGGGATCGATGAGGTCATGAACGGTCAAATGGGCTCGGCTATTGTCCATTGGGGAGGCTATAGTAAAGCCGGAGTCGTCTTTGAGCCAAGGGTCTTTCCAAACATTAATAGAGCGCCCGTTTCCAATCTTCCACCGGAGGCCCTCTTTGAGAATAAGCTGCGAGTGCCAAATGCTCCTCCAAATGAAACTAGGAGCATGGCCCAACTGGGCCGTCATAAAGCTGCCCTGCAGGTAGTATTTGGCTTTAAGGAGGCGCCCAACGAGGGAGGATGGATTGTCGATAAGTCTCCAACCTTGTTTGCCGAGCATTGCTAGGTTGAAAGCGTTGAAGTCGCGGAAGCCAAGGCCACCAAAATTTCTTGGGGTACACAGCTTATCCCAAGAGAGCCAATTGATGGAGCGTTGCCCGTTGGAATTACGGCCCCACCAGAAGGAATTAATCATTTTTTCAAGGTCTTGGGTGACTGAGCTCGGCAGAAGGAAAACATTCATATAGTAAACCGGGATGGCTTGGGCGACGGCTTGGATGAGGGTGGATTTCCCGGCTGAAGAGATGGGCTTTTTGCTCCAAGAATGAAGCTTCGCCCAAAGTCTATCGCGGATGTGTCTGAAGATGGATCTTTTGGAACGACCCACAAGAGAGGGGAGACCCAAATAACGACCCGTATTAATTGGGTTGTGGATCCCAAGGATATGGGAAAAAGCGTTCATAAGCTCAGGGGCCAAGTTGTTACTTCCCATAATGCTCGACTTGGAGTAATTAATCGCTTGGCCCGAAGCATCTTCGTAGGTTGTGAGTATACCTTTGAGACGCCGAATTTCCTCGATCGAGGCCCTACAAAAAAAGAAAGCATCATCCGCGAAAAAAAGGTGAGAAATAGACGGGGCGCCTTTGGCCGCTTTACCACCATGAATTCGGTCGGCCGATTCTTCGTGAGTCAAGTAAGCCGAAAGACCTTCCATGCCGATAATAAAGAGGTAAGGGGAAAGAGGGTCCCCTTGCCGGATTCCTCTTTTCGGGAGAATGGGTCCAACCATCTTGTTGTTGACTTTCACATAGTACTTGACGGTTTCGACTATCATCATTAACATTTTGATCCAATGAGAGGGGAAGCCCAAGGCAATTAGCATGTGTCGCAAATAATCCCAATTCAACCGATCGTAGGCTTTGCTAATGTCAATTTTTAGGGCCACCTCCCCATCTTTTTTCCGTTTATTCCGGTGCATGGAATGAAGCATTTCAAAGGCGACAATGATGTTGTCCGTAATCAACCGGTCTTTAACAAAGGCCGTTTGGTTCGCCGAAATGATGACCGGGAGTAAAGGCTTGATTCGGTTAGCCAGGACTTTGGTGACTATTTTCATAATGACGTTGCAAAGAGCGAGGGTCTATAATCTTTAATCGAAGTCGGCTCATTAACTTTCGGGATGAGGGTGATGAAGGTGTCGTTTATGCCCGTCGGTAAAGACCCATTGAGAAGCCACAACTTTTCGGTGTTAAAGATTTCGTCTCCCAAAGACTCCCATTTCTTTTGGAAGAATCGGGGGTTGAATCCGTCCGGGCCCGGCGATTTATCCGGATGCATTTGAAAGAGCGCCGTCTTGAACTCCTCTTTGGTGAAGGGGTTTTCTAGCCAAGAAAGTTCCTTGGCCGTGAGTTTCTTTCCCACGAACTTGGTTATCCGATCCGGGCTCCCAGTACCCCCGAAGAAGGTGTTATTAAAGTGGTCTATGACGAGGGAGTTGATATCGTTCGGGTCCTCGACCCATCGGCCGTCGTCTTTTTGCAGCTTGAGGATTTGGTTTCTTTTACGACGGCCATTAGCGAAGGCATGAAAGAATTTAGTGTTCCGGTCACCTTCCTTAAGCCAATGAGCTTTGGCTCTTTGTCTCCAATGATCTTCCTCTTTAACGAGCGTAGCTATGATGCGAATTCTTTCTTCTTCATAAGCCTTTGCAGCATTGTGGTCCCTCGAGAGCCGTAGGGAGTGCAGCTTCGAGTAGGCTTCTTTAATCTCCCTTTTAAAAGAAGCGTTAAGATTCCTCCCCCATTTGTCAAGGGTTTTGGCGAGGTTGGACAGTTTAGTGAGAATGTCGGTATGCCGGGAAGAGCTCCAGGCTTCTGAAAAAAATTTCTCAAACGAAATCTCCTGCAGCCATTTGTTCTCGAACCGAAAGGTTTTTAAAAAAGGAAAGGAGGATCGTACCTGAGTGTGCAGCGCAATCGGAGAGTGGTCCGAGATAGGGGCAACGAGATTTTCAACCCTATAATCCGGGAAACGATTAATCCATAGGTGATTGCCGATTGCCCGGTCGAGACGTTCAGGATTTCGTTTGGTTTTCCTTTATGACGACATCAAGTGAAAGGAAACCCATGCATCCCAAGATCTACTAGGTTGCAATAAGACAAGGTCTCTCTAAATCCACGGATACACCACTCCGGGTGTTCGTTAAGGCCTCGTTTTTCGCTTTGAGAGAGAAGGTCGTTGAAATCTCCCAACACAATCCAGGGGCGGTTGGACGCGTCCGCGAGGGATCTTAAGAGGTTCCAAGAATTTAGACGACGATTCCGTTCGGGGAACCCGTAAAATCCCGTTACTCTCCAGGACCCATTAGAGGGATCGACAATATCCAAATCGATATGGTTTTGCGAATAAGACAAAAGCAAAAAATGACAGTTACCATTCCAGAAGACGCAAATGCCACCACTGTGACCATTACAACCAACCGCAAAGCAATGATTAAAACCTAAGCGAGACTTTAAACAAGTCACTCTCGCTTGGGGAACAAGAGTTTCAAAAAGGAAAAGTACATCTGGCCGAGAGCTGCGAACCAGCTCCCTAAGAACCGGAACTGCTCGAGGGTTGGCAAGGCCTCGGCAGTTCCAACTGATGATGATCATTTGTGTAGGCGGGCTTGCGCTGCAAGTCCCGCCTCTGGTAAGTTTGATTGCGAAGGATTTCCCATCTCAGCTGTGTTGTGTCCATCTGTTTGGTTCCCGGCTTCCGGGTTTTCGACGAGACCCGCCTTGAGTTTCTTTCCGTTGTGCTTCTGAGCTTTGTCTTTGATGGAGAGCCTTTTCCTTGTCGGGGGGTTGGGAACGGTGTCTGAGTTTCCTATCTCGAAGGTATGTGGGTTGGTGGGGGTGGGTTTCCAAGCTGGTATTAGCGACAGCTTGCAACTGGGTGTGTTCGGCAGTGGTATTTATAGCGACAGATTGCATGGGGGGTTTTTTGGCTGCGATGGGTAGCGTGGGGGTATGGGTATTAATAGCGACAGTTTGTATGGGCGGGTAGATATTGTCGCCAACTTGCATGGATGAGAGAGTGTTGGTTTGCACGTCATGTGGGGGGTAATGAAGCTTTGTATGGATATTAGGTATCGCGTTGCGTTAGATTAGAGGAGATGGAGGGTGGGTGTCATGGTGGGTATTGATGTTGTCGGGAACAGCGGTTTGGTTCGCTTGCTGGGTGTGGTGATTGTTGGTATTGTCGTTGGCTATAGAATGGGATGGGAATTTGCATGGGGGAAAGTCTACGATAGTTTTAGCATGGCGTGTGGGGTTGGTGTTCATGAAGGTGCGTGAGTCTTCCAGGGTGGTGTTTTCCGACGAAAAGGCAGTATGGTGTGGTGGGGGCTCCGTACGTTTAGTAGGGGGGGGGGGGGGGAGAGAAGGTGTTGGAGGTAAAAGGTGGTGGGTTGTCAGGAGAGCTTATATTAGCATTAGGACTCAGTTTTTGGGAAAAGGTGGTGGGTGTCTTGTCTATTAGAGTCATAGGGGTATGGTTGACTATGGGGATGTTTGTTTTCCTGTCAGCAGCTGAGTGGGTTATAGGGTAGGGGGTTTTGGGCATCTCCAGCATGGGTTGTGTAGGGGTACGGTTATCCAGATCACTATTAGAGCCATGGTTTCCTTTTTTTGATGTTTCACTCTTTCCAAAGTAAAAGGTGATTTTACTTTTTTCATAGGAGGGGAAAGGAGATTTCTGTACCTGGGGATTGCATGGGGACTGGTTATCTTCACCTGTGTTCTTGGCGCTGCCGGAGTTTTCACCCTTTGCCGGAGTTTTGCTATCGATAGGGTTTCCTGAGAGTTCCTTGACGATTCCTGCTTTGTTAGCGAAGAAAGGGGTGAAGCAATCCTCAACGTTAGTTCCTGAAAGCCAAGGTCCGTATAGTTGCATGAGCTTCTGCTCCGGGTCATCTGGGTCTCGAATCGCCACTGGTTTGTTAGTGCACCCTTGGTTATCATGTCCCCATATACCACACCTGTAGCATATTAGCGGGAGTCGATCGAACTTGAATTGTAGCCATTTTTTCTTTCCTTCAAAATCTATGAAAAGCCCTACGCAGGGACGTTTATCCACCGGCATGTTCACCCTTGTTCTTGAGCTAGTGCGGATCATATCTAGATTGGACCCTTTCCAAATAAACTCAGCTTTCGGATCGGCCGCTTTGATCCAGGCGTTGAGATTGTTCTTTGTGTAAAGCCTCAAGGGGATGTTGTTGATGGTTAGCATGAGGGGGATGGTATCAAGGCGAGCCTCTTTCCAGTTGCCCGAGATCGGCCATGGGGTTCCGATGAGGAAGCCCGTCGTAAAAATCCACGGCATGCGATGGAGGACCCAGCATTGGTCCTCCGGGGAGGAGAAGGAGAAGGCGAAGAACGATCCTTTAGAGTCAGAGCCTAGGAACCTGATTTGCCAGTCGTTTCTGAATTTCCACATTCTTCCGAAAATGGTTTTTAGGAAGGTCGTAGAGCATTCTTTGCGGGCGAGAACTCTGGCCACGATGGAGGTTGCTGCAAAGGTGTCGAGATTAAGTTCCTCCCTACTTTGAATGAGGGAAGCCTCAGTGGTGTCTTCAACTTCGGTGACGGTAGTATGAAGGTTGGTTATGCTCAGTTTGGTGGTTAACTCCGAGAGGGCTTCGGTATTATCCTCGTGGGTTGCCATGGGGTAAGGGGGGCGGAGAGACAAGCTTCCATGTTGTTCCACCTATTTTGGTGGAACAAAAAATCTTAAGTTTTGTCCCATGAAAACTTATTTTTGTCTCATGTTGTCCAATCTGATTTTTGTCCCATGACATACCAAACATGAGACTATTTTTTTGTCCTGTCTCGTCCACCCGGTCTGCGTACCAAACGCTCTCTAAACTCTAAAAATAATAAGTCAATAAAATATCTAGTGTTCTTGGAAAAACTCGAAATGAATATCTATGAAAAGGAACTTTAAAGTCTGGTATCAGTTAAATTACCTCTGAAAGTTTAAATTGGTTTATTCAAGGGTAAAATTGCACAAAAGTAGTAAATATGGAAACTAATATTTAAAACATTTATTTTACTTTTATTCGATTATCATTGTCTAAAAAAAGCAACCAGATGGATCACTATATTTAAAGGGGCTGTTAAATGCACCCTAAAATTACTTAATGCACCCTTAAAATAAGTTTTTAATTGTTAAAAATTCCGAACCAATCATTACTTTATTTAAATAATATATATATATAATATATATTTATATTATTATTTATTTGTTTTATATATATATATATATATATATATATTAGAAATATAAATATATATATATATTTGACATATATTTATATTATTATTTATTTGTTTTACATATATATATATATATATATTAGAAATATAAATATATATATATATTAGAAATATAAATATAAATATATATATATATATATATATATCGTAATATATATATTACTATCCGACAAAATTGTGATTTTTATTTGAATTTTACATTTTCACCCCCTATACTTATTTACTTACTTTGCTTTATACCCTTAACTTTCATAATTTAAATTTACATTTAACACATATAATCGTTTATTAACTAAAATACGTTAAAAAAATACGTTTTAATTTTAACAAGTTACACCATTATAATCGTCTATTCGATACGATCGAAATGAGCCTAATATTGAATTTTTTTGATTTATATATTTTAGGGAAATTAATTAAAAAGCCAAAAGTTTGACCATCTCTTACCGAAATACCATAATTTTTTTCCATTTTGCAAAAATGTCATAATCCCCCGCGATATACTCTTAATCATCCCGCGATCGCAAATTACTTTATGAATTTTAAATATAAAAAATATTTTTATTTAGTTTATATGATATATATTAAGATATATAAATCCAAAAAAATTTAAGATTGGGCTCATTTCAAACGTATCGAAGAGACGATTATAATGGTGTAACTTGTTAAAATTAAAACATATTTTTTAACATGTTTTAGTTAATAAACGATTATATGTGTTAAATGTAAAATTTAAATTATGAAAGTAAAAGGTATAAAGTAAACTAAATAAATAAGCATAGGGGTTGAAAGTGTAAATATCAATTTATTATTAGATTTTTGTCGGACGTCTTTTATCTCCCGATTCATTTCTTTTCTCTCATAGTTCTTCTTCTTTTCTCTCATACTTCTTCCTCTTTTCTCTCTTGATTCATCTTCTTCTTTTATCTCCTTAAAAACCTCGACTGAAATTCTTCCAACATCTGTAAGTTACTTCTTGATTTATTTCTTTTCTTTTCCGAGCAATAGCTGTATGGCTGGGTCTTCATGAAGATGCATGACCCACAATTCGGTTTCAATTGATGGAAGAGTTGGACGCATACAAGGCAGAATACCTCGACATGTTTGGAAGTGAACATTGGAATACAACTTATAACACTTTAAACTTCTTTCGAACAGATCAAGGTGCACCATTTGACCACTGGATGACAATACCTGAAATACCCGTCTTGATTGCTTGCAAATATAATGTGATATTACACGTTATGTCGTCAGGTTGTCAGACGTACTTACCGCTTAGATCTACTCCGCCGGCGTGGTATCAACATGTTGTTTATACAATTGGGTATGTCAATGGTAACCATTATGTGAAACTAGTTTTAGCAGAAGGATACCCGTTTCCTACCATTTCATCAATTTTCTTCCGTTACAGTTATCCGTGTGCTGCTGCATGGGCTACCCCGTATAAAGATCGAATACAGAAGTACAATCGTCTTTTACGTGTTAATTGTACTACAGATAATGTTATTTTAGAATAAGTAAAAATGTAATAAACAATATGTTATGCTTTATTTATATGTAAAATCTCAATGTTTACTTTTTATTTTTCTAATTATTTTAGTTTATGTATGTTGATATGAGAAAGATGTAACATAAAAATGAAAGAAGAAGAGATAAAGTAAATTAAATAACTAATTATAATGGTATAAAATGTAATTTAAAAATAAAAAATTATTTTTAAAAGAGTATATTAGATAAATATAGATAAGAACGTAAAATGTAAAAAAAAGAATAACTATATATATATTTCTAATATATATATATATAACAAAATAATAATAATAATAATAATAATAATAATATATATTTAAACAAAAAGAATAACAAAATATATATATATATATATATATATAAACATATAAAACAAATAAATAATATATATCAAATAATATATATATATATATCTTATTATATTATATATATATATTATTATTATTTAAATCAATATTATATATATATATATTATTATTTAAATAAAAAATGATTGGATCAAATGATTGATACGAAAAAAAAACTTTAAGGGTTCATTTAGTAAAATTTATGGTGTATTTAGCCTCACCCTTTTAGTACATGCCAAAAGTAATAAGAGTTGATTAGTATTTGCAATGATTGGGGAAGTATTAAGTATATAGATGAATGATTCATATGAATGGTGGGGAGGAAAGCTCACTTACCTATCTTTTGTCCATTTTCCTAAGATGGGTCCCTACATATCTTGATTAACTATGATTTTTAATCATTTGAAAAAAGAGTTATAGAAAATATTAAGAAGCAATCAGATATATATATATATATATATAGAGGCTCCGTAAAATGCAACCTTACATTTGTTGTACACCTTACAAACCACAGTGTGTATATATGCAGAACCAGTGTGCGTATATGAACAATGTACATATGCATACGTGCAAGAATATACATATAATAGACATACATTCATATGAGATAATGCATTTATACATCTTAGATTATGCATATATGCAAATTGGTTTGTAAGGAATTCAACAAATACATGGTTTGTATTTGATTTGTACCCTATATATATATATAATTTTTTTTATATTTTTTTAATTGTGGTGTTTGGATCAGATTATGTGTTTAATCTCATTAAACTCTAAAGATAATAAGTCAATAAATAATCTAGTGTTCTTGGAAAAACTCCAAATGAGTATCTATAAAAAGGAACTTTAAAGTCTGTTATCACTTAAATTACCTCTGAAAGTTTAATTTTTGGTTTATTCAAGGGTAAAATTGCACAAAAGTAGTAAATATGGAAACTAATATTTAAAACATTTATTTTACTTTTATTCGATTTATCATTGTCTAAAAAAAGCAACTACGATGGATCACTATATTTAAAGTAGGGGTGTGCAACGGTCGGGTCAGGCCCCAAAACCTCAAACCCGATCGGGTATCGGGTGGAAATTGTGGAACCCGAAACCCGTCCAAAGTAGAGTTCGGGCCTCGGGTTTCGGGTGAGTTCGGGTCTCGGGTTTTCGGGTCGGGTGGGGTCGGATTGGGACTTATATATATATAGGGTCCCCTTCTTTTGTTAACCAGTCATTTAGTGTTAACTACGTTAACTAATCTGGACCCTTAAAAATCAAGATCAATGGCTTAGATCAAAAACATATTTTAATTCATTTTTAAACAAAAAACACGGCTAAAGCATATGTGCAGAGGGGTATTGTGGTCATTTAATAAATCTTGATATGGAAACAAGAAAAAGAGAAAGCTACATTTAAGGGATATGACTTATCTGATGGTTACTCCAAACGCGTTTCTCTCTCTCTCTCCAATCTCCAAATCGGCACATATCATCCAAAAGTCAAAAAGTGGTCCCCAAATCTCTTAAAAAATTAGTTCGATCAGCCCCGTTTTCAAAATCGATTTTTAAAAATAGAGTGATACCACCTCCAATTTCGTTCGATTCGAGTGCATCGAAGATACTAATCGTGGGTTTCAAAATATAGTCGAAATCGTTACCAAATCGATCAAACGCAAATCGACTACAAATCGATTCGTTGTAGAGGGTAAACCGCACGAAAACTCTCAACAAAACAGTGCTCTTCAGATTATAGATTGAAGATAATGACAAAAAGAAAAGGTAAAAATTTCGAGTTCTAGGGTTTTGAAATCGATTTATGTTCTAGGTAGGGCTGTAAACGAACCGAACGTTCAGCAAACTGTTCGTGAACTGTTCGGCGGGAAGTTCGTTTATATTCGTTTATTTAATAAATGAACGAACATGAACACGTTTTTTGTTCGTTTAGTTAAATGAACGAACATGAACAATGGTCTCGTTCGTTCATTTATGTTCGTGAACGTTCGTTCGTTTACATTCGTGAACGTTCGTTCGTTTACATTCGTGAACGTTCGTTTATGTTCGTTTATGCTTGTTTATACATAAACATATTTATATAATATGAAATTAATGTGTAAAATCATCAAGTAAATTGATCTTTTATAATTTATTTTTCATACCTCTTAAGTTAACCCGGTTTTTCATTTTGTTAAGGTATTTTTTACGAATGAAATGATGAGTATGGTGGTTTTTTTGTTCATTTGGGTTCGTTCGTTTATATTCATGTAATACCCCGGGTAAGTTCGTTAGTTAAATGTTAGTTCCGTTAAATTTTGTTAACTTTAAAATTTGAAGTTAAAGGTAAGTTTGGGTTAAATTATAAGTTTAGGGGTGCTTTGGGTCATTAATGAATAGCTTAAGGTCTAATGGGTAAATATGGTTAGATATTATCCCTTAGGATATCCAGATATTTCCATTATCAGCTAACACCATAAAATTCAGTGTGTGTGTGTGTGTTATTGAGACCAAAAGAAAGGAAGAAGAAAAGAAGGGTTAGGGATTCAAATTGGTGACCTTGGAAGTGAAATTAAGGTATGTTCCTTTGTATTTTATGTTTGTAATTGCTTTTGGAAGGTTTCTATCGGATTAGAATAGTCAATTACACATCTGGTATTGATTCAGTCGAAATCTGGGTAGAAAATGGATGAACAGTCAGAGGTTTTCGGATAGGATGAAGGTATCCAGATAGTTTTGTTGGTAGTGTCCGGATAGTGTTCTAAATGTGTCCGGACGATTCTTGCATCCGGTAGGTTCCTATTTTCATTAAGTTTCCGGACGATTTTAGATACCGGATGGAGTCCGGATCACTGTGGTTTCCGGATGCGTCCGGATTGAACATGCTGTCCGGAAAGTTGGGGTTGTCCGGATTGGTTGTGTTGTCCGGAAAGCCCTGCTGTTCGGATAGTTTTGTGTTGTCCGGATAGTTTGGTTGTTTGATCAATTTTGAGAGTTTAGATTCTTTTGGGTATCCAATGACCTGTGTCTTGTTAATTATTGGATGGGGAATGAATGAGGACTAATGCATTATGGACTCGACTTAAGTTCGGGTTTGGGGGTAACATTTGAGGATTAGAGTTATCTAGAGTACTTAGCTTTAGTAAGACTTATGTGTTTTGTATGGTAAAGAAATATCTGCATCTATTTGTTTCAGATACTGTGAATCGAAGGTGAAAGCTGAGTTCTTTGTGGAAGGAGTTTTGGATAAGCAAACAAGTGAGTTTTTACTTAAAATGTTTTCTAACTGGAATACATATATGTGAATGAGTGTAATAATGTGCATATTGTGTTTATATGAGTATTACACTACATGGGTGCTAGTTGGTCGGGCTTAGGACCGGTGTATGTTGGTTGTACAGAGGGACAGTGGTGTTGGCTGTATTTAGTACAGTGGTGTAAATTGATTAGTTGACTCGCAACCAATTAATATGGCCAAGAGAATGAGATGGAAAGATACATGATGCATGAGTCTTAATTGGTATTCTTATGTGAATTATGTGTATGATGTTGTGCAAATGGTTTTTAACTAACGGGAATTTTCTCACTAGACCTCAAGGTCTAACCCTCATTTTGTTTTAAAAATATGTATTCCAGGTCGTGGATCGAGTAAGAGCAAATAAGAAGGTTAAACCGCGAATAGCTTTTGGAGGACTATGTAGTTGAAGACTATGATGTGTTTAATAGATATAGCATGTTGTTAGTAGTGATGTAATTTACTATGTAAACGTTTGTAATGATGTAATGAATGTTTGTAAAAGACTAGGGGACCGTATTTGTTATATAATGTATCTCTTGTTTTAACGGCGTTATGCAATGTATGCTATTTGAACTACGTATGGGAATCCGGGTCGTTACAAATGGTATCAGAGCCCTAGTTTAAGGGATTTAGGTATTAGTATCTGTACCTAGACTTAAACTGCATGTGAAGTAGGATGTCCCTATTATTGTAGAACATTGGGGTGTTAAATATAAAAAGGTAGAAGGAACATCATGTAAGGTAAGTTCATTTTACACCTGACCAGTGTAATTGTGATATTACAGGTACATGTTTGAACTGGAATACCTTGTTATATGGGGTATGTGCTTATGTGTATATTAACCTTGTCTGAATCAACAGAATGGCAAGTGGTACTAGACAAACGAATCGGGAAGGAGGAGGAAATCCGAATAGAACAAACCCAACAGCCGGAGGAAGGGAAAGAAGGGGAGAAAGAGGTGGAGGCAAAATTGGAGGTAGAATTGGGAGTGGAACTCTGCCGCGAGGTAATGAATTTGTTACTAGGGACGATTTAACAGCCGAAATGGGAAGACTGCAGGCCAGTATACAAGCCATGTTGGATCGAACTCGTCATAATGAAGCTGATACACCAGATCCTGGTCAGGAAAATGAGATGCCTATTACACCTACCATCACACCAATACTAAGAAAGTGTGACTATAAAATGTTCTTAAGTTGTAAGCCTCCAACTTACTCGGGAGATCGGGATCCAGTGAAAGCTATGAAGTGGCTGAAGGAAATAGAAGCCATCTTCAAGACTAGTAAATGCGCTGAAGATGATAGAGTACTCTATGGAACTGCAATGTTGAAAGGCGATGCCCTATACTGGTGGGAAGCACATATGACCTCGGGAGGATCTGATATATATTCTACTTACTCTTGGGAAGAATTCGTGATAGCTTTCAGGAAACAGTTTTGTCCTCAAGCCGCAGTTAAACAATTGGAAGGGGAGTTTATGAACTTGCAGCAAGGGAATTTGTCAGTTCGGGACTACACCGCTCGTTTCTTGGAAAAGTCTCGTTTTGCGGAATACTACGTTGCTACGGAGGCCATGAAGATTGAAAGGTTTATCTTTGGGTTAAATGCAGAAGTCAGAAGTTTTGTGATTGCTAAAGGACCAGAAACTTTCTCCGCCGCAGTAGACGCCGCAGAAACCGTGGAACAAGATAAAGGGAGAAGTACTAGTGATAAGAATGTGGGAAAAAGAAAGTGGGAAGGACTGCAGTATGATCCGAAGAAGTCTAGGTTCAGCGATTTGATAACCGTCCACCTTTCCGACAAGTTGAAAGACCTTGTCCAAAGTGCCACCGTTTTCATCAAGGAAGTTGTCAAGTGGAGCCTAGAAACTGTTATAAGTGTGGAAAGATCGGTCATATTGCTAAAGACTGTCGAGTAGTTAGATTTTGTTACTCGTGCAATTCTCTTGATCACCTTCAATCCGATTGTCCACTGAGGAGAATACAACCGGGTGGTACGTCAGTAAGATCAACGGGTGTTAGACCGGTAGTACCAAGGCCAAAAGTACCAAGAGTAAGGGGTCGTGCCTTCCAGATGACAGAGCAAGAAGCAGATGAGATTTCTGATGTGGTTACATGTACATTCTTAATAAATTCTACACGTGCTAAAGTGTTATTTGATTCCTGTGCAAACCGATCGTTTGTGTCGCCTTCTTTTGCTGCCTATATGCATTTAAAGCCTAAAGTGTTAGATCATGCGTTAATGGTAGATACGGCTAATGATAATCAAGTACCGGTTAATGAGGTATTTGATAGTTGTGTGATAAACATAGATGGGTGTGGAGTGCCTATTCAGTTATTTCCTATAGCCTTGATCGAGTTTGATGTGGTAGTGGGAATGGATTGGTTAGCCGAGAATCAGGCTAATATAGTTTGTGATAAGAAGTTGATAAATGTTGTCTTACCTGAGAAGGGACCAGTAGTGATTTATGGTGACCGTAGAAATCATCAGTCTTGCCTTATCTCTTTGTTGAAAGCTCGTAAGTGTATCAATAAAGGCTGCTCAAGTTACTTAGCTTATGTAGTAGATAGTAAGCTAGAAAAGAATAAGATGGGAGATATTCCGATTGTTAGTGAATTTCCGAAAGTTTTTCCAGAAGATCTGACTAGTCTTCCGCCCGTTAGACAGGTAGAGTTTGGTATAGATCTGATTCCTGGAGCCGCTCCTGTTGCCCGTGCACCGTATCGTTTAGCACCTCCAGAGATGAAAGAGATGATGACTCAACTGCAGGATCTTTCAGATAAAGGCTTCATCAGACCCAGTTCTTCGCCGTGGGGAGCACCGGATCTGTTTGTGAAAAAGAAGGATGGTTCGATGAGGATGTGTATTGATTATCGGGAACTGAATAAGCGCACGATCAAGAATAAATATCCGCTTCCCAGAATTGATGACCTCTTCGATCAATTAGTTGGAGCTTGTTATTTCTCCAAGATTGATCTAAGATCTGGCTACCATCAATTGAAGGTTAAAGAAGAAGACGTTCTGAAAACTGCTTTTCGCACACGGTATGGTCACTATGAATTCTTAGTGATGCCTTTTGGATTGACAAACGCTCCAGCTGCTTTTATGGATTTAATGAATCGGGTATGTAAGTCGTATCTCGATAGATTTGTTATTGTATTTATCGATGATATACTTATTTATTCCCGATCCAAAGAGGATCATGCACAACATCTTCGGTTAATTCTAGAATTGTTAAAGAAGGAACAGTTATACACTAAGTTCTCTAAGTGTGAATTATGGCTACGGGAAGTTCAGTTTCTGGAGCATGTAGTTTTCGAGAAAGGTATTCAAGTTGATCCGACGAAGGTAGAAGCAATTGAAAAATGGGAACCGCCGAAGACGCCAACAGAAGTACGAAGTTTTCTGGGTTTAGCCGGTTACTATCGAAAGTTTATAAAAGATTTTTCTCGTATCGCTACGCCTCTCACTAAGCTAACCCGGAAGAATCTAAAGTTCGAATGGAAAGCAGAACAGGATGAAGCATTCCGAATATTGAAAGAGAAATTATGTAGCGCACCGATACTAGCATTACCTGAAGGTTCCGATGGCTTTGTTGTTTATAGTGATGTTTCCAAACTGGGATTGGGATGTGTACTTATGCAGCGAGGAAAGGTTATTGCTTATGCTTCTCGTCAGTTAAAAGATCATGAAAGACAGTATCCTACACACGACATGGAACTGGCAGCAGTTGTTTTCGCGTTGAAGATTTAGAGACATTACCTTTACGACTCTAAATGTCAAATTTATACTGATCATAAGAGTCTCCAACATCTTTTCGATCAGAAGGAACTAAATATGAGGCAAAGAAGATGGCTAGAATTGGTGAATGATTACGACTGTGAAATCCTTTACCATCCGGGAAAGGCGAATGTGGTAGCTGATGCACTAAGTCGTCAAGAAAGGAGTGGAACAATAAAAGCTATTTCCCTACGAGCTGAACTCCTACCTAACATCTTTGACGAATTGCAGAAGTGTCAAATAGAAGCTTTTCAAGAAGAACACTTGAAACCAGAACGGTTAGTGGGTACATCAGCATTGCTTGTAAAATATGATCGTAGGTTGTTGTGTTTGGGAAACAGAATCTGGGTGCCTCATTTGGGTGGTTTACGTGATCGTGTACTACAAGAAGCTCACCAATCTCGTTTCTCTATTCATCCAGGTACGAACAAGACGTACAAAGATATGAAACAATTTTATTGGTGGCCGGGAATAAAAAGGAGTATTGCTCAGTATGTGGAGGGTTGTACTACTTGTAAGAAGGTGAAGATTGAACATCATAAGCCGTTTGGGCAATTACAGCGTTTAGAAATACCGATGTGGAAATGGGATCATATTACTACAGATTTCATCACGAAGTTACCAAGAACTCCGAAAGGGTTTGATGCTATTTGGGTGATCGTTGACAGGTTGACAAAGTCTGCTCACTTCCTACCAATAAAGGAAACCTATTCGTTGGAAAGACTAGCCAAACTGTATATCAATGAAATAGTAACTCAACATAGAGTTCCAATCTCGATTATTTTTTATCGTGGCAGCCGTTTTACCTCAAGATTCTAGAGAAGTTTTCAAAAGGAAATGGGAACGCAGATAAATTTAAGTACAATGTACCATCCTCAAACTGACGGTCAGAGTGAACGAACGATTCAGACTTTGGAAGATATGTTACGGTCCTACATTGTTGATTTTGGGGGATCGTGGGATAAGCACTTACCCTTGATTGAATTTGCCTACAACAACAGTTATCACTCCAGCATACAAGCGGCACCGTTTGAAGTTCTGTATGGTAGAAAATGCCGAACGCCTCTGTGTTGGAACGAAGTGGGAGAGAAACAGTTAGCAGGGTCAGATATAGTCCAGTTGACCGCGGATAAGATTTCTCAGATTCGGGAACGATTGAAAGTGGCTCAAGATAGACAGAAAAGCTACGCCGACCGACGCCGAAAGCCGTTAGAATTCCAAGTTGGAGATTTTATGATGTTAAAAGTCTCGCCTTGGAAAAGAGTCATCCGATTTGGGAAACAAGGTAAACTGAGCCTGAGGTACATTGGACCGTTTGCAATTACAGAAAGGATTGGTGAAGTAGCCTACAGGTTGGATCTTCCGTCAGAGTTAAGCAGGATTCACAACGCGTTTCATGTATCGAATTTTCGAAAGTGTCTAGTTATGCCAGATCAGGCAGTGTCTCTACCTGATATACAGGTTGATGAAAAGTTGAATTATGTAGAAGAACCAGAAGCCATTGTGGACCGTAAAGTTAAGGTGTTGCGGAATAAGGAGATCAGACAAGTGAAAGTACAATGGCGACATCATAGAGGTCAGGATGCTACTTGGGAATCAGAATCAGAAATGAGAACTAAGTACCCGTTCCTTTTTGCCTAAACCGAATTCCGGGACGGAATTCTTTTGAGGGGGAGATGATGTAATACCCCGGGTAAGTTCGTTAGTTAAATGTTAGTTCCGTTAAATTGTGTTAACTTTAAAATTTGAAGTTAAAGGTAAGTTTTGGTTAAATTATAAGTTTAGGGGTGCTTTGGGTCATTAATGAATAGCTTAAGGTCTAAAGGGTAAATATGGTTAGATATTATCCCTTAGGATATCCAGATATTTCCATTATCAGCCAACACTAGAAAATTCAGTGTGTGTGTGTGTTGTTGAGACCAAAAGAGAGGAAGAAGAAAAGAAGGGTTAGGGATTCAAATTGGTGACCTTGGAAGTGAAATTAAGGTATGTTCCTTTGTATTTTATGTTTGTAATTGCTTTTGGAAGGTTTCTATCGGATTAGAATAGTCAATTACACATCTGGTATTGATTCAGTCAAAATCTGGGTAGAAAATGGATGAACAGTCAGAGGTTTCTGGATAGGATGAAGGTATCCGGGTAGTTTTGTTGGTAGTATACGGATAGTGTTCTAAAGGTGTCCGGACGATTCTTGCATCCGGTAAGTTCCTATTTTCATTATGTTTCCGGACGATTTTAGATACCGGATGGAGTCCAGATCACTGTGGTTTCCGGATGACGTCCGGATTGAACATGCTGTCTGGAAAGTTGGGGTTGTCCGGATTGGTTGTGTTGTCCGGAAAGCCCTGTTGTCCGGATAGTTTTGTGTTGTCCGGATAGTTTGGCTGTTTGATCAATTTTGAGAGTTTAGATGTTTTTGGGTATCCAATGACCTGTGTCTTGTTAATTATTGGATGGGGAATGAATAAGGGCTGAATGCATTATGGACTCGACTTAAGTTCGGGTTTGGGGGTAACATTTGAGGATTAGAGTTATCTAGAGTACTTAGCTTTAGTAAGACTTATGTGTTTTGTATGGTAAAGAAATATCTGCATCTATTTGTTTCAGATACTGTGAATCGAAGGTGAAAGCTGAGTTCTTTGTGGAAGGAGTTTTGGATAAGCAAACAAGTGAGTTTTTACTTAAAATGTTTTCTAACTGGAATACATATATGTGAATGAGTGTAATAATGGGCATATTGTGTTTATATGAGTATTACACTGCATGGGTGCTAGTTGGCCGGGCTTAGGACCGGTGTATGTTGGCTGTACAGAGGGACAGTGGTGTTGGCTGTATTTAGTACAGTGGTGTAAATTGATTAGTTGGCTCGCAACCAATTAATATGGCCAAGAGAATGAGATGGAAAGATACATGATGCACGAGTCTTAATTGGTATTCTTATGTGAATTATGTGTATGATGTTGTGCAAATGGTTTTTAACTAACGGGGATTTTCTCACTAGACCTCAAGGTCTAACCCTCATTTTGTTTTAAAAATATGTATTCCAGGTCGTGGATCGAGTAAGAGCAAATAAGAAGGTTAAACCGCGAATAGCTTTTGGAGGACTATGTAGTTGAAGACTATGATGTGTTTAATAGATATAGCATGTTGTTAGTAATGATGTAATTTACTATGTAAACGTTTGTAATGATGTACTGAATGTTTGTAAAAGACTAGGGGACCATATTTGTTATATAATGTATCTCTTGTTTTAACGACGTTATGCAATGTATTCTATTTGAACTAT
The DNA here is from genome assembly GCA_033807775.1 of Saussurea involucrata. NCBI lineage: Eukaryota > Viridiplantae > Streptophyta > Magnoliopsida > Asterales > Asteraceae > Saussurea > Saussurea involucrata. The sequence goes on from CM066317.1 coordinate 83,595,491, forward strand.
GTATGGGAATCCGGGTCGTTATAGTTCATTTAAGTTCGTTCGTTTATGTTCATTTAAAGTCGTTCGTTTACGTTCGTTTATGTTCATTTAAATTCGTTCGTTTAAGTTCGTTTAACTCTTAATGAACGAACATAAACGAACACGAACAAACAAAAATTCTTAACGAACGAACATGAACACAAAAAATCTCGTTCGTTTACCGTTCGTGTTCGTTCTTTTGTTCGGTTAAGTTAAACGAGCGAACATGAACAAGCCTTCGTTCGTGTTCGTTCGGTTCGTTTACAACCCTAGTTCTAGGGTTTTGAAATGGGTTCATGTTTTTGTTGTTCAGTTACTAAGAAGATCGATAGGGCTGAAGATATGGTTGTTAATAGTGGAGGTGTTGATAAAGAAGTTGTTGAATAACAAGTTGCCATACCGAAAAAGGGTCAAGAACAAGTTAAAGGTATATTTAGTTAAGATGATTAAGTTTTTGTTCCATACTGATAGATTTTCAATTTCTGTGTCATAAGTTTTTGGCATTCTGCTAATTGATACTACAATACTAAAATTACCATGTTAATTTCTGTCTAAAGATAGTGGTGATTTGATTTTATGTGCATATATGAATTTTGTAGTAAGTGCATATATACAAGTTTGATATGTGCATATATGCAAATGTGAAATGATGGAATTATTTTTTTCGTGTTATAATTGCATATATGCAATTTGAGATGTATGCATATATGCTTCATGCGTAAAGATTACGTATATACAGTTTTATTAAGTGCATATATGCAACTCTCTAATGTGCATATATGCAAATAATTCTATGTGCATATATGCAACTTATGGAATGTGCGTATATGCAACTTATGTAGGTGTTTTTCCCTGTTGTAGTACCACCATTCTACTATTTGATCGTTGTGAACCTTAAGAATCCAGCGTTTATAGTTATAGACACGGAGGAGCGTGAAGGTAGAATAGCACAGTTGGATGACAAATATGCATATTCGTTGGTAATGTTAATATATGAACTTTGATTTATTAATCATCAATCCAAATGTGTTACTTATATTAATGTAATGTTTTTTCTTTTATTAACAGCAACTCATGATGACCATGCATCTACACAAAGTGGGATACATGCAATATCAACAGTTTGAGGAAATGTTGCCAATAAAGTTTAAAGTACGATGGCAAATGACAAAAAATCAAATCGACCAAGGCGTTGAGTTGATGAGGAACATGGAGACATACATGGGTGAGGAACCAAACAAATGGGTAAACGGCCTGTATAAGGAGAGCACCAAACAGAAAAACCAACTCAGGCAACTGCGGTCAAAGTATGTCACGAAGATATTGATGAGTGAGGCGAACCTCAAGAAACACGCGATACCGATGGAGGTGGCCAAGTTTCACGAAAAGCAGGAAAAGACAAATTTAGTTGGCAAATAGTTGATAAGGTGGAAATCATTGGTTGATTGAATAGTTGTGCTTAAAAAATAGGTTTATTTTTGGTTGTGGTTGCAGTGCGTGTTAAAACACTATTGGGTTAGATTTTTGGATACTGATTGTTGCATCGTGTGTTAACACAGTTTTTGGTTAGATTTTTGGATATTTATCGTTTTGTTTTAATCAGTATGATTGGGTTATGATAGTGGGCTTAACATTCTCAGTATATGCTAGTAACGTAGTTCTAATAAGTGCATATATGCACATATCATAATGTGCATATATGCTATTCTCTGATATGCTTGTTGTGGGTGTAAAATATGCATATATGCACTTTAGATATGTGCATATATGCACTTATGATATGTGCATATACGCACTTATGATATGTGCATATATGCAATTTTGATATGTGCATATATGCAATTTGATATGTGCCTATATGCTGCATGTGTAAAATTTACATAATTGCAGATCTAATAAGTGCATATACGCAATTCTCTAATGTGCATACATGCTATTATCTGATATGAATGTTGTGGGTGTAAAATATGCATATATGCAATTTTGATATGTGCATATATGCAATTTTGATATGTATATGAATTCTGTAAAATGTGCATATATGCATATCAAGCATAAGTGAAAAATTGGGTATACGAATTCTATGAAAGTAAGTACATATTGGAAAAACATATATGAGAACTGACGATAATTCTTTGATACTTGTATGTTTTTGATTAATACGGTCTAAAACATAAAACAAGTTATTCAATGACATGAATATGTCGAAACCAAAACAAACAACATAAACAATGCAAAGTTTGTTACCAAAACAAAAAATAATAAAGATCCGACGTCCAATAATTAAAATAAAACAAAGTAACTAACATATGAATCAAGATCGAGCTACTGACGGACAATTGCGAGAATCATGACCGTTAGACTGTCCACATTTCTTGCATTTGCGTTTCGGCTGCTTACTCTTCGACTGAATCCTCTCAGAAATACTTATCAACCGTTTACCCGTGCCACATCCCTTGTTTCTAAGACCACTCGGGGGTACTATATCCACATCATTTGGAACTGAAACACCGTAATACTCAGTAATTGCATCCATCTTCTGCTGTGATGGATGTTCATACGGTAACTGGGATCTTGCCTCGTTCTTGAAGTTTCCAAGTACTTCATTTAGCTTAACTAACAATGGTTTATCATTGCGTCCTGTAAAATGACCCGGCTTCTTGGTAAGATGAAAAAACATCGTTCACCTTTGGTTTAAACTGAACAGGAACATTGGGAATCCATAACTTTGAACCATCAACTGTCTCGATGACCTCATCTTGTGCTTCAACATCTGGAGGACAAAATGTAATTGAACATGCAGGCATAAAAAATTTAGGTCATCATAGTAGTAGAAGTAGAATAAACAGTACAAAAAACACTGCATTGCATATATGCACAAACATTGTATAAATAATATGTGTAGTTGTTCCTATACCAGAAACTAAATTAAACAATACATAAACTACTGCATTGCATGTATGCAGAATCATTACATAAATAATAATTATTATTGTTCCTATAGCAAACTAAAAATGCTTTACGTCACATAATACAAGTTAATGTAATAAATTAAAAATATTAAAAAATTTACAAAAAAAAGCATTTGAATGGAGATTTATAATTCCATCATCATCGAACCCAAAAAAAAACCAGTAAACAATACATACACTGCATATATGCACATGAAAAATACCGCACGTAATAATTAACAAAAGCGAACACCATAACGCGAAACGCTACAGAAACCCTAACTCAGAACGCCTAACAAAACCAATAATTAAAATTAAAATACAAAAAAACAAACCTACAGAATCTTCATCGTTGATCGGCTCTTCAACATTACTCCACGGTGTCGGGTTACAATCATCAACATCATCAAAATCAAAGTCTCCAACACTGCGGGTCTGCACATGGGTACTAACATGTGTAAGAACACCATCCTTCACCAAAGTTTGTTCTTCGATATCGTTGGAATAATCATTCTGATTAGAAACCGAAGACCGAAACATTGAAACACCGCTTTCTTCTTGAGTAGAATTCATGATCGATTATGAACGAACCAGTAAAATCTGGAAAATATTATTAATGATATGATAATATTAAGAAAAAAGATGGATCGATTATGAAGGAACCATTAAAAACTGGAAAAGATTTATTAATGATATGATAAGATTAAGAAAAGAGATGACGAAGATTATCTTTAATATTAAACTAAAATATATTCAAAACTGCCATGTATTGGAGGCGTGAATCATGCAACCATAACTTACTGGAAATAAAAAAAATATTCTTCCAGAAATACCCCTGCCTAAACCGTCCAGAATGTCGCAAAACCAAACTTCATACTTGATTCCTATTGGTTGATAATAGTTAATAGGGTTAATACTAATTTGGGGGTTAACAAAAGAAGGGCCCTCTATATATATATTTATATTTACAACAACCAAATTAAACACACACACACACACAACTGATACTTACACACACAGAGCTCACTTTTAAAAAAAATAATACACACTAAACACCTAAACACACACACACATGCTGGTGATACACACACACAGTAGTCACACACTAAAGATTATGCCTGATCTGAAACCCTGTCCTAAAGATATATTTACACACTAAAGATTATGCCATACCAACAACCGATATATATATATATATATATATATATATATATAGAGAGAGAGAGAGAGAGACGGGTTCAAACGAGGAGCGTAACAATTTAAGAAAACGTGAGGAGCACCTCCCATGTACTGGATCACATGTGATCCACAGCACAAACCGCGCGCTTTTTGCAAACCACGGGACAAACCGCGCGTGTCCAGATTTTTATTTTAGTTGTGAATCACATGTGATCCACTACATGGGCGGAAGCCCCCCGATCAGTTGTGAATCACATGTGATTCAGCAGTTGTGAATCACATGTGATTCAGTACATGGGAGGTGCTCCTCACGTTTTCTTAAATTGTTACGCTCCTCGTTTGAACCTTCCTCTATATATATATATATATATATTTACAATTTATTAAATTAAAAAATATTTTTTTTTAAAAACTTTGGGTTTCGGACGAGTTCGGGTTAGGAAAAACCCAACCCAAACCGAACCGTTTTATCCAAGGTTGCAAGTCGGGTTCGAGGTACTTCGGGTTTCGGGTTATTGGGTGAGCCAAAATCGGCCTAGTCGGGTTTCGGGTCGGTCGGGTTTCGGGTCGGTCGGGTTTTTCGGGTCGGCCGGGTTTTGCTCACCCCTAATTTAAAGTATATAAGCTCATTTGGGGGTGTTTGGGATTGCTTATTTAAAACCACTTTGCTTGTAAAAGTGTTTATTAATTTATGTGATGTCAAACTAGAGTTTTATAAACAGTGTTTGGATTAGCTTATGGTGGTACCAAAACATAATAAGTTAATAAGTTGTTATTTAGAGAGTGTTTGAGATTGCTTATACATGTAAAATAACTAAAAAGTTGATAAGTTGTTTCAAATAAGTCAATAAGTAGTATAACAACTCAGATCCAAAATAAGCGAAAACATCCAACATAAATATATTAGCCAAAACGGCCCCAAAATTTAACTGTAATCAACCAGTACATCAAAAGGTTTGCGGAAACAACCTATACACAACTGATAAATCTACTAACAAAGTCTTGAATTTAAACAAGGAAATAAACTATCTTCCACTCTCGACTCGAGCCTACACCTTCTCTTTGCCCTTGCCCGAGCCTCCTACTACAAGCTTTCCTGAAAATGGGTTTAGTTTGAAAAGCGAGGGTTAGACCATAAGGTCTAGTGAGTTCCCTCTACAACCACCTTCGCGCCATAACAAGATTTATAAAGTGAATTATAAACATTCATAAACATTTTGGTGCATTGAAAACAATAAACTTTCATCAACAAATGGCTACACATAGGGTGGCACACTAAAGTCCCGTACACCGGTGACAACGTGTCAGCCTAAATACTGCCTTAATTGGACACACCCTCCATGGCATAAACGGGACACACACCCCGGTATGAGCAATGGCGGGACACCCCCCCCCCCCCTCGACTTAGTCGTATCACGTCCACTTTCATACACATGCATACATATTAACTCAATCTTATCAAGTATGATTAACGTGCAGTTTTATATAGGAAACAAACATACAGTTTTATAACATCTCATGCGTTTAAAATAGCATACAGATCAAGACATTTTCAATTAAGCCAAAATCTCAATCTCTTCCTCTCTGGTTGAACCGATCTCAATCTTCCCAAAATTCAGATATTTTCCACTAAAACCGACTCCTTAATTTATACCCCAAACTTTGTTTATCTACTTAACACAACCCTTCAAGTTACTATTAATTTCACCTTTGATCCTTCAACATCAAATTATAACATAATTGCTAAAATAACACATTCAAAATTTTAAACATTGTTCCATAATAAACATACAACAATTATGGAAATTTCGAGGTGTTATAATTTAAAACAAATGATTCCCCTTACCGGACAATCCTTTGTAAGGTGATCGGTCTTCCCACATTTAGAGCAAGGGGTGAGACTAATGTTGCATGTGCCATGATGTTTACTCCGGAATTTCGGGCACCACCTTGCCTCTCGACGGTTATCAAAACTCCGTCCCCCCATAAATGGTCGGGACCTCTTGAGAGGACCGGGATTGCTTTCCCATCTTGTATTCTTTCCTACTACCGCTATCTCTTCCTTTCCTCGCTCGTAGACGTCTTCCATGATCTGAGGCTCCTTTAATGCCTCAGGAAGGGTAGAGGCTTTGGACACACGAACCATTGACAGCATGTCCGCCAGTAGGCCCTTAAGATAGACCTTGATCCTTTCCTTTTTAGTCGGGGCTACACGACCCACCAATCCTAGTTTCTCCATGAATAGTCGGTTGTACTTTCTCACCGACATGTTTCCTTTCTTAAGGTTTTAGAATTCTTCCAAATGTATTGATTAAAGCTATTTTGTTCGTTTTACTGTTTTATAGCTTTATCATATAATTTTTTGTTCTCACTAGGCATTAAGCCTAACATTGTTTCTCAAAATGACATGTATATCAGGTTCATGTAACAGTAGGGATCCAAAGGCCTAGGCAGAAAGATTGGTTGTCGGTAATGGCACTTTTGGGAATGACAGTTTTGATAGTTGATGTTATGTTGACATATTCTTTTGGAGATAATAGTGACACTCGTTCGTAATCTGAACTTAGATTGTCTAGATTAGTAGGTTTTCAATTATCATTTGTTCCTCCTAAGGTGTAAACACTATACAATTTCCCCTTTTTGGGTGATCTTATTTACATAGATGTATGTTCTATATCAAAATTTCAAGTTTAAATTTACTCCTATTTTAGGGGTATCCCTAACGGTACCACATACAGTTGTTTATATGTTAATTAAAGTGTGAGTGCGGTCAAGTAAGATACGCCGAGTATTGAATTGATTTCATATTTATATTCATGTAAACAGTTCATGTTGAATCAATAAAATCGACGAAATCAATTGAGGAATATTTGGGTTAGTAATGAGCAGGGATGATCTTGTTTTTTTATTTATTATTTATTTATAAAAAGTTTCAATGTTAACTTCTTTTAGTGATTTAATTCATCTTCCAAACTCCTGTGATTTGAAGTAGTATCATTTGTTATTTCGGTTTAAGGTTAGTTGTATTTGAGTTCAGTCAGTTAATTTTGAGCAGTCAATCTTTGTAACACCCGTGCAAATCAATTTAACACAATCAATTAGCTTGACCACTAACTTTCTGACAAGAACGATACTCGACCAACCTCTTATTGGATTAAGTTAGGTTTATAAATTTAAACCTTGTTGTGCATTTGACGATGCGTGCATCAGACGTGATCGTTCACGAGACAGGTATCAAGTCAACGTCAACTGTCAAGTTTGGTTCACTCAACCACTCAGGTCGGACATCGGGAATTATTGTGAAGGTCTTGTAGAGAAGAATCATCAAGGTCCGACATGGGGAATTATTGTGAAGGTCTTGTAGAGAAGAATCATCAATACTAAATCGTACAAAATGGTGGTTGAAACTCCATCTAATGCATTTTTATGTAATTCGGGATATTGTGACGATAGTAACTTCAATAATTACTTCCGACCATCTTCGGTTTCACTTGAACAAACTAAAAAGATGATATACACTTTTTAGTGGACTTTTGATTTGTAGGAATGATATTGAGAAATTTGGATTTCGTGGAAGGATTTGGAATCTTTGTTGTGTTGGGTTTGTAAGATTTGAAATGGAATTGAGAACTCTATTATTTATATATAATTTAAAAAATGGATTATAATTAAATTACCTTTTATTGGTTGATTGTTACAAACGAATGATTTTAACATACTTTAAAACATTATTACAAACAAATCCTATAAAATTCCGTGAAATACCAACTACCTCAATGTAATTTCTAAATCCAATATTTATCGTATTTCGTTAAAATTCCTGACTTTTAATTCCAGATTTTTTTTTAAAACTAAACACGGGATCGAAATGAAATTCAATTATAAACCCCACCAAATCTCGAAATAATCATTATAACTTGGTTGCTAAATTTCCAACAGATCTTAAGCCCATTCCAGGGTTGTCTAATTGAAGCCACTGGATCCTTATTGAGAAACTGGGCCGATAAAGAAGACTAATTAAGCCCAATAAAAATTTACCAAATTAAGCCCAAGTTAATAAAATAAAATGGCAATTTTTTTATCATGAGCATTCATGAATGGACAAAAAAACATGAGCAATTAGGAATCATATTATATAAAAATATAAGTTCAATAAAAAATGAAGGTTAAAGTTGTCATTTATCTTTTTCAAATAACTTATTCAGTATAATAAATAAATAACAAGTTAACTTAATTTACACAGACAACTTAATTGATACAGATATCTTAATTCATATCATCAAACAATCTCTTAGAAGCCGTTTACCAAATGTTTATCAGATAAAAATCACTACTCTTATTTACCTTATTGTTAAAATATATTAGAATATAACCAATCTTGACAATCTAAATATCTAACTTATTTTGTTTGTAATGCTTTTAATTGTACGAGGGTCTTTTCTGTCAATTGTTGTAAGATGGAGGATGGCGCTGATAGCTGGTCTACACACAAGGGTAGCGAAGTAGTTGATAGTTGTCGGCAGGATTGTTATGCAAAGGGACTAAACTGCAAATATATACTCATATATATAGAATAAGATTAGGGTTTTCTTTCATAATGTTCAGATTTCTTTAGCTCTCTCTCTCTCTATATTTCTTTAGGGTTTCATTCTGCAGTATATGTTAGAGTTTCATGTTAACCTTCAAATCTCTTGAAGGTATGTAGAGTGTGAGTGAATCTGTAGTGAGGTTTGTTTGTAAATGTTGATATTAAATAAAGTTCTAGTTTAAATATTTTATGATGGTATCAGAGCGTAAAACGATTCTGTGTTCTTTGTTCACCTTTATCGCTAAGATGAATGTGTTCATCTTCATCCTCCGTTGTTAAAACCTCTCTTGTTTGAGACACTGGTTATCTCTTTTTTATCTTCATCGTTTTTGTTAAAATCTCTGTTGATTTTCTCTGTGGAAATACTTGTTGAAAATATTTTTCACATCATATTGCTTAACAAAACATTTTATTTCTTAACTAGTAAGGATCTGATCTTATTTATCAGACCTCTGTTGAGTATCGTGTTCGTTTTGTTTTTTTTTTTGTTTTTTACAAGTTTTCTTGTGAAAAAACAACAATAATCAGTGTTGTTATTTTCCTCTCTTATCTGGTTTGGATCTGGTGTTAAACGTCTTTGTCAACTTTTTTTCTAGATCTGTTTTACTTACTGTGGTCCAACCTTCTTCTTGTTAAGATCTCCTCTAGATCTGTATCTTATCTTTGTAGATGTGGTTCGGATCTCGTGTTTCTGGTGTGGATCTGATATTATAGAGCTGCTCATGGTTGCTCTATCTTGGATCTGTTTTGATCTTACATGTTAAGATGATCTTAGATTTAAACTTATCTCTGTAGATCTGTTTTGAATCTAATGCTCTTTTCCTTTTTCTTTTTTTTTTAAGTTTGGATCTGCTCTTATAGATCTTGTTCAAACTGTTTTCGTGTTAAATTTTCTTCATAAATTTGGATCGTCGCCTTGTTGACTCGATCTAAATCTAGGTTTTATATACTTCTTCAGAGTCATCAGTTTATCACGAGTTTCATCTTGTGACTAACGATTTTTTTCTCCGACTCTGACCGTATATGCCTTTTAAAATCTGAACTAATTTCTTTGTAGATCTGGTTCTGTTTTCTTCTTGTTACTTTGGTAATCCTCTAGTAATAACAGTCAGTGACTCGAGGAAGATCCGTACAGGATCTCATGAATCGAATAGACCTTTTTGTAAGTTCATTGTGATCTGTTAAAATAGAGAAGCTGCTCACATCCTATGACACAATTCCAGAAGACTACCTAAACTGTCTTCTGTATCAACGAGGATCTGTATATTGGACTGTTTTCTCTATTTTCTTTCAATCACAGTTATATTGGACGATTTTCTATATTTTTTTTCAATCACAGAGAAGTTGACCCTATCTGTACCAGTGGTGTTAGACTAGTGCCTCTTTGTTTGTTCAGGTATGTTCTGGACCTAACTGAACCTTACATGTTATGGATTTCTCTTGAGATTCCAGATTGCTCATCGTACTATTCCGTTGTGAATCACTCCTTCCTTACTGTGAGTCAATTCTAGTTATTCACTACTTTTGGAATCACTGTAAGTCCTCGTTCATCTCTCTGTGTGTTACAGTTTTATTTTGTTTGGATAATTGAGTGGTAGACTTGACCTACCATCCATTGAGTGGCAAGAAACCCTGTCTTAGCCCTCAGTTTTTATCCTTGTGTGTTCTTTCGTTCTTATACTGAGTGTTCACTATAACTGGAGTTGAATCTCCTAAGACTCCAGATAATCGATCTCTGATTGGAAAGCTGGACTTTGGAGATCCCCTATATCTCCATCCTAGTGACACTACAGGTGCCTCTATTCAGAATATTAAACTTAATAGGACTGATAATTACAAAGTCTGGTCATGCTCTATGATCCTGGCTTTGGAAACTAAAAATAAATCTGGTTTTGTTGATGGATCTGTCATTCGTCCCAAGGACAACGATGTCCTTGCTAAACAATGGGATAGGTGTAACTCAGTTGTTTTATCCTGGATTCTTAACTCTGTTTCTGAAGAACTGTTTGTGAGTCAAGTGTTTTCTAAAATCACCTATGAGGTTTGGACTGAACTAAAAGAAACCTATGATAAAGTCGATGGCTCTGTCACTTTTAACTTACATCAGAAAATTAATTCATTAAGTCAAAATGGAGCCCATGTTTTCGACTATTATCATAAGTTGAATGCACTATGGAGACAGTTTGATGCATTGGTCAAACTGCCCTCATGCACGTGTGATGCCTCACATGACTTTTCTAATCATAATCAACTAATCAAGTTAATGCAGTTTTTGATGGGCCTGGATGATCATTATGCACACATTCGAAGCAATATCTTAACCTCTGATCCTCTACCATCTGTCAAAACTGCATTCTCCTTGATCTCAAAGGAAGAATCTCACAAAAGTGGGACTCGACCCTCTGAAACCAAGGGTCAACACACAACCTTTTTTGGAAAAACAAATACTAATAAGAAAAATTTTGGAAAAAATCCACTTAATTGTAAACACTGTGGGTTAAATGGACACACAATTGAAAGGTGTTACAAGTTAATTGGTTTTCCAAAAGACTTTCAGTTCAACAAACCAAAAAATGGGCAGTCTTCAAATCTTCTGTTGGTAATGCATGTTCTACTGACAATTCTGTTCAAAATTCAAGTTCTTCTACTTCGTTAACGGAAGATCAAATTAATAAGCTCTTGACCTTGATAGATCACAAACAGTCTGAAGGAATATCTGTCAATATGGCAGGTAATGTTTTCTCTAATATGGGAAATATGTCAAATGTGTCTCATAAGCTATCTAGTTCTGGTTGGAAAATTGATTCAGGTGCAAATCAGCATATGACTACTAACCCTTCTCAACTTGAAAACCTCATGGATATTTCAGATTTAAATCTTAAAGTAACTCAACCAAATGGAGAAGAGGCAAAAATAAACCAAATTGGAAATTACAGATTAAATAATAGAGTCATGTTGCATGATGTGCTTGTTATACCTGATTTTCATGTGAATCTTTTATCTGTACACAAAATTGCTAGAGATAGTAAAATTTTTGCGTTATTTGATGAATATAAGTGTTATCTCCTCCAGGACTTTCAGCCCACGAAAGTTGTGGGGACTGGTAGTGAAAATGGGGGATTATACCTCTTGGATAAACTTGGTATAGGTGAGTCTTTTGACTTAAAATCTCAATCTTGTAATGAATCAAATCTGTCTATAATGTGTTGTGTATCTCTTCAGTTATGACATAGTCGGCTGGGGCAACCAGCTGATCCTGTGCTTAATGTTTTAAAAGAAACACTTGGTCTAGGGAATGATCATCACCTCCCTCCATGTGAAATCTGTCATATGGCCAAACAGGTCCGTGACAAATTCAATCTTAGTAAGCACACTACTAATACACTTGGTGAATTAGTTCATTTGGACCTTTGGGGACCCTATATGGTTCCAAGTAAGGAAGGGTTTAAATTCTTCCTAACTATTGTTGATGATTATTCTAGATGTGTTTGGGTTTACTTATTAAAAACCAAAGATGAAGTGTTTGATAATTTGGTTGCTTTTCACAGTATGCTTGTTACTCAATTCGGCAAACGTGTTAAGACATTCAGAAGTGATAATGGAACAGAATTTGTGAATAATAGAGTAGGTGAGTTTTTTAGAACTAATGGAATTATACACCAAACAACCTGTGTTTAGACACCTCAACAAAATGGGGTGGCCGAACGTAAACATAGGCATTTACTTAACATGGCTAGGGCATTAATGTTTCAAGGGAACATTCCATTGAATATGTGGACCGAGTGCATATTAACTGCTACCTACCTCATTAATCGCACCCCTTCCTCTATATTACATGGAAAATGTCCCTATAAAATTGTTTTTGGGTTTCCCCCTGTTCTCACTCATCTTCGAAATTTTGGATGCCTATGCTTTGCTATGAAACCTAATGTCTCTAATAAATTCTCTGCTAGATCTGAAAAATGTGTTCACTTGGGTTATTCCAACTCAAAAAAGGGTTATAGACTGTATAGTCTAGAAACAAAGCAGATAGTGGTATCAAGGGATGTTAAGTTTTACGAAAATATTTTCCCTTTTACATTGAGTTCTAGTTTTCATGATAAAAATTCAAGTGATGTTAGTTCTTTAAACTTTTTTGATTCTGTGTATTTTCAGACTAATGATCCTACTTACGAAATACCCAATGATGAAATTAGGGTGAATTCTCCAAATGAAAATATGTTAAATCAATCTGACCATAGAAGCAGCCTTGAACTACTTGGAAGCCAAAATAGTGCTGCCGGGTCAAATGACTCTGATAGCAATAAGAGTAGAGATAATACTGCTGAAGCTGCCAGGTCAAATGATCCTGGCAGTACCCAAGGAACCAGTAGTTCACAGGCGGGATTTCGCCAGTTAAGAGTTCGGTCTAATAATGATGAACATTTGGATTCCCCTCCTGAGGGTAGTTATTCTGATTCTGATCAGAATATGACTTCTGTTCGTAAATCAAATAGACCATCGAATTTGCCTAAACAATTTCAAGATTATATTGTTGAGGGTAAAGTCAAATATGGTATTGAAAGAGTTGTAAATTATTCTAATCTGAGTACAAATAATTTTTCATTTGTGTCTACCTTGAATAAATCATTTGAACCTGATAGCTTCTTTGAAGCAAGTAAAGACCAGAACTGGGGAGATACTATGAACACTGAGATGGAAGCCCTGTATAGAAATCAAACATGGGTTTTAACTGCGTTACCACCTGGTCGTAAGGCTATAGGGTGTAGGTGGATTTATAAGATAAAATATAAATCCACCGGAGAAATAGAAAGATATAAAGCACGTCTTGTAGCCAAGGGCTACAGTCAACGTGAGCATCTAGACTACGAAGAAACTTTTTCTCCCGTAGTAAAGATGGTCACGGTGAGATGTGTTATAGCTCTTTCTGTTCAGCATCGGTGGCCATTGTATCAGTTAGATGTGAATAATGCCTTTCTCTATGGAGACTTGGAAGAGGAAGTTTATATGAGTTTGCCCCCGGGGTATTTTTCTCCTGATGACAAAAGGGTTTGTAAGCTTGTTAAGTCCTTGTATGGACTTAAACAAGCACCTCGACAGTGGTACTCCAAACTGTCTTCCTGTTTATTTGAGCATGGTTTTATTCAGAGTACGAGTGACTACTCGCTTTTTACTAAATTTGCAAATGATGTGTTTATAGTTCTGTTAGTGTATGTTGATGATATAGTAATTACAGGTAATTCTGAATCTGAAATTAACTGTGTTAAAAAACATTTGCAGTCAAGTTTTAAAATAAAAGATTTAGGCTATCTGAAATTCTTTTTGGGCATTGAAATTTTGGAAACGGATAAAGGTTTGTGTATCTCACAAAGAAAATATTGTTTAGAGTTATTGAATGACTTTGGATATTTGGGGTGTAAGCCAATAAACACTCAAATGGACGTGAATCTTATAGTTACCGAGTCCGTTGGATCTGAATCCAAAGATCCTCCATTAAAGGATTTTACTGGATATCAACGATTAATTGGTAGGCTTATATATTTGTTAGCCACATGGCCAGATATTTCTTTTGCTATTCAATGCTTAAGTCAGTTTATGCATTCCCCTCGTGTGTCTCATCTAAAGCTTGCACTTAGAGTTTTGAGATATTTAAAGGGTTCTCCTGGTAAGGGTATTTATTTTTCTGAATGTGTACCTACTAATTTTAAGCTTTCTGCATATGTTGATGCTGACTGGGGAAAGTGTTTATCAACACGAAGGTCAGTAACTCGATACTGTTTGTTTCTAGGTAGTTGTATGATTTCGTGGAGAAGTAAGAAACAGACAACTGTTTCTCGCTCCTCTGCCGAATCTGAATATAGAGCGATGGCATCTGCTCTATGTGAAATTATCTGGATTGTTAGTATTTTGACTGAGTTAAATGTTAGCAATTTGCTTCCAATAAGTTTAAATTGTGATAACAATTCAGCCATTCAGATTGCTAACAATCCGGTGTTTCATGAAAAGACCAAGCATATTGAAATTGACATACACCAAGTACGAAATAAAGTGTCAACTGGGATGATTAAAACTGTAAAGGTACCCTCTACTGAAAATCCAGCTGATATCTTTACAAAATCTCTTGGTGTAAATCAACACAATTATCTTATATCAAAATTAAATATGTTAGATCTTTTTAGTGTCAAGATTGAGGGAGGGTGTTAAAATATATTAGAATATAACCAATCTTGACAATCTAAATATCTAACTTATTTTGTTTGTAATGCTTTTAATTGTACGAGGGTCTTTTCTGTCAATTGCTGTAAGATGGAGGATGGCGCTGATAGCTGGTCTACACACAAGGGTAGCGGAGCAGTTGATAGTTGCTAGAAGGATTGTTATGCAAAGGGACTAAACTGCAAATATATACTCATATATATAGAATAAGATTAGGGTTTTCTTTCATAATGTTCAGATTTCTTTAGCTCTCTCTCTCGATTTCTTTAGGGTTTCATTCTGCAGTATATGTTAGAGTTTCATGTTAACCTTCAAAACTCTTGAAGGTATGTAGAGTGTGAGTGAATCTGTAGTGAGGTTTGTTTGTAAATGTTGATATTAAATAAAGTTCTAGTTTAAATATTTTATGAATTATGGAGTAACATACCCAACCATCAAAGTTGATTGATGATAAACATTTATAACCCGATAAGCGCTTATCAATTAAGAATCATCACCCTCACTTACTGGGTAAAACTCTCGATCCTTACCTTCCTCTTACCAGCTAAGATTTTTGGTTCTTGTTATATTCATTCGGTAAAGTAATTTAACCGGTAAACACTTACCAATATAAGTGTTTAGTAAACGACACCTTAATCTCATAAATGATTTGAGAGCTATAAGAAAAGACCATAACTCTTTAACATACATTAGAGTTAATTGAATTGATGTATATTTAGTTTGCAAGTCCTTTTCGGTGTCTTTTGAAACCCTACTATACAAATAAGTTGTTTTCTGAACATTTGAAATCATCGAAGAGAAATATACACTCTTGTTTTTAAATTTTCAACTTTGACCACGAATGGTCTAGAGTCATCGCAGATGAACCTCCATAGTTACAAGACTTTGGCAGCGTCTGGATTCGAACCCGAAGAAGATGAAATTTCCATTACATCCTTTTGATAAGCCTTAACCAGTGCGCCACAACTCACATAGTTATGAATTTGGTATCAGCAAAAGTGTCATTAAATAAGAAATCAACCAAGTAAAATAAAATGTGTAATCTAATTCGAAAGATAATTAAGTAGATGCAAACCTTGGACAATCATTGACAGTGTTTCTACGTTAATGACGGAGGAAGATGATGCGATTAACAAGGCCGAAGTTGAAGATGTTCTTCGTAAAATAACGAATGTTCAAACCTTAAAAAACAAACCCCTGAACCTTAGGTTTGCTTTAATTGAGCCAAAACTCGATGATATTTGATTATTTTTATTAAAAAAATATTCAATGTGTTGTAGAACGAACAATATAGAGAGAATCAATATAGGGAGAATCAAGAATGTAACTTCTCATTAAATCATAAGCCCTTTAAATAGGGATGGTTTACAAAGAGATAATCATGAGATACCAAGTTCTAATCTAACTCTAATGTGTCTATCTCTATCTCTATCTCTATCTCTAACTTCATCATTATCGTCTTATACTTTGACGATGGCACATTTATCTTCAACACTCCCCCTTGTGCCGAGTCAAATGAGTGATGATGCATTATCGTTGCCTCGTTAAAACCTTTCGTCAAAATAAAAACCCAATGGGAAAAAATAAAACTAGGACGAAGGAAAGAGTACAACGCACCTTTTATAGACTATTCCTTTAGCCTAGTATTCCCTAAGATTTGTACATCAACCACGGGAGTTAAGAAAACAAGATGGTATATATAAACAGTTGCCTCACTAAAACTTTACACCAAGGAACAAAACCCAATGGGAAAAATAAAACCTTGGGTGAAGGAAAGAGCACAACATACCAATATCACATGTATAGTAGACTCCCCCTTTTGTCTACTACTCCCCCTGATCCGTACGTTGATCAAGGGAGTTTGGAAAGTCTCCGCATTACAATACTTTCCACATGTTTCTCAAATGTGGCCTTAGGTAGTGATTTGGTGAACAAATCAGCCATATTCTCCTCAGACCTTACTTGATTCACTTGAATATTAAGGAGAGTCTGTTGTTGCTGATTATAGAAAAACTTCGGCGAAATATGTTTTGTATTATCACCCTTGATATATCCTAATTTCATTTGTTCGATACAAGTTGCATTATCTTCGTATATGCATGTAGGATTTTTAGTGGTTGAACTTAAACCACTTGCCTCTATAATATGTGTAATGACAGATCTTAGCCATATACACTCTCGAACTGCCTCATGTAAAGCAATAATTTTTGAATGGTTCGAGGAGGTAGCTACAAGGGTTTGCTTGGTAGATTTCCAAGAAATCGTCGTGTTCCCAATTGTAAACACATATCCCGTTTGGGAACGACCTTTGTGTGGGTCAAAGAGATACCCAGCATCAGCAAAGCCTACTAATATATCATTTGGGGTTTTACTGTAGGGGGTATTGCTTTCTTTGTTAATACTTGTAACCCCATTTTTCTCTTTGTAGGGAAAGAATAAGCCCATGTCGATGGTTCCTTTTAGGTATCGAAAGATATTCTTGATACCATTCCAATGACGTTGTGTTGGCGCCGAGCTAAATCTAGCTAACAAGTTCACTGAGAATGCAATATCGGGTCGAGTACATTGTGCTAAGTACAATAATGCGCCTATTGCACTTAGATAGGGAATTTCAGCTCCCAACACTTCTTCGTCATCATCCTTTGGACGAAATGGATCTTTCTTTATATTCAAACTTCGACCGATCATGGGAGTGCTAGCCGGATGCGTTTTATCCATATTAAATCGCCTGAGCATTTTCTGGATATAAGCGGATTGGTGGATAAGAATTCCACAAGCTCGGTGTTCTAGTTCTATACCTAGACAAAAACGAGTTTTTCCAAGATCTTTCATCTCGAATTCAGATTTCAAATAGCTTGCAGTATCTCTTATTTCATCAAGAGTACCTATTATGTTCATATCGTCAACATATACAGCTATGATTGAAAATCCCGAACTTGTCTTCTTTATAAAAACACAAGGGCACAGTTCATCGTTCTTGTATCCATTTCCAATCAAGTATTCACTCAGGCGGGTATACCACATCCGTCCGGATTGTTTTAATCCATAGAGTGAACGCTTTAGTTTGATTGCAAATGCACTTCGTGGTTTACTTGAATCGGGAAGTGGAAGGTCATTGGGCACTTTCATGTATATCTCTGAATCTAAATCCCCATAGAGATATGCAGTAACCACATCCATAAGCTGCATTTCCAGTCCTTCGGAAACTACTAGGCTAATTAGATAGTGGAACGTTATTACGTCCATTACTGGGGAGTTTGTCTCCTCATAGTCAATCCCAGGGCGTTGTGAGAAGCCTTGCGCCACGAGGCGAGTCTTATATCTTATGACTTCATTATTCTCATTACGCTTTTTGACAAAGACCCATTTATGTCCTACAGGCTTTACACTTGGTGGGGTTAGCACTACCGGACCAAATACCTGTCTCTTTGCCAAAGAATCTAGTTCTTCTTGGATTGCTTCTTTCCATTTAGGCCAGTCTGCTCTTTGTTGACATTCTTCAACTGAGCGTGGTTCAATGTCATCGTGCTCTATGATCTCATGAGCAACCGTATATGCAAATATATCATCAATGAGAATGGATGATCTTTCCAGTAACTCGTGTGCATTCTCATAATTCATTGAGATTTCTTTGTTCTCTGGAATCAATATCGACTTCGGGGCGTCCTCCAGTAATGATTCATGGACATAACTGTAATCAGAGACAATCTCATGAGAAGGGTTTTCAGTATTGATGATAAGTGGATCAGATTGTGCCTTACTCTCCCTTTTCTTTCTTGGATGAGTATCTATCGAACCAAATGGCCTCCCCCTTTTCCTTTTGGGAGCCATGGCCTCAACCACACTTCCACTATGTGTGGTTGCAACACTCTTTCCGATGGTGTTGTGCCCCTGTTTGGGGACTTCCAACCTTGCGGGTACGTTTGCAGCCGGTATGTGTGATCTTGTCACTTTTGCAATATCAGTGAATGCATCAGGTATCGAGTCTGCTACATTTTGAAGATCTACTATTCGTTTCGCTTCACTTTCACATTGTGAAGTGCGGAGATCAAAATGAGACAGGGTGGGAACATTCCATGACAATTCCTGTCGTTCCCTTGGAAAGTCCTTTTTCCTATCTCCCCCTAACGACGGGAAGACTGTCTCATCAAAGTGACAATCCGCAAATCTTGCGGTAAATACATCACCCGTCAAGGGTTCTAAATAGCGGATAATTGTTGGAGATTCATATCCAACATATATACTTAATCGTCTTTGAGGACCCATTTTGGTGCGCTGTGGGGGCGCAATTGGCACGTATACTGCGCAACCAAATATGCGTAAATGTGAAATATCAGGCTCATATCCAGTTACCAACTGGTACGCAGAAAATGGTTGGCTAGCAGTGGGTCTAAAGCGAATAAGTAAAGTTGCATGTAATATTGCATAACCCCAGGCAGAAGTGGGTAAATTGGTGCGCATAACCAATGCCCTAGCTATCATCTGTATCCTTTTGATGGTAGCTTCAGCGAGACCATTTTGTGTATGCACATGGGGTACGGGATGCTCTACGTCGATCCCAATAGACATGCAATAATCATCAAATGCTTGTGATGTAAATTCTCCAGCATTATCAAGTCGTATAGACTTTATAGGATAATCAGGGTGGTGAGCCCTTAAACGTATAATTTATGCTAGAAGTTTTGCAAATGCAGCGTTTCGTGTGGACAATAGTGCGACATGCGTCCATCGTGTCGAAGCATCAACCAGAACCATAAAATACTTGAATGGCCCGCATTCTGGATGTATAGGTCCACAAATATCACCTTGTATACGTTGTAAGAATGGAATGTTTTGCTTTGTGTCCTTAGCATATGATGGTCTCGATCCTGTTTTAGCTAATGAACAGGCTTTGCAAAAGTTCGGGGTATTCAAGTTGACATATTGTGATGATGGTGTTGCTTCTTTTGCTTTAGAAGTCAACAACTGCACTTTGGTAGATTCAGATAATTGCTTCATCTTACCTTTCATTCGAAAGAAAGGGTGCCCATGTGTGTTTTTCAGCACACATATCATCATATCACGGCCAGGATGTCCCAGGCGGTCATGCCAAAGCTTGTATATCTCACTGTTCCAAATTCCATTATTTAGAACATAATACGATTCAATAACCCGAATTGTGGTAAGATACAACCCACTATTTTGACACATTAATTTCTCTAATATACGTTTCCTTCCATATTCATTAGAGGTGATGTACATATATTCATTTCCATTCTCACAGTGTGTTTCAATATGATAGTCGTTAGAGCGTATATCTTTGAAACTTAACAAGGTCCGGTTAGCTTTAAGAGCGTAAAGTGCTTCTGTGACTGTCATCTTAGTGCCATTAGGCAACAAGAAAGTGGCAGTTCCTCTACCAAGTATTAAGTTTGATGATCTAATCATCGTGGTCATTGATGATTTATAATCAATTATTTCAGTAAATAATAGTCTGTTTCTTAGAATTGTGTGGGTGGTTCCACAGTCGACTAAGCACTCAATTTCTTTTCGATACATTCCTACAAGGAACGGAGAATGTTTAATAATTTAGTTGTTTTGACGTGTTTCTTTACATCAATGGTTTAGATATTGTATAGCACACAAAAGTTTATTTAATTAATAATGCATCAATCCAAACAATAAATTAAGTTCACTAAAAAAACTAATAAATATTCTCTCAATAACTATTGTCTTTAAAAAAATATAATGAAATAATAAATGCAAGGTAGATTAGTCAAAATCTGAGAGCTCTAGGGATTGATCATTGCTTTTGATATTGGTGAAATCTGCAACTGTTAAGTTGACTTCTGGGCCATTACTTGTTTCTTCGAGGTAGTGAGATTCTTTTTCTTTGGATTCCTTGTATCTCTTATATGTGGCTGCTATGGCATTGCTTGCGCGACAATTCTTATGCCAGTGTCCAACGATGCCACACCTGTAGCAAGGTTCCGTTCCGTCTCTTACTCTTTTGGAAGGATCGATCATCGGTTCTTTTCCTTTTCCTTGATTACTTGGTCCAGCAATTGCATCTCTGTGCCAAGAATTAGAAAATCCACCACGATTGTTGCCACGACCTTGTCCTCGGCCCCGTCCACGACCTCGTCCACGTGATGAATAGTTTCCACGTGTTTGGGTTTAGGGTTTAGGGTTTAGGGTTTAGCGTTGTTACTCAAAAGAACCTCATTGTGTCTTCCAGCCACTTGCAGTAGGTTGATAAGTTTGTTAAAGGTTGTGATTCTTTTACTATCATACTCCAATCGATACTGATTCATGAGTATGATTGCAGATGTAGTAAAAGTGGAAAGTGTCTTTTGAATCATGTCATCTTCTGTGAGTTCCTTGCCACAGAAGTTTAAACGTGCTTTGAGACGCAACATTTCTTTGTTGAAATCATTTACCTTTTTGTAATCGAGTAAGCGGATTTCATTCCACTGTACGATTAGTTCGGGAAGCAAAGAGTCATGAATGTTCCCGAATCTTCCTTTCAGGGCGTCCCACAATTCTTTGGGGGTTTTTAGTTGTAGGTACTCCCGCCGAAGGTTGGGATCGATGTGTCGTCTCAAGAACATTAGGGCATTTGCTTGTACCTTTTCAGACGGTTTGTTTTTAGGGTCAGTGGGGGGTTGATTGTGTAGGTGTAGTCCTTTCCAATGAATGTAGTCTCTACATCAGATACCCATCTGTGGTATTCAAGTCCTTCTGAATCCAGGATATCAAATTCGGGACGAGTTGGTTCAGCCATCTACAAAAATAAGAGATCGGGTATTTTATTTTATGAAGATAAAACTTATGAAATTCATTATCACGGTAATATAGGATTTAAAATTTGGTATTTGCAACATTTCTTATGATGATAATGTTATATTAGTATTTCAATATCCGAAAATGAATCGCTAAACAATTTTGGATTTCCAGGTAAGGAGGGGAACCACGTGGGTTACTTGAGTCCCTACAAACCTTTGAGGCTATTTACACTCGTTTTGACAAAATCTTTTGGTGTCATACGATCATTTTGTTTATGAAATACACGAATAACATTAACAATTTTGTGGATTTTGAGCACGAGCCCAAAAATTGGAATTCAATTGATACCATTATGGCATTTTGGGGGCTTTTGGCAAGAGGCCAAAGGGTTATATTGAATTAACACCATTATGGCATTTTTAATTTTTATTATTATTATTATTTTATTTAAAAAAAATTATTTATTTATTAATTTATTTTATTATTGTTAATATTTGGAAACTTTTGACAAGAGGTCAAAAGATATGTATGCTTTAGCTTTTAGAATGTAATTATTGATTTAAGGCAAACCATTAGAGTTTCGATATGGTTTTTATTTCTTATTATTTTATAAACGAAACTTTTAGCAACTAAGTTTGATATCACGTGTTATAAGATTGCAAATGAGTGCTTTGCATGAGGCCAAAGCAAAAGGTATATAAGGAAGTGTAACTCCCAAAATAAATTTATTATAATTATGGATTAAAGGGATATGAGCATATTATGTAAGCTAATCAAAATAAGGGGGTTGGAAGTGTAACTTCCAAAAATTATTTATAAGATTGGAATTAATGAGTAGGAACTCATTTATATTATGTAAACTATCAATTCAAAATAATAGGGCTATAACTAGACTAACAAGGATCAACAAATCACTATGAATAAAACTAGATAAACAATTTATTAAGAGAAATAGCATGTTCAAGATAATTAAATCGAATTCAACAATTTAAAAGAAAGGAAATACATATTATATGGATTATATGCGTCAATTTAGAGAATATCAATAAGTAATATTGATCATGCTTTAAATAATCAAAATAAAGACTCAACTTAAAACATTTGAATAAATATAAAACATAAAGGGTGATGAGGAATTTAAAGTTTGGGTCTAGTTTTGCCAACATGATTTTTCTTTTTTCTTTTTTCTTTTTTTAATAGAGAGTATATCAGTAATAAAGTATGAAAGAACGGGTTGATATATTTAAATAAATAACTATAATATACTTAAATTGATGATTAAAACCATTTAAGTAAAATAAGGCATAAACAATTAATATCTAAAGTCCGAGGGGTTTTTTTTTGTTAAAAAACATGCATGAATTAAAATATACCAACATGATAAATGTTAAAGGAACTAAATAAATATATATTTTAAAAAAAAGAAGAAACCCTTATCAATCTAACAACAATCGTTGATCGATGTTTCATAAAAGCTAGTTTTTTTGTATGTATGCATATATATATATATATATATATATATATATATATATATATATATATATATATATATTAAAAACAATGGTCCTTTAATTAATTAACAATAAAAGTTCTCTTTTAATTAATGTTATAAATACAATTTACATATTAAATAAAGCTAAAAAGAAATAATCATAATAACTCAGTTAAAAATAATAAAACTACATGAAAATTAACAATAAATTGAATATTATTAAAGCAAAGTTTAGAGCCAATATCTTAACAGACCCAATAATAAAGATAATAATTTTTTTTTCTTTAAGTTAAACAAAAATCGTAAATAATTGAACAATGAAAAATAAAAACCTTTTGTTTTTTTTCATTACCGTGGCACACACGTAAAAAAAACATATCAATCTCAAAAATAAAATAGAAAAAAATACGATGCCCCTAAAAAAAATTATAAACACTTAAATTCATGGTTGGGTTTTGTATTTTTTATTTAATAAACAAATAACTTTTATTTAGTTATTATTATTAAGCAAGAATAGTTATTCAAAATCATGTACACAAGCAACAAGCAAGTTCTAGTATATAGAATTTCCTATCAATATGTAAAAAAAAACTATAATAACAAATTAAATAAGCGTACAACGAATTATCATGGCTAAAAGAGTTGATTACGATTGATGATAATTCATAAACAAAAAAAAAATTGTAAGTTTTTTCATAAAGATACTTACTTGAATTGCAATACTTTGCGGATACAACAACCTTTTAGTAGCGGCGGAAAACAGCGTGAGCTTACGTGCTGATAACGTGTTGTAGAACGAACAATATAGAGAGAATCAATATAGGGAGAATCAAGAATGTAACTTCTCATTAAATCATAAGCCCTTTAAATAGGGATGGTTTACAAAGAGATAATCATGAGATACCAAGTTCTAATCTAACTCTAATGTGTCTATCTCTAACTTCATCATTATCGTCTTATACTTTGACGATGACACATTTATCTTCAACACAATGAACCCATTTATTTAATTTTAATTTTAATTTAACGAATAATTTAAATTAAAGGCTTCTAATGATATATCTTTATTTTGATTAATAAATATCTCCAAATCTCCCGATGGAGGACTTTATATGAATAGAATATCGAAAAATAAGACTAGATCTAAGTAAGGTATACGAAGGAAAATGAAACTTAGCATTAACAAACATATTAGTTTTTCAAACTTTATCTTGTGCACAAATTTCGCATAATACCGACGTACGCACTATATTATTTTATAAAAAATGATATGAAAATGAGTGATCTTTTATAAGTTAACAAACAACATAAATGCATTCATTTATATTTCGGCATTAGATTGTACAAAACATAATTAAACAAATAATCATTTAACTTAAAAAACGATTTGTCAATCACATAAACTATCAAAATCATAAACATATAGCCGAGTTTCATGGATTCTGGTCTATCTTTACACGTATCATACATTCAAGGAGTACAATTTAAACTCTCCTTTACAAGAAATGATAATACCCAAGAGGTTCGAATATTACCCTTTATATTTACTGATATTAGGGGCGGACCTCAAGCAGGGTCTCGTGTACCCGCTCAACAAATTTTCGTAGGTTTTTTTTCTGTGGTATGAAAGGTACACCCTCTAAAACTCTAGGGGTGTTTCAAGGTAATAAAAACTGCAAAGAACATCAACCAAAAGGCTAAAAAAATTGCTCGAAATCAACCAAAAAACCTAGAAAGTCCCTCGAAATCAACCACACAACTTTAAAAAATCCCTCGAAACAATGAAATTCGGCTTAAAACATATCAGACGACTTTGTGGGCCTTTGATCCATCTTAAAGATGCATCTATTCAACAAAAATCCTGGGTTCGCCATTGTTTACTGATATGCTAAAAAACTATGATGTTGTCAAGTTAGCCAAGAAAGAAGGGGTTAAAAAACAGTTAGGAGTAGTTAATATTTAGGTTGTAGAATAATAAAGATTCGAACACGCAATTGACATATACGAATTTAGTCATAAAGACATAGTATTAAAAGAGGTACATAGTTGTTAGACATGGTGGTATTTTCCAACAAGAAATGGACTCTTGTTTTGTAAACTTTAAATAGAGTAAACTGCAATTTTCGTCCCTGGTGTTTAACAAAACCTATGAAAGTGGTCCCTAAACTTCAAAAACTGCAAGAATAGTCCTTGGTGTCTTGATTTTGCTTTGAAAATGGTCCCTGCTCACTAACCCCGTTAAAAACTCAGTTAAGTCAGGGGTATTTTGGTCTTTTTACATTTTTTTGGCTTTTTCTATTAAAATAAAATAAAATAAGAATATATTTTTTATTTTATATATTTATATTATATAGATAGATAGATATATATATACACAGTGGTCTTCTCCACCACCATAACCACCGCCACAATCACCACCATCATCACCGGTGGTTTTCTCCACCACCATAACCGGTGGTCTTCTCCACCAAAAAGTATAACCCCACTAAACAAGAGATTACCACAATAGCAACAAGTCCTCCAATTAATCCGAATATCAATTTCGAATGTTTAGTTTTATGTGATTCGGGTAAAATGTTGATCCCAAACGTACAAGAAACACCACCATCACTTTCAGGTCCGAACTTATTAACAATACCAGCAGCATAAAGAACAACAAAGTAAAAACACTCATTTGAATGAGAAGCGTTACCATCTATGGAAGCCAATTCGCTATGAACCTGTAACCCTGCTCTGAGACAATCATCACATACAGTAAGCTCAGTTAGATCATCTCGACACGCTGAATCAAGAACCGTATGATTCCCCAATTTTCGGCGCCAATCTTGAACATTCCGAATTGCAGAACAGGTGTTCGACGAAATGACAAACTGACGAGGGTCAAAACAAAAGGTAGCCAGATCAGTGGGGAGGGAGAGCGAGTTGAGTTTCTGTTGGAAATCGAAGAGACAAGATGAAGATGTAGCGAGATCAAGGAGGTGGAAGAGAGAAATTGCTTTGAGGTGATGAGCTAAAGCGATGCCGTAAACACTAAGCAAGGTTTGACAACAAGAAGTGGAATTACCGGGCTTCGGTGAGTTGTCGGAGTGGCGGCAGTCGGCAGTCGGCCATGGGATTCTGAGCACGTAGTCGAAATTCATCGGACAAGAGGTGGAATTGGTGGGTGTTTGAGATGAAACCAGAGATGAAGAAGATAGAATCAGGAAGATGGTAGCAGTTAGAAAAAGATTCATGTTTGATTGATGGGATTGGGGATTAGGAACATAAATTAATTCATGGGGATGAGTTTTAAGGAAACAAAACCGAATCAAAATTGGGTGAGTTGGTGGAGGTTTCATAAATGGCTGGCAGTGGCGGATGGTGTAAGAAAGAACGCAGAGAAAAAATGGAGATGGTGAGGTTCCCAAAACGATAAACCAGTCAAAGGCTGGACTTCAGAGCTTTCTGTTTGGGGAGGTGGCCAAAGATGTTGAAGGAGGTCCCATATGGTGGTGATGGTGGTGGAGAAGACCACCGGTGATGATGGTGGTGATTGTGGCGGTGGTTATGGTGGTGGAGAAGACCACTGTGTATATATATATATATATATATATATATATATATATATATATATATATATATCTATATATATAATATAAATATATAAAATATATTCTTATTTTATTTTATTTTAATAGAAAAAGCCAAAAAATGTAAAAAGACCAAAATACTCCTGACTTAACTGAGTTTTTTAACGAAGTTAGTGAGCAGGGACCATTTTCAAGGAAAATCAGGACACCAAGGACTATTCTTGCAGTTTTTGAAGTTTAGGGACCACTTTCATAGGTTTTGTTAAACACCAGGGATGAAAATTGTAGTTTACTTCTTTAAATATTATTTATATTCAATTCATGACATAACTATGAAGAAATAGAGCAAACTACGATTTTCATCCCTCATTTTTTTAGTTAACGTGGTTAAAAGGGTTCCTTAAATTATGGGTAATATGATTTTTTTTCATTTCTATTAAATTTATGTATAATAGTACAAGTTGTCAAAGCTTAAGTAATTTGTACTAAATAAAAAAGTGAAAGGAATCTCGAAGTGAGTGGGGTAGGGTTAGAGATGGTCAAATGGGCTCGTCCGGTCCGAGACAGGTGGAGGATCAGGACCGAGACCGAATTGGGACCGACCCGACTTGGGACCGTTTGGGGTCGCTTTGGACCCGCGGTTCCTTAACCGGTTACGATTTTCATCAAAAAACAAGGTTCAGCCTGGCTCGAGACCGGTTATGGGACAAGCCCAGTTTTTTATATAAAATTTATTTTTGAGTAAATTGCAATTTTGGTCCTTGTGGTTTGTTGTTTTTCTCACTTTTGTTTCCTATAAAATTTTTATTGCAAGAAAAACCATGTGGTATGCAAAAGTGCTTGATTTTGGCTCCTGAGGACTAACACCGTTAGGTTGCCTCCGTTAGAGCCCCTCGTGTTACTTGCACATGAGGGCGTTTTAGTCCTTTTACAAACATCAGACCACGGGGACCAAAATTGCAATTTACTTTTTTATGCTTATACCATTTATTTAAAATATAGTAATTATATTATATAATTAATAAATAAATAAATATCACATGATTTAAAAGTAACATATTTAATAAAATGGCAAAATTTTAATTAAGTAATAATTTATTTACGTCGTCAACCAAAACTAATAAATTTGTTACTCTAAAATAATTAATTAATTTAATCTAAAATAACTACTAAATAATTAAGAATTTGTTTACTCTCAAGTAATATTAATTAATTAATGGTAAATTTATTCTAAAATAATTTATAATTTTGTTTTTACTACATTTCACTTTTAATATAAAATAAATTATTCAATAGAAATATTATAAAAACATGAAGGTTTTTTTTAAGAATTCTGTTATAAATACATGAGAAAGAGGATCAACAATAAAAACACAAGAATGGGTTGATCGCTTCTTCTTTCGAAAACACCCCTAACAAAATTCACATGCTTTAATTTATTTAAAAAATTTAAAAGAAACTCGAGTTCAATAAGATGTAAATTTAGTTATAATTACTCTTTTTTAAATGTAATTTCATAAATCGTTTTATATGCGCTAGATTTTTTATATTATATATTATATTTATTATATTTTATAAAAATAATCAAAATTTTATATTTATATAAATAATTGAAATTCAGTTTCGTCTTTGGTACACAATTTTGATTATTTATATAACTATGCAATTTTGGTTATTTTAGAGTAAACAAATTATTAATTAATTATTTAAAGAGTAATTTATTAGTTTTGGTTGACAAAACCTAAACAAATTATTACTTAATTAAAATTTTATAATTTTATTAAATATGTTATTTTTAAATCATGTGATATTTATTTATTAATTATATAATATAATTACTATATTTTAAATAAATGGTATAAGAATAAAAAAATAAATTGCAATTTTGGTCCCTGTGGCCTGATGTTTGTAAAAGGACTAAAATGCCCTCATGTGCAAGTCACATGAGGGGCTCTAACGGAGGCAACCTAACGGTGTTAGTCCTCAGGGACCAAAATCGAGCACTTTTGCATACCACAAGATTTTTCTTGCAATAAAAATTTTGTAGGGACCAAAAGTGAGAAAAACAACAAACCATAGGGACCAAAATTGCAATTTACTCTTTATTTTTAAATGTATTTTAAGTACATTTTTAAATAAAAATATATTTGTAAGCGTATTTGATTGACCCAATTATAATAAATGTATTTTTTTAAACGCAAGTATTTCTTAGTGCATTTGATATACCCAATCATAATAAAAACGTATTTGTTAGTGTATTTGATTGACCAAATTCTTCAAAAATATTTTTTATAAGTTAAAAATCAATTTTAAAAAAAATAAAAAAAATTAAGCGGGACCGGTTCTCATAACCAAGCCTTCGTATTTGGGTCAGGACTAGTACCGGTTATTCGAGATCACTATTTGGGACCGGGACCAATTTGGGTCCGACCCGGCCCGATCCGAGACCGATTTTTGGCCATCACTAGGTGGGATAGGTTATGTTTAATTTAATTTTTTTATAAAAGGTTGTACTATAGCTTTAATAGCTTGTATAATGATAAATAGTATTCGTATAATTTAGTTAATTAACTTTAAGTAGCTATGAGAAGTGTGATTAGTAAATGACAATTCTAATTTCAATAAACAATCCAATCCATTTAACATTCAACTATCTGAGATTGATAATTTATTTTATGTGATATTTGTATTTACTATTTAGATATATGAGACTTTTTTTCCTTTATGTTGATCGTTTGATTTATATCGATATCTATTAATGAAAAAATGATTGAAATATTAACTAATATTTTCAAGTGAAATGCATGAATAGTTGGTTCAAGTCATTTGATCAATCCTATTGGATCCGGTAATTAACCAATAGGAATAACCAATAAATATAACCTATCCAATAGAATCAGCTGTCAAAATTGATCATACTGGTTCGGATATTCTTGTTGCAACTTGGGATATCTAAAGCTCTCATCCTCTAAACGGATATATGCTCTCTCCCTCTCTCTCTCTCACACACACACACCTCATACTGATACTCGATTTGATTCTAATCCTAAAGAGAAATGAAACTGTGAGCATTCATGAATATATTCGGATTGATATGTGTCTTGTAAGTAACTAAACAATTAATCATTTATATCGCTTTATTTGCCAACTTTTTTGGGAAGGCAAATACTATTGCAGAAGGTTTTTTAATTATAAATCAATAAAAGTATTTTAAAAACCTTTGCAACACAAAATCCAAAGATTAGATGATCCTAACCTACTCTATTGCTTTCATTTTTGGTATTCCTTACAACTTGCATAGTAGAGAAGTTTAAAATTCTAACGTCTTTGTTATTTCATATTGTGTGGTCGTTAATGTATGCGTTACACTGGATAATGATTGATATTGTCCAAAACCTACCCATGAGAGATAAAATAACGTTTGCATTTTCATACAAATAAATAGCAAAAATATGTTTGTGCTCTCAGAGCGTATTATTTACATTATTTAATGCGCAAATTCTAGTCGAAGTAGTTGACATAAACGATTAATTTGGAACAAAAGAACGAACAAAATAACTTGACGAAAAAATAATTACTCATCTCAACTATTATTATTCGGGGTTTGTCGTTTGATAAAAATAATATGATATATATAAGGTCAGGTTAAGGGGAAAACCACAAATAAATAAATAAAACTGAGAAACATCCTAGTAGTCATTCATCTGGATGGTATGCACACGTGCATATAAGTAATTTGTAATATGCACATGTGCATAATGCACACGTGCATAAAAACAAAAAAAAACAACTTAATTTACTTGTATGTGCATGTACATATCACTCAGATGAATATTTATCAGGATGTCCTTAATTTTTTATTTTCTTAAGCTTTTCCTGAACCTCATATATATATATATATATATATATATAATACCCCGGATAAGTTCGTTAGTTAAATTTTAGTTCCGTTAAATTTAATTAACTTTATAATTGATGTTTAGGGTAAGTTTGGGTTAATTTTCAAGTTAAGGGTGTTTTTGTCATTAATGATTAGTCTAAGGTCTAAATGGTAAATATAGTTGGATATTACCCCTTCTAGCTTCAGATATTATCACAACTCAGAAATATCCAGATTAAGGTGTGTGTGTGTGTGTGTGTGTGTTTTGGAGACAAAGGAAGAAAAAGAGGGTCATTTGGCTAGGATCTCAAATTGGAAGTGTTGGAAGTGTTATTAAGGTATGCTCCTTTACATTTTATGTGTGTAATTGTATTTAGAAGGTTTCTATCGGAGTAAAATAGTCGAATTCATGTCTGGTAATGAATCAGTCGATTTCTGGGTAGATTTTGGGTAAACAGTCAGAGGTTTCCGGACAGGATGAATGTGTCCGGGTAGTTTTGTTGGTGGTGTCCGGATGATGTTCTAAAGGTGTCCGGACGAGTCTTTTATCCAGGTAAGTCTCTCTTTTCAATAGTTTTTGGATGAAATAAGATACCGGGTGGTATCCGGGTTACCTTGGTTTCTGGATGTCGTCCGGATTGTTTATGTTGTCCGGGAAGTTGTGTTAACCGGATTGTTTAGGTTATCCGGAAAATCCTGTTGTCCGGATAGTCTTGTGGTATCCGGGAACTTTGGGCTGTTTGGTCACTTTTGAGAATTCAGATACTTTTGAGTATCCAGTAATGTAAAGCCCGTGTCCCGGTACGTTTTTTTTGTTTAATTATTTAATTAATTAAAATGTTTACCCTTATTTGTTTGTGGTTAGTGTTTGGTGTCAAAAAGGACCATAAATGTTAAAATCCACGTTTTAGTGAAGATTGTAAATCAGGGGTAGTTTAAGGGGGCTAAGTGAAAAGTTGGAAGAAGTTGCATGGGTCACGGCCCATGGCCGTGTTCCCATCCTCGGTTTTTTTTCGTGAAAGCCAAGCAAGACACAAACGTTTTTGTTCCTCAACCCTACTTGATTTCGTCTTTGTGTGTGGTGCGGCAGCGAGAAAAGGAACGAGAGAGAGAGAGACGTAGAGAGAGAGAGAGTGATCTGCGGCAAGAGAGAGAGAGGCGCCGGAGCCACCTGCTGCTGCCGGAGCTTGCTGCTGCCAGAGCCTGCTGTTGCCGGAGTCTGCTGTTCGCCGGAGTTCGTGAGGGTGAGAACCGGGCGCAATAACGTGGCGTCGTCGTAAGGTAATCACCTTTCATGTTTCGCTTTCTTTCCTTCTCGTTCCCGTCGCCGCCGTCGTTCGCCGCCGCTGTGCGGTGGTGGATGGACGGCCGTGGCTGCCGTTGTGGGTGCGTGTGCGTGGGACTGGTCGAGAGAGAGAGGGAGAAGGGTCGGATGTTGTCTCGTGCGATCGTAATCGAAAAACCACCGCCGGCCGCCGCTGGCCGCCGCCGGTCGCCACCGGCGACCACCACTGCCGGAGATGGCAGTGGGTGGCGCGTGGCCGTGACCAGACCTTAGTATCTACAGAGCCCTTAACCCGTGACTTAATCGTTAAGCCGAATAGTTTAAACCGTTGCTTCTAAAATCATTTTTTTTATGCGAAATATGGTTCAGCCCCTGTTTTGTGACGGCAATAACTTTTCCGTCGTAACTCCGATTGAGCCGAAACTGGCGCCCACGCTTCGAGCTCGGGACCAGGCACGTTTTCTGTGTTTTAGCGGAAAACTGGTTCGCCCTCGAGTTGGGAGAAAAAGTGGTCGCAAGTTCTGCGGTTCGTCATTTCATGTGAAAATTCTGGAATCTGTCTCGTTTTTGCGAAAGCCGTAACTTTTTACTCGTAACTCGTTTTGAGGTGATTTTGGTGGCCATAGTTCCCTATTCGAGTTGGGAAGGTTTTTCGTGTTTTTCCGAAAGTCTGATTAAACCCGTAGCTAGGCTGTTTTGGACTGTTTATGCAGGCTGGACCGAAACTGGCGGTTTTGGTAACCGTTCGTATTTAATTCATAGTAAATTGTAGAAAAATCGTTAGGAGGCGTATAATATGTCCTTGGAACCCTAATTCAGAGGACTTTCTGGCCATGAAATAATATTGGGATTTTTCTGGATTTAAGGGGGTCGAAACGGGTCCCGAACAGACCTGTTTTGTGAGAGCAGAAA
This sequence comes from Saussurea involucrata, assembly GCA_033807775.1. NCBI lineage: Eukaryota > Viridiplantae > Streptophyta > Magnoliopsida > Asterales > Asteraceae > Saussurea > Saussurea involucrata. Next base: position 83,628,346 of record CM066317.1, read on the forward strand.
TTAGTTTTAGTGACGGTTTAAGCGTGTGTCGTGTCATAGGGTCCGGGTCTCGTATTGACGCGTTTTAACATGCGTTTAGGTGCTGGAAGGTGACCGTAATTGTGAAGCTCGATTCGTGTTGATTAAGCTAGGCGCGCATTTGAGGTGAGTTCTCTCACTGTGTAGTTAGGGGTTGTATGCATTTCATAATAGTTTGCATGTACTACTGTTTTTGTGGTGTGAACTAGTTGTTGTGGCGTATAATATTTGATTGGTTTGAATGCTTGGTATAAATGTGTTACCTTACGTTTCGGTGAGACCGAGGCCTCGATGGTACTGAGGTGTTGGTTATATTACAATTCGGTGGGACCGAGGCCTCGATGGTACTGAGGTGTTGGTTATATTACAATTCGGTGGGACCGAGGCCTCGATGGTACTGAGGTGTTGGTTATGTTACAATTCGGTGAGACCGAGGCCTCGATGGTACTGAGGTGCTGATTATGTTACAATTCGGTGGGACCGAGGCCTCGATGGTACCGAGGTGGTTGGATACATAATTACCTGTAGATGTTTACTCGTTTTATGTGTCTGTGATGTTGTTGCTTATGTGCGGGTAGGGGTGATGTGTATATAATTCCTATCTGCGCATGTGTTTGAATTCACTAAGCTTCGTGCTTACCATTTCCCAATAAACTGTGGTTTCAGGTACGAGTGGCTCTAAGGCGTGACGGGTACACACTGGCGCGCGGGACGAGCTAACTGATATTTGTTTTAATTATTGAACATTGTTTCCGCTGGTTTCTGATTACTTGAACAATACTTATGACCTTGCAAGTAATATGTTGGGATTATTTATTGAGTTTTTATATATAAAGCGTGCAATTAAAAATTTTAAAATTCCTTGAAATTTTGGGGTGTTACAACTTGGTATCAGAGCACAGCTTGAGTGAATCAAACGCACCTCGGTGTGTTTGGTCTCAAGTTGCGGCTGGGAAATTTTCAAATTCTTTATTAAATCTTTTTGGAAATAAAAGAAAAAGTAAAAACTCGTTCGAGGAACGGTGATCGAGGGCGCAGTGTGTACAGTCAGCCGGAGCCGAAGGGAAAGGTACAATGCCTAGTGTTTTATTGCTTTCTAGATCATAGAGTATGCATGCTAGATTGCCTGTTGTTGACACTATGCGGTATGTTGAATTGCTTGCTATTAGGAATTGATGCTAATTATGATAGGTTACTAAGTGAATGCCCTCTAGGTTGTATGCAGTAAGAGACTTATAGCCTTAGAATATTCGATTTAGTTCTATTGCGCAGCTCTTGTTTGAGTCCAACCGTTCTAGGATAGAATCTTGTATTCGACTGTCTATTTGTTTTGCACTGCATGTAATCGGGTATTCGCGTGGCCATTTTTTATGATTAGTGAGGATTCATTAGTAGCAAGGGTAGTGATTGGGATGGAAATTCCTAGGGAGCTAGGAAGAGTGAGTATATATGCCGGTGCGGGCATATGTGTGTAGTTGCGGCGAGAAGCTACTTGGACCCCTCGGGATGGGACTCGGAACGAGCGATGATAGGTGTGGAAGGTAGTAGTAGAGCTCCTACTACCGGAAGCACAGGATCAGTGCTCGAGTCGGGAAAGTCGCGAGGATTCCAAGGAGCTGGGCGTGAGTGTTGTTAATGTGAGTTATTAGGTACTAATAACTCGTTGTATGTTTCTTCTTTATAGAATGGCCATCACTAGGAGGAGCAACGCGACTGAGCCGCGAACTGAGGCGGGAATCACGGAGGAGCAGATCCGAGAGATGATTGCAGCGGAGGTAGCGCATGCGGTTGGGGAGGCAATCCCCGAGATTATCACCGCCATACAAGATCAGGTGACGGTTCTGCTAGAGGAGCGCATTGCAGCGATTCCGCCGCCTGCTGGGGGACAACCCCGTAATCGAGAGTTCCAGTACCGGGATCTCTCTGCCTGTTCTCCCCCGGAGTTCAAGGGAGACTCGAACCCAATAGTTAGCATGCGTTGGGTTTCTGATATGGAGTGTGCCTTCTTGACCTGCGGCTGCCCGGATAATCTGAAGGTCCGCTTTGCTGTGAATTTGCTTCGCGATGGGGCGAAGGATTGGTGCGCCTCAGCGCTGACTCTTGCTGAGCGTACTACCCTTACGTGGGAAGAGTTCGTTACTCGGTTCCGTGCCGAGTACGTGCCTCCGGTGGAGATGGAGAGGATAGCGAAGGAGTTCTTGGAACTAACCCAGACCACGAAGACTGTTAAGGAGATGAACAAGAAATTTACTGAGATGGCGCTGTTTTGTCCTCAATATGCCGCTTCGGAGGAAATGAAGATGGCCCGGTATAAAGATATGTTACGTACCGAGATCAGAGAGTTCGTGAGCACGGTACCGTACGCTTCTTTGTCAGCAATGATGGATGCAGCCCGGAGGAGGGAGCTGGAGTTAGAGAGCATTTTGGGAGTTATTTAAATTTTAGTTAAATTTTAGTTCCGTTAAATTTAATTAACTTTATAATTGATGTTTAGGGTAAGTTTGGGTTAATTTTCAAGTTAAGGGTGTTTTTGTCATTAATGATTAGTCTAAGGTCTAAATGGTAAATATAGTTGGATATTACCCCTTCTAGCTTAAGATATTATCACAACTCAGAAATATCCAGATTAAGGTGTGTGTGTGTGTGTGTGTGTGTGTTTTGGAGACAAAGGAAGAAAAAGAGGGTCATTTGGCTAGGATCTCAAATTGGAAGTGTTGGAAGTGTTATTAAGGTATGTTCCTTTACATTTTATGTGTGTAATTGTATTTAGAAGGTTTCTATCGGAGTAAAATAGTCGAATTCATGTCTGGTAATGAATCAGTCGATTTCTGGGTAGATTTTGGGTAAACAGTCAGAGGTTTCCGGACAGGATGAATGTGTCCGGGTAGTTTTGTTGGTGGTGTCCGGATGATGTTCTAAAGGTGTCCGGACGAGTCTTTTATCCAGGTAAGTCTCTCTTTTCAATAGTTTTTGGATGAAATAAGATACCGGGTGGTATCCGGGTTACCTTGGTTTCTGGATGTCGTCCGGATTGTTTATGTTGTCCGGGAAGTTGTGTTAACCGGATTGTTTAGGTTATCCGGAAAATCCTGTTGTCCGGATAGTCTTGTGGTATCCGGGAACTTTGGGCTGTTTGGTCACTTTTGAGAATTCATATACTTTTGAGTATCCAGTAATCTATGTTTTGTTGACTCTTGGATAGGAAATAAATGAGGACTGAATATAATGTAGACTCGACTTAAATTCGGGTTTGGGAGGGTAATTGAGGATAAGAGTTAGATAGGTTTATCTAAAGTTCTTAGTCCTAGTAAGTCTTATGTATTCTATTTGGTAAAAAGATACGTGTATCTAATTGTTTCAGATACTGGGAATTTGGAGTGAAAGCTGAATCTTGTGGAAAAGACTGGAAAGAGTTTTGATAAGCAAACAGGTGAGTTTTACTTTAAAACATTTTTAAACTGGAATACATACATGTGTGGATTGGGAATGTGATAGATGGTGTGATTATGTGTTTATGTTTGAAATATAATATATTGAGATATTGTATTTACATGAGCATTACACTATACGAGAATACGTTGGTCGGGCTTAGGACCGGTGGTGTTGGCTGTAATATTCGTACAGCGGTGTTGGCTGTAATTGTCGTACAGCGGAGTTAATTTATTAGTTGGCTTGCAACCAGTTAATATGGCCAAGAGAATGAGACAGGAAAGTATATGATGCATGAGTCATAACTGGTATTTGTATTTGTGTTATGTATATGATGGTTGTGCAAATGGTTTTAAAACTAACAGGGATTTTCTCACTTAGACCGCTAGGTCTAACCCTCATTTTGTTTTAAAAATATGTATTCCAGGTCGTGGATCGGGTAAGAGCAAGTGAATAGAGTAAACGGTGGCTAGCCTTTGGGACGACTTATATTTTGAAGACTATAACATGTTTTGTAGTTTTAACTTAGTTATCAGATATCATGTATTTAGTTAACAAAAAGTTGGTAATGAAACTTGTATTATGGGTGTAAAGACTAAAGGACCGAATGTGTATTTTGATATATCTTTTGGAAGGAACGACGTTATGCAATATATGTTATTTGATGTATGTTTGAAAGATATCGGGTTGTTACAATATATATATATATATATATATATATATATATATATATATATATATATATATATATATATATATATATATATATAACAAAAAGCATGTGCTTGATCTTTTTATCACATAAGCAATTGTAAATAAAAATACACTAATATCTTTTAATTCTTATGGTTCTCCTGAATCTTTTCCATATATATATATATATATATATATATATATATATATATATATATATATATATAGGAAAGTTCAAATTAAAACTCATTTTTTATTGTGTACATGAGGACGAATCTCGGCCCCTCCATCTATATTGATCCAAACAATATATATTAAATAGAGTTTTCAATTAAAATTATTAATTAAGGTGATTAGGAAAAAAGAAGGATAATTTCAATCTCATGCCTACCATATTTGACTTTTTATTTTCTTTTTTTTAATTAAAAACTTTTACCCCCTTAAAATTTAAAATAAATTATCTTAAAAATTACTAATATTTTAATCAAACAAATTACATAAAAACGAGAATTTCGTGCTCTTCGATGTGACAGTTATCTCGATATAGTTTTTTTTGTTTTAACCGCTTTTTTACGTGAAATGTTATATATATGTGTTATATTCATTATGAATATTTATGTACGTTCAAGTGTGTACAACACCCCGACACCGTAAGTTCGTAACTCGGCATCACCTTTTTCAACACTTTCTTCAACGTCGTAAGGCATCGCATGATTAATCACCGTAACCCAACACCCATCGAGACGAATCGAGAACCCATCGAGTTTCGATTGTGAACCGAGAAACAAAAGAGAGCACGCCACGTCTCCACACCTTCATGGGTCATTCATGTATTATTCATCATAAATAATGCATCATTCAGGATGAATAATACAACAATCAAAGTGAATAATACACGATTCATGAATTCGTGTATTATTCATCCCGAATGTTGTATTATTCATTCTGAATACTGTATTATTCATCATGAATAGTGAATGAACATTCATCTTTGTTATCCATACTGAATGTGACACCCGAAAATGTGCATACATATTCATAATGAATAAAAGTTAGTTTTGGTTGTGAATATGGAAACAAAAGAAAGCGTGACACCTTCACGGGTCATTCATGTATTATTCGTCATGAATAATGTATCATTCAAGACGAATAATAGATCATTCAAGGTAAATAATACACGATTCATGATGAATAATACATGAATCATGAATTCGTGTATTATTCATCCTGAATGTTGTAGTATTCATCATGAATATTGTATTATTTATCATGAATAGTGAATGAACGTTCACTTTTGTTATTCATACTGAATGTGGACACTCGGGGACGTGCATACATATTCATAATAAATATAACACATATATAGCATTTCACGTAAAACGGTTAAAAATGCTATATCAAGATGGATGTCATTTCACGTAGTTTGTTTGATTAAAATATTAATAATTTATTTTAAATTTAAGGAGGTAAAACTTTTTTAATTAAAAAAGAAAATAAAAAGTCAAATAAGGTAGACTTTGATTCAAATTTCCAATTTTTCTCTTAATCACTTCTCAATTAATCTTTTTTTGTTTTAACCATTGATTAGTTTTATAATTGTTGATCAATGACTATGATTTGTTCTCATGTGCACAATGAAAAATGAGTTTTCATTTGAACTCACCCATATATATATATATATATATATATATATATAGGATGGGTATCAAATACAAACCAAATGGATTGTACAAACACTGCAAACTCAATCTGGCTTCATGAATCTGTAATCTGGCTTCATGAATATATAATTTGGCTTCATGAATCTATATTTTCCGGTCGTCGGTGCCGGACGAGGAATTTAGTTTTTCATCTAACAGTTACAAAGGGTAAAATGATATATTTAAAAAAATAAATTTAAAAATATGCTAAAAGCCCTAAAATACCCTTATGGATATAAAAAAAGAAGTTACGTGATTGGTGGAGATGAGTTTGTACAGTTTGTACAATCTATTTGGTTTGTACCCGATACCACCCATATATATATATATATATATATATATATATATATATATATATATATATATATATATATTCTCATTCTTTATTAATATAATATAAATGAATTTTTTTCACAACATTTACGATGAATGTTACACTATTAAGAATGAATGATACGTCATTCATGATAAAAAAAAATCATGTGAATATTGAGACACATAACATACGTTCCTTTTTCCCCTCGATTCACAATGGAACTTAAGTTTGAAATTGAACCTATATATATATATATATATATATGTGTGTGTGTGTGTGTGTGTGTGTGTGAGTAGGGTTGGGTTGGGTTCCGGTGAGAAATTGAGGTTAACGTGAGTAGCATGAGAAGTGGTTATCAACCGTTGAATGAGAAATTAATGCACATTAGGATGAGATGCACCGACATAAGATGCACGGATCAATTCCCTTCTTAGCCTCAATTCATGGGAGGACATTTGATTAAAATTGATCAACGATTCAGATCCATTTCTCACGCTTTCCACGTTAACCTCAACTTCTCACACGATCCTTTGCTTGTGTGTGTGTGTGTATATATATATATATATATATATATATATATATATATATATATATATATATATATAGAGAGAGAGAGAGAGAGAGAGAGAGAGAGAGAGAGGGGGTGATCATGCGAGAAGTTGATCAATTTGTAAAAATGCAAGAATTTCCGAGATCATATCTGATACAAACACGTAATCGTATATGACTAAACACATCCATAAGAAATGCAGACGACTTAGTGAACGCAACCAAAGGTTGCCCGCTATATGCTGGTCAACACAATATGTGTTACGTGATCATACAACATGTAATCATGTATGATCTTAAAACTTTTTACCTACTCACAAATTAACCGATTTCTTGTTTGAACCTGACTATATATATATATGTTTGAGTTCCGATGAGAAGAGAAGTTATAGTGAATAGCGTAATTAATAAACTAGATATTTGGTCAATCCTAACTGAAGATCAACACTAATGAGATGCACCAGATTAATCCCGTGACAAACGCAATTCATGGATCGGGATGAGATTAAACGTGATCAAGAGTCCAAGTTTCTTTTTTACAATTCTCACGTTAACTTTTTTTCTCATACATTTTTTTTGTATATATATATATATATATAATATGAAGATAGATCAAATATTTAACACATGTCAATCAGCTACTTGTTCACATTGAAACTTTATGGGGAAGACACACAAAAAGTCCAAAGATGTAGTGTCAAAAATTGAAATATTACTGAAAAAAAGTCAAAGTAAAGTGTAGGAGTTTAAATGTTAAATTAAATGCGTAGTTGTTTAGGTTTTAAATTGCTTGCAAGTGATAAGTTAAGCAAATTCTTAACCACCCTCTCTATATATGCATGTCTTGGATACTCCTTCAAGTTTCTGATGTCAAACTATTGCATTTGTCAACTCTCCCCTTTTCATCATCTTAATTATTAAAGTAAACTACAAAGTTGGTCCTTGTAGTTTGTCAAATATTACACTTTTTGTTCTTGTAGTTTTGAAATTACAAAATGGTCATCGCAGTTTGTAAAAATGTCCGGATTTGATCCATTCCTCTAAGGGTCGTTTAAGGGATTCTGTGAAATGAGATGTATTTTCGTCCTTTTGTCGATATTTTTTGTTTTTTAACCTTTCAAAATTGATTTTATGATTGTGGATTATGTGGTTTTGATTGGCCAAAAGATAAAAAAAATCAATAAAAGAACGAAAATGCCCCCCGTTTAATGAAAACTTTTAAGGCCGATGGAGGGAGGGAACAAATTCGGACATTTTTGCAAATCACGATTGCCATCTTGTAATTTTGAAACTAATATACAAGGACGAAAAATGTTATTTTTGACAAACCACAAGGACCAAATTTGTACTTTACTCTGGTTATAATTATTTTTTCCATTTATGTCAAGATTAATTACGAAAAATGTATACTTTAATGTCGTTATATATATATACACAAACTATATTTGAAAATATTTGAAAAAAATACTTAAAATTCAATATTACAAATAAATGATGAATAAGTACAACTTTTTAAAGCCGTATATTTGAAATCATAGATAACTGATAAACATAATCAAATACATGATAAACATCTAATTTTAAATATAAAGATTTTAAAATATAATTTGGATAATAATTGAATTCTAACATAATACTTAATTACTATTCTATAAAAAAACATTACATTATTAAACATAAAATAAATTACATTGTCATCAACCATAAATCAACAAAACCACAATATAAAATCGCCAAAGATAAGAATTAAATAAAACATAAAAAAATCGAGATGTATCACGCTGTATTGTACGAGTACACATTCCAGTATATATGTATGAGATGTATATATATAGGGTCCCTTCTTTTGCTAACCATCCCATTGGTACTAACTGTGTTAACCAACCACAACCATAAATGCATCAGATCAATGGCTAGAATTAAAAAATTATTTTCATAATTGATTTGGTAAGTCACACTCGCTTTGCACTTTGTGCATATGCGCATAGGGGTAATTTTGTCAAAACACAAGAATCATAAAAAATGGCAAGTGCTATACTCGGTAACTGGTTCCCGAAACAATTAATTGTGCATACATGAACAAATTCAAATACAATAACTACCAAATTTAAAAAAGAGAAATATATGGAAACAATACATGGAGGGGATCTTGAATTTGTGCATACATGAACAAATTCAAAAACAGACATTAAACCATTATTTGAAATTTGTAAATAAAAATAAATAAATTAATACATAATATTAAACTTAATGTGTGCATACATGCACAAATTCAAAAACATGCATTAAAACATTTACATAATTTGTGCATACATGCACAAATTCATATAAATTAATACATAATATCAAACCTTAATTTGTGCATACATGCACAAATTCATATAAATTAGTACATAATATCAAACCTTAATTTGTGCATATATGCACATATTCAAAAACCGACATAAAATATTTAATTATAATCAAACGAAAAACACAAACAATAAAAATAAGATAACTACCAAAATAAAAAAGAAGAAAAATATGTAAAGAATAGAAGAAGGGAATCTTGAAATGAAATACCAAATATATTCTCATTTAATACATGAGGCGTATAAAGCAACATAAAAGGAAAACAAATTATGATTGATGGAAATTTGGTTAACATAGTTAATACGAGGTGGTTAGCAAAAGAAAGAGAATATATATATATATATATATATATATATATATATATATATATATGATACAAAAGATATTGTTGTGCAGAAGTTTAATTTATTAGCTGGTGTACATTATTTAGCATTTTGAATTCTTATATAAAAAGCGTTAGAGAATGTTTGGTCAAAATATTTTTAAAGACATGTATTCATTCAATAAATCCATTCGAGTGTACAAACATTGTAGCATTTGTTCAATTGAGTTTCGATGAGAAATTAATGTTAACATGATAAGTGTGAAAAGCAGTTATCAATCGTTGGATAAAAAATGAACATGTTAGGATGAGATGTACCAGAGATGCACCAGATCAATTCTCTTCTAAGCCCTAATTCATGGGAGGACATTTGATTAAAAGTGATCAACAGTTGAAATCTACTTCTCACGCGTCTCACGGTAACCTCAACTTCTCACACGATTCATCGCCTTGTTCAATAATGATGGATTTATATATACATATAGAACGATAATTACATGAGAATAATAAATTCATGAAAAACCAATATAAAAATATTTTTTTATATCATTTATTTTCATCAAAAGCTATGATTTAAACTATTAATTCACATATTCTTGTGTTCACCTTGTGAAATATTTACACGGGAAACTTTATTATTTGTTCACTTAGTGAAACGAAAAATACATGTACGAAAAAAGTTAGACATGATAAAACAAATACATGTGAAACTATCACATTATGAAAGAAATATATGTGAAATATGCAATATATTAAATTCTAACATTTGATGAAAAAATATCATATAAATTAATTCTCACTAGTTTATACTTGTTTATATTAATTATCATTTGACCTATATATATATATATATATAGGGGCCTAATCAAATGAGAACCCGGTTATCTGTGGTAACCGTGTGATCCAATGTGAGTCACACATTTAGGATAGTTAATACAATTTTTAAATAAATAGAAAAGGGTATTTTAGTAAAAATAATTACATCTAAAGCCCTCTCTTCATCGCAACCAGGCTCACTACTGCCTTCCGATATACCACAGTCTTCGCCAACAACCCTTCTACCACCTCCTCCACTGTCAGCGACATAGACACCACCATCGACCTCCCTCTCTGTGAAATCCCAGGTTCCTATGGAATTCCCCTTTTCCAATCCATCAAAGATCGACTCAAGTATATCTATGCCGACGACGACCGAGTCCAGTACTTCCGGTCCCACGTTGAGAAGTTCCAGTCAACGGTGTTTTGAGCCAACATGCCACCTGGTCCATTCATCGCCAACACTGTGATATGTGTGTGTCGGGGTTCTGATGATGAACCTGGTATGTGTTTTGGAGTTGCCTAATATGGATATGGCATTTGTGTCGGATTTCACCGAAGATGGGATCTGGAATTTTGCCGATAAGAAGAGAAGTGGGATATGGAGTTTCATCGATGAGAAGAAAGTGGATCTGGTGTTTTGACGAATATAGATTTGTATCAGCATTCAAAATCCTTATTATTTTGAGTGTATCACAATAGGAATCACAGTGTAACGTAATGATAATCACAGTTATCTAAATCAACTGTTTGTGTTCATTTGTTCCTTGCGAAACACAGTGATACACTATCTTAAAATTATTGGGTAATCACAATTATCTAATCATCGGTTTGTGTTTATTTGATGTTCCCTGTATATCATAAGTGATACACAATGCGTATCACAATGATATACTATTTTAATTTGTATCATCGTTGTTCTGAGAAGTGAGGAGAGAGAGAGAGGAGAGAGGATATTTCTAAAATACCTAAAATACCATTCAGTTAAAAGTTTAATTAAAATTACCAAAATTATTGATTTCCTAATTTATCCTCTAATTTGTGGTTAAGATTGGATCTCACGGTTACCACAATAACTGAGTTCTCCCTTGAATGACCCCCTATATATAGGGGTAGTTTCATTTGCAAACCACTCTAATTTTGTAAACCGTGCAAACCGTCTATTTACTTGGTTAAGTTAATGAAATTTGTTCATGAGTTGTTTAATTTGATGAAATTGTTTCATATAATTCTTTTTCTAATGAAATTGTTGCATATATTTGTCTTTTTCATGTAAAAATGAAAATGTTTCATCAGACTGACATCAGAATGAGAAAAATGCATGAAACAACATAAAATACAAAAATATATGAAACAATTTTCATCAAGAAAAGAAGTATAAGAAACAATTTCATCAAATTAAACAACTTCATGAACCAATTTCATTAACTTAACTAATGAAATCGACGGTTTGCACGGGTTGCAAAATTAGAGTGATTTGCATTTGATCTCTCCCATGTGTATATATATATATATATATATAGGGAGAGGTTCAAATTAGAAATGCTAAGTATGTGAGAAACAGAGAAATGATCCTAGCCCTTCATCTGACCAACATTTGCGGCTTTGACTGTGAAACACACCAGATAATTCCTCGCGTGGTCTGCAGGAGATAGAGGGGTAGTTTCGAAAGTTTTACAAATACGCGAGACGAGTTCATATGTGAATCTGTGTGATTCACATATGAACCATACGTTCATATGTGAATCAGTTAATTAGTTCCTATGTGAATCACAAAGGTTCATATGGGATGGTCCGGTTCAAAATTGGTGTGGGTAAAGTGGGTTAATGTTTTCAAAGATTTTGAAAGAGAAGGGATCAATATAGGTAATCTCAAGGCACAAAATTTTAGCCTTCTCAAAAAATGGTGGTGGCGGTTTTTTGTCGAAGAAAACTCTTTATGAGTTTGGGTTTTAAATGTTTATATAGGAGAGAGGGTGGTCTAAACTATTCCAGGCTAGTCATGCCAAAATTGGTTCGACTTGGGGTAGAATTTTGAAAGAAGGAAAGGATATTGATAGTTTTGCTGCTAGCATTATGTCCTCCTTTGGTAAAAACATTGGGGAGGGGAAAGAGTCCAGTTTTTGGTTCGATAATAGGTGGGTAATTTTAGACTTCGTGATGGCAATAAGGACACTAAGGTTTTTGACCGTGTGTCTTGGAACAACAGGGCCTGGGTGTGGAATTGGAACTGAACTCATTCGCCTAGGGGAAGAGCTTCTAGTGAGCTTAACAATCTTAATTTTATATTGCATATTTCTCCTAAACTTTATGGCAGGGACACTGCTCGTTGGTTCCTACATAGTGATGGTACTTTCCTGATGTCGTTTCTTCGTTCCTTGGTAGATAGTTCATTCTTAAGTTCATCCTTAAGTTCATCTATTATGGATAAATCTACCGTCTGGAACAAACCGACTCTAAAAAGAGTGAATATCATCATTTGGGGGGAGGGGGTTTTCAAAACAAGTTACGTGTTCTTCAAGAGCTCAACAATAGAGATATTGATCTCAACTCGATCTTATGCCCATTGTGTAAGGATTATATCGAGACGTTGGATTATTTCCTTTGCAGTTGCATGGTTGTTTCAAGTACCTGGAAAAATGTTTTTAAAAATAGTGGAATATTGATTTCGAACATCCCGCATCAACTTTCGATTTGCTTCTTTATGATGGTGGGAGACAGTTTTCGGAGTTGTTAAAGGGAGTTTCACAAGTTGTAGTTTGGATCACGGCTTATTCTCGCTGGAAATAAAGGAATGCTCGGATCTTCAAAGGGTCGATGCTTGTGGGGATATTCTTAGCTAAATTTAGTTCCAATCTTCCGCTTGGATCTCAGCAATACAAGAATCGGTCGATTTCGCGGATGACTTGGACTTGTTTCTCCTTTATGTACGGTTTCGTGAGCCTTTCTTGATTTTGTCTCTTCTTTTAGTGTTGTCTTTGTTTTCAGTGGTATTATTTCAGTGTGTTCTTTTTCTTTCAAAAATTCTCTCCTCATAGATTTTCGTGTTACTGTTTAGTGTTTACGCTTTTTTGGTTTTTCTTAATAATATTGCCTTTAAAAGAAATTGGCATCTTTATCTATGAGGCCTAAACATATTCAAATATAATTTGAAATGCATATTCTTAATGGAAACAATTTTTGATCAAATTTCATACTTTTGTCTAAATATATTCAAAAATGGTTCAAAAAACATAGTACAAAACACTTTTATTTGATAAAATTTATTTGGGTGATTACTGTCGATTGTAAAATATAATATAATATTTAATAAATAGAAAACGTGCATGGGTTGCCATATGATCGAAAATGTGGGTTTAGTTGGTGGTGGCAACGACATGGAAAATGATAGTCTAAAGTGGCCACATCAAGAAAGATGTTTCTGGTATCATGGACACCAATTTAACCATAAGAAAACATGGTAGTAGTTTGCCACATCATCTTTTTAATTAATTATTTTCATATATATATATATATATATATATATAGGGGTGGTATCGGATACAAACCAGTTAGTTTGTACAAACTCGTACAAACCATACCTAGCTTCATGATTTTGTAAATTTGGCTTCATGAATATATACATATATATTTTGGCTTCATGAATATATAATTTGGCTTCATGAATATATCATTTGGCATTTTTAACTAATTTTTTTACAAAAATAAGGGTATTTTTGTAAAAAAATTAGTTAAAAATGCCAAATGATATATTCATGAAGCCAAAATATATATGTATATATTCATGAAGCCAAATTTACAAAATCATGAAGCTAGGTATGGTTTGTACGAGTTTGTACAAACTAACTGGTTTGTATTTGATACCCAGTCTATATATATATATATATATATATATATATATAGATATAGATATAGATATATATAGAGAGAGAGGGAGGTTCAAGGAAAAGCCACAAAAAAATGGAAAACTAAGAAACACACTGATAGCCCTTCATCTAGACGATATGCACTTGTGTATACAGATAAATTAGGTTTTTTTTTTTGTTTTTATGCACCTGTGCATTATGCATTTGTGCATATGGACGTATGCATGTTACAAATTATCTGTATGTACAAGTGCATACCATCCAGATGAAGGGCTACCAATGTTCCTTAGTTTTTCACTTTTTTTAAGATTTTTTCCTAAACCTGACCCCTCCTCTCTCTCTCTATATATATAAACTTGGTGTCCGACTTTGATCAATTGGACATTGACCAACATGCATTGTTGTTTAAAGAGGTTACACGTGTAATTAATACATGTAAGATGTTATTTTTATATAATTTTCAAATAAAATATAGGGTTGCTGGTTTCATTGAGAATTTAAAGTTAACGTGAGAAATATGAAAAATACTTATAAACCGTTGGATAAGAAATGAATACACATTAGAATGAGATGCATCAAGATGTATCAGCTCAATTTTTTTATAAACCGCAATTCATAAAAGACATTTGATTAAAAGTGATCAACAGTTCATATTCATTTGTCATACTTAGCACGTTAACCTCAATTTCTCACACGATTATTTGCCATAAAATATAACGTTATATTTAACAGTTTATTTTATAGAGTTTCAACGTTATAGCAACATTACGTCAACCACTTGTTTTTAGATATTAGTAATTTGTTAGATAATGTATTTTAAACTTTAAGAAGGTAAAAGTTTTTTAATTAAAAAAGAAAATAAAAAGTCAAATAAGGTAGTCGTTGATTCAAATTTTCAGTTTTGCTGCTAATCACTTTTCAATTAATCTTATTAGAGAGAGAGAGAGAGAGAGAGAGAGAGAGAGAGTAAGTAATCAGGTAACAAGATTAAACCATTAAACCCTTTGAATAGATTGAGAAATGTATAAGATGAGAATTGGGTACACTTTCTCTCTTGGAGGCCACACTCTAAAACACACACACTTGGTATACACAAATGACATCTCCTCACAAAACCCTAACAATTGGGTTTATATACCTTTGACCAAACCTAGCTATTTTGTTGACTTTGACTAATTACAATTAGTCCTAAATCTTGGATACATTGTGTACTAACAATCTCCCCTTATGGATTCAAGATTTAGAAAAATTATAACAATCTCCCCCTATGGATTCAAGATTCAGATAGGCTTTATCTTCAAGAATCCACTTTGGCGGCTTTAATCTTCATCTAGGCTCTTTAAAGTCAAATTGTTAAC
Organism: Saussurea involucrata; assembly: GCA_033807775.1. Classification (NCBI taxonomy): domain Eukaryota; kingdom Viridiplantae; phylum Streptophyta; class Magnoliopsida; order Asterales; family Asteraceae; genus Saussurea; species Saussurea involucrata. Next base: position 83,643,765 of record CM066317.1, read on the forward strand.
AATCTTGAAACACGAACTTCAAATCTGTGTAAGGTTGATCAAGGTCTTCAAAACAAAATCTTTTTATCTTCGAATCACTGATCTTTGCAGCTTTGACTTTTGGCAAATTCTTTAGTCTTTGAATTATGAACGGGATTTGAGGTTTAACGGGCTTTGAGCTTTTAGACATTCTTGAATAATCTTTAAGCACGAATTATGTTTGTATCTTCATACATTTGATCTTCTTGAACAAACTGTCTTGAACTTTTCTTTCTCTGAACATCTCGAAACATCTTGAACTTCTTCGACTTTGGCAAATATCTCCTTGACTCTCGGAAATTGAAATATTCGAATTATCTCCCTCTTATCTTTTGATTGATATTTCTCCCCCTTTTGATGATTGTGAGCATCATGATCATCAAAATTCTTTTCAATTTCAGGAGTCTTTGAGTACCAGAAACAATCTCCTCCATTTGATCTGTTTATCCGTCAATTCCAAAAAGTGTTTATCCGAATCTTTTCAAATTCAGATAATATGAAAGTTGTAACCCTGAATCAACGAATGGGACAGTTAAAATGCCTGTAAGTTGCACAAAGCCACTTAGTACAACGAATGCACTTTGGAAAGGAGCTTTTTGATGTTCACTCCTCCAGGGCTTCCATTCAATCATCGAAAGACACAAAGGAAATTCTATGAACGTTATGACAAGAAAACATATTCCTTGTGTGTACGTGCAAGTGTAGAAATGATTGAAGCAACTTATGCTTGAATAATAAGCTCAAAATGTGTAAACTGTTGAGACAACAACAAGTTTTCCACGGACTCAATGTACATGATTGAAGTGCGAAGGTGGGGCAAACTTCCTTCTTTTCAATATCCAAACCTTCTGAGTGAAGATTAGATAGATAATATGCTGCATCCCCAAGAAAATTGAAACATTTCTTTGTTGAGAAAGAAATGAGTAGCTGGTGGGGTTTAATGCAGGAGTTGGCATGGGCTAATTGCCTGTTTCAATGATGGTCACCAAAGAATGTGAACCAATCAGTAATGTGGCTACCCGGCTCAGAAATTGGTTGGTGCAGAGTTCTCGTATTCTTTTAACTCTGTTCTCACACCCTCTTTCTGTTTTTAATCAGCTCACTGCTAACCAAACTCTCTTTTTCATTTTACCCCAGCACAATGAGATTACTCAACCGGATGAGTTATCTCCCCCACTCTTTGATTTCGACCCCTCACCCCTCAATCACTCAAGGATAACTTCTTGGGTAGGAAACACTGGTTAACGTGGATCCATAGAAGTTCTTTTAATCTCACACTGATCCCATGAAAAGTTGTCCTAAAAGATGTGTTGTTCAACAGTTTATCTTGAACAGTTATAAATCTCAGCTTTTTGGATAACATTGTCATCAGAATGTATGCTCCTCAATAATATCATGGAATATTTGAGCATTTGAACTTTGAAGATTTCTCAAAACAAGAATATTGAATGAATGAAATGAATTCGAAAGACTTGCTTGAGAATCTGACAATGTATCAATCAGATCAAACATGAAATATAATCATTAACGCTTGGGGTATCAAAGAATTGGATTTTGTTTATATGAACAAATATAAACAATCTTTGAATGAAACGTTTAAGTTCTCACGTTGAATGAATGTATGATGCTCAACAAAATTGAATTACAAGTGGGAGTATTACCATCGAAAAATTGGTTCGTTTTAAGACATGGTAATAACAAAGTCAATAAGAAGCTAAACCGGTGTGTATGAGTACTTGAAAGTATAGAAAAGATAATACGCAAGTATTAATCTTTAGAAACACACGGTCAGAAACAATGATGTAACAACCCGAGATATACATGAAAAACGTTTAAAATCACACTTCTAAAATTATATAATCTGATTGAATTAGAGAAGTGGTTTGAACATTTAAGAACAGATTTTTCATGCTTGAAAGTCGTTCTTCTTTCAAACAATCTCAGATTGAGTTTAGAAGATACTTACAATCAAATGTATCAGCTCCCCCTCAAATTATGATCGACTGATTTAATCGGATAAGCTCCCCCTCAAAATCTGCAAAGATCTTAATTTGACAAAATTAGCACATGAAGCAATCAAAGTCTAATTATTATTATTATTTATTTATTTATTATTATTAGAGATAAGAACGATTCCTGATCTGATATGATCAGAAGTCAAAAACATTAAAAGCTCGGGTTCTAAACTGACGTGTTTAGAAGCCATAAACTCATTGAAATACGGGTTCTGAACTTAATTATTCAGAAGCCATTATCTCTTTGAAATTCGGGTTCTAAACTGATGTGTTTAGAAGCCATTAAACATCATTGAAGAGCGGGTTCTGAAGTGAATTATTCAGAAACCATAAACTTATTGAAATCCGGGTTCTAAACTGATGTGTTTAGAAACCATAAACATCATTGTGATCCCAGAACAAGTAATCAATCCATGATTTCAATAGGATGGCCACCAATATATATTCAATATGGATCAATCCCAAATACAAAGATGAATTGTAGAGAGCAAAACTATGTGTGTGTACTTGAGAGAAAATGTAATTGATGACCTAATTAGGAAAGCTAGGAAATGCAAACATTATATACCTAGACAAGTTTGACACTATTACATAATAGGTCCCTCTACATGGTACAATCACAATATAGCACTAACAATCTCCCCCTTTGTACCAATGTGGAGGCAAAAAGGTTTAAACGTCCACCGGAGTCACAAACTTCTTCCGAATCCCAAATGTGAGTTCAAATCTCCTTAGCGCATCCCGGTACTCCCTCCTGTATATGATAGCATCCAAGGCTTGCTTGATCAGTTCTCTCTCCTTATCTTTCAGCTTCACTTCCCCGTTTGCATCCAGACGCAATCTACTCTCAAGGTGGATCTGAATCATCTTGAAGGTTCCGTCACTGAACTTGTTTGCTTCAATAACTCTCATGAATCTCTTCTTTGAGTCTCTATCGAAGTAAACAACTCCAAGCTCTGGTTTGTTCAGTACAGTGTAAGTAGGGAAACCTTGAATGTCTGGCAGGTTCCGGTTCGGTGGTCTGATGTTTAGCCGTTCTTGGCGTGCCTCCAAGCCCATTTGGAAATCCTTAAGATAAGAAAATTTCAGGATATTCTGCATGAACCTCTTTACACTTTGATATCCATCCGACCAATCCAATTTCTTTTCAGGAGCACGAGACAGGATTTCATACAGGTTGCATAAGTCTTCAAGCTTTAGACTCTTGAAGTCTGCTTCTGAAAAGTCGTGTACTGAGCCATCGGACCTCTGAACGGTAAACTGTGGAAACCAGACTTTGGATAGCTTGCGGGATTCAATCTTCAGCACTTTCATGATAGGTTTATCTGATCTTACCACATTTATATTCAGGCATTCATTTCCCATGACATGTAGAAACTCGATTTTGCGCAGTGATGGCCAGTCCTCAATCCCGTACACTTTCTCCCAACTGATTCTCTGAACGTCTCTAACATAAAAATCTCTCCTTATACTCTCTTGATAAGGAGTCAGAATCCTAACTCGTTGCCCTGTAGCCACATACCTTGGCTCGACATCAATTATATCTTGAAAGTGTCTCAGTTCTGCTTCGAGTTTTGGATCCCTGATTTTGCCATTAGCTTGCAATCGAACAATCAGAGCAATTTCCTGTACCACTGGAGCCAAAGGAGCGGAAGTACTTGCATTCAGATCTGAAGATTCGTTATCGGAATCCGGAGCAGCTATAACAACCCCGGTGGTGTCAAATACTTCATCTAATTCTTCTTTGATAAGAACAGATGTCTTCTCAGGTTCCTCATCCGAATCAATGTAGATATAGTCATTGACCAAATCATCTACCATCCGTTCATCCTCCGTTCTATTGTTAACAACCGAAGGCTTTTCAACCTCGGTTAAGACATCAGCTAGAACATGTGTTTCCTCCACATCCTCCATAACCGTATCAGTTCCACATGTCCCCGTTTCCTGTTCACCTGCTGGCTGATCTGAGCCCCCAATATTTCTAGTAGCTGTCCCACTAGATTCACCAACCCCTGCTCTCTTCTCCCCCTCATGTTTATTAGGTGGATCCTGATCATCATGTCTTCTCTTTTGTGAGACTTCAGCTTGGATCCCACACCTCTCTTCTACAACTTTAAGCCTGTTACTGATGGAGGTGAATCCATTCATCATAGCATCCGTCATATCTCTCATAGAGTTGGTAAGACGCTCGAAGTCGTTGCTCGAAGGTGGTGTGTTTGAGGTTTGGGCTTGAGATTGAGTATGTTGTCAGAGTAAACTGATTAGGTCAACTTCTTCAGCTGTGCTTGTGTCACTTTTGGCTAGGAGTCGGGCTAACAGCTCTGATTTGAGCTGGTCTTCAGGTATAAGATGTAATGGTACTGGTGGTGGTGGTGGTGTATTTGGATCGGATTCATCGCGGGTTGGTTGATTCGGAGGAGCTGACGACGATTCAGCAACGTGTTTGCCTTTGATGGCTCTACTCACTTCTTGTGCTATTGTGCGTTGCAAAGCATTTATGTGTTGATTTAGGGTAGTGTTGATTGAAATTAAGGTGGACGCAAGCACGGTAAAAGTGATATAATGTGGAGGCGGTCCAAGCATGCGTACTATCTGATCCTGTGGAATATTTGGGAACATGTGGGCAAGATCCGGACCACTTAGGTTACCGGTTATAGTAGCGGTTGTAGCAACCGTACTGCCTGTGTTCATGGTTGGCATAGAGTTGACCATGACAGGACTTCCACCCGGTCCTCACGAGGTACCAACGAATGGCGGCCTAACTCGGGGTGTTCCGGTTGGGGAACGAAAGCCCGCAACTTGTTGAGGTGCCATCATTCGTGTCCTAGGAAAGGAAGTTGTACCAAATGGTCCTAGACTCAATGTGCGTGGAATAAAAGGCGGTGGCCGGGGCAGGAGACTACCTGTTTCAATATCAGCAGACACCAAGTGTGTCGCCGATAGCAGTTGTGTTTTATCCCCTGTGGAAGATGAAACACCGGCCTGTTGAGAGACCGATGAGTGGATGAGTGGGGCTGTGCTATGCATGGCTGGGTCCACCATGTCTGTTTCAATACGCAACGGCGACGTACGCTCGTTGGTAGATGATGTGGCTACCCGGCTTGTATCAGTTTGGGGAGAGCCGATAGTTAAAACTTTTTCCGGCTCTTTCACAGGTTCACTCATTTCTTTTCTCCCTCCATCCTCACCACTAACTACCTTTTCTACTTCTACTTCTACTTCTTCGTTCACATGTGAAGAACCCACGGCATCAGTAGCAGTGTCTAAGAGTTCCGTGTTCCGAGTGGAATCAGCATCAGAACTCACGACACGTGGTCTCTTTCCCATATGCCTTGGAATTAAATGGACCATAGGGTCGTGACCTGAGTCACCATCGTCATCATCTGTGTCAAAAGGAGGAAAGAAAGGTTCTGCCTCATCGTCTTGATCAACTGCATCATCATCAGAAGATGATGCAGCGGCATCGGCTTCGTCCCATGAGACATCATCGTCAAATATCTGGACTGGAGGTCGTCGAGGTGGTGGTTGAACTGGTCTGGAAGAGGATGCATGGCCAACAGTTCTTAATCTTCTCCCGACTCTCTTTCTTTTACGTCTCCTCACCTCTCGTTGTTCAGGAACCCCGTGTTCCTGAACCCCCTCGACATTCTGACCCTCACCTCCTAATGGGTTTGCATCGTGGGGAGGTCCCTCCGGTGGTGGCTGGACCATCAATGCATTTTCTAACATATACTGCTGAACTACCCAGGACTGTTGGTCAGCAAAAGCAAGTAAGTCTTCTCGGATAACAGCGATGTGAGCAAAGTTTATATGCTTGGGCATCCGTAAGTAATGCATGTACTGGCTCGGGCCTCGTGGAGCATCAGCACGTCGTGGAATTTGGTCGTTGTCTACCATGGCTTGATGAATCAAAATCTGTAAGAACCTCTGATAAGGTATAAAATTGCGTTTCTTTTTCGGCCGAGCCTGTTCCGCGACTAGCTCAATCAATTCATTCCAAAGTAGGACAGCGTAGTCGATGTTTCGGTTAAATGTGAATGCGTGAAACATCCAAAGGATAGGCAGATTCGTCTTGTCAACGCCTGTGTGTTTAGAGGTCATACAACGATTAAAGATAAAGCATAGTGTGTACCATACTCTCGGAAGATAGTTGCGTCTGAACTGTGATGAACCGGTAAGAACATGGTTGTCTGGAGTTTGATATCCAAGACTTCGGATATCGGCAAATAGTTGTTCTTCAGGAACCGGATCCTCAAAGTTCTCGGAATAAGGAAGGTTTAGTGCACGTCTGATTCCTCGTAGGGTGATTCTGGCATCGAAACGATCAATTTTGGCCAAGAAATGTAGTGTACGAGCAATTGGATGAAATTGAATTGTACCCCAAAATTGTTGAAGGTAGATGGCCGGTACAAGTTCAACTCTGCTAAATGCAGTTCGTAGAGGATGGCCGCGGATGATCTCTATGATTATCTGATAGTCGAAGGGAACCGCTAGATCGAGATGATGGTTGTTGTCAAGGAAACTCAGAAACAAGGCCCTTGGAAAGATCTCATCATCTCGGTCCTGAGCATTTACAGACGAGTGGGATGAACGATGCGAACGGATGATGGTATTGTCATCCGAAGCATTGCCATCATGATCAGCCATCTGAACCACTTAACAGTTTAGTATAGTGCCAAAGTTGAATTTTGCTTTGAATTTTTTTCCAAAAAATCCCTTAGTCATGGGCATATCGCAACCCACATCAAGAGGATATCGCAAGTAAAGGAGTTATCGCAGTGAAGTATGTGACAAGAGGTAGTCGCAACTCAAGGTTGCGATATGATCTTGTCGCAACTCACAGTTGCGATATTGAAGAACAAATGACCATTGCGATATGTTTGAAGGTTTGGAGGAGTGTTGGTTGCGATATTGACGAACACCGAAATAACCCTAAGTGTTCAGCCTAGATTATCTATTTTTGCACATTTTGAAGTTAAAAACTATACTACTAGGCTCGCAATACCTACGTGAGTAAACCTTATGACTTTCTAACAACATAAACACACAAACTCGATGATTTACGCAGATTAACAAAAAGTCGAACATAAAACCCTAAAAAAACAGATCTAGCATGCGATTTTGCGGATGAAATCGAGTGAGATTTGGAATACAATACCTCGAAGTAGATCTGAATGGAATGCACGGATCAAAATCACGAAATCGGCTTTGAAATCGAAAGGGCACAGTAGCAGTTTAGAGAGAGTTCGAGGTTTTTTAGATGAGATAAGTGTGAAAAACCCTAAACCCTATTTAAACGATTTTGAAATCAGGGACACATGGCACAACACGATTGGTCCAAGGTTTGACCTACCACGTGTCATCATATCGCAAGGAACAAGTTGCGACAGACGTTCAATCGTATCGCAACAGAAGGTTGCAACACGGTACTGTTCACAAGCCCATATCGCAATGCACGGTTGCGATTAGGAATCCACTTGGTTTCATCGCAACTGAAGGTTGCGATGAGACACTGTTCACTGTGAAATCGCAAGTGAAGGTTGCGATAACAGTGAAACTTGGACATTTTTCAGATAAAATTTGAAAAGATTTTATCACATTGGAAGGTGTCCAACTTCCAATTGATTCAGCACTCAAGGTTTTAAACACAGTTTACACTCCCCCTTAAATGATGCATAGATTTGAAAAATTGGTTTCATCATTTAAGAGTTAGTGTTTAAAAACAAGTCAGAACACTTACCTTGACTTCTCGGAAGCAACAGTCACAATGGATCTATACTAACATGATCTGGCAGTTATGCACACTCCCCCTAGATTTGTGCATATGATTTGTTCTATAACTCCCCTGAAACCAAGAACATACCTTTGTACAGATACATGTATCATACCAAATCATAGATAAGACAATTAAAAGAAGAGAAAGAAAGAACAAGTTGAAGAAATATTTTAAATACAACTAAGATATGAAAATTTAAATAACAGATATTGAGAATAGAATATGATGAAAATTTGAGTGTATCAATCTAGAGACGAAGTCTAGATTGAGATACAAATATTTCCATCTATTAAATGATCAATATATGGAAGTTAAACTTTCATATTCAGCATGTCGAGTTTGGATACTAGAAAATTGAAACGTTTTTCATCCAAGAGATCGGCAAGCTGATACTCAGTTGTAACAAAATACAATTCAACAGTTCCTTTCTCGACATGATCTTTTATGAAATGATACCTTATGTCAATGTGTTTGGTTTCAGCAGCTCCTTTTCCACAAAGTTGCTCTCCCTCCATACTTTTCCACAAAGTTGCTCAGCAGCTTCTTTCTACCAGTCATGTGCTTTGAGCAACCGGAATCCAAATACCACACATGACTGAGCTGCAAAATGGAATTTAAACAGCTTTTGGTACCCATTGCCAATTGGGTCCTTTCGGGTTAGGAGGTTTGGACTTGACATTATGTTTTCTATAACCGATTTTAAAATAATCATTTGAGTAAAACCAACGGTTATAGTCAGATTTGCAGATAAAATCATCCACACCACAAGAAGCACAACAAATTTGATCACGTGCCAAATTAACCAGTTGTCGCATTGAATAAACCTTGTAAGGAACTACAAGTTTTCGTCCCTTGCCAACATCATAATTAATAACATTTGAAACAAAATTGTCTTTCTTGGAATTTAAAACATTTAAAGTAACGTGGGATGGTTAGATCTGGGCCACATTCTGTGTGGACTCCTTTATACTCCACTCAAGGCGCGTATTGTTTCTCAAATTACGATCTGAAACACCAGACAAATAGGAGTCGTAAGCTTTTGAATTTTGAGCTTGAAAAGAATTAACATGCTTCTTTCTTTTTGTTTTTCTTTTCTTTTTCTGTAATGATTGTTTTGATTTAGATGTAGAGTAATAATCATTAACAGAAATTTTCTCAGCTGATGTTGAAGATTCCCCTTTCAAGATAATCTTTTCAGGTTCCTCTTCTTTTATTAGAAAGTCAGTGTGATCTGGAAGATTGGCACTAAAATCAAATTGAACAGACACTTCACATACAGCTTTACCTTTGTCTTTACCAACATTCTCACTATCACAATCAAACGGACTCTTCAATGGAGAGGGAAAGATACCATAAGACGTTGGATAAGGAAAATTCTTTTGTTCTTCTCGAAAAGCTTTATCTTCTTCTGTAGGGATATATATCTCAGGATCAAGTTGACTTTCCAAATCCCAAGATTCAAGATCATCTTGGTCATCAACTATCATATGCCTATTGATAGTATTTCCCATAAAAGCTTTGCATGAGGAAATATCTGAATCTGAAGAATGCTTTTCTTTGGAAACTTTTTCTTCAGGCATTTCCTCAAGTTTTGTTTTCATTTCTTTTAAGCTTTCCGAAAACACTGTGATCATAACTTTCTATTTCGATCTCGAAAGCAAGTTTCTCATCATTTCTGACTTCTTCAATAGTACTTTTGATCTTGCTTTCGAGGTCCATGAGTTTTTGTTCAAGAACCATCGGTGGAAAATACCTTTTACATCCCAAAATAGGTTTTTCAGAATTAGCCTTTTGTGTATTTTCCGTTTCCTCCGGTTCTTTAACAATATAACTATCAAAGTAATCATTTGGTAAGGTCTTTTTGTTATTTAATGCCTTTGCATTATCAGGACCATACCAGAAAGGAAGTTGCATTTTAATAGTGGTTTTTCTTTTTATGTCATCCTCCGCCTCATAGTCTTCACCATCCATTTTAAGCCATTTAATCTGATAGTTAGAGTATACTGCAAGTTCAATCCATTCAAATTTATAAAGAGTGGGGGATTTTATTAAAGCATTTTCTAGGTACTGTGGATTGTCATACCCGATTCCCCACTTTGAATTGAAATATCTGAACTTACTTGGCTTGTGCATGTGAATTGTTTGTTCAGTTTGACATGCTTTGTATAGTTTATTTTCCAGATCCTTGACATTTTCACACAGCTCATCATTCCTATCTTTATAAGCATGTAAAAGATTTTCAAACTCATTACTCTTGGTTTCCGAACTCATTAATTTATCTGATAGTTCAGTTATTTTATCTTGAAAATACGCATGACCAATATCGAACTCAGTCTTTTTCTTTTCGAATTCTTGAATTTGACTGTCTTGTTCAATTAGTTTCTTTCTTAGAGTGGAAATTATTTCATCTGATGTGTCCCGGTCAGTTGTTAGTTCTTCTAACTTTTTTTCTAAATACGCTTGTTGAATAAAGAATTGATTATAGAGATCGGGATATACCTCATTTGATGTAGACTATGATCCTTCATCATCGGCATTTCTGGTCATGAGACACATCTTGTTTTGAGCTGGTTTCTCATCATCTGCTTCATCATCAGTCAGATCAAGCCAGTATTCTTCTTCAACCAACATCGCAATCCCCGATTCTTTCTGCTCAGCAAGCATCAGCTTATTCTTGTAGTAACTGGAATCCCTCACTTTCGGCTTCCAACATTCTTTTGAGAAATGACCAGTCTTCCCACAATTATAACACTTCGGTGCTTCATCCTTCTTCTCAAAAACCTTCTTCTCATCTGGCCTCTTATGCTCTTCCGGTCTTTTATACTCAGTTCTCTTGTCCTCAAACTTCTTTCCCGATTCAACATGAGCTTTGTGCTCGAAGTTCTTGGAGCCAGACGCATATCTTTGACTGTTAGAACTGGGGCTTTTCCCAAACTGTCTCTGAAAAGATCTGGTAAGGAGTATCAAAGACTTCTTCATGCTTTCAATATCATCCATCTCACCTGTTTCATTCTGTCCCTCTTCAGACTGATTACCCACATTCTTTGAGTAATTCCTGTTAGACAATAAAGCAAGCGGGTCTAACTCTTCTTCCTTAACCTCTCTTTTCTCTTCCTTCTTCTCTTTCTTCTTTTTCTTGGCTCTCTTAGCATCAGTATCATCTTCATCCTGCTTCAAGGTTTCGTACATCTCTTGTAGAGGCAAATCAGATAACCTAGCATTCTGTTTCATTCGGTGAGCATACTTCTTCCATTCCGGTTGAAGAACACTCAGGAATTTCACATTATGCTTGATTATGGATTTGTTTATATCGTACCTATTCAGCTCATTCAAGATGGTAGTGAAACGGTCATAAGCAGAATCAAGTGCCTCTCCTTCCTTCTGTTTAAAATTTTCATACAAGTTGATAGCATTAGAGATTCTCAACTAGTTCTCTATTTCAGATCCTTGATACAGCTTTGTCGGTTCATCAAACATGGCCTTCCCAGAATAAATCTTTCGATAAATATCGTTGGTTAAGGCTTGAATAACAAGAGACTTTGCCATTTTGTCTCCATATGCTTTGCACTTTTGTTCTTGATTATAATGTATTGGTAAAACCTCAACCAAGTCTGGAATAGGGTCACCATCAGTAATAGGTCCTCTTCTCGTTTGTTTACCCATGGGGCCATTCTTAAGAGAATTCGAAATAAATTCCCCGTTCTCTTGTCGCTCAACATAATCGATGAACCTGTCTTTCCAAATCTTAAACTCCTTGGGAAAAAGAACCGGTGGTTTGTCCTTCGACCCAATAGTTAAGATGTCTCTCGTTGTCATATTAGATTACTTGTTGATGATCGTTAAGTATTCCTTAGATTAGATTAGCAAACAAAATAACTTCACTCAGACTTGTCTCAACCCACTGATATCGCAACTCACACTTGTCGCAATGCACTCCTTGTCGCAACCAAACACTTGTCACAACACAACAACTTGTCGCAAAAGGAAAATCTTGTCGCAATAAGAAAGTCTTGTCGCAATAAGGAATTCTTGTCGCAATAAGGAATTCTAGTCGCAATTAGGCTTGTAAACGAACCGAACGAACACGAACGGAGGCTTGTTCGTGTTCGTTCGTTTAACTTAGCCGAACAAATGAACGAACACGAACGGTAAACGAACAAAATCTTAGGTGTTCGTGTTCGTTTGTTTAAGAAATGGGTGTGTTCGTGTTCGTTTGTGTTCGTTCGTTTAAGTCCTAATCGAACGTAAACGCACATAAACGAACGGACGAACATAAATGAACAACCTTAAACGAACAAACATAAACGAACAGCCTTAAATGAACAACCTTAAACGAACAAACATAAACGAACAACCTTAAACGAACAAGCATAAACAAACGAACAAAAATACAAAAGCAACCATCATTACTTGTCATTTCGTTACCTAGTGCGCCAATTATCCAAATTCCTCAGTTTAAAAGATAAAACCATCACCATTCATCAAATAACATCGTTTGAACAAAAAAAAACTATTCATCGTCATGGTAATGGTATGTAAACTAGGTTAAAAAGGCCCACATATAAGTCCTAATCTAAGTAATGAAAGGCCAAAATATAATTCCCAAATTAAGTTAAGAAGGCCCAACATCTAATATACATTTGTTTTATTTTAATTACACGTATGGATATTTATATATAAATGTTATAATATAAAATATAAACGAACATAAATGAACGAACGTAAATGAACGAACGAGACATTTGTTCATGTTCGTTCGTTTAACTAAACGAACAAAAAACATGTTCATGTTCGTTCATTGATTAAATAAACGAACATAAACGAACTTCCCGCCGAACGGTTCACGAACGGTTCGGTGAACGTTCAGTTCGTTTACAAGCCTAGTCGCAATAAGGAATTCTTGTCGCAAAGGTAATAAGAGGTCGTATCGCAACAGAAGGTTACGATAGTTTACTGTTCAAACACTGTTGATTGCGATATGAAGCTAGTCGCAAGTGACTCTTGCGATATGGTACTGTTCACGCTTGCGATATGTATGAATTTTGAAGGTTGCGATAGTTATGAACATCAAGGTTGCGATAGTTTTGAAGATGCAAAGGATCGTGAGTCGATTCTTCAAAAATGATCCAATTGCTATGAAATTTGGTACGAAGGGTCGCAACACTATTCTGAACAACTTTAATCCTTCAAGTTTTGTCCAAAAACCACTAGAACAGTGATTTCTAAACCAAAACAGTGAGTTTTTCAATAAAAGTCCGAAAATCGATTTTTGCACAGATTGAGACAGATCCTGGTGTAATTGCGGAATCAAAACACGCAGGAATGAAAATCAAATACTCGTAGATCAATTCTAATCCATTTGAAGCACTCAAATTGCTAGAATCAATAAGAAATAGATGAAAATATGAAGAACACTCAAAATGCAAAAACTCTCAAAAAGCTAATTTGATCTAGATGAAATACTATGCTCTGATACCAATTGAGAGTAATCAGGTAACAAGATTAAACCATTAAACCCTTTGAATAGATTGAGAAATGTATAAGATGAGAATTGGGTACACTTTCTCTCTTGGAGGCTACACTCTAAAACACACACACTTGGTATACACAAATGACCTCTCCTCACAAAACCCTAACAATTGGGTTTATATACCTTTGACCAAACCTAGCTATTTTGTTGACTTTGACTAATTACAATTAGTCCTAAATCTTGGATAAATTGTGTACTAACAAGTTTAATCAAATGAGTGAAAGATCGTATTACAAGTTTAGTTAAGGTCGACAATTATATGCTTTGTAGATTTAAGAATATATAATAAATTATTGTGTTGAAGTTTGTGGGTATATATATTGATATGTTGGGGGTGGGGGAGGACTGATGAAGTCATTTTTAATCTACAAAATCTACCATAAAATCTGTATTTTATTTTCAGTGTTGCTTGTGAACAAGCATTGACCTTAAGATATTTTTTATTTGTGAGATCATAACTAAATTATAATAAAATAACATATGAATTAATATTTAATAGCAATTGAATTGTTTTGAGTGCCACAAAATATTTGATATAATATAGAGTTAAAAATTAAAAATGAAAAAATAATAGTTAAAAAATGGGGTTTCACTGTTTTTGGATTCAAGTATTAATAATAAGGATTCATGATTTATGCATCAAGTATTTTATGGGATTGTGTTTTTCTCTTAAAGAACTACTAATTAAAGATGTAAAAAGATTCCAAAGAAAAGATCAAATGAATGTGAAATTGATTCTTAAAGTGATGATATTGAAATGTGTTATAATTGTTGATATATGAGAAATGTTTATTTAGTATATATAGGTGAGATCATATCTAAAAGTTAAAGTTTGTTTATATGATATATATATATATATCATGGCTCAAGTGAAAGAATTAAGATGGCTCTCTCCACATACAAAGTAGAAAAACAAAAACACTGATATAATAAGTTGTTGAGTTGCCGATAATTTAAAGATGACCTTCCGATCTTCTCTTAGTATTTAAGATACATATTTTCCTTTAACGATAAAATAATTCTTTGTAATAGCTAAGTACATACTCAAACTGTTGAGCAAAATCGAAGACTAGCAGTTCTTAACAAGAAATACATCTGTTGATGTGGATCAGAAGATGAACTTCCCGATTTTACACTAAGCTATTTCCTGCCGATTTTCAAATCCGATAGCTTCTCACATCTTCGACAGAACTGTCCCTTTTATCTTTTGCTAAGGAAGTCTTCGACAAGATACTACATATCTCGTACTTGATGAAGACATTTCCTGATAAACCTGGAGAAATTATATTTGTCATTTATACTTTTTCAGAAATGGTCTACAACAAGGTCTGCAGCAGGTCTCTGTCCCATGATAAGACAAAAAAGACATATTGTCTTCCCATGCAAGGTTACGCTTCCTGAAGGATTACTGAGTGCTCAAGCTGGAATCGGCAGCTCTCTCTCTCTCTCTCTCTCAAAACTTACATAGTTTTTCTCTAAGTGTTTTAGTTGTGTTTTGTTTCAGAGTTCTCGTTGTGAAAGATTGTAGGGTAGATTTAATCTGTTTCTTTTCTGCAACAATCTTGTTTATTCATTTCTACAATACTTTGTGAGTTTGTCATTTCCATTTCGGGACTAAGATACTCTCAAATCAATTTTAGTACAATAAGAAATCACTAGTAATCCGTTAATTAATAAATAGTTATAAAACACTTATAATACATACACAAATTGATCAATAAAATAAAAGCTTCAAGACTAGCTCATCAACTGATAAATAAATTTTTAGTTTTAATATATATATATATATATAATAAAAATCAAATACAAACCATGTATTTGTTGCACCCCTTACAAATCAATGTGCATATATAAACAATGTGTACATAATCTGAGATGCATATATGTATTATCTCATATGAATGTATGTCCATTATATGTATATATTCTCGCATGTATGCATATGCATATGTATATGCACACTGGTTTATAAGGGGTGCAACAAATACATGGTTTACATTTTACGAAGCCTTTATATATATATATATATATATATATATATATATATACATATATCTTATAGGTCGTTAATTTGAGTCTTATGAGGGTCACCAAGTATTTTTCTTATAGTTATTTTCAATAGGCCTGTTCATGATTCAATGTGTTCAAACGATTCGAATACCCACAGCTACCGGAGAAAATAAAAAAGTAATGAAATATCATAAAAATTGTGAGGAACTTATTTTACAAGTAAAACTCGACATTTGATTATAATATTTATCAAAAAAAAAAATATCGTTACATATGTCATTGGCTTGCTATCCACGTAAAATTCATTAAAAATACACAAAAAATAAAGATAAAAATGGCATGCATGCATGAAGCAGCATCCCCATATCGTACAACCCTCAATGTACGTATGGTACAACTTTCAATGCACTTCCAAGTTTCAACACATTTCTCTCAAATTCTCGTCCAAAAAAGAGTCGTCAAACAGAAAGTCAGGCCAGTTGTATAAAGAAGCTTCTCCTCCGCCGCCACCTCCGCCACTGCCACCACCGTAGCTGACGGTGCTGCTATTCTCCTGTGAGTTGCTGCCTGACGTGTCCATCAATGGTGGAAGAGGATTCCACGTGGAAGATGATGATTTGTCACTCATCTGTCCCATCTGGCACTGACCCACAACTTCATGATCATCACTTGTTTTTACATTCATGAAAGGGACGATGACTTGTTGTTGGAGTGGTTGAGAACCACCACCACCAATAGAAGCATTTTCAACATGAAAAATATTGGACATTTCTACCCTTTCTTGACCTAATTCTTGTTGAAAATTATTCGAAAAATATGGGTTTGGTTCTTGATCTGTTGGCATCAAGTTCGTCGCGTTTAATTCGGGATTATTAGCTACGATACTCGGTTGTTGCAAAAGGTTGAAGTATTGAAGGTTATGAGTTAATTGAGTATGTTCAAGCAATTCTTTTAGGTTTGCAAGGGCAATTAACTGTGGCAAGCAAGAAAACAAGTCGGTTTTCGGTTGATGGGTAATCGGGTCAATTCCCATCTGGATGAGCCTTTTTTTCAAATGGGTATTCCAGTAATTCTTGATTTCGTTATCTGTACGTCCTGGCAGATGTGCTGCAATTGCAGACCATCTTCACAAAAACAAGAAAAGAATTAATAAGAATTGATGTTGGTCTATAGATATATAATAGTAGGGATTTGCAATATTCATTCAATCAGTACGTTTTTTCTTCTTCTTTTTAGAAGGAAAAAAACGTACTAATCGAATGAAACCCTCATTCAATTAATTTCTTGGAAATTAATTAATCTTATTATATAACGGATTACTTGTTTCCAAGAACTGAGTGAAGGTGAAGAATATTGTTCTCTTCTTCCTCGGAGAATTTTCCTCTCTTGATATCAGGTCTTAAATAATTCGTCCATCTCAATCTGCAGCTCTTCCCGCATCTTTTCAAACCTAGAAATTAAGATTTACAGAACACGAGTTCAATTCACAGACAATCTAACTAATAAATCATCTCAAATGTTAACCCTAAAAGGGTTCCTAAAATATTTAACACAAATCGTTATAAACAATTCTACTACAAAATCTATCAGATACCGAAGAATCGTCGATTTAATTACCTGCAAGTTTAGGGAGAGCTCTCCAACTTCCATGGCCATGTTTTTGAATGTGATCAGTAAGCTTTTGATCTTCTTCAGGAGTCCAAGGACCCTTTTTGAGGTTGTTTTCATCACAACAAGGAGACCTTCCCATTTCTTCAGATAGTTGGTTTCTTGTGATGGAAAAACAAAAGAAGACCATTTGGTATATATATACATCACCTTTAATTTGCTCATCTACTATTTTCCATATAATTATATACAATAATATAATTTATAACTGTATTTATATCAAATGTTTTTAATTATTTGTATAACATCAGTATTAATTTGTAGCCTAAAAATTAAAAAACACTAAATTAATAAACAAGCATAATATATCCCATCAGTTTTGTAAAACATTTTTCTAGAAAATAGTTGTAATTAGGGCCGTTTACCAAATGCTTATCCGGGTAAGCGCTTACCAGTCAAATTTAACACTATCACTTACTTATCGGGTAAAATTTTAGTCCACCAAAACGATTTCGTATGCAACAATTCACCCGGTAAGCACTAACCGTGCCATCACTTACCGGGGTAAGACTCTCGGTCATTTCATTCGCTCTTACCAGGTAAGATTTTTGGTCCTTCCCATATCAATCCGGTAGGTAATGTGACTTGGTAAGCGCTTACCCGAGTAAGTGTTTAGTAAACGGTCCCTACATAACGATTCAATCAGTTTCAGGCTAAATTTCCTTATTTTTTTTCAATTATGATCTTTATATTTCCTTCAATTAATAATTTTTAACCTTTTTGTTGAAGTCATTTACCACTATTAAACAAACCGAAATTTCCAGCGAAATTTCCGTCGGAAAATTTTATTAGTCAAGTAGTTTTTTAATAAAAATAAAACCTATCAGTAAAATCTAATTTATCAGACAACTTGCAAATGGCTTTATTTAAAATAAAACATAGAATTATTATTGTAATATATAATTTTTATTTCATATTTAACATATTAATTTAATATATAAAACTAAAATAATCAACAAACTTTGTTAATTACGTGCCAAATTTAATTTAACAAATGGTTGATATGATATTAATTGTTTAGTGTTTACGAATTTTTGTCCTTAATGTTTAAGTTACAATTATGACCCTTGAGTTATGTTTAGTTTTCAAAACTAGTCCTTAAACTACAGCTATTTTTCATTTGGGTCCCTGTTTTAAGTTATGTTTTTTACACGAATATGATCCGTTTTGTCAAAATGGGTTGTTGAAAATAGTCTAAGTTCTAGGTAAGTAATAAGCTATTAAGGGTAATTTTGTTGATCAATTGTCGACAACTATATATGTGTTTTTTTAATAAAAATTTGAAAACATTTTGAACATATAATTTAAAATAATATTAAACTATTAATATAATATTTTATTATTTATCAAAAATAAAATACCAGTATTTTGAATTGACGCTACAACAAATTGAGTTTATAGAACACCAAAAAAATAAAGCGTCCTAATGGACCACTTTATATGATTTAATTTATAGGACCAAAGAAAGAAAAGTAGTTTTTTCATTTGTGTCCTCGAAAGGGAAGAAAAAGAAAAGAAAGAACATAAAAAAAAATATTTTTTCATGTTCTTGAACATGAGAGAAAGGAAAGGAAACACGTCATTTTTACTAATATGCCCTTAAAAATACATTTTTATAATGAAATATCAGGTAGTTTTATAACTTTAATAATTTCAGTAATATTTTTAAATATTTTTAATTTCTTTTCTTTTCTTCCATTTCCTCCCACGCTTGGAACATATGGTTGTCTTGTAAAAATGGAGGGACGCATGTATGAGGAAGAAAGGACGACAGAGATGGAGGGGTGAGGAAGGCTTCCCTAGGGTATGGGCCTGTGGGGGTTAATTTAAGGGAGTCTTTTTGTATTTTTATTTTTTGTAAATCCTTAACTATTTTTAGATAAACATTGAGATGACATCGTATTTCACAGTATCTTAAACAGATTCTTAAAAAATTTCTAGAATGGAGAATCAAAAGTTAAAATTTTAAAAAAAAATTATATTCATCTTCAACAGATTCCTCATTTTGGATAAACCAACATTGATTATCATATTAAAATATTTCATTCATCCATTAAAATATTATTTCTCTTTTTAAATATTTATTTTCAAGGTTTTCTATTGGTTCTCTTATTTAGTAATTATTTTTGGGGATATCTCCATATTTAGAGAAAAACTTCTTCTTCCTCATAATTTCTCCATTTCAGAGATAGTTTTGGAGAAAGTTGAAGCAAAATTTTAGCTCAAAATCCACATATTCTTCATTTTGGAGAAGTTGAAGCAAAATTATAGCTCAAAATCCACATTTTCTGCATTTTAGAGAAGCTGTTGGAGATGCTCTTAGTATTCCACATAATATTTTATTAATTTATGATATGCCATGTCATATTAAGGTGACAGTTACCTACTTAACCGGTCAACGAGGCCCTTAAATAAATGCAAACTTTTCGCCATATCCTTAAATGATGATTTTGAAGGTTGGTTCCACAAAATAGGAATTAGGACAAAATTAGTTTCATTTTGATGCAATTTTCCCAACTTAAAATCACGGTAGAAGTTGTGGTAACCCATAACTTGAGGCTTGTAAAGAGTTCACAAATCTCATTTGCTATTCATGTAGGACGAGTTGTTACAAAATGAGTGTTTTACTTTAAATCTGGCCAAAATTAGCTCGCGAAAAGATAAAATGACCATGACACCCTCTAATTCACTCCACCCTACCTCTGTCGTTCCCCTTCCCCTCGCCCCATTTAACTACGCCCCTTCCCCTCCCCCTTGTAGCCTTGTCACATCGCCACTACTTCCCCCTGTCTTGCAATTGTCACGATTAACCGCGTGTGCTTTCGAATTTACGACAACAACTTAATCCGCCTCTTTGATCAGTTCCAGTCAACGCTACCCATCCTTTTTTTTTCAATCCACGGATTTTTTACTGTTAGAGTATTATTGTTAATATGTATAGTTCAGGGTCCTTTCTGTAATTATGTGTAACTTACCTTGTATAAATAGATCTCTTAGGGTTCATTATTAGGTTAGACTCTCTTTTGTAATTCTCTCTCAATTTATGAAAGCCGACCGATTCAACCATCTCAAATCTGTCTCTCAATCTATCAATCGACTTGTAACGACCCGGTTCCCAAACATACATCAAATAACATATATTGCATAACGTCGTTCCATTACAAAAGATACATTATAGTACAAGTACGGTCCCTTAGTCTTTACAACCATAACAAGTATTTTCCTTACAAACGTTTTACTACTAAATAACAAAGTTTTAACTACAAAACATGTCATGATCTTCAAAACACAAGTCTTCCATAAGCTAGTCATCGGTTACCCTTCTTACTTGCTCTTATTTGATCCATAACCTGGAATACATATTTTTAAAACAAAATGAGGGTTAGACCTAATGGTCTATTGAGAAAATCCCAGTCATTTTAAAATCAATAGCACAAACACCATATACATAACACACATACGAATACCAATTATGACTCATGCATCGTGTACTTTCCTGTCTCATTCTCTTGGCCATATTAATTAGTTGTGAGCCAATTAATCATATATCTCCGCTGCACTTAAATACAGCCAACTCCGATGTCCCTCCGTACAGCCAACTCCACCGGTCCTAAGCCCGACCAACGTGTACTCATGTAGTGTAATACCCATATAAACATAATATGCACATTATTACACTATTCATCACATTCTCATTCCACATATATGTATTCCAGTTTGAAAACATTTTAAAGTAAAACTCACATGTTTGTTTATCAAAATGCTTCCAAGCTTTTCTCAAAACAATTCAGCTTTCACCTCAAATCCACAGAATCTGAAACAATTAGATACAAGTATCTCTTTACCAAATGGAACACATAAGACTTACTAAGGCTAAGAACTCTAGATAATTCTATCTAATTTTTATCCTCAAAAGTTTCCCCCAAACCCGAACTTAAGTCAAGTCCACAATATTCCAATCCTCATACATAACTTATACAAGAGTCGACAAAACACAAAATCACCGAATGCTCAAAACTATCTGGACAACATAACCTATCCGGACAACACAACTTCCCGGACAACACATATAATCCGGACAACACCACTTCCCGGATAACATAAACAATCCGGACAACATCCAGACACCATCCGGTATCTAAATGCATCCGGATAGTATAGAAAAGAGAGACTTACCCGGGTAAAGGACTCGTCCGGACACCACTAGAACAACTTCCAGACACCATCAACCAAACTATCCGGACACTATCAAAACGTCCGAAAACCTTTGTCTGTTTACCAATTTCTACCCAGAAATCGACTGAAATCATTACCAGTCATGAATTCGATTATTCTATTCCAATAGAAACTATCTACTAACAATTGTAAACATAAAATGTAAAGGAACATACCTCAAAATCACTTTCCAAGCAAACCAATTGAAGCCCTAACCTTGTGACTCTTTCTTCTTCTTCTTCTTCTTCTTCTTCTCTCAAAAACACACACACACACACACACACACACTATCTGATTGATTCTGCTTTTTGAAAATATCTGGATGTTTAAGAGATAATATCAAACCAAATTTTACAATCAAGACTTAAACTATGCTATAATAATCCAAAACACCCTTAACTTCTAAGTTATTCTAAACTTACCCTAAACCTTCAATTTTAATGTTAACTTTATTTAATGGAAATAGAAATTAACTAACGAACATACCTGGGGTATTACATCATCTCCCCCTTAAAAGAATTTCGTCCCGGAATTCGGTTAAGCAAAGAGGTGCAGGTACTTAGTTCTCATTTCTGATTCTGATTCCCAAGTAGCATCCTGCCCTTTATGATGTCGCCACTGAACTTTTACTTGCTTGATCTCCTTACCACTTCGCAAGACTTTGACTTTACTGTCTACAATGGCTTCAGGTTTCTCCACGTAATTCAGCCTTTCATCAACCTGTATATCTGGTAGAGAAACTGCCTGATCTGGTGTAACCAAACACTTTCGAAAATTTGAAACATGAAAAGCGTTGTGGATTTTGCTTAACTTAGACAAAAGATCCAACCTGTAGGCTACTTCACCGATTCTTTCCGTAATTGCAAACGGTCTGATGTACCTTAGACTAAGTTTACCTTCTTTCCCAAATCGAATGACTCCTTTCCAGGGTGAGACTTTCAACATTACAAAATCTCCAACTTGGAATTCTAACGGTTTTCGGCGCCGGTCAGCGTAGATTTTCTGTCTGTCTTGAGCCACTTTCAATCGTTCCCGAATCTGAGTAATCTTATCTGCGGTTAACTGAACTATATCTGGCCCTGCTAACTCTTTTTCTCCTACTTCATTCCAACATAGAGGAGTCCGACATTTTCTACCATACAGAACTTCAAACGGTGCCGCTTGTATGCTGGAATGATAACTGTTATTGTAGATAAATTCAATCAACGGCAAATGCTTATCCCACAATCCCCCAAAATCAACAATGCAGACCCGTAGCATATCTTCCAAAGTCTGAATAGTTCGTTCACTCTGACCGTCAGTTTGAGGATGATACGTTGTACTTAACTTTATTTTCGCCCCCATTTCTTTTTGAAAACTCCTCCAAAACCTTGAAGTAAAACGAATATCACGATCAGAAATAATCGAGATTGGAACTCCATGTCGAGTTACTATTTCGTCGATATATAACTTAGCTAGTCTTTCTAACGAATAGGTTTCTTTTATTGGTAGGAAGTGAGCAGACTTTGTCAACTTGTCAACGATCACCCAAATGGCATCAAATCCTTTCGGAGTCCTTGGTAACTTCGTGATGAAATCTGTAGTAATCTGATCCCATTTCCACATAGGTATTTCTAAGCGTTGTAACTGACCAAAAGGCTTTTGATGTTCAATCTCTACCTTCTTACAAGTGGTACACCCTTCTACATGCTGAGCAATATTTCTTTTCATTCCCGGCCACCAGTAAAATTGTCGTAGATCTTTATACATTTTATTCGTACCTGGATGAATAGAGAAACGAGATTGATGAGCTTCTTGTAGTACCCGGTCACGTAGACCACCTAAACGAGGCACCCAAATTCTGTTTCCCAGACATAGTAACCCACGATCATCTTTTACGAGTGATGCTGATATACCCACTAACCGTTCTGGTTTCAAGTGTTCTTCTTGAAAAGCTTCTACTTGACACTTCTTCAATTTGTCAAAGATGTTAGGCAGAAGTTTGGCTCGTAATGCAATTGCTTTTATTGTTCCGCTTTTCTCTTGGCGACTCAATGCATCAGCTACCACATTCGCCTTCCCCGGATGATAGAGAATTTCGCAGTCGTAATCATTCACCAATTCTAACCATCTTCTTTGCCTCATATTCAATTCTTTTTGATCGAAGAGATGTTGGAGACTCTTATGATCGGTATAAATTTGACATTTCGAGCCGTACAGATTATGTCTCCAAATCTTCAGCGCGAAAAGAACTGCTGCAAGTTCCATGTCGTGTGTAGGATACTGTCGTTCATGATCCTTCAGTTGTCGAGAAGCATAAGCAATAACTTTCCCACGCTGCATTAGTACACATCCCAATCCCAGTTTGGAAGCATCACTGTAAACAACAAAGTCATTGGAACCTTCAGGTAGTGATAATATCGGCGTCCTACAAAGTTTTTCTTTCAATATTCGGAATGTTGTATCATGTTCTACTTTCCATTCAAACTTTATATTCTTTCGGGTCAGCTTGGTCAGAGGTGTTGCAATGCGAGAGAAATCTTGTATAAACTTTCGATAGTAGCCGGCTAAACCCAGAAAACTTCGTACTTCGGTTGGCGTTCTCGGCGGTTCCCACTTTTCAATTGCTTCAATTTTCATCGGATCAACTTGAATGTCTTTTTCTGAAACTACATGCCCAAGAAATTGGACTTCCCAAAGCCAGAATTCACATTTGGAGAATTTGGCGTACAACTGTTCTTTCTTCAACAATTCAAGAATCAAACGAAGATGTTGTGCGTGCTCTTCTTTGGATCGGGAATAGATAAGAATATCATCGATAAACACAATAACAAATTTATCGAGATATGGCTTACATACCCGATTAATTAAATCCATAAAGGCAGCTGGAGCGTTCGTCAGACCGAAGGGCATCACTAAGAATTCGTAATGACCATACCTTGTGTGGAAAGCAGTTTTCAGAACATCTTCGTCTCTAACCTTCAGTTGATGATAACCAGATCTTAGATCAATCTTGGAAAAATAACAAGCTCCAACTAATTGATCAAAGAGGTCATCAATTCTGGGAAGCGGATACTTGTTCTTGATCGTACGCTTATTCAATTCCCGATAATCAATACACATTCTCATCGACCCATCTTTCTTTTTCACAAATAAGACTGGTGCACCCCACGGCGAAGAACTGGGTCTGATGAAGCCCTTATCGGATAGATCTTGCAGTTGCGTCATCATTTCTTTCATCTCTGGAGGTGCCAAACGATACGGTGCACGGGCAACAGGAGTGGCTCCAGGAATCAGATCTATATCAAACTCTACTTGTCTAACGGGCGGAAGACTATTCAAATCTTCTGGGAAACTTCCAGAAATTCACAAACCACATAAATATCTTCCAACTTATTCTTTTCTAGTTTATTATCTATCACATAAGCTAAGTAACTCGGGCAGCCTTTATTAACACACTTACGAGCTTTCATCAAAGAGATAAGACAAGACTGATGATTTCTACGGTCACCATAAATCACTACTGGTCCCTTCTCAGGTAAGACAACATTGATCAACTTCTTATCACAAACTATACTAGCCCGATTCTCGGCTAACCAATCCATTCCCACTACCACATCAAACTCAATTAAAGCTATAGGAAATAACTGAATAGGTACTCCACACCCATCTATATTTATAACACAACTATCAAATACTTCTTTAACCGGTACTTGATTATCATTTGCAGTATCTACCATTAAAGCATGATCTAACACTTTAGGCTTTAAATGCATAAAAGCAGCAAAGGAAGGTGACACAAACGATCGGTTTGCACCGGAATCAAATAACACTTTAGCACGTGTAGAGTTTATCAAAAATGTACCTGTAACCATATCAGGAGTTTCCTCCGCTTCTTGCGCTGTCATTTGGAAGGCCCGACCCCTTGCCCTTGGTAGCTCTGGTCTTGGTACTACTGGCCTAACACCTGTTGGTCTCACTGACGTACCACCCTGTTGTACTCTTTCCCGTGGACAATCAGACTGGATGTGATCGGGAGAATTGCATAAGAAACAAAATCGAGTTACCCGACAGTCTTTAGCAATATGGTCGGTCTTTCCACACTTGTAACAAACTCGAGGGTCAACTTGACAATTTCCTTGAT
Source organism: Saussurea involucrata (assembly GCA_033807775.1). Classification (NCBI taxonomy): domain Eukaryota; kingdom Viridiplantae; phylum Streptophyta; class Magnoliopsida; order Asterales; family Asteraceae; genus Saussurea; species Saussurea involucrata. The sequence goes on from CM066317.1 coordinate 83,669,120, forward strand.
GAACACGATTGCATCTTGAACAAGGTCTTTCCGCTGGTCTGAAAGGCGGGCGACTATCGAATCTCTGAAATCTGGACTTCTTTGGATCGTACTGTGGTCCTTCCCATTTTCTCTTCCCGACACTCTTATCACTAACGTCTCTCCCATTATCCCGTTCCACATTTTCCGCGGCATCTACTACGGCTGAGAAGGTATCGGGTCCTTTTGCGATTACTAGCTTTCTAATTTCTGAATTTAACCCAAAGTTAAACCTATCCATCTTAAGTGCCTCCGTGGCCACGTAGTACTCAGCGAAACGAGACTTCTTTAGAAAACGAGCAGTATAATCCTTAACCGATAAACTTCCCTGTTGCAGGTTCATGAATTCTTCCTCCAGTTGTCTAACTACTGCTTGAGGACAAAACTGTCTCTTGAAAGCTATAGTGAATTCTTCCCAAGTAAAAGTAGAGTACACATCAGATCCTCTAGAGGTAATAAGAGCCTCCCACCAATATAGAGCATCTGCTTTCAACATCGCGGTTCCATATAGCACTTTATCTTCTTTTGCACACTTGCTAGTCTTGAAGACAGATTCTATCTCTTTCAGCCACCTCATAGCTTTTACTGGGTCTCTTTCTCCTGAGTATGTCGGGGTTTTGCAACTTAGAAACATTTTATAATCACACTTCCGTGGCACCGGTATGACAGTAGGTGTAATGGGCATCTCGTCTTCCAGACTAGGATCTGGTATTTCAGTTTCATTATGACGAGTTCGGTCAAACATGGCTTGTATATTTGCTTGCAGTCTTCCCATTTCAGCCGTCAAATCGTCCCTCGTAACAAATTCAGTACCTTGCGACTGAACTCTGCCCCCACCACGTTCTCCCCCTCTTCCCCCCATTCCGACTGTTGGATTTGTTTGATTTGGATTTCCTTCTCCCCCTCTATTTGTACGTCGAGTACCACTTACCATTATGTTGATTTCAACAAGGTTAATATACACATAGACACATACCCCATAAATTAAGGTATTCCAGTTCAAACATGTACCTGTAAGTTCATGATTACACTGGCCAGGTGTAATTTGAAATTACCTTACATGATGTTCCTTCTACCTTTTATATTTAGCATCCCAAGGTTCTAAAATAATAGGGACATCCTACTTCACACCGGTTCCCAAACATACATCAAATAACATATATTGCATAACGTCGTTCCATTACAAAAGATACATTATAGTACAAGTACGGTCCCTTAGTCTTTACAACCATAACAAGTATTTTCCTTACAAACTTTTTACTACTAAATAACAAAGTTTTAACTACAAAACATGTCATGATCTTCAAAACACAAGTCTTCCATAAGCTAGTCATCGGTTACCCTTCTTACTTGCTCTTATTTGATCCATAACCTGGAATACATATTTTTAAAACAAAATGAGGGTTAGACCTAATAGTCTAGTGAGAAAATCCCAGTCATTTTAAAATCAATTGCACAAACACCATATACATAACACACATACAAATACCAATTATGACTCATGCATCGTGTACTTTCCTGTCTCATTCTCTTGGCCATATTAATTGGTTGCGAGCCAATTAATCATATATCTCCGCTGCACTTAAATACAGCCAACTCCGATGTCCCTCCGTACAGCCAACTCCACCGTTCCTAAGCCCGACCAACGTGTACTCATGTAGTGTAATACCCATATAAACATAATATGCACATTATTACACTATTCATCACATTCTCATTCCACTATATGTATTCCAGTTTGAAAACATTTTAAAGTAAAACTCAACTGTTTGTTTATCAAAATGCTTCCAAGCGTTTCTCAAAACAATTCAGCTTTCACCTCAAATCCACAGAATCTGAAACAATTAGATACAAGTATCTCTTTACCAAATGGAACACATAAGACTTACTAAGGCTAAGAACTCTAGATAATTCTATCTAATTCTTATCCTCAAAAGTTTCCCCCAAACCCGAACTTAAGCCGAGTCCACAATATTCCAATCCTCATACATAACTTATACAAGAGTTGACAAAACACAAAATCACCGGATGCTCAAAACTATCCAGACAACATGACCTATCCGGACAACACAACTTCCCGGACAGCACATATAATCCGGACAACACCACTTCCCGGATAACATAAACAATCCGGACAACATCTGGACATCAAAGAAATCCGGACACCATCCGGTATCTAAATGCATCCGGAAAGTATAGAAAAGAGAGACTTACCCGGGTAAAGGACTCGTCCGGACACCACTAGAACAACTTCCGGACACCATCAACCAAACTATCCGGACACTATCAAAACGTCCGGAAACCTTTGTCTTTTTACCAATTTCTACCCAGAACTCGACTGAAATCATTACCAGTCATGAATTCGATTATTCTACTCCGATAGAAACTATCTACTAACAATTGTAAACATAAAATGTAAAGGAACATACCTCAAAATCACTTTCCAAGCAAACCAATTGAAGCCCTAACCTTGTGACTTTTTCTTCTTCTTCTTCTTCTCTCAAAACACACACACACACACACACACACACACACACACTATCTGATTGATTCTGCTTTTTGAAAATATCTGGATGTTTAAGAGATAATATCAAACCAAATTTTACAATCAAGGCTTGAACTATGCTATAATAACCCAAAACACCCTTAACTTCTAAGTTATTCCAAACTTACCCTAAACCTTCAATTTTAATGTTAACTTTATTTAATGGAAATAGAAATTAACTAACGAACTTACCCGGGGTATTACACGACTCTCCAATTCTAACATGGTATCAGAGCTGTAGGTAAGTATCCTCCATCACTCAGGTACAACACCTATCTTCCAGATCTGCATTCCATTTTATTTCCGGAGTTTTACATTTTTTATTTTGCTGCACTCTGTTTTGCTCCGTAAAACCACTTTATGTTGGTTTTTGGACAAAACACCAAGCATTAAAGTTGCCCAGAATAGTGTCACGAACCTGCGTACCAAATTTCAGCCTACCAGAATACTATCCCGTCTTATTGTTTCTACCCATTTCTCACGAATCATAACTTAATTCATCACAGCTTAAGTCTAAGTATCTCCTCAGCATACTTAGTTCGCTTAAACTATTGCTCTGATACAATATTGAAACGCCCCAAATTCCGGGCTAATTTGAACCTCAAGTTACAACAGGTTATGACAATAAAAACTACAACTTATATAGATAGCAAAGGAATTAACCATCAAGAGTGTATTTACAATACAGGATACTTCGAACAACCTATCAATCTAATCATGTCACTATAATCATATTAATTGAGTTATCTAAGCTATCCTTCAAAAATCTCCTCTTTGTTAATTGCCACTTCTGCTATCCCAAAAACACTCGTCCCATAACCCTTTATTTGCCTGAGCCTGAACCTGGTAAGAAAACATCATATGAAACTATTAGGCCAACGCCTAGTGAGAACATTCGTTTCAATAATAACATTTGCAAAAATCAATGTAAACAAGTTATAACAAACCTGGTTACTCCTTTTCTTATCGTACGTATAACTCTATTCCATTACACAATTTTATCCACTCCCATGACTATGACTGGCAACAATTCCATCAGCATATCATACCCCAGAGCCACACTACGAATCTTCACAGATTCTAGATCAATGCTCTCCACCAATAAATCACGATTACACACGCCCATTTATCAGTAAGGAAGCAGAGATTACAAGTACTTATGTCAACCTCACTCTCTTCCTTAGAAATCAGGAATAACGATTAATACCACACGCCTATTCCATGATTTCCCACACACACTGGAATAACGATTAAACGAGTAATACCACACGCCTATTCCATGTGATTACCAAACTTTAGTGCCTATGGATCCATACCACCTATTTGTACTCGTACATGTATTTACTTAATATAGATTCCTCATATCATTTAGTATGAGCAAATCATAATTATACCCCATAGATTCCTCATATCATTCAGTATGAGCAAATCACATTCAGTTCGTATAGATTCCTCATATCATTCAGTATGAGCAAACCTTATTCATTACACTTAACACATTCCTGCCTAACATCTTACTATCGCATTCTATAAACCTAACATACTACTATTTAAAAGTACATATGTTCAAGTAACATAAGATATATATCAATTCTTAAATCGCACCTTTCCACGATTAACGAAACTATACTTTCCAATTTCTAGAATAGTACAGATAATACAAAGTCTCTGGATACCTTAACTATTATATTCTTAAGTTCATATCCAAGATCTATTACCAAAATCTGTAAACTGACTCTTTTTATCCAACTCCCGGTATTCCCAACTCCCGGTATCCCCAACTCCCGGTATCCCCAACTCCCGGTAGTCAACACATGTACTGGGACTTCACCGAAACTCATAAGTACCAGGATTTGCCTCTACCGGGACTTCCATCTTTCGGTACTTTTGATCATATCAGGACTGCACCGGGACAATTCAGTTCCGGGACATTTCATGTACCGGGACTACGTACAGTTTATTTCAACAAGTCCACAAATCGACTTAACTTGTGAAATCAGTTCAATCTATGTATTCCATTCAGTCCTCAATCAATTTATACAGCTATATTAAGGTTAGTATAACTTAAAAACACTGATTTGTACAACGAATCGAATGAACTCACCTTTTAAAGAAGTTATACCCACTTTGCACAATCTGATTCCAATCCAATCTGCTGCTGATGATTCTGGAAATCAGTCCTACACACAGATTCGTTTACCATCATATAACTACAACAGATTTTATCAGCAACCAAGATCCATTCCTTACCAATTTTGAAGACCAAACCCTTGTTTTCCTTCTTTCTCCCTTTTCTCATTCTCTGGCTTCTCTCTAAACCGACTCGGACCAAAATGAGATATTATTCTCAATCTTTCAGTCTCTTATCCATACACACTTCCAATATTTACCACACACACCTCCAAGTTCTATTATTTCCAAAAGTAGCATCCTACTTTAATCTCTTGTATTTTAACCCCATTGAATTATAAAATTTCCATATAATTCATGATTTAACCCAAAATACAAATAAATCCCAATTCTCATTTAAAATACTATTATTGAAAATTCAGGATGTTACATCGCATCCTCGGATTCATAAACGCTTCTACCACTACTGAGATCAATCAACAATTCCTCGGCTATACCACAGCAAAAGGACTATGGGATTTTCTTGCAAACAGGTACACTTCTACAAGCTTATCTCATCAATATCAGTTGTGGACTACCTTCCAGAACAAAAGACAACTACCTGATCAGTCTATCAACTCCTACATCTCTGAGATGCAAGCTCTTAGAGATCATCTGAACCTGGGTGCACCTCAAATCTTTGATGAAACTGCTCGGAAGTTTACTGCTTACTTTAGCCAATTGCATTTGGTTACTATTCTCATGGGCCTCACTGATCGTTTTGAGAACGTTTGAGCCTCGCTTCTACATCGACATCCATTACCTACCCTTGAAGAAGCCATCACTGAACTGCTAAGTGAAGAAACTCATCTTCAACAACGTTTTCCACTACCATCAGATACTGTGCTCTACACTTCCAGCTCAGGAAAACCAAAAGGTAAATGGGGCAACAATGACCAGTCTAAATCTGCGGACAACAGTGAATGCACATTCTATCATTCTACTTCTCATCTTCTCCTCAACTGTCCAGTTCGGAAATGTCGTTGGTGTGGGATCATCCACCCACGTCACTATGGGTCTGATTGCCCAAAACATCCAAGGAACTCCAGTAACCAAAGGCAGCAGTCTCGAGTTCAATCAGTTGTTGGCTCAATCACCCAAGATTCTCCATCGCCAGCAGTTCAGGCACATCATAGCAACAACCACACCTGACCTTATGGAACTCATGCGTCGAAATCAAGAGCTCATGGAGCAACTCATGACAGGTTCTATGGGTATGAATTCTCAATGCAATACCTCTGCATCAGGTAACCCTTGGCTATTTGACTCTGGATGTTGTAACCACATGACACCTAAGGCTGACGGTTTTGGTTCTAAACAAACCTCTAGCATGTTCTCGTCAGTACGTACCGCTGATGATACTCGTTTACCTGTATCTTTTAGTGGGACTGTATCTACCCCCAACATTCAATTGTCTGATGTGTTGCATATTCCTAACTTATCTCTGAGCCTGATTTCAATTACTCAGCTTATGGAAGTTGGTCTAATCGTTTTGTTTCACCCTTCTGGTTGTGTTGTGCAGGATCCAAAGACCAAGCAGATCCTTGGAGTAGGCCGTAAAGTTGGTCGGATGGTTAAAGTGGTCTACCTCCGTCTTCCATTACCTTCATCAAACCTTGCGGCTTCAATTTCTAGTACTCCTTCTTTTGAACTATGGCATGCGCGCCTAGGCCATTTATTTTTAGCTATAATAAAAGTGTTAGCTAGTTCAGGATTGATAGGAAACACTTCCTCTGAAAATGTTTCTTGTTTATCTTGTCAACTTGGCAAACACCATGCTTTACCTTTTCAAATTAATGAATTTAAATCTGCTTCTCCTTTTGATCTTATTCATTCTGATGTATGGGGACCAGCACCACACCCGTCTATGGGAGGTGCTCGATATTTTGTTATTTTTATCGATGATCACACACGCTTTACATGGATTTATCTCATGAAAAACCGCTCAGAGCTACCAAAAATTTATATCACCTTCGCTCGTATGATTCTAACCCAGTTCTCCAAGCCTATAAAGGTTCTTCGAGCAGATAATGCTATGGAATACAAAGAATCGTCTCTCCTATATTTTCTTCAATATCAGGGTACTCTTTCTCAGTACTCCTGTCCCGGCACCTCTCCACAAAATGGTCGTGCAGAACGCAAACACCGTCACATTCTTAACACTGTCCGTACTCTGTTAATATCAACCAAGTGTCCAGAACGCTTTTGGGGTGAAGCAGCCTTCACGGTTGTCTACACCATCAATCGACACCTGACTCCCATTCTCAATCAAAAGTCTCCGTATGAAGTACTCTATGGAGTCTCTCCTGCATATGATCTCCTCAAAGTGTGGGGTTGCGCCTGCTTTGTTCAGCTGCAATCTCATGAGCACACCAAACTCAAACCTCGTTCTCGATTATGCTGCTTCTTTGGCTATGGAATTGAACATAAAGGTTATCGTTGTTAGGATCCAGTCTCTAAGAGACTTCGTATATCCCGTCATGTCACCTTCTGGGAACATCTCCCCTTCTCTACGGTGTCAAAATTTCAGGACACATTCTCTCCATCTACTTCTTTCTTCATAGACACATCTATCTCATTGGACTCACTCCAATTAAATCACATACTCTCCTCACCATCTGTTCCACCTCCTTCCGTCTCTTCTCAACCCGAGCTTTCACATACTCCATTTGAGCCTTCACCTGTCCCATATGTGCCTTCTGATCATGATCAACCATATGTGCCACCTCCAAGGACTACTTCTGAGCCATCTGCTGAGTCTATGGATCCTAGCTCCTCTCGACCACAAGATGAAGCACGACGCTCCGATCGGGTAAGGCAGGTTCCTTCTTACCTTCGTGATTATCATTGTTATGCCACTTTGTTGTCCACCCATGAACCCAATTCCTTCAAGGAAGCCGCTTCTAACCCTGTTTGGCAGCAAGCTATGACAGAGGAACTTCAGGCTCTTGACAAAGCCAATACATGGGAGTTTGTACCTCTCCCACCCGGCAAGTCACCCATTGGTTGCAAATGGGTCTTCAAAATCAAAACGAAGTCTGGTGGATCTATTGATCGTTACAAAGCATGTCTTGTGGCAAAAGGCTTCAATCAAGAATATGGCATTGATTACGAGGAAACATTTGCTCCTGTGGCTCGGGTCACCTCGGTTCGTAGTCTGCTCGCCATAGCTGCTACCAAGAGATGGCCACTCTATCAGATGGATGTCAAGAATGCCTTTCTAAATGGTGATCTCGAAGAGGAAGTCTACATGAAACTCCCTCCAGGTGTGATCTCTCGTCAGGGTCATGTCTGTCGACTTCGAAAAGCCCTATATGGCCTCAAACAAGCTCCTCGTGCTTGGTTTGAAAAATTTAGCAATACCGTCATCTCATTGGGGTTTTCTCCGAGTAATTATGATTCTGGCTTGTTTACTCGGACCACTGCTGCATGTACTATCTTACTTCTACTGTATGTTGATGATATTATCATTATCGGCAGTGACTTTACAGGCATTACCCAGCTCAAACATTCCCTTAGCTCATGTTTTGAGATGAAAGATCTTGGTGTTGGTCCCGAAGGCCTATACAAGTTTGTAGAAGGGGGGGGGGGGTTGAATACAAACACACAGATTTTACTTTTCTAAATTGTTTATTGATAAATCATTAACAATTTACAGCTTGTTGCGGAAACAAGATTAAGGATAAACCTAAATCTAAACAAGTTGGAACACTAAGGTTTCTTGCACTAAGAGAGATAAGGAAATTACTAATAATAACCTATCTGAGATAAGAGATTTGAACTTGTACAAAGTTAGCAAGTTACTTCAAATGAAGTGAGTTCATCTCTTTATATACTGCATGCATTTAATGCAAGTCGGTATACACTTTACACGTGTCATCAGCTGGTTGGTTGCATGTCATTGACCTTTGTTGACAACCTTAGTAGCCGCATGTATGAACAGTGTAGTGTCAGAGTTGTTGTACGAATTCAGATAATCGGAGGTTCTTTTCTGACATTTCGTACGGAGTCGTGCAAGGGTGGTTAAGACAAAAGTACTTTGTACGGAGGACTTCATGATCAGCTTTCGTTGATTCAGCGATTATCATTATCTATTCAGCGAATGATAAAGTTCAGTGATAGCTGAAGTCTTGTACTTGATACTTCACGTTGAGTGGACAAATCTGAGTCTTCGTTGATCCGCATCAGTTCATTAGGAGACTTGTCGCTGGTTCTTGAGCTTGATCTTCGACTTCAGCGTAGAACCTATGTTGACGTGAAACTTGTCTTCAGGGATCATAAGTAAACAACTAACTTATCAGCGATCAACATAAGGACTGAACAGACTCAAAGCATTATGGTGAACAGTGTCGCTGAATGTTTAATTTAAAGAGCGAGAGTTCCTATCAGCGGTACTGTAAGATCTTAGTACTTATCAGCGATAGTGAAACTCTGATACATATTGTTTACTTACAATTTTCACTAAGTATAAAAGAGAGGGTCATTATCAAATCACTTAGGGTTTGGATCAACAATCTCCCCTATTTGATTATGACATAGCAACAAAGAAAATTGCTATTTAATGAAAACATAAGGATAAAAAGAACTCATAAAATATTTGTCCCTTTTACTGTTTTCTGGAATCTTTTCAGTACTGATGGAGTAAAGTACATTCGCTGAAATCTTTCTTTAAAATATTGAATCAGGTTACAATGAAGAATAGAAAGATTACAAGTACAAGCGAAATAAATTACAAGTACAGAAGGATAACTGATACAATAGAGAAAAAGGTGATTATATCAGCTTTCAAAGGGTTCTTCCTTAATGAGAAGTTCATCAAGGGTCTTTGATGTTGGGATCATCCAGTCAGGGACATCTTCGCCTTGATTCTTTTTCTTCAGAGCAGCTTCAAAAATCAAGGGCTTCAGGTGTCTAGCTTTGATGTCGCGTCTGACTTCACACCAGTATACGAGATCTCTGAGTTGTTCGATAGGAGCGATGTCTAGCTCAGAGATACGTTGAAAGTGATGATTTCCATAGTAGTCTAAAAAGAATATACCATACGGATCACTTACAACTGTGCCAGGTATGAAAGTTTCTCCAGGTGGTAGGGAGGTGTCAAGCATTGAGAGATCGGCATCAGGGCCAAGAACTTCAGCATAAGAGAAACCAATCCCGGTTTCATTTCGAATAGACGGACCTGAATCAGAAACTTTCTTTTTCTTATCAGAGACTTTTCCTGGTTGAGGAAGAGGAGGAATATCCACAGCTGATGAAAGCAGGTCGATCTGATTGTTCAAGATCTTCTCGACATGGCTTTTGAACTTTGAACGCGATCCCTGAATGGCTAATTTTGTTTCTAACCATTCAGAGAGACCGAACTTTTCTAAGGTTGCAGCATAGAAAGTTTGCTTGGTTTTATCATCTCTGTAGATATCCACTTCAACAACAGGAGTTTCAGCGTATAGTCTTCCTCTGATGTTTGCCTTGACGATTTTGGATGGTCTAGATCGATAGGTCAGCATTTGTTTAGCCCATTCCAAAGTCGTATCAGAGACTTTAGTATTTTCTCTAACGATCTCTTGAGCATCATCCCATAGCTGACGTTGAACATCAATGGGAACTCGTTTCAGCTTGGGGTCTTTTATTGATCGTTGAGTAAGCTTGATGGCGTATTCTCTGTCTTTTTCTTCAGCTTCCTTTCTTTCAGCGATTAGGCGTTCAGCTCTGAGGTGTTCCTGATATTCAGCTTTGGAGATTCTAAACTTTGGAGGAACTGAAGGCAGTTGATCACGCTTTAGAATGATTCGCTAATCCTCGAATCGCTTTATTATTTCCTCTCTTCTCTTCTGTTCTTCTTCACTTAGCTTTTGAGGAGCTAAGGAAGGTCTGCTTTTGTGAGAGAGAGTCTGTTCTTCTTGTTCATCAGTCTCAGAGATCAAATCTAAGACTGGGATTATTTCATCAGCAGCAGCTGGCTTTATTGGTGAGGTCGCAGTTGTAGAACCTTCAACGACATCCTCAAACAGGGGAGAGGACTAGCTGAAACACAGCGATCTTACAAATAAGAACTTGGGTAGAAAAACTTGGGTAGAAAGAGAAAGAGAAATATGTTCAGGTGTAGGCTAGGGTAGTAGAACTTGTAGAGGAGGGATGGAGTGAGAGATGTTTAGTGTACCTGACAAACCGGCTTTTCAAGCAAGATCATCAGATTTTCATCTTCAGCGACGCTTTTGCCTTTGCCTTTCTCAGCTCCAGAGGCTGAGGGCTTTGTCTTTGTCCGCTCCCCTGTAGGTTCATTTATTGAGATTCCCTTTAGAGCTTTGATCCTTGGGGCAGGTTTGACGATAAAGAAATCATCGTCATCTTCGTCATCATCATCATCATTCCTTGGAGAGGAAGATGGTTCATTATCAGGGATGTCGACGTCTTCTTCATCTTCTGCTTCGGATTCTTCAGCTTCGTCTTCGAGTTGCTCCCCCTCAGATACAGAGGCGAGCTTCTCGGTTCCCTCAGGGTTTTCAACTCCCTGAGGTTCTTCATTGGTGTCTTCATTCTTCTCTCCCCTGATAGATTCATCATGGGAAAGGTCTTCATCGCTCTTTTCCCCTGGATGTTCAGCGCTCTTCTCCCCCTCTTTCTCATGATGAGTGGGGGAGGAATGTGCAGACTCAGCATCATGGGTAGGTTCTCTGTCTTCTTGGCTAGAGATACCCACACAGGTTTCAATCTTTGCTAATCTGACTTCTAGGCCAGTTATAGCAGGATTGATCTTCTCAAGCTCAGTGCGATCCGCCGCTGTGAAAGTTTCCAATGCAGGGGCAGGGGCCGGTTCAGGAGCTGGAGTATTTGCTTTGTTCAGCAGCTCTTCAATCATCGTTTTTATTGAACCAACGTCGGTCTTTACAGAGCCTAAGTCGGTCTTTACAGCAGACATATCACCCTCAAGTGCTCCAACCGATGTCTTCAGCGTTGTTACTTCGCCGGACATGGAGGAAACTGATTGTTTAAGTGAGGTGTAGTCTGTGTAGATGTCAGCGAACACCTTGGCGAAATCGCTGAGAGTCTTATCAACAATCTTGATGTCGTCTGTGGAAGCTTTCTTTTCCACCACCGTTGTCAGCTTTGTCAAATTCTCTCCAGCGTTTGTTATAGCTGAAGAGTTGTTGGAAAGAGTAGTGGTGAGATCTGTCAGCTTGGTTTCCACGGACTTCAGAGAGGCGTTGATGTCTCCCAAATTAGGACCTGTAACAGATAAGTACTTGTGAACAAAGGAAAGCTCAGAAGTTTCAGGTTTAGTTACAGTGTATAGGATTTGATTTGTACCTGCAGGAGGATTGATGAACTCGTCAAAGTTGCAAGTTCCTGAAAAATGTTCCATATCCTCTTCGAAAGTACGGTGAGGTATGGTGATCTCTGCAGGTCCTTTCTTCGTCATTTTTTGAGAAGCATCAGCGGTGGCTTCTGGAATGACGGCATCTCCAGTGGTCTTTGGAGGGGAGTCCAAGTGAGTGGAGGGAGAAGCGAAGGATAAGAATTGGGGTCGGGTACTGGGTTCAGCGTTGGATTCGCTGACAATCACTTCATCAGTCTTTAAAGAGACTGAGGGAGGTTGGGTAGGTTCCAAGTTTCTAACCTCAGCGTTTAGAGACGCTGAAGTCGGTATTGAAGGGATGGCTTGAATGGGTGTGGCAGAGCGTACCACAGAACTTTCCTTCAGCTCTGCAGAATGAGCTGAGGAGTCTTCAGCAATGGATTGCTGGGGCTGCTCCTTGGTTTTCTTGATCCTTTTGGAACCAAGTGGAATTAAAGAGTGTTTCCTTTTCTTAGAAGGAGAGGATTGTGTGGCCGGGGAATCAGCGATGGGTATTGTCGCTGAAGGAGCCACAGAAGTCGAAGAATTGGGAAAAAGATCTTTGATCAAGAAATAATAATTACAAAAGAAGCAAATACATCACTCAATAATAAAATATGTTATGAACGAATAGAAAAATTAGAATTAATAACAGAATTACATAATCTAAAAATCAAAAATTTAGAAGAAAAAATAAAACATATGGAGGACATATTGGAAAAGAAAAAACAGAAAATCGAAATCGAAGAAGTTAAGATGTCTGAAGAATGTACCTACATTCAAACAAAAGGGTTTATAAATATGATTCATATACAATGTCGCTTATGGTTAGATAACAATAAATTTGTGGACCTAACAGCATTAGTAGACACAGGAGCAACAAAAAGTGTAGCATCATACACTCTTATACCCAAACAATATCATAAAGAGTTACCTTATAAATTAGTCACTAGAACGATTGAAAGTAGACTAATCTCGAGAAGAGAGAGAAGGGTAGAGAGACGTACCTCATTTTCGACAGGTTTGAAGTCGAGCACCTTAGAGCCAACCTGAGAGAGTTTCAGGTCACCCTCTTTCGGGTAGCTGTCCTTCAGGCCATATTGAAAGATGGCGCTGATGAATCGGGGGTAGGGAACCCATGCAGTTCTGTCAGCGGCAGAATCCACGCGTTGCACCAAGTCATCATAGATTACAGATGCCCAGTCAATGTGTAGACCTTTCAGCAGAGCATATCCCATAGCTTGCTGAGGTTGAGCGGCTTGATCAGAGGAGCCGGTCTTCGCTGTCATGCAGCTGATCAGATGGGCGAAGATGAAATTCATCTCGCTTGGCATTTTGGATTTCTTTATCAGCGTCAGCTTCTTCTCAGGCTTCTTGTCCCTTCCAGTTTCCCAGATGTAACCCATCGTGTCGAGAAAAGCAATGATGGCGTCTTTGTCAGCTTGCTTTTTGTGGTCAGGGAATGGAACGAAGGGTTTTTCTTTGGTAGCGCTGGGAAAGTTTAGGGCTTTGCGAATGATTGCGGGGGTTATTTTTATGGTGCCATAGTCAGTATCACTGACTATGCAATCGATGGTTTTGGATGGATCTTTGGCGGAGGGTAGCTGAGAATGTCTGGCAGAGTACCAAAACTGAGATAGCAGTAGCTGACTAGCAGGAGGTGAAATGGTCAGGGCTGTGTAAGTGCAGCTGTTTTTCAGGAAATTCACAGCATCTTTAAGATGTGTGACTTGCTTTCGAGGAGGAAACTCGAGAAGCGCAGAGAGGTTATTTATCTTGGTCCAGTCAAGCTGATCCAAAGTAAACTTAACCTGTGGAGCCTTGATGATTTCCACTTCCCCAGAGTCAGTGGAGATGGTCTCAGCGGTAACATTGATCTTGGAAGTTGCCATTTCTCTGTATTATCAGTTCAACCAAAGATGTTAACAAATAAGAATTATCTTAATGTGGAAAGATTTTCCATTAAGATTGTTCGAATTTTGTCCATTTCATTCAGACAAAAAAATGTCTTTATGAAGATTAGGGTTTTTCTTGATTTGAAAAGAAATGTAAAACCCATTATCTTGTTATCCAGTTTTCTATTAAGAAACATATTCTGGAAACGAATGAAGAACAAGTTTAAGATTTAGCATTAAAACTTGAAGAACAACCATGAAATGGTTGTATTCATAAAACCATGAAAGAAATGATTTTATTTTTAAGAAGTTCTTTTGTTTGATCTTGTTTAAAACAACGATAAGATCAGAAACAAGTTATTCGCATTTGATAATTAATAAGAACATATTAACCTTGATGTTTTGATGAAGAAGATGATGAACAGTTCTTTGAAGGTTTGAGAGCACAAATGCAACAGTGAATTCTTTTCTTGCGGAGGAGGATTTGATCGCGTAAAAGATAAATATAAACCAAAAGATTGTTTATATAGGGAGTTTAGAGAGAGAAAACCTTGAGCAGGAAAAGGTTTTCATCATGACACGGACACGTGTTTGCATTTGATTGGCGAGTAAACGAAACGTGCAAACGTGTGTCAGAAAGAAGAACGTGCCAGGGCATGTCTGTTGTAATGACGTCACAACTGTCCTTTCACATTCTTTTTAGGATGTCTCTGAGGTTTTGAAATCTCAGGGACTCTTTTGAAAAACATGAAGCACTGAAGAGAAATATCAGTGAAGGTTTTAGAAATTCCAAAGTATCGCTGTTAAGGAAGAGATATTCAGCGATGCATTTTGTTTTGAAATCTTGCATTTTCATGCGTTTGTCAGAGAGAGAAAAACATACCTTGGTATCAGCTAACCAAGTTTATTCAGAGAGAAGATGATTGAATAGGTTATACGAATTGATTTTATCCTATCGCTGATCCATGTGAACCGCTGAAGATTTTACCCTTCAAAGTTCAGCATTCCAAGCTCGCTGATGAGGAAGTTGAATCTTGTCTCATCAAGAGGTTTGGTAAATAAATCAGCTAACTGATAATCAGTTGGGATAAAATGAAGTTCTATATCACCATTCATCACATGATCTCTGATAAAATGATATCTGATTTCTATGTGTTTCGTTTTTTAGTGTAGCACTGGATTGTTTGCTATAGCGATGACACTAGTGCTGTCGCAATAGATTGGAATTTTGGAGAGCTGAAGATCATAGTCTAGTAGCTGATTTCTCATCCACAAGACCTGAGAACAACAACTTCCAGCGGCTACATACTCAGCTTCAGCTGTGGAAGTGGACACTGAATTTTGCTTTTTACTTGTCCAACTTACCAGCTTTCCACCTAGGAGCTGACATCCTCCTGTGGTGCTTTTCCTATCCATTTTGCATCCTGCAAAATCACTATCTGAATAGGCGGTTAGATCGAATCCTGAGTCTTTGGGATACCAAAGACCTAGATTCGCTGTACCCTTAAGATATCGAAAGATTCGCTTTACAGCTTTCATATGAGATATCTTAGGTTCAGCTTGATATCGTGCACACAAGCAAGTTGCAAACATAATATCGGGTCGGCTACCTGTAAGATACAGTAGTGAGCCGATCATCCCACGGTACAGCGTGACATTGACAGGAACACCCTTAGTGTCCTTATCAAGTATCAGCGGTGGTGCCATAGGGGTTTTCATAGCTGAACTTTCAGTTAAGTCGAATTTCTTCAGCATATCTTTAACATACTTTCCCTGATTAATGAAAGTTCCTTTCTCAGTTTGCTTAATCTGAAGACCAAGGAAATATGTTAGTTCACCCATCATACTCATTTTATACTCATCTTTCATTCTATCAGCGAAACGAGTACAAAGCTCAGGGTTAGTAGAGCCAAATATAATGTCATCAACATATATTTGAACTAAAATAATATGACCTTTCACTTTTCTAAAAAATAGAGTTTTGTCAATCTTACCACGCTCAAATTTTTCAATATGGAGATAGGTAGAAAGAGTGTCATACCATGCACGAGGAGCTTGCTTTAAGCCATAAAGTGCCTTATCCAGTTTATAAACATAACCTGGATGCTTAGGATCTGAGAATCCTGGAGGTTGTTCCACATATACTTCTTCATTCAGCTTTCCATTCAGAAACGCTGACTTAACATCCATCTGATGTACTTTGAAGTTTTTGTGTACAACATATGCTAAGAAAAGACGAATGGATTCAAGTCTTGCTACTGGAGCAAATGTTTCGTCATAATCTATGCCTTCCTCTTGTCTGTATCCCTGAGCAACAAGACGAGCTTTGTTGCGAGTTACAGTACCATGTTCATCCAACTTGTTTCGATAGACCCATTTAGTGCCTATCACTGTTTTATCAGTTGGTCTTCGAACAAGTTTCCAAACTTTGTTTCTTTTGAATTCAGTCAGCTCTTCTTGCATAGCGCTGACCCAGTTTGGATCTCTGAGGGCATCATCTACTTTCTTTGGTTCAGTTAGTGAAATAAAATTAACAAATAAATAAATATTACCTGCATTTCGTCGAGTCTGAATGCCAGCGTTTGGATCACCAAGAATTTGATCAATTGGGTGATTTATAGTCCATCGCTGAGCCGGAGCGTGAGACGCTGACTCAACTTGAACTAGAGGAGCTGAAGATGAAGCTTCAGCGACGTCTGGAGTATCAGCCAAGAGAGGAATGGATGCAGTTGTCATTATATTCACTGATTGCTGAGAAGTAGATGGAATATCTGAGACATTTGGATCAACTGCAGGTATAGTGTTTATAGGAACAACTGAGACCCATGATGTTTCAGCTTCACTATTCTGCATGTTTGGAATGATAGTGGGACTATCATCTTCTACTGGATGAGTATGAGTGGGAATATCTTCTGAATCACCAAGATGAGAAAACATCCATTGATTCAGTTCTTCTGTATCAGCGTTCGGTTTAGAGTTCGCTGAACGGGATTCGTCAAACGTGACGTGAATTGTTTCTTCTACAGTTTGTCTTCTACGATTGAAGACTCTGAAGGCTTTGGAAACTGAGGAGTATCCAAGAAAGATTCCATCATCAGCCTTAGGATTAAACTTTCCAAGGGCATCTCTGTTGTTCAGTATGAAACACTGACATCCAAAGATGTGAAGAAAGCTGATTGAAGGCTTTCTCCCATGAAAAAGTTCATAGGCTGTCTTATTGAATCTTTTGACTATCAGCGACCTGTTTTGCGTAAAACAAGCAGTGTTGACAGCTTCTGCCCAAAACTGAGTAGGCAGGTGAGAATCGCTGAGCATTGAACGTGCAACTTCAATAATTGTTCTATTTCTTCTTTCAGCGACTCCATTTTGTTGTGGTGTTCTCACTGATGAAAAGTTGTGAGAAATACCCTTACTCTCAAGGAAGGAATCAAGAGGACTGTTTTTGAATTCAGTTCCATGATCACTCCTTATAGAGCGAACAGTCATATTGTTCAGGGTTTCCATCTTCCGAACAAAGGTGATGAGTTCTTCAGGGGTGTCACTCTTAGAACGGAGAAACATTACCCATGTAAAACGAGAGAATTCATCAACTATGACCAGCGTAAATTTCTTTCCAGCGATGGATTGTTTGTTAACGGGACCAAACAAATCCATATGGAGTAGTTGTAGAGGAGATGACACTGAGGAGACTTGCTTTGATTTAAAGCTTGCCTTGGTCTGCTTCCCTTTTTCACACGCTGAACATAAAGACTCTTTGGCGTATGAGTGTTGAGGTAGACCAGTGACTAGCTCTTTTGAAGAAAGAGTGTTCAGTGTCTTGAAATTTAGATGCGAAAGCCTTTTATGCCATAGCCAGCTGACATCAGAAGATGCCTTTGAGAAGAAACAGGAGTTCTCAGTGGTTGTTGAGTCCATGTTTATTACATAAACATTTTCCAAACGATAACCGCTGAGAGCTATCTTCTCCTTTTTGTCAGAGACAAAGCAAGATTCCTTAGTGAAAATCACTTTGTTATCCATGTCGCAAAGCTGACTGATGCTCAGAAGATTATGCTTCAGCCCTTCAACATATGCGACTCTTCTGAAGGAGGTTGTACCATTTGAAAGTACACCATACCCTCTGGTATGTCCTTTTCCATTTCCACCGAAAGTCACAGAGGGACCTTTCTCTTCCTTGTATTCAGCGAGCAGGTTTTTCTTTCCAGTCATGTGTCTAGAGCATCCGCTATCGAGATACCAGATACCTTTCTTAACCTGAAATACAAAGAGAGATTAATTTTTCTTGGGTACCCACTTAACCATGTATACACATTTGTCAGTGGAGCTAGTTGGAATAGAAGGTTCAGCGGTCTTCGCAGCATTTGAAGATTCAGTTTTGTCTTTCTTCACTTTGGTTAATTTCTTAACCTCAGCGGTAGGAGTCACCTTGACCTGAATTGCAACTGGGTTGGTCTTCTTTGCCTTGGGGGCAATCTTCACCTTAGCTATCTTTTCAGCTTTGGTGGCTGTGGGGCACTTACTAGCAATATGATCGGTAAGTCCACAGTGATAACATTTCCTATAACTAAAAGTAGTTCTAGGACCACTTGTATGCTGAGCTTTTAATTTTGAATTTGAAGTGCCAGCACCAAGTAAACTATTGGCTTTAGAAATAGGACGAACATTTAGTTCTTCAGATTTCTTACCAAGGACATCCACTCTGAGTCTAGGAGTAGATCGCTGAATAGATCCAGAGATCAGCTTTCTAGATCCAGAGGGGTAGGTCACTGAGGCTTTAGAAGCATTCAGCTTTGGTACTAAGGTACCCTTCTGAGGATTTTGGTAAATAACAATTCCTTTACCTTTGTCTTTAGAGACAGAGGTAGGTTTTGAATAAACCATTTTCTCCTTTCCTTTTGAGGCAGGAGTTTCCTCAAGGATTGGTGTAATGGACGAGGAGCACTGAGAAGATGAAGTATCAGCGACTGAGGGTACGAACGTTCCAAATTTCAGCATTGAACGCTCAGTGGTAGGTTTTGGAGTATCATATTTGTAACCCAAACCACGTTTATCACTCAGGGGAATCTGAGACTTTATTATCTCAGTGATCTTTGTTGAAGAATTACACCATCCTTCAACAGTAGCTTTTTCAGCTTTTAATGCAGCGATAGCTTCTGCTCGTTCGATTTTGACTAGCTGATTTAAATATACTTGATCTTTAAAATCTTCTTCAATTTTAGAAAGCTTTTCTATTTGAAGGTGGCAGTTTTTAAGTTGTTCAGCGAGATCAAGGTTTTGGTTTTCAACCACAGTTTTGCCGTTCATGGCTTCGTATAAACTTCTAGTCAATAGATCGATCTTACGGAGACTATCAGCTTCATCAATATTTGCAATATTGGTAAAGAAGGAAGGTGATACCTGAATAGCAGAGGTTGAAGTGGAGGGAATGTCTGAACTTTCTTCCTTTTCTTCAATCTTAGCCATAAGGCAGAGATTGGCTTCCTCATCTTCAGAGTCAGATGATGATTCTTCTTTTTCAGAAGCATCCCAATCATAGTTGGCCATAAGGCATTTTCCTTTCTTCTTAAAGCTTTTCAGCTTTGCATACTTCTCCTTCAGCTTTGAGTATTTGTCATCTTTATTCCTTGGAACAAAGTTTTTCTTTGGGAAAGCTGAAGGTCTCATGACTTTCTTTGACCTGCACTCATTAGCGAAATGACCTGTCTTTTCGCAGTTGAAACAAGTAGCAGTAGCCTTATCAACAAAAGCTGATGATTTTGGCTTGTCAGTTATTGAAAGAGGTTTGTTCTTTCTAAACATTTTCTTCTTGGCAAATCTCCTGAACTTTTTAGTTAGGAGAGCCAAGGATTCATCATCATCTGAGGAATCAGAATCTGATGACCTTTCAGAGTTACTTTCTAACTCAGTAATAGTGACCACGGGTCGCTGAGTAGAAGGTTCCTCTAAGAGTAAAGCAACAGGGGTGCTTTTGGAATCTTTTACAAGATTCTTCTTAAGATGGCTTGATTGCTCATGATTCAGCAATGTACCATATAAGGTTGAAAGGGTCATTGATTTAAGATCCTTTGACAGCTTGAGACACATAGAATAATTGTCCCAGCTTTCAGGTAAACATTCTAGAAACTTTGTCAGCACTTCAAAGTTAGAATATTCCTTACCAACAGTTTTCAGATCTATAATTAAACAATTAAAACGTTGGTGAACTTCAGAGAGAGTTTCATTCTTACCAGAAATGAAGCTTTCATATTGTCTTTCCAGGTTGATCTTTCTTGAGTCCTGGACTTCAGACGTTCCTTCATACTGAACACATATTGTGTCCCACATGGCTTTTGATGTTTTCAGATTCATGACGGAATGGTAGACTTCGTCAGGAAGAGCCATGGAAAGTATGGATCTGGCTTTTGTATCTATAGCCACTTTCTTCTTATCTTCATCGGTCCACTGAAAGATTTCCTTAAAAATCAGCCTTTCTGGAATAGCAGGTCTATTCGCAGTCGCTGGAACTGCAGGATCAATTGTTACAGGGATGAATGGAACATTCTCAAGATAGTAAGGCATAGTAGGGTCTACACCTTCTAAGAAGAGTATCATCCTATTTTTCCATAAGTTGAAGTTATCTCTGGAAAATCTAGGGGGTTTTGCAAGAGAACCATTGTCTATATAATTTGTGTTTGTGTTGGTGGCCATTTTCAGATAATAGCAAAGAAGAGAAATATCTTAGATTAGATCTTGTTTATGAGATTAAAAAATCTGCTCTGATACCACTTGTTGGTCCCGAAGGCCTATACAAGTTTGTAGAAGGGGGGGGGGGGGGGTTGAATACAAACACACAGATTTTACTTTTCTAAATTGTTTATTGATAAATCATTAACAATTTACAGCTTGTTGCGGAAACAAGATTAAGGATAAACCTAAATCTAAACAAGTTGGAACACTAAGGTTTCTTGCACTAAGAGAGATAAGGAAATTACTAATAATAACCTATCTGAGATAAGAGATTTGAACTTGTCCAGAGTTAGCAAGTTACTTCAAATGAAGTGAGTTCATCTCTTTATATACTGCATGCATTTAATGCAAGTCAGTATACACTTTACACGTGTCATCAGCTGGTTGGTTGCATGTCATTGACCTTTGTTGACAACCTTAGTAGCCGCATGTATGAACAGTGTAGTGTCAGAGTTGTTGTACGAATTCAGATAATCGGAGGTTCTTTTCTGACATTTCGTACGGAGTCGTGCAAGGGTGGTTAAGACAAAAGTACTTTGTACGGAGGACTTCATGATCAGCTTTCGTTGATTCAGCGATTATCATTATCTATTCAGCGAATGATAAAGTTCAGCGATAGCTGAAGTCTTGTACTTGATACTTCACGTTGAGTGGATAAATCTGAGTCTTCGCTGATCCGCATCAGTTCATTAGGAGACTTGTCGCTGGTTCTTGAGCTTGATCTTCGACTTCAGCGTAGAACCTATGTTGACGTGAAACTTGTCTTCAGGGATCATAAGTAAACAACTAACTTATCAGCGATCAACATAAGGACTGAACAGACTCAGAGCATTATGGTGAACAGTGTCGCTGAATGTTTAATTTAAAGAGCGAGAGTTCCTATCAGCGGTACTGTAAGATCTTAGTACTTATCAGCGATAGTGAAACTCTGATACATATTGTTTACTTACAATTTTCACTAAGTATAAAAGAGAGGGTCATTATCAAATCACTGAGGGTTTGGATCAACACCTGGTAAGCTCCATTATTTTCTTGGTCTTGAAGTTCTATCAGACTCTTCCGGAATCTATCTCTGTCAAGCCAAGTACATTTCAGATCTACTGTCCAAAGCTGGGATTACAGACAACAAGGTTGCCTCTACACCTATTGAGCAAAATTTGCATCTTGCTCCCAATGCTGGAACCCCTCTGCGGGATCCTACACGGTACCGTCAACTGGTTCGATCTCTGGTCTACCTGACCGTTACTCGACCAGATCTTGCCTATGCAGTTCATATAGTTAGTCAGTTCATGGCTGCTCCATGCTCAGATCACTATGCCGCTGTTCTTCGTATACTTCGGTACCTCAAAGGGACAATGTTTCATGGGCTTCACTTCTCATCCACATCATCCTTAACTCTTCGTGCCTTCTCAGATGCTGACTGGGATGGTGACATAACTGACCGTCATTCCACCACCGACTATTGTTTCTTCCTTAGGGACTCTCTTATCTCCTGGCGCAGCAAGAAACAATCGCTGACAGCTCGGTCCAGCACTGAAGCGGAATATAGAGCCTTAGCTGACACTACACAAGAACTCGTATGGCTACGCTGGCTACTATCTGATATGGGTACTCATCAATTTTCCCCAACACCATTATGGTGTGACAACAATAGTGCTATTCAGATTGCTCACAATGATGTCTTTCATGAGCGTACAAAGCACATCGAGATTGACTGTCATTTCACTCGTCAACATGTTCTTCGCAAGACGGTTAAACTTCTTCCAATCTCAACCATTGATCAGACTGTAGATATCTTCACCAAAGCTCATCTTCCAGGGCGTTTTCGGGATCTTGTTTCCAAACTCAATTTGGCTCATTCTTCCCCTACTTGAGTTTGATGGGGGGTGTTAGAATATTATTGTTAATATGTATAGTTCAAGATCCTTTCTGTAATTATGTGTAACTTACCTTGTATAAATAGATCTCTTAGGGTTCATTATTAGGTTAAATTCTCTTTCAATATATGAAAGCCGGCCGATTCAGTCATCTCAAGTCTGTCTCTCAATCTATCAATCGACTCTCCAATTCTAACATTTACCATCAAAATTTTGATTTTTATGTTATGACCATAAAATAAATATATAAATCCAAAGTATTTTAGACATTTTAGAGAACTTTGTCCGACTTTGATGTAATGATAAGGATTTAAAAGTTAGCTTCCTTTCATTTTTTAAAAATTGGTAGCCTAGTGAAATATAGCAATAAAGGCTTTCATAAAGTCTATACACTAGTCATGCAAAAATAGAAAAAAGAAGTCAGGTAAAAATCTTTAAATTTAAAGAAATTTTTGTGTACACTAAAATTAGAGAAAAAAGAAATAATATTTTATATTATTTCCACAAAAAAGAAACATTGAATTAAAAGGTTAAGGTGAGAGAGATAATATTTTATTAATTTAGTGATTACTTTAATATTTTAATTAATACTACAACCTCTAAAATAACATACTTGTTGGAGATGGAAACAATTTTTTTAGAGATTTTGACTTTTAATACTCTATTTTAGAAAAAATATAGCATAGCTCTTGAAGATGCAAGTGTTTGAAAAGGCTCCTGTAAGATATGTAGTCTATCTAATAAATTGAAAAACATTATAAATACATGTATTTCAAACACTGTTCTTAAAAACTCGTTGCACAGCCGTCATGACGTGCCATGACACCAAGGCTTGTGTCACGCCACGTTAAGCCCATGACACGCCATGGCCTAATGTGCAGTTATCGTAATGCGATATTTGATTTTTCTTTACGTTTTTAATGTTTTATTTGCAAGTTTTTGATATGTAACATAATTTAACTTGCTTATTACTATTGAATTGTTGAGTAACACTACAAAACATACGTTCTTATATATAATATTATATATGAATTAGAAATTTGAAGTCATAAGTAACGCCTTGACTTCGCCGTGCCTTCTAAGACTTAAGGCTTGACCTCCCCGTCACGCCACGACTCACACCATTCATAACCTTGATTTCAAATATAACGGTTCAAGTAATGATTTGGTCAGTAATATAAGAGAAGATATTGCTACATCTAAATGTTTGATCTGACATATGTTTGATTATTAATAAAAAATTCTAAGTATTTGTTTGCAAGGACAGGTTTACAAATCAAGGCCAAACAATATACATTTATACATAAATTTTGAATTCAGTCTTTGGCAGGTTCAATTGAATTCATTACAAATTTGATTAGCAAAATTGTTAAATCAACCTTATCATTTTGTATATTTTGTAAACTAAGGCATGTGATCACGTGAGAATCGTCATTTTTGGTGAGAAGTACTTTTAAATCGTTGATCACTTTTAATCAAATAACCTCACATCATAAATCATTCAGGTGCGTCCTCGTTTTCTCCTTGGATTCGAAGATTATGGCAAGCCTCTGTTTGGGCTACTCTCTATCTTATTTGGGTTCACCGTAATAACACGGTTTTTCGGGGTAAGCTGTTTTATAAAGAGGCATTTTTGCGGATACGAGAGTTCGAGTGTTTGATTGGATTTCGAGATGATCGCACAAAGAGTCTTTGAATTGTGTGCGGTGGATCGCAGGACTACATCACATACATCTCATCACGTAATATTTGCTTCGGTTTCTGGTTTTGGGTTTTGCCCTCTTCATGTTCTAGGCTTGTAAACTCTTTGTTGTTCCCTCGTGTTGTTTCTTGGTTCGTTTGGCCTCTGCATCTCGCAGCGGCCTTGTAACGTCCCAAAAATTACAAGCAAATTTAAATTTTTAAATAAACAATTCATTTATAACAACTCATTAAATGAATCCCAACGTTTCGTTTGCAAACTCTTAATTAATATCTTTATAATAAAAACCAGCGGAATAAACGTTTAATTAATAAAACCATAAAACAACCAGCTCTCCTCGCGCGCCAGTGTGTACTCGTCACGCCTTGGAGCCGCCCGTACCTGAAACCACAGTTTATTGGGAAAGGGTAAGCACGAAGCTTAGTGAATTCCAACACATGCGCATATAGGAATTATATACACATCACCCCTATCCGCACATAAGCAACAACATCACAGTTACATAAAACGAGTAAACATCTACAAGTAATTATGTATCCAACACCTCAGTACCATCGAGGCCTCGGTCCCACCGAATTGTAATGTATCCAACACCTCAGTACCATCGAGGCCTCGGTCCCACCGAATTGTAATGTATCCAACACCTCAGTACCATCGAGGCCTCGGTCCCACCGAATTGTAATGTAACCAACACCTCAGTACCATCGAGGCCTCGGTCCCACCGAATTGTAATGTAACACATTTATACCAAGCATTCAAACCAATCAAATATTACACACCACAAACAACTAGTTCACACCACAAGAATAGTAGTACATACAAACTATTATGACATGCATACAACCCCTAACTACACAGTGAGAGAACTCACCTCGAAAGCGCGCCCAGCTTAATAACACAATTCAAGCTTCACAATTACGGTCACTTCCCAGCACCTAAACGCATGTTAAAACGTGTCAATACGAGACCCGGACCCTATGACACGACACACGCTTAAACCGTCACTAAAACTATTTTACGGTCTCACCAAACAGGTCTGTTCGGGACCTATTTCGACCCCTTTAAACCCAGTAAAATCTCAATATTATTTCATTACCAGAAAGTACTCTGAGTTAGGGTTCCAAGGACATATTATACGCCTCCTAACGATTTTTCTACAATTTAATACGGATTTTACAAAAACAGTTTCCAGCACAGCGAGATTCAGCACCTTTCAGTATAAAACGACAATTCGACCCATGCTACGTCCCGAACTGGGTTTTGCACAAAACACAGAAAAGTTTCTAGACTCAAAAAGGGAACTTTTGACACCGATTTCACCCCAAACCGAGTTACGAGCAGAAAGTTATGGTCTACGCAAAACAGTGGCAGATTCTAGAATTTTGCACATAAAATGACGAAACACCGAACTTGCGACCACTTTTTCGCCCAGCTAGAGACCGAACCAGTTTTCCGCTAAAACACGGAAAACGTGCCCGACCCTGAACTTGAACCATGGGCGCCAGTTTCGGCTCAAACGGAGTTACGACGGAAAAGTTATAGCCGTCGTAAAAACAGTGGCTGCACCATTTTCCACATGAATCGAAGATTATAAAAACGACGGTTTTACCGAAACGGCTCAAACGATTAAGTCAAGGCTTAACGGATTCTACGGTGATTATTAATAAGACATGGCCACGCACTACCCTCTGCCCTCCGGCAGTGGTGGTCGTCGACGGCGGCCGGCGGCGGTTCATCGACGAGGAACTAAAACAACCCGCAAACCACCGCGAGACCACTACCCTCTCGATCACCCTACCGCGTGCACCAACGACTCACACCACCACCGCCACCCGACACCCAGCCACCACAGTGGCGGCGCGGCAGCGGCAGCGGCGGCCGGCGGTGGTCCTCCGATGACGAAAACGAAAAGAAAAGAACGTCGAGTGAAACCTTACCTCGATGACGACACAACGACGAACCCGAAACCTTCACTCTTCTTCTCCGGCGGACACGACAACGACGGCGGCGACCTCCACACTTTCCGGCGAACTCCCTCTCTCTCTCTTCTCGCCGCTCTATCTCTCTCGGTTTCTCTCCTCCTCTCTCACTTCTCGTTTTCTCTCTCTCTCTCTCTCTCTCTCTCTCTCTACGGTCGAACACAACCAAGAAGGGAAGAAGAGTGTCTCGTAGGTTTTTTTTTTCTTTGGAATGTTTGGTTGGCTTGAAACACAAGAAAAGAAGAAAAACGAGAAGGCCGAGACCCATACACAAGTTCCAAAAAAATGCACAAATAGCCCCTCAACTACACCTCATCTCACAATCTATAACAAAAGACACGTAAGCTAACATTTTGGTCCTTTTTGACACCAAACCACTAACCAAAACAATTAAAGGTAAACATTTTAAATTATTAAAAATTAATTAATAAACGTACCGGGACACGGGCTTTACAACTCTCCCCCGCTTGAATTAGACTTCGTCCTCGAAGTCTATGCCCGTGAATAGCTCTGGATAGCTCTCCCTCATCTCAACCTCAGGTTCCTAAGTCCACTTGAAACCCCTACTAAACTTCTCGAATACTATTCTTACTAACGTACTCTTTCTAAGACACTAGGATTATGATCGGCAGAACACCCCGACAATTGAAATCATTCCTAGCCAAGCGACTACGGTTGTCCCCCAACCTTAGACATTCCATACCTCCCGAGTCAAAACTCAAGCTCTAACCACTCTAAAGCTGCTCACCAGTATACCCTACAGGATACTCGGTTACGATCCCTCCTATCATTAATTGACGATTAACTTCTACGAATTCTAATAGACTCCAAAGATTTTCAATAACTTATATTAACAAAACATCGACCCCCTGCCGAACATCGGTCCAACCGATTACAATAACAAACATCGGCCACCCGCCGAACATCGGTCCAATCGATTACAATAACAAACATCGGCCACCCGTCGAACATCGGTCCCACCGATTACAATAACTCACATCGGCCACCCGCCGAACATCGGTCCAACCGATTACAATGAATCACATAAGCGTGGTATTATCCTAGACACCAACACAAATAGATATCCCCCACAACCAAATCAACTAACACACACGTAGGTCATTCCACCATAACCATCCATCACAAATGATCATTTCAGGGTTACTACTACCGTCACCATGATTATCTTAAAATCGGCTACAACTCTCCGATTATACTAAAGGTGTTTGGCCTCAAGCCCAAAAGTCGACACCTAAATATACCACCTACCTCAAAATGGTTGATGTGCATTTATTCTCTTATTAACAAAGGGCATCAATCCCTTAACTGATACTATTCGGCCTACAGTACTAACGCGCGTGGAATATCTACCTTCCACCGTCGACGTATCATCCACACTTGCTCTACGAAGCCAAGTCACACCGGATCTACCTCCGAGGTAAGTGCCCACGACTATATCCTCCTAGTACCTACTGGAAAGTCTAGGTTAAAACACATGAATATCGGGGTCCCACCCCGAGATACCCAACCGACCATTACCAACGACTGACTAACGTGCCTAAGGATCCAAGCAAACAGCCTACCAACAACATGCCTATTCCGGATTGACTCACTCACCCAAACATGTAAATACTCGACGTGCAATGAATGCCAAACGGTGCGACAAAACAATTCATCAACAAGACTCCACCTCGAGTCATTAAAATCGGGCAATTAGCCCATGACAAACTCCAAATCAAAACCGAGCAAAATGCTCCACGCTTGCTAGACCCATAAGTCGGTCAAAAACACATTTAATTAAAGTTTAAGCAAGCGATACTCTTAAATAGCATTAGTCCCAAACTCGACACGAGCTAAACAAAAGGACTCACACCCTTAAAATTCTCAAAATGACCCATATCACTTATAAACGCACTTCCCAAATGGTTTACAAAATCATTTACAAAATATTCTCAACGTCAAGATTTTTCATTTCAAAAAGACCGTAAGCAATAAAACTACTATTACCAGGTCGGTAGTTACGCAAAAATGGACACGCTCGTCCCACATATGAAAATCATGTTAAAAATCCTTTCATTGCAGCTTAGTAAAGCGAAATAAATAATTTCTGTGAAAATGAACCTTCACGGTTCTAGTATGAATTGGCTCATGACATGCACTTAAAGTAACCGCTAAACCTTAAGCAGGATGCGACAAAGGTGTGCACAAAATTTCAAAATCGGTTCCACGACGTTTGACCCCAAAATTTCTCTTGTTAAATCATAAAATGTCGTGGCACAGGGTCCACCAACAAATTTTTACGTGCGTCAGCTAGTCATCCAAAACGATGAAACGGTTTACAAATATATTTTTGTTAAAACACAATTGCCTTGTGAAATTTTCAAACTTATAGATAGAAACCAATTCGCTTTTAATAATTGGGAATAACGACTGAAACCTCATAAAATCTCAAACTGGGGGCAGGCATGCAAGCTTGTAACACTTCCTCAAGTTTCGTACTTGGGACATATAACATCAAAACATCATAGTTTAAAAAAATGTATTTATCGAAAATGCTCAAAATACTCGTTTCCTCCAAAGCAAAAGTTTTTAATTTCCCCAAAAAAGATCGGTAATTCTAAATTAATCGCATGTCAAAAATCTACGCATTTATATTTCCAAAATATAACACATTGTAATCGTATGCATGATGTTCACAACATTAAAACACTCCTTGGATCAAATGGTCTTTCATTTCGACAAAAAGGAACTAAAACATTTTCATGCACGACTCGTTCATCAAAATGTCGAGAACAAAGGTTACCCCAGTATGCATACCCCTAAGTCGATAAATCGCATTTTCAAGGAAATGTCAATAAAACCTTTAGCTGACTAAAAAGCGCACTAAACAACTCCTTATGAAATGTTACCAAAATTCCTCCATGCATCACTTATGTCACGCATGAATCAATCCACACACTGAACTATTTGCAATAAAACACTTAGTAATACAAACTCTCGAACGAAAAGTTAAGCGACACCGGTATTCCAAACTCATTTTAAACAAATCACCAAAATAGCCTTTATACAGACATCGTGGAATGTAACTTTTCGTCTCAACTCTAACACATGTGGAGGAGTTCCAATGTTAGAGTCTCAAACCGTAGTCACTTACCCAACATCTTAACCACCACAAAACACGGATAACATCGTACCCGAAAGAACCGTTGAAAAAAATAACGAAAATGAGACAAATTCTAACAAAGTTTGCACTCCCGAGATAAAACGATTTCATACACTTTCAAAACCATATTTCAAAATCTTGTGTGTGTGCTGAGCAGTTCCCCAAAATTCCAAAACACCGCCCATACAAAGATTTAAAACACAAGAATTTGTTAATGCAATCTTATTTTCAAAAATAACTTCGTGCATGACTCATTCGGCATTCAACGTCTCGACTCATGCTCCTCTCTACCTTTCCAATCCACTATCGTCCTCCGGACATTTAAACCTCTTAGGGCAAGATGGAAAATTACGTCAAATAATTCCTACGATTTTTCCTCAAATCAAAGTTGGCTCTATAAGCCTATGACTCTAGCACAATCGTCCATCTTGGCCCGAACTGATCTGCTTACAACAAATATCATCCTTATCGTCACTCCAAGTGACTAATACTATAATCGTCTTTCTATTCCAACGACTACTAGTTTAGGACCTTCATCACTACCCCCAACGATCATCACCTCAAAACACCTCGAGTACACATCTGTACTAGTGGATCTACTATATTTGTCTCTCCTCGTGACGACTATTCAGGGTAGATAATACAACGCGTTATTAGCACATAACACGCACACTAACAACACTCACGCCCAACTCCTTGGATTCCTCGTGACTTCCCCGACTCGAGCATTGATCTTGTGCTTCCGGTAGTAGGAGCTCTACTACTACCTTCCACACCTATCATCGCTCGTTCCGAGTCTCATCCCGAGGGTCCAAGTAGTTTCTCGCCGAAACTATACACATAAAATAATTTATCCACACATGCCAGTTCAAGAACATATCCTAAACAGGCAACTCATACAACTACTGTATATATAAAACCATCGGTCTCCCCGATCAGACAGCCACAAATGTATACTTAATAAACCATCGGTCACCCCGATCATACAACAACAATTACATATATAATTAACCATATGCCTGCACCAGCATATATATATACATCCACCCTTCCTAGCTCCCTAGGAATTTCCTCTTATCCCACTACCCTTGCTACTACCGAATCCCTACTAATTATAACGGGTGACCTCGCGAATACCCGATTATATGCAGTGCGAAACAAATAGACAGTCGAATACAAGACTCTATCCTAGAACGGTTGGACTCAAACAAGAGCTGCGCAATAGAACTAAATCGAATATTCTAAGGCTATAAATCTCTTACTGCATACAACCTAGAGGGCATCCACTTAGTAACCTATCATAATTAGCATAAATTCCTAATAGCAAGTAGTTCAACATACAGCATAGTGTCCACAACAGGCAATCTAGCATGCATACTCTATGATCTAGAAAGCAATAAAACACTAAGTACGGTACCTTTTCCCCTGGCTCCGGCTGACTGTACACACTGCGCCATCGATCACCGTTTCTCAAACGGGTTTTCCTTTCTTTTATTTTCCAAGAAGATTTAATAAAGAATTTGAAAATTTCCCAGCCGCAACTTGAGACCAAACACACCGAGGTGCGTTTGATTCACTCAAGCTGTGCTCTGATACCAAGTTGTAACGTCCCAAAAATTACAAGCAAATTTAAATTTTTAAATAAACAATTCATTTATAACAACTCATTAAATGAATCCCAACGTTTCGTTTGCACTCATAATTAATATCTTTATAATAAAAACCAGCGGAATAAACGTTTAATTAATAAAACCATAAAACAACCAGCTCTCCTCGCGCGCCAGTGTGTACTCGTCACGCCTTGGAGCCGCCCGTACCTGAAACCACAGTTAATTGGGAAAGGGTAAGCACGAAGCTTAGTGAATTCCAACACATGCGCAGATAGGAATTATATACACATCACCCCTATCCGCACATAAGCAACAACATCACAGTTACATAAAACGAGTAAACATCTACAAGTAATTATGTATCCAACACCTCAGTACCATCGAGGCCTCGGTCCCACCGAATTGTAATGTATCCAACACCTCAGTACCATCGAGGCCTCGGTTCCACCGAATTGTAATGTATCCAACACCTCAGTACCATCGAGGCCTCGGTCCCACCGAATTGTAATGTAACCAACACCTCAGTACCATCGAGGCCTCGGTCCCACCGAATTGTAATGTAACACATTTATACCAAGCATTCAAACCAATCAAATATTACACACCACAAACAACTAGTTCACACCACAAGAATAGTAGTACATACAAACTATTATGACATGCATACAACCCCTAACTACACAGTGAGAGAACTCACCTCGAAAGCGCGCCCAGCTTAATAACACAATTCAAGCTTCACAATTACGGTCACTTCCCAGCACCTAAACGCATGTTAAAACGTGTCAATACGAGACCCGGACCCTATGACACGACACGCGCTTAAACCGTCACTAAAACTATTTTACGGTCTCACCAAACAGGTCTGTTCGGGACCTATTTCGACCCCTTTAAACCCAGTAAAATCTCAATATTATTTCATGACCAGAAAGTACTCTGAGTTAGGGTTCCAAGGACATATTATACGCCTCCTAACGATTTTTCTACAATTTAATACGGATTTTACAAAAACAGTTTCCAGCACAGCGAGATTCAGCACCTTTCAGTATAAAACGACAATTCGACCCATGCTACGTCCCGAACTGGGTTTTGCACAAAACACAGAAAAGTTTCTAGACTCAAAAAGGGAACTTTTGACACCGATTTCACCCCAAACCGAGTTACGAGCAGAAAGTTATGGTCTACGCAAAACAGTGGCAGATTCTAGAATTTTGCACATAAAATGACGAAACACCGAACTTGCGACCACTTTTTCGCCCAGTTAGAGACCGAACCAGTTTTCCGCTAAAACACGGAAAACGTGCCCGACCCTGAACTTGAACCATGGGCGCCAGTTTCGGTTCAAACGGAGTTACGACGGAAAAGTTATAGCCGTCGTAAAAACAGTGGCTGCACCATTTTCCACATGAATCGAAGATTATAAAAACGACGGTTTTAACGAAACGGCTCAAACGATTAAGTCAAGGCTTAACGGATTCTACGGTGATTATTAATAAGACATGGCCACGCACTACCCTCTGCCCTCCGGCAGTGGTGGTCGTCGACGGCGGCCGGCGGCGGTTCATCGACGAGGAACTAAAACAACCCGCAAACCACCGCGAGACCACTACCCTCTCGATCACCCTACCGCGTGCACCAACGACTCACACCACCACCGCCACCCGACACCCAGCCACCACAGTGGCGGCGCGGCAGCGGCAGCGGCGGCCGGCGGTGGTCCTCCGATGACGAAAACGAAAAGAAAAGAACGTCGAGTGAAACCTTACCTCGATGACGACACAACGACGAACCCGACACCTTCACTCTTCTTCTCCGGCGGACACGACAACGACGGCGGCGACCTCCACACTTTCCGGCGAACTCCCTCTCTCTCTCTTCTCGCCGCTCTATCTCTCTCGGTTTCTCTCCTCCTCTCTCACTTCTCGTTTTCTCTCTCTCTCTCTCTCTCTACGGCCGAACACAACCAAGAAGGGAAGAAGAGTGTCTCGTAGGTTTTTTTTTCTTTGGAATGTTTGGTTGGCTTGAAACACAAGAAAAGAAGAAAAACGAGAAGGCCGAGACCCATACACAAGTTCCAAAAAATGCACAAATAGCCCCTCAACTACACCTCATCTCACAATCTATAACAAAAGACACGTAAGCTAACATTTTGGTCCTTTTTGACACCAAACCACTAACCAAAACAATTAAAGGTAAACATTTTAAATTATTAAAAATTAATTAATAAACGTACCGGGACACGGGCTTTACAGGCCTAGTCTTGTTAAATTCTTGACTCTTCTGTCTTTTCTAATAATATTTGTTGCCTTAAAAAAAACTCCCATGAATTGCGACTTAGAAGAGAATTGATCCGGTGCATCTCATCCTAATGTTCGTTCATTTCTCATCCAACGATTGATAACAATTTCTCACCAAATTTAACACTTCTCACCAAAACCAACCCTGTAAACTAAACCTGTAAAACCAAATTTGACACTTCTCATTCTGTTTCTTGCAAATTTCCTTAGCAATCTTGTTTCATTTTTGCTTTTTTATTTGTTATCTTGCCGTTTGAATCAAAATAAATAAAATAAAGCTCCCATGTCTTCAAATTCTATATTTTATGTTGTGCCTATTAATTATTGAAAGACACGTTATTATTTTATTTTAAAAATAAAAAATAATTAATTTAAATAACATTGTTCACATACAATTGATACGCAAAAAGAAAACTTTGATACCGCCATGTGGTGTACTGGTTAAGACTGTAGGTATGTGGAGGAATATTCTATCTGTCCAGGGTTTGAATCTAAATTTATACAAAAATTATAGCTACTGAAATTTAATCATGACTGATGTCTTACGGTCATAATTTATCAATGAATTAACAAAAGGAAAAAAAAAAGTTGAAGTGATTTTAATTCGTGAACTTTACATGTTACCGTATAACCGCCTCCGTTTTGCACCTATAAATACCGAGACCGATAAATTATTTGGCGCCTATTTCATTTGCACGTTAAATCTTTCCGGAACACAATTTCTAGGGTTTCGTGCGATTTCTCTACTTACTACTTTCACCTGTTTTTCGTTGCTGATTCGCAAAACTTCAACAGCTGAAGCTGTTGATCATTTGAAAACCTTTGCATTTCTGTGAAATCGTGCAATTTGATTCCAAAAATGAGTAAGCTAGTAGGATTATCAGGCATAAAGAGCTTGGATCAGTTCAAATCGTCGTTAGGATCGTCAAGTTTGGGAGCTGCAAAAACATTCCAGACATCTTCACGGCAACCTTCCTATTCGAATTCATCAGGAAGTTTTGCCAATTTGAAGCTCACTGCAGGTTTTCTCTCTTGCGTTAATGATTTTAATGTCTTCAGATATAAATTATATTCATTTATGTGACGTATTTTCTTCTTATAGAGAAACTGGTCAAAGAGCAAGCTTCGGCGAAAACAGATCTTGACTTGGCGGTATGATGAACGTCTTTCTATCTCCTTCTAAATCTCTCTGCCTCTTACTGTTAATTTGGACGAATCGATGTGTATTTCTATGTCTCCAATGTTGTAGGTGCTCCGTTATATATGTATTTTACTTATAATAGTATTTTTTGGAATGTTCAAGGTTGTAGTAGAATGCGTGATGGTGTGTGTGTAATGTTGGCGCAGGTATGTGTGTGTATATATATGTATGTATGCATGTATGTATGTAAGTGTGTGTGTTTTGTTGGTACAACGCTCAACAAGAAGCATTTTTTTAGATAAAAGGTAAAATACAGGGGAGAAGAGACTAGTATTTAGGGAGTATACACTCTAGTTACAAGAATAGTGCAGAGCCTAACCAGAAAAACAAATATAACTCCTAAAATTGAAAGTCTTTCAGCTTGCACCTCACTTTGCACTATTAAAATAGGATTCCCTGGAACTAGTTGGATAGTGCTACTTGGTTTCTCTATGTTTTTAAAGACTACTGTTTGTCTCTGCCCCATATCACCTAGCCGGGATAGTGTGAAACACCTTCTCCTTGTTTTCGGACATCCCTTTTAATTTCCATAACCTCAAATGCATTTCAGTGAGATTGGTAGATAGCATGACCAGCTCCTCCAGCCAAAAATACTAGTCCAATGCACAGACCATAAATAAGTGGTCCACTCCATATTGTTTTTGGTGCATAGAGCATCAATCAAGATTCAACCACCCTCATCACCGTGTCAATCGCTACCGCCTCATTTGCATGTAAATGCCACACTAACTAAAAATGAGCCTTCCGGGGCGCTATGGAGACACAAACAATGTCATTTTGAGTCATAGTTGTCTCATCATTACTATGCATAAGCTATTGCCTATTTGTACATAAAGCATTCCCTGAATCCTTTGAGCATGTGTATTGGTGTATGGGGTGCAAAACCTACTCTGATCAAAGATTGCAATGGATGCAGAATTCTAAGCTGAAGAAATTATCAGAGCATATTGGGGCTTTAGAAGAAAAGTTGCGGAATGCTTATAATGAAAATGCAAAGCTTAAAGTGAAGCACAAAGAAGATGAGAAACTTTGGAAAGGACTAGAGTCGAAATTCTCTTCTACAAAGACATTATGTGATCAACTTACTGAAACTTTACATCTTTTAGCTGCTCAGGTTCAGGATGGTAAGAGGCTTGTTATTTGATCATTGATTCCTATATCATGAGACAACTATGGATGTAATTATCATGATTCTGTTCCCACAGCTGAGAAAGACAAAGTCCTTTTCACAAACAAGTTGTCTGAAACTTCACTAGCTCTTGACAATCTGCATGAACAGATGAATTCTCTGTCTCTGAGGCTGGAATCTTCACAAGAAACTATTAAGAACCGTAAGTTAAATCCACCATTGTAAGGTTCAGTAGATTTGGGAATCCGACAAGGGCTTCGTTTTGTGCTTGCCAAAATTTAGTTTTATTATTTGAATGTGGAATTCTTCTTGCAGGTGACATAGAGTTGAAGGAACTTGGCATTCACAAGGAAAAGGTAGAGAAACAACTTATAGATGAACACTGCAAAGTTCTCAGTCTCACCAATGAAAAAGGTATTGATTAATTCATGTTATTGAACCAGTAAAATAATTCTTCATCAGATGATATTTGTACTTTATTGTCC
This sequence comes from Saussurea involucrata, assembly GCA_033807775.1. Taxonomy (NCBI): domain Eukaryota; kingdom Viridiplantae; phylum Streptophyta; class Magnoliopsida; order Asterales; family Asteraceae; genus Saussurea; species Saussurea involucrata. Next base: position 83,705,246 of record CM066317.1, read on the forward strand.
AAACTGTTCTGAGGCTTGGGTTAAAATAATCAGAGTTTCATCACTACCCCAGCAAATGCAGCTATGTTTTTTGTTATATTTGTAAAGTCAGATACACAATGAGGAGCTGTTTGTTTACCTCTTAATAGTTCCATTAAGAGGCAACCTCTGAATGGCTAAGAGCTGAATCTTGTTTGGCAAAAAAAGGTCTGCCTCTTAATGGTTCTAAAACCTTCTGAATGATTTTGTATCCTGGGACTCCCTTAACCATTCAGCACTCTAATTTTATTCTGAACAATTACCAAACAACCATATTTCATTTTACACTATATAATAAGAGCCTCTTAATCATTCTGGCCACTTGATCAATCTGCACCAAACCATTCAGCAACAGCCAAACAACCCCTGAGTGTAGTTTAAACTTTAATTCTATGTGTGGGTTGGGACAGTTAAAGATTTCAAATCATTTCAATCTAATTTATTAATATTTTGCAGATAATCTAATCAAGAACTTTAAAGAAACTGCAGCAGTTAATGAATCAACCATAGAGTGTTTGAACTCTAAATTGAGAGATTTGCAACTTGAGCTAAAATCAAATGAAGATAGGCTAAAGGACGTGTGTGATTTGAGTGAAAAAAAGGAGAAAGAGAATACTGATCTTATATCAAGTAACAAGAAGTTTGCTGAGCAGTTAGACAAAGCAATGCAGGAGATCCAGAATCTAGAAAATTTCGTGAAGATGCTGACTGTTAAGCTGACAGAGTTGGATAGACAAAGTCTAACCTTTTGGGAAAAGGTTATTAAAGTCGATGCTCTCTTTTCTTCGTGCTTTGAGTTGGTACAAGAGAAAAATAAACTTGAAACACAAAAGGCACAGCAACATTTTGATCGACTCAACACTCAATTTTTAAATACGACATCAGAAAAAGACGCACTCCAGATGGTCAACCAAGAGTTGAAGAATAAGATCATTGAGCTTGAGAATGATCAAAAATTCACAATGGCGCAGCATGCGGAAGAATGTCACCTAGCAGAAGAGAAGGTTCGGAGGTTAGAGTCTGAAGCAGAAACTCTTCTTTCGAAGAACGCTGAAATGGGTAACTTGATTACCACATTGGAGGATAAAATTCGATCTTTATCTGAAACTTCTAGATTATCAGAGATGCAAATGGTGAACATTTATCTTATCATTAGAAATTTCATCAACATGCTCCTTTATTATGCTTAAATCGTTATCCATTGTTAAACATGCAGCAAGATTTTCAGTTAAAGTACTCGGAATCTGAAACTGAGAATAAAGAGAGCATCAGAACTCTTCAATCAGAGATACATAAGAAGGAAGAGGAAATAGATACTCTGAGACAAGAGATTGTGAAGCATGAACAACATGTAGATTCTGTGGAGAAACAGCTTAATGAGTTTCATAGCTTACTACAGGAGAAGGAACAGGTTGTTTTGGAATTTAAGGAAAGAGAGAAACAACTGGAAGATCAAAGAGCCGAGGTTCTTTTCTTTTCTTTTCACGTCTAGAGTTGTTATCTTTTACTCTACTTGCCAGTGTCTTTTCCTTCCCACTCACACTTTTACACAAACCGTTGAACCGGGGGTCTTCAGGAAACACCCGCTCTACCCTTTGGGGGTAGAGGTTAGGCGGTACTAGACCCGACCCGCTAGGTGCTAGGGTCCGTTAGAAAAGTGGGTCTGGACAAACATTCTCGAACAAATGGGGCGGGCTCGGGTTGGACCTCTAAAATTAATGGGCGGGCTTTGGCAATGAAAAATATAATTTGGACAAGCCCTCCCGGCCCGTTATATTATTATAGTTGATTAAATTTTATATATAATTAATAATTTATTGATTTTTATTAAAAAGATTTACAAATGGCTTTGGATTGGATTCCCTCTACTAAGTACCAACTGTCACCCAAATATATATAATATGTGCTAAGTTATATAGTATGTCTCAAATCTCGATCTTGAAATATTAGGTGGATAAATGTTTTGTTATTGAAAAAACCCGGACTTTGAAATTTGATAAATCATTAGAGAGAAAATGTACATGCTCCGTGTATTGTGAACTATTTTTTTATACACTATATACACTGATATCTTTTATGTCTTATTTTATGCTCGAAAGAACTTATGTAATTTAAATGATTTTACATAACTTATGATTATATAAGTTTTGTTTTTCAAATGTAAAAAAAAAGCCGGCAAGCCCGGCCCCTTTATAAGGCGGGTACGGGCATGTCCATAAGCCTGCAAGAAGGGTTGGGTTTGCTATATTAGGCCCGTTGGACAAAAAATTATGTTAGGCCCGGCCCAAGCCCGCAAATGACCACCTCTCTGCCTACATCCCACCCCTCCCAAACCCTGCTTTCAAGTGGGATATACAAGATTGTTTGGTTGGTTTGATTGTTATCTTATACTTTATCATGACATTCATGTGAAATTAAATTATCTGTAGACTCAGAAGTTGCTGGTTGAAGCTGAAGGCAATGTAGCAGAAGCTAAGAAACAGTATGATCAGATGTTAGAAAGTAAACAGTTAGAACTTTCGAGACATTTGAAAGAAATTTCTCAGAAGAATGATCAGGTAAGGTCTCTTGTCATGTGTATGTGTCAACCTTTCAGATGATGACGAAAACGACACTGAATTATATCAGGCTATTAATGATATTCGAAGGAAGTATGAAGTGGAGAAACAGGAATGTGTTAATCTTGAGAAAGAAAAGGTCAGTAATTTTATATCTTCTGTTCACTTTTTTGATGGGATATTTGTATTTTGTATCATACTTGATTATTTTTTATTATCAGGCTGAAAAAGCAATTGTAGATATGGAAAAGAAATGTGAAGAAAAGCTTTCAAAATGCAAAGAGGAATCAAAACAGCAACTGATGCAGATAGAGAGAGAACACACTGATTTGGTATGTATGGGAAGTAGGATTCACTTAAGCACGAAAACTATTGTTAGTGTAGGCGAAGGATCGTGTGAGAAGTTGAGGTTACCGTGAGAAGTGGATTTGAACCGTTGATCACTTTTAATCAAATGCCCTCCCATGAATTGCGCCTTAGAAGGGAATTGATCCGGTGCATCTCGGTACATCTTATCTTGGTGCATCTCATCCTAATGTGCATCCATTTCTCATCCAACGGTTGATAACCACATCTCACATTAACCTCAACTTCTCACCAGAACCCAATCCTGTTAGTGTGTTGGTTGAAAATATAAAACTTGTTTATACAAACTTATTAATTGACATTTTGGCGAAGGATCGTATGAGAAGTTGAGGTTAGAGTGAGAAGCGTGAGAAGTGGATTTGAACCGTTGATCACTTTTAATCTCAAGCCCTCCCATGAATTGTGCCTTAGAAGGGAATTGATCCGGTGCATCTCATCCTAATGTGCATCCATTTCTCATCCAACAGTTGATAACCACTTCTCACGCTTCTCAAGTTAACCTCAACTTCTCACCGGAAGCCAACCCTTGACATTGTATATGCTTAAAGTAGAGTACTAATAATTAAACCTTGTTTGTGCTGATTCTATAGGTTAATAGATTACGGGAGGAGCATGATAAGAAGGAAGAAAATCTAAAATCTAATCATTGTGAAGAGTTAAAAAGGGTGCAACTCCAGGCTGAGTATGAACTTAAAGAGGTAAAATCCTTATCTGTGGCTGAAATCTGAATCCAAATTGCTAACTTGAGTAACGTCACACTTTCTTTAGAAAGCAAAGTTACTCAAGAATCAACATGAAGCTGAGTTAAAGGAATTGAGATCTCAACATGAAGAGGAGTGTAGGCATCTTGAAGAGGAGCTGAATATCCAGAAGAACAGGGTATGAATAGTTCTTCTTCGCTATGATTTTCAAAGGTTACTTCTACCTCTTTGTTTTCTTTACTTTATTACAGGAGGAGAGGCAGAAGGCTTTGTTGCAGTTGCAATGGAAAGTTATGAGCGATGAGCCCCAAGAAGACCAAGAAGTGACCTCAAAAAAGGTCTGCATAGAAATATAGACAAAATATTAAACAACATCAGCGATGTATTAAAAATCTACACCATGCATACTTGCAACTAAGGGTCTGTTTATGATCTGCTGACCCGCCTCTTACTGGGTAAGAGGTTCTTACCCAATAAGAAGGGATGCTGTTTAACAACACACTCGGACCCACATATATGCTGACCGAGATGCAGGTAGCTTTACTCATACTGCACTCTTACTCGGTTAGCCCTAACCCAATTTTTATCGGTAAACATTTCTTAAGTGAGCACACCACACATGTACAATAGACAACCTATCTCACTGCAATCATGTTTTGTTCCAATTAATTTGTGAGCTAACAAACACACACACACACACACACACTGAAAAGACCATAAGAATTGTAATTATTAAATTGTGACCTACATCATGTTGTGTAATGCAACTATATTTCCAGTAGGCTTTGTGAGAGCTTGCCTAACTATGGAATTGTTAAAAGAAACTTAGGGGCCGTTTAGCAAGCACTTACTAGGTAAGCGTCACCACTCTCATTTACCTTATGGGTTAACATTCTCGGCCATCAAACATTTACCTTATGGGTTAACATTCTCGGCCATCAAAATGCATTGATGGTAAGTTATTATAACCACCGGGTAAGAGTCATCACCCTCACTCACTGGGTAAGACTCTCGATCTTGCCTTCCCTCTTACCGGGTAAGATTCTCGGTCCTTGTTATGTTTACCCGGTAAGGTAATTGAACCGGTAAGCACTTATAGCCCCTTAGTGCAACTTCTAAGATCAGCCTTGGAATGAGTACTTCCATACTATTCAATCAATTATCGAGTTCTTTTATTGCAGAACTACACTACATCAAGTAAGTTGAGAAATCCTGATGATGCCAAAAGAAGCAGTCATACTCTGGTCAGAAGAGAAGATGGGAAAATGGTGATATAGGAAGTCCATGTCATCTACTACAATTTTTTTTATATCAATATGCATATTATTCTTATTCTTATGATCTATATTCTCTTTTTATTGTTTGTAGGATTTGCCTTACATTAATGCAACACAATCACCAGTCTCAAACATGTTGAAAAAACCAGAGATAGCAAAAACAGGAAGTGTTGTTAGCATTCCCAATCATAGTAAAAAGGTGAAATACTCGCATCTACATCTACTTGTAATAAATCTTGCATACCATTCTAGAGTGTAGTTTGGTTATTTCTTGTTTACTAAATCTCAAGGGCTCATTGAGTTATTTCTTCATGGTAGGTAACCCACCATGAATATGAAGTTGAAACATCTCATGGCAGAACAATCACAAAGCGCCGAAAGACAAAAAGTACAATCATGTTTCAGGTATTTAACTCCCATCTGAAAGCAAATGCCATCACATCTGTGCTTATTTATTGACATTTTGTTCTTCCTTTTTTTTTCCTGCAAGGATCCAGCAAAGAACAAGAGGCGCACACCAAAAGTGAATACCCCTAGAGGTGTTATCAAGGTAACTATAACTCAGAATTTCTCATTTTTTTGAGGTAAACCCAACCGATTTTTTTCAGTTCCATACTGCTTTGTGTATACTTATATTGCAAATTTGAACAGCGAATTAAGGGAGGGAGTCAACAAAATCCTCTGAATATAGGCGATCTATTCTCAGAAGGATCATTGAATCCATATGCAGATGACCCTTATGCATTTGACTAGAGGTAATATCTTAAACCTTATTCATTTAATGTGTTTGTAAACTTTTTAAGTTCTAAAATGTTTGACATGCTACTAATCTCTTAAAGCTACAACCAAAAGAATTCTTTTCGAATTTTATGTTGAAAAGCAACTAATTTGACGCTTGAAAGTCCGATATAAATTGTTTTTTGGGATGGAGGGACTAAATTCTCAAGGGTTATATAACTTCTTTTCTATTCCCATTTTGATATATCATAGTCTTTTGGTTGTTATTTATTGAACTAAATTTCCAAAACGTAGAAAAACTCCAAGGGTCTATTACAATTTCTTCTGTTTTCTTATATGCTTGTGGAATAGGTTCTTATCTGGTTCTGCACCATATATCGAGCAGTAAGCAGAACGTGTGGATCTTCCATTCCTGCAATAAGGAACCCCCCCTGCTGTTAAATGACTAGTAAGTGCTTTCGTTGTATAGAATACTGACATATTGTAATGGAGACGGTAAAGGCAAATTCTGTATGAGAACGGCATTTTGTACATATAGTTACGATTCAACTTTAATATTTGCCAAAATGCTACTAATCGATCCGAGGCATCAGTATAGATTTCTGTATAGTGTCCTTTCTGCCATGCTCCATGTATGCAACATATGATATGACTTATTACAACCATCCCAGGTGCGATTTAAGTATCAGAGACTAAAATAGAAATGAATTTATAAACCATAGGGACAAAGAAAACAATCAAGTTTAAACCATAAGGATGTTAATAGTAATGAAGTATAAAACTTAGGGATGACAATCGTAATTTCAAAATCACAGGGACAAAAATAGAAATTATGAACAAACTGCAAAGACTTGCTTAACTGTTTAGGAACTAGTTTATCGAGCTTCTCATGCTAGTTTACTCTTGAGTATTCTGGAATGAAGCGATAAAACATCCTTGTTATGATACACAGCCTGATTATTGCTTTACAACCTTGTATTAATTACATGATTTAGTTTAATCTCATAATCCACCCTCCCCTCCTTAGTTCTTTCAAAATCCTACAAATGACACGGTTGACATCCATTTTCTTAGGAAACGACTCTATTTATCACTATTACAACTCATTTTGTATTGCGGATAAAACAATTACACATTTATTATTCTTCGAACTCGACACCCGTCAAAAAACAACACTAAGAACCTCTTCCTTTGTAATAAACGACTCTACTTGTTACTATTACCTAAAAGAATCACCAAGACTTCCAAATTAAGACAAAAGTATTCCACTGAAACACCCTCGAATTGGAAAAGAGCAACTAATTAAAAATTTTGATAGTACATCCGAAATAATAAGATTTCTTCCTATAATCCAATAGGTAAAATACCTTAAACTACAATCTATGGTTAACCACAAACAAAATATAATTCAAGTCTTGTTACAAAGACTAAAGCTACAACGGGTGTTACTTAATCCAAGTACAAGTTGCTAATCCCAAGGATGAATGCGGAAAACTTCACTTAAGCTATTCACCTCTCGAGCACGTTACTAGCACACGACCTTTCACACGTGTCACTAGAACTACTCCCAACCTGAGACCTGTTGCACATGCCGACAAATAAAAAGGTTAGGCTAACGCCTAGTGAGTTCAAGAATTTATAACATGATTTATATAATTTGTAGAATGACAGTTTGCGACATAAATCATGATTTTCAAAAGAGTTTATGAAAGAATGTAAACGACTCATTTTCCAATGCACACAAAATCCATGAAAAAAGTTCCCAAAATGTATAAAACGTTTTCTAAAATGAATCCCAATCCCAACTTACTCAAACGTGTTTTGACATTAAACATCCCAATAAATGTAAGTGTGGACAAAACCCCAATATTTAAAACACCCAAATAGGATGAGGCATAGAACTCTGCCAATAAACCATGAAGACCTTTCATATAAATAAAGAGCGTCACCGAAAATATGGATAAAAGTACTACCTAAAAACAACACCTTTCGGTGACGGGGGAGACCCGATTCAATCGAAAGTGACGGGCACATAAAGTTAGGCCACTTATGATGTTACTGGATTACACCTCAAGTCCCGGTCTTAGTTACCATGCCATAAAGACATCACAACCTCAAACCTTTCCCATGCCTTTATTGCATACCCCGTCGAGTTACACCTCAAGGACTTATGGGACCATATTGCCTATCCAGTCTGGACGAGTTACACCTCAAGGACTTCAATGTCCCACATTGCATACTCGCTAGTGGCCCCCACGGCCTAACGCATATAACCATGCGTCCCCATAGTCCACTCCTCGTGCACAAAGAGATAGACCATCAAATAAAGACTGACTTACATGCCTATGGATCCAATGCAACACAATCTACAAAACATACTCAACCCAGAATGACTAAAACACCCAAGCATGTAAATATCAATAATGAGCAATAAAATGCAATATGGTGCAATAAAAGCAAACCATAAATAAGACTCCACATCGAGCCATTAAAACCGGACAAATGTCCCCAAGACTTCCTCAAAGTCAAAACCGAGCAAATGCTCAAAACCCATTAGACCCATAAATAACGGTTCTTAAAATATAAACGTATTAAACGTCGTTTTGGTAAACGTATACCATAAAATCCTCACGACTCAAAACTCATCACGGATTAATAATAATGAATTTTCCCAAAATGAATTTATACTCTTTTAATTCTCAAAATGACCCATGACACTAAAATGTGCATTTTCCCAAATGCTTTATAAAATCAAGTACATCAATATGATTAAACCATTAAATAAACTTCATTTTGAACAATAAATCTTTTAAGAACATATTTATGATTTCTACACATCAAAATATCCAAAAACCCCAAATATGGGTGTTTTACAACATTTATGAAGATAAATACTTCAAAAAAGTTAGACTCATCAAATAACTCAACAATTGAAAATTTCAAGTAAAACACACAAACAATTGGAAAATAACATTTTTGGCATGTACAAAGTTTTCACAAATCAATTTGAACTCACCTTGCTAGATTTAGGCTAAATCTAGATTTTTCCCCAACGTAAGCTCATTTGAAGAACTTGAATCCTCAAGCCAAAACTTCTCAAAAAACCTAGATCCATAGGTTTCCAACCATCAATAACCACATTTAACCATTTAGAAGTGTTCCCCAACATCAACCATCAAAATCTCCATTTATACCCAAAACCCCAATTTGTCCTAACTTTTCTCAATCATCCATATCGAAATTGGAGGAACAAAACACTAGGAGATCATCAATGGAACATTTATAACTCATAATGAAGCTTGTAAATGTAGGAAATGAACTTACTGTTAATGCCAAAAATCGTTCAAAAGGATAACTTAAGGTTGATTGTGGAATTTAACAACTAAAGAAAAGAATCTTTCGAAAAAGCGTACGACAAAGGCAAAAAATGTAAATGAGACAGAGATTTGGTGACGCGGGAAAAACCTCAACGAGGAAAAAACCCGCGGACGACAGTGGATGTCGTCGCTGCACTATGATTGCCAAACAGGGGCGATATCCTTATGTTTCAGGTGTCGATCGTACATAGATTACAATACAGATGAAAGAAAATACTTTAAATGTAAAGTAACAGGTGTTTTGAATGTAAAAACAGTGTGCGTCGTGTGTAAAGACTGTGTGTCGTGTGCGAATGTCGTGCGTCGAGAGCGGTTCTTCGAGAGAGAATTCTTTGCTTTCTGTGTTCTTCAGAGTTCAGATGATTGTGTGTTGTAATGTGATGCCAGATGCCCCGAATGTTGATTGAGCTTTTGCTTTTATAGTCTTCGGGTGCATTGATTGACTTCTTGAATGCTTCTGGTAACTGCTGTAACGGACGTCGAGTTAATGGCTTTTGTCGGTTATAGATGTTGCTCATCATTTACATTGATTCCTGCATTAACCACTATAAAAAACGTAACAGTAATATCGAACGTTAGTCGGTCGAGGTCGCGAGGTTCTATGCGACAGTCGTGTGAACTAGGCGACACCATGGTCGAGTGCCGTGAGGTGAATAACCTTCGATTTTACCTTTGATCGGGGGATAAAGTACTATGAATTTATCTTGCTATGAAAAAGTGTAATAAATGTTTTCCTTACCTTGGTCGTGGTCGAGACTGGTGAATTTTTACCCAAACACTTACCACTTAGGTTTTGATGAAAACCTAGAAACCCTAATTTCTTGAAGATGGAAGTGATGATGATGAACTCTTGATCTTTGCTTCCACTCCACCACCAAATACCCTTGGATATTCCCAAAACTAACACTCTATCCTCAAAAAGCTATCAAAGACGAAATCATGGCAATTTGAATCGCCAAAAACGGAGTAGAAATGAGAGAGATGTGACCAAATGAAGAAAAATCGGATTTTATGCACTGCAGCCGCCCGCGAGAGTGACATGCGAAAGTGACAGTGTCACTTTAGCATGTCACTTTCACCCAAAATGTACCGAGGGCCATACTTCTTCTGCGAAAGTGACATGCTAAAGTGGCAGTGTCACTCTCGCATGTCACTTTAGCCCAGAAGGTACCGAACACTCTTTTGGCCGTAACTTCTTCGTTTTAGCTCCGTTTTCGCTCCGAAAAGGCCCGTTGGATTCATGTTTGAATTCTACATCCAAAAAAACTATAAAATCTAAAATTTAATCCAAAATCCTATTTCTTCTATTTCCTTTGAAAGATCGATTTCCACACCGATTTGAAATTACACTTACCCGAAAATTACAGGTGTTACAATCCTCCCAACCTTAAAAGAGATTTCGTCCTCGAAATCTAGCTTCCCATTTAACACTGCCCTGGTAATTGACTGTCTCTGTTTTTGAGGAGTTGTCTCTGATCCACTTGACATAATTGTCACGATAAACTTCATGCTGATACTCACAACAAATGTCTCTTAGGCACATTACACTTGCCTCCGAATGAACGCTTAACTTACTAGAGTAGCTTCTAACCACAAGACTTCAGTTGTCTCCCAACCTTAGGTGATCCATAATTCCCCAACGGCAGATCCCGACTTCCAATCAGTCCAGATCTACGTGCTTTTAAACTCTTTCTCAAACCATTCCATGGTTTGACCACTACCAAAACCAAAATGTACCGAGGGCCATACTTCTTCTGCGAAAGTGACATGCTAAAGTGCCAGTGTCACTCTCGCATGTCACTTTAGCCCAGAAGGTACCAAACACTGTTTTGGTCGTAACGTCTTCGTTTTAGCTTTGTTTTCGCTCCAGAAAGGCCCGTTGGATTCGTGTTTGAATTCTACATCCAAAAAGACTATAAAATCTAAAATTTAATCCAAAATCCTATTTCTTCTATTTCTCTTGAAAGATCGATTTCCACACCGATTTGAAATTACACTTACCTGAAAATTACGGGTGTTCAACAATCCTCCCAACCTTAAAAGAGATTTCGTCCTCGAAATCTAGCTTCCCATTTAACACTGCCCTAGTAATTGACTGTCTCTGTTTTTGAGGAGTTGTCTGTGATCCACTTGACATAATTGTCATGATAAACTTCATGCTTATACTCACAACAAATGTCTCCTAGGCACATTACACTTATATCTGAGTGAACGCTTAACTTACTAGAGTAGCTTCTAACCACAAGACTTCAGTTGTCTCCCAACCTTAGGTGATCCATAATTCCCCAACGGCAGATCCCGACTTCCAATCAGTCCAGATCTACGTGCTTTTAAACTCTTTCTCAAACCATTCCATGGTTTGACCACTACCAAAACCAACATAATTCTCAAATTCAACTGTTCCCGTTACTGAATTGCGATATAGCTTTAACGAGTACCCTAAGAGTCCAAAACGGACGCTCGTCCTTGACCCAAGAATTATACAACTTCCTGAATACGCCCAAGCACTAAACATTCGATTGACAAATCTCTTACTAGCCAAGGAAAATCATTCAATTATAACGACTTATCATAATCCAAACTTCCTAAAATCACAACAAGCGAAACGGTTATCCCTTAAGATTGGACTACAACACTCCAAATACACTAACGGTTCATGGCCTCAAAATTCAAAAGCGACACCTAACCATACCACCAAGATTCAAACCACTGCAGTACTCCACACCCGAGCTCCATCCGTCGGGCATCCCCACAAAACCAAGGTTATCAATACGGTGCCTAAAGGGTCATACACGTTCCTTATGCGAAAATTTACCAAGACCCGAAAGAAGGTTGTCGATAAGAACGGGTACCCCCAAAATTAACAGAAAACATCGTGAGTCTAACCCCCCAGTTACAAAAGTACGCCGCCTATGCAAACGATACTACTCGGCCTTCGGTACGATCACGCGTCGGAATACCCAACCTCCCACTGTCGAAGTTCTGTACACATTTACTCCTAATCGGCATTACTTAACCTTTCCAAGGTTCTAACGAGTTCAAGGTTTTCAAGTGAAACACTTAACAAACATGCCAATCGAAAACTTTTATAGAAATTTTCAACACAAAGGTTTTCATATCAATTTAATTGTACGCACAACATCTACTACTATCAATTCGGTAGTTGTGCAAAAATGGGCACGCTCGTCCCACATATAAAAATCGTATCGAAAACTATTTCATCGAAATTTAGACCGTTAACAAAACGCAAAAGCACAATAAACAACTCCTTTGAAAGGAACTGCTACAGTCCTAGCATGGATTAATTTATGTCATGCACGCAAAGTAATTCCCTGCTTTAAATAGTGTGCAACAGAAAGGTTTGTATGTACTTCAAAATAAGTTTAAACGACATCCAACTTCAAATATCCTTTTTACCCATAAAATGACATGGAACAAAGTTCACCAACAAAATTCGCACACGTCAGTTTTATTTCACAAAAATGGTGAAACGATCCATAAATATACTTTGGTTAAAACATAAAATGTTTTGAGTCAGCCCCTAGTTTAAAGACAAAATCAATACGTTTTCACCATTCAGAGACATCGACTAAAATATCGTGAAGAAATCTCAAATCGAAGTATGCATGCAAACCTGTAACACTTTCATAGTAGTTTTCTTGAAATGAAATAACATGCATCAGATGGTTCATACGAAATTTCGAAAGATGAAATTCTTTAAATCAATTTCAAAATTTTCTTATTTAGTCATATGATGACATAGGAGTAAAACCTCTTTGACAGGACTCACACACATTAATGTGTTTTCTCAAAACTTAGGAGAATAATAAGTGTTTGTAAATGTTTTGACACCAAAAAGGGTTTAAACCGACTTCAAGTTTTGAATTGCACCAACAGTGCGCATTAATGTTCAAAAACATAAATAATTCCACGCACTCTAGGTTTAGACAAATAATTTTCTAAAATGTTCATCAAGTCAAAATTGACCAAAGTTCAACGACTCACACATTCGTGTTTTCAAAATGTACCGTATCGTAAACCATGCATGATCTCCACAACACTAAAACACACTTTGACCAAATGACCTCCATTTATGCAATAAACTAATAAAACATTTTCATTCACGATTCATTTATCAAAGCATCAAGGATTGGTGGCTACCAAGTTATGCATGCCCCTAGATCAATACCATGCATTTGCGTGAAAGGATAATAAAGTAATCAATTAACCGAAAGCGCATAAAGCAAATAGTTAAGAAATACTATCAGAATGTTCTTTCATGCATTACTCACGCCACATATAAATCAATCCGTATATCGAACAAGTTGTAACGAAATGTGCTAACACAAATTTTCAAAAGAGAAAACATACCACGCCAAAGTTCCAAAAACCTTCGTTTTGGTCGCCTTACGGCATAAAATAATATTTCTCAACAAAAGCCGCATGAGACAAAGTGTCCAATATAATCCAAAATTAACACACATAATAACTAAAGTATGCGCATTACAAAATTGCACTCACGCGACACGAAACGTTGTAAAATGAAACTCCGTAAAACTCTATGGGCTCGACGGCCTCAAATCAACCAAATGGTGCCAAACCTTCGTTTCCAAAAATCAAATGCATAAAGCAAAAATCATGACTAAAATGTCAAAATTCTGAAAATTTCCTTTTTGTTGTAATACAATATAAACAACACTCTTCAGCTAAACTCGAATTAAATAAATTTTCCAATAAAACTTGACATAGACATAATGGAAAATAACTTTTCGTCCAAACCTTAACATATGTGGAGGAGATCCAATGTTAAAGTCATAAGCCGTAGTTACTTGTCCAACATCTTAAACATTATTAAAATATGGATATCACTGTATCCGAAAGTAGCGTTGGACAACAACAAAATAAAGCAAGTCCCGAAAAAATTTGCAACCTCCGTAGCAAAATAATTTTCATGCATGTTTAAAACCATGATTTAAAATCTTGTGTGTGCTAAACGTTTTCCAAGATTTTGTAACACAATCCACATGAGGATTTGAAACACAAGAAATAACTGATGCAATTTATTTTAAAATAAATTTCGTGCATGAATTTAGTCGGCACTCAACGACTCAAACCACACTCCTCCAAATCCCTCTGGTCGCACTACCGTCATCCGGATGCTCAAACCTCTTAAGGCAAAGTTGGGAATTACCTCGATTAACCGTAAGGTTTCTCCTCGAATCAAAGTCGATTCAATAAGTCTATGGTTCCTATCCAACCATCAATTTCGACAAAACGGTCCACTTAAAGCAGATATCATGCTTATTGTCACCCTAAGTGGCTAATACTAAAATCATCAATCTTTTTCAACGACTACTCGCTTAAAAAACTTCTTCACTACCCCAACGGTCAATCGCATTAAAGTAGTTCAAGTATGCACATGTAACTAGTAGGTTCACCATAACACTGGCCAGGTGTAATTATGAACGTACCGTACATGATTATCCTTGCTACTCTCGACGTGATTCTCGTTTCTAATAACTCCATCGACCTCAAAACATCCTATCTTAAAGTGCCTAATGGTGAACTTCAATTTCATTTACTTAAAAGAACGCTAGTTTGAGTCTAGGTATCCAAAAATCAACACTTAATTCTCTCAACCTTATGCTCTGATACCAACTTGTAACACCCTCGAATTGGGAAAGAGCAACTAATTAAAATTTTTGATAGTACATCCGAAATAATATGATTTCTTCCTATAATCCAATAGGTAAAATACCTTAAACTACAATCTATGGTTAACCTCAAACAAAATATAATTCAAGTCTTGTTACAAAGACTAAAGCTACAACGGGTGTTACTTAACCCAAGTACAAGTTGCTATTCCCAAGGATGAATGCGAAAAACTTCACTTAAGCTATTCACCTCTCGAGCACGTTACTAGCACACGACCTTTCACACGTGTCACTAGAACTACTCCCAACCTGAGACCTGTTGCACATGCCGACAAATAAAAAGGTTAGGCTAACGCCTAGTGAGTTCAAGAGTTTATAACATGATTTATATAATTTGTAGAATGACAATTTGCGACATAAATCATGATTTTCAAAAGAGTTTATGAAAGAATGTAAACGACTCATTTTCCAACGCACACAAAATCCATGAGAAAAGTTCCCAAAATGTATAAAACGTTTTCTAAAATGAATCCCAATCCCAACTTACTCAAACGTGTTTTGACATTAAACATCTCAATAATTGTAAGTGTGGACAAAACCCCAATATTTAAAACACCCAAATAGGATGAAGCATAGAACTCTGCCAATAAACCATGAATACCTTTCATATAAATAAAGAGCGTCACCGAAAATATGGATAAAAGTACTACCCAAAAACAACACCTTTCGGTGACGGGGGAGACCCGATTCCATCGAAAGTGACGGGCACATAAAGTTAGACCACTTATGATGTTACTGGATTACAACTCAAGTCCCGGTCTTAGTTCCCATTCCATAAAGACATCACAACCTCAAACCTTTCCCATGCCTTTATTGCATACCCCGTCGAGTTACACCTCAAGGACTTATGGGACCATATTGCCTATCCAATCTAGACGAGTTACACCTCAAGGACTTCAATGTCCCACATTGCATACTCGCTAGTGGCCCCCACGGCCTAACGCATATAACCATGCATCCCCATAGTCCACTCCTCGTGCACAAAGAGATAGACCATCAAATAAAGACTCACTTACATGCCTATGGATCCAATGCAACACAATCTATAAAACATGCTCAACCCGGAATGACTAAAACACCCAAACACGTAAATATCAATAATGAGCAATAAAATGCAATATGGTGCAATAAAAGTAAACCATAAATAAGACTCCACATCGAGCCATTAAAACCGGACAAATGTCCCCAAGACTTCCTCAAAGTCAAAACCGAGCAAATGCTCAAAACCCATTAGACCCATAAATAACGGTTCTTAAAATATAAACGTATTAAACGTCGTTTTGGTAAACGTATACCATAAAATCTCCACAACTCAAAACTCATCACGGATTAATAATAATGAATTTTCCCCAAATGAATTTATACTCTTTTAATTCTCAAAATGACCCATGACACTAAAATGTGCATTTTTCCAAATGGTTTATAGAATCAAGTACATCAATATGATTAAACCATTAAATAAACTTCATTTTGAACAATAAATCTTTTAAGAACATATTTATGATTTCTACACATCAAAATATCTAAAAACCCCAAATATGGGTGTTTTACAACATTTATGAAGATAAATACTTCAAAAGAGTTAGACTCATCAAATAACTCAACAATTGATAATGTCAAATAAAACACACAAACATTTGAAAAATAACATTTTTGGCATGTACAAAGTTTTCACAAATCAACTTGAACTCACCTTGCTAGATTTAGGCTAAATCTAGATTTTTCCCCAACGTAAGCTCATTTGAAGAACTTGAATCCTCAAGCCAAAACTTCTCAAAAAACCTAGATCCATAAGTTTCCAACCATCAATAACCATATTTAACCAACATCAACCATCAAAATCTCCATTTATACCCAAAACCCCAAATTGTCCTAACTTTTCTCAAAATCATCCAAATCGAAAATGGAGGAACAAAACACTAGGAGATCATCAATGGAACATTTATAACTCATAATGAAACTTGTAAATGGAGGAAATGAACTTACCACTTAGGTTTTGATGAAAACATAGAAACCCTAATTTTCTTGAAGATGGAGGTGATGATGATGAAATCTTGATCTTTGCTTCCACTCCACCACCAAATACCCTTGGATATTCCCAAAACTAACACTCTATCCTCAAAAAGCTCTCAAAGAAGAAACCATGGCAATTTGAATCGCCAAAAACGGAGTAGAAATGAGAGAGATATGACCAAATGAAGAAAAGTCGGATTTTATGCACTATAGCCGCCCGCGAGAGTGACATGCGAAAGTGACAGTGTCACTTTAGCATGTCACTTTTGTCCAAAATGTACCGAGGGCCATACTTCTTCTGCGAAAGTGACATGCTAAAGTGGCAGTGTCACCTCGCATGTCACTTTAGCCCAGAAGGTACCGAACACTCTTTTGGCCGTAACTTATTCGTTTTAACTCCGTTTTCGCTCCGAAAAAACCCGTTGGATTCGTGTTTGAATTCTACATCCAAAAAGATTATAAAATATAAAATTTAATCCAAAATCCTATTTCTTCTATTTCTCTTGAAAGATCGATTTCCACACCGATTTAAAATAACACTTAGCCAAAAATTACGGGTGTTACATCCACACACCAAACTACTTTACACAAGAAAGTCATCCACTTTGATTAAATATTCCAAAGAAAGACATGCACTTTAAGTAAATGTTCCACACAACTTTCCCTAAATTCTTCAACTATTGGTTTTAAATAATGAGCACAACTAATCTTGAGATATGTTACACCAAAGTTTTCACATTAAATATTGAACCATGACATAAATATATCATTAATAATTTGCATCAAACTAAGGGGTCGTTTACAAAACACTTGTCCGGATAAGTGATTACCAAGTCATATTAGCTTACCAAATGAATATGACAAGGACCAATAATCTTACCCGGTAAGAGCGGAAGCAAGGATCGAAAGTCTTATCCGTCAAAAAACAACACTAAGAACCTCTTCCTTTGTAATAAGCAACCCTACTTATTACTATTACCTAAAAGAATCACCAAGACTTCCAAATTAAGACAAAGTATTCCACACACCAAACTACTTTACACAAGAAAGTCATCCACTTTGATTAAATATTCCAAAGAAAGATGCACTTTGAGTAAATGTTCCACACAACTTTCCCTAAATTCTTCAACTATTGGTTTTAAATAATGAGCACAACTAATCTTGAGATATGTTACACCAAAGTTTTCACATTAAATATTGAACCATGACATAAATATATCATAATAATTTGCATCAAACTAAGGGGTCGTTTACAAAACACTTGCCCGGCTAAGTGATTATCAAGTCATATTAGCTTACCAAATGAATATGGCAAGGACAAAGAATCTTACCCGGTAAGAGCGGAAGCAAGGACCTAGTCTTACCCTTACCTGGTAAGTGAGTGCAACGACTCTTACCATGGTTAGCGCTTACCGGCTAAATTGTAGCATACGATGCCATTTTGGTGGACTATAATCTTACCTCCGGGAAGTAGGTGATAGTGTTGAATTTTATCGGTAAGCACTTACCTGGATAAGTGATTAGGTAAACGGCCCCTAAAACCAACTTTTCTTTTATTGTTATTATAGCTTATCAACCTTCCATACATCTTGTTTATTTGATCCGATGTCGGAACTTATCAAGTTTTTTAAAATGGAGATTTTAAAATTTGATATCTTGAAATAGAAAACAAAAGCATGGTTGAATCCCTTTTGATGCAATTTACCCAATTTGTAATCAACATTCATGCAAGTTTGAGTTTATTATAGACGTGTGTTATACTAATGGTTTTGAATTAGATGCAATAAAAAGAATAAGGGGAACATTTTAGTTAGCTAGTCAACAAATTTTAAATT
Source organism: Saussurea involucrata (assembly GCA_033807775.1). Taxonomy (NCBI): domain Eukaryota; kingdom Viridiplantae; phylum Streptophyta; class Magnoliopsida; order Asterales; family Asteraceae; genus Saussurea; species Saussurea involucrata. The sequence goes on from CM066317.1 coordinate 83,723,843, forward strand.
TATATAAATATAGGGATTTTAAGTTATATATCTTAAATGAAACTTTAATGAAGTCTATAACCTTTTTATAAGTATTAAATCATTTTTTAATATTTCAAGAGTTCATGAATTTAACTAAAAGCTAATTTAAGGTCATATTTGAACTATATATTTACACACACATAATATAGATGGAGGTTCAAACTAGAACGATAACAAAATATGAGAATAAAAAAGCTGTCAAAACATGTGCAAAATTATATGTGATTTTATCGTAACGGTCAACGCAAGGGTGTGCAGACAACATACATGGCCCGCAACCTCAGTTCGTGGCCAAAATTGCGTGCATCACATTACAAATTACACTAATATATAGTGTTGGAAAATCACATATGATTCAACCATTTTCTTATTCTCTTATTTAGTTATTGGTCTCGAAACTCGTTGGGTGTGGTAACGTGATCTGTCAGACACTCTTTTGCTCATTTTTCTAAGAGAATTACATTTTTCATATGCAATTTGTATTACTTCTTTTGGATTTAATCCTCAAAACTCCAATTATTACAAAGTTGTCTGTAATGTTTGCAAAAGTTTATTGGATTTCGCTTCTTCCACTAACGTCTGTATGTTTTTTTCTAGTTAAGTCGAGTTAAATGAGAGACATTTTGGTCTTTTTTCATTTAAATGTAAGGTGGCATTTTAAAAATGTAATTGACTTGTTATGTAATAGCGGAGGGTTCAAATAAGAATGAAAAAAAGGTTGAGAATGTGAGAAAGGCCAAAAAATCCAATGAAAAAGTGTCGGGGAATTTGGGTTTGTGGTTAAGTAATAATTGGATAAAATTCTGGATCATGAATTGGAAGTCACTTTCCAAATACTATATTTTGACCCTATAATGCCTTGGGTTACACGCAATTAATACTAGAATAATCCAGAAATCTCATACACAAATTAAGGCACTAATTTTGTGTGTATGTATAGATATATATATAGGCTGGGTATCAAATACAAACCAACTAGTTTGTACAAACCCGTACAAACTCAATCTACCTTCATGAATTTGCAATTTTTTTAATTTGGCTTCATGAATCTATATTTTGGCTTCATGAATATAAAATTTGGCTTCATGAATATATAATTTGGCTCCATAACTTCTTTTTTATTTATTTATAAGGATATTTTAGGGCTCCACCGGAAAATATAGATTCATGAAGCCAAATTTTATATTCATGAAGCCAAAATATAGATTCATGAAGCCAAATTAAAAAAATTACAAATTCATGAAGGTAGATTGAATTTGTACGGGTTTGTACAAACTAGTTGGTTTGTACCCGATACCACCCCTATATATATATATATATATATATATATATATATATATATATATATATATATATATATAGGAAAGTTCAAATGAAAACTCAAATTCAATTGTAAACATGAGGACAAATCTCGTCCATTGATCGCAGCCATATTTAAGCCATTCCTAAAATTCAGTTTTAGGGGTATTTTCGTCAAATTAGAATGAGCGCATCCTTTATTGACTTTTTATTTTCTTTTTTAATTAAAAAACTTTTACCCCCATAAAATTTAAAATAAATTATCTCAAAAATTACTAACATTTTAAGCAAACAAATTACATCAAAAAACGAGAATTTCGTGCTCTTCGATATGACATCCATCATGATATAGTTTTTTTTCTCGTTTTAACCGTTTTACGTGAAATCGTGTATATGTGTTATATTCAGAGTGAATAAAAGTACATTTATTCAGTTTTGAATATTTACCTTTATTCAGTCTGAATATATAGAGTTATTCAGACTGAATAAAGGTACAAAATTTAAACATTTATTCGTTTTGAATATCTACTTTTATTCAGTCTGAATATAACACATATTCAGACTGAATATAACACATATTCAGTCTGAATATAACACATATTCAGTCTGAATATAACACATATTCAGACTGAATATAACACATATTCAGACTGATGTATTTATATGTGTTCTTCAGTTTTTCGTTTTTTGAGGATTTTCTTTGAACCTCCCTCTCTCTCTCTCTCTCTCTCTCTCTCTATATATATATATATATATATATATATATATATATATATATATATATATATATATATATATATATATATATATTGTGCGTTTCAATTGTAAATCAAACAATTCTAACAAACTATACAAACCACTATATATATATATATATATAAAAGATTATGAACTTAGGAATAAATTAAAACTCAAACGTGAATCATTTTAGCATGCCCCTCTGCAAGTGATCTATTATGATCATTCAAGTAACCAAGATCTCGTATTTGATTTCGTTTATTATGTTCCATTAAATGTTAACTGTGCAAGTATGATGTTTGTCAATGGGGTACACCTTTTAATGGAGGAGATTACTGGATGATGAGCATCAGAATGTATATGGATCAGAAGCCTCGATGATGGGTAGTTTAGGAGGACCTTTTGAATAATTACACCATTTTTGTTTATTCAAACCTCATTTTCATGCTTACCTTTCTGTGATATAAATACATCAGTTTGAATATGTGTTATATTCAGACTGAATATGTGTTATATTCAGTCTGAATATAACATATATACACGATTTCACTTAAAAAACGGTGAAATCGAAAAAAAACTATATCATGATGGATGTCATATCGAAGAGCACGAAATTCTCGTTTTTTTGATGTAATTTGTTTGATTAAAATGTTAGTAGTTTTTGAGATAATTTATTTTAAAATTTAAGGGGGTAAAAGTTTTTTAATTAAAAAAGAAAATAAAAAGTCAACAAAAGAGGGCTGATTCCAATTTTACCCCTGCGCGCTAAAAATTCACTAAGCCATGGACATAGTTTTCAAGTTATTTACAAAATTGCCACCGTGTTTTTTATTCATTGAACTGATCTCCGATTTTTTAATCAAGGGCTGTGGTTTGTCCTCACGTTTACAACTGAAATTTGATTTTTATTTGAACCCACCCCTATATATATATATATATATATATATATATATATAAGTCGGTACAGTACGGTAGGGGTGATTTATTTTGCAACCCATTAAAAGGTTACAACCCGTGCAACCCTCATCCAAACCATTCATTTAGCCTCTTTCATCATGTAGACACTTGATTGATAACTGAATTGCATTAATGATTACTGGTTTCATGCAATAATCTTACATGCAATGCATAGTATTTCATTAAATGTCATGATATGCATACTTATTCATGAAAGTATGACCTTCATCCATACATCGCATGAACCGTTATGTGCATCGACATATTTTGCAGAAATTCAACGAAATTCGACTAAATCAGGTAAATTCATTTAGAAAATCAGTGAAAATCTTAATGCAATGGACGGTTTAGATGAAGGTTGCACGGGTTATAACCTTTTACTGGGTTGCAAAATAATCGTGCTCCAGTACGGTATTACCGTGGTACACAACTTTCAATACCACATGCTAACCAAGTTTGTGAAGTTGGTATGGTAATACCAACCAATTTAATTGGTACCAATTAATACGGTTGGTATTGATCGGTTGATTTGTCATGCTACAAATTTAATGCCCCTACTCTTGCGCATAATGATGTATTAGACATTTGATTTTGGTCTCTTAAGCTCTTTTATTAAAAGAAGCTTGATTAATTATTTTAATAAAAGCTTTTATAATCGATTATATATAATATATTATTATGTATGAGATTAGCAAAAGAGTTAATTACAAAAGTTTATATTTTCATGTGATTTCAATTTTCCCATTTATCGAATCTCACAGCCATTTTGATTATATCCAATTTCTTGAGAAGTTTGGACTGTTTCTAATTACTCTCCTTTCAATGACTACAATCAATTTGTCTACGATTTTTCTAGCTAAGTAGGGTTTTTGGGGATGATTATTGATTGAAATGACAAGGGTTTTGATCCATCGTTGTTAGCTAGTTAGGGTTGAGGTAAAACGAGTGTGTAAGAAATGGTATCACAATAAAAGAATGAATTACGCCGGTCGTCCTTTGTTTTGCTCAGATTTTGGATTTTTTCCCTAAAACAATCTATCTACACTGATGGTTCTTAACTTTTTAATTTCATAACACTTAAGGTCCCTCGAGTTAACACTGTTAGTCGTCAGAAAACATCTTAAGACTAAAAAAATAAATATTTTTGGCATGTACATAGTTCTCACAAATTAATTTGAACTCATCTTGCTAGATTAGGTTAAATTTAGGTTCCAAATCCATCTTTAGCTTCCAAAATGGTGAAAACATTAGATCCACAAATACCCACCTCTAGAAACTTTATCCAAGTCGCAACCAAGCCTAGAAATGCACCAAAAGTATCCCCAAAATCAGATGCATAACCAACCTTAGCAAAAATCTCAAATCACCGAGAACACCCAAAACGGGTCAAAACTCATAATATGAGGTATATATAGAAAGGGATGTTATAAGAGGTTGAAATGGAAGGTTTTTAACAAGAATAAAGGTTTAGTAAGGGTAAGATAGACTTACAATACATTTTTAGGAAACCCTAGCTAGAACTTAAGTCAACAATGGTGAAAATGTAATAACCATTAACCCCAGTTGTCGAAACTTGGACAAATACGTGGTCAAAGTGCGAAATGTGGTAACTTAGGGGACTAGGATGTATAATATTAGGAGTATATAAATGGATGAGATCCCTAATCTTTCATTTTTCTGGGGATTGCGGCTGAAAACGTGAAGAGGAGAAGAGAGGAGAAAGCTAAGGAAATCGGTGCAAGAGATTAAAGCTAGAGGAAGGGAAAATTCTTGAGAAATTCATCTTCTACAAGGTAAACCTCAAATCTCTTAATCTATAATGAACTTGTTTTGGTTGGAATAGATTAAAATGGAAGAAACTATTGTTTTGGCCACCGTGTTCATCTTTTAAGGGGTTTTGATGAGAAATTTCTACTTTATGGATGGTTGGCTTTATTAAATGTTATCGTTAAATGTAAGAAATTGGGAAACCAATCCTTTGGAATCCTTTTTCAAATCGTGGCGATTCTAGTAAGTAACCTGGTAAAAAGTCGAGTTGGGTCTGTCTCAGTTCGAGGAACCGGGAATGTCAATCCCAGATGAGGTGGGTGCCAAACCCGGGATTTAGGGACCGGGAATGAAAAACCCGGGATAGAACCGGGAATTCCAAACTCGGTAGGGGCGATGATCAAGCCCGGGATTTCCAAACCCGGGTGGCGCGCTCTTTTAGGGAAACCGGGAACCCATACCGGATCCAGATAGTGTAGAACCCGGGTAAGTTTAGAACGAAGTACAATATCGTTGAGAACCCAAAAATCTTAGAATCTGTATGTGAGACTGAGTTGTGTTCTTTCTGGTCAGATTTATATGAGCTCGGTTCGTTCAAGAGCCAAATTTGGAGTGTGTTAAGTCCCATCAACCCGGTGAGTTCCCTTACACCTTTTTATGTGAAACGAAATAAATGTTTATTAACTGATTATGGTATGAGATGCGAGTATGTTCATTTATAAACTGTTATAAATTCCTCACCTGAAAGATACGCTTTGAAAACATTATATATGCATGTTGTGAACTGTTTTCTAAAGATAAGTGCATTGCTACATGTTTCTAGCCTTGCGTGGTATACTTATGTGGAGTCGGGTTGCACAGTGGGATTAGTGTACCTTGGGATCCGACGGTCCCTTGGGAGTTAAATCGTTGACCCCGCGCGCATGGAATCTGTTTCCTACGCATGAGGGAATGAGGAGTCTGCTTGGGCCCCGAAGGCGAGAGGGGAGTCTGCTTGGGCCCCGATCGTGGTTGGACTGGTTATGAATGTGGTCTATGAACACTGTGCAAATACCAATGTATGATGTTAGTTTATGATTGTTGGGCCTTATGGCGGATAAAGAAATGATTTTATGCATGTTTTCGTATAAACTGCTTTTTGGAGGGAATTCACTAGACCTCATGGTCTAACCCTCGTTTTTCAATACTAAACCCATTTTTAGGGAAGCGCTTTAGTGATGCTCCGTTAAGAAAAGAGAAGGCATGAAGAATAGAGATGGAGGCAATCAGTGTAGAGCACTCTAGTCTTAATTTAGTATTGCTTTAGCATAGCTAGTTCTCGGTTGTGCAAGTTTGTTTTCGCTGCAAGTGTTGTAACCTCTGTTTTTGGAATGTCATGTATGTACTGGGACCCTTGTTTTGGGACACTTTAATTAAAATGTATGTTATGGATTTTGGGTTGTTACAGAAAAGAGGTAGAGATGATGAAGATGATGAAAAAGATAAAGATCTTGAGTTTCAACCCACAAGACTTGAATATCTAGTTGCTAAGCTCTTTGATTCTCTTAAAGAAATCGATTTGGAGAAAGAGGGATGTTAGGACCAAAGTTAGAGAGAAGAAGAATGAGTTACTGAAGAAACAAATGAAGAAAATGCCAAAAATTTCGGTTTTAAAGATTCCAGGCCCAAGCCTATTTTCTGCCCAAACTCCTCGGGCGTGAAGGATTTCGCCCCGGGCGCGTGAACATTTTGCCTCGGAAGTGAAACTTCTCCAGAAAAGTTAAATTGCTTGATTTTCACCCTAAACATTATATCCACTCAAAATTCATACCATGCACTATTCTAAGGTCAAAATATATATATATATATATATATATATATATATATATATATATATATATATATATGGAGTTTGAAATAAACATACCGAAAGTTCGGGTGTTACAGAGTCAGACTTAGAGTCTTTGTACTCAAACTTGTCTTTAGAGTCAGACTTCGGACCTAGAACTATGATTTAGTTGTAACGGTTCTCCAATCTTATCCATTAGCTATTATAATTGTCCGTAACCATCAATCTCTCATATAAATTCATAAAACGTGATATGGTGAATATATATATATATATATATATATACACATATATATATAGGCTGGGTATCAAATACAAATCAACTAGTTTGTACAAACCCGTACAAACCCGTACAAACTCAATCTACCTTCATGAATTTGCAATTTTTTTAATTTGGCTTCATGAATATAAAATTTGGCTTCATGAATATATAATTTGGCTCCATAACTTCTTTTTTATTTATTTATAAGGGTATTTTAGGGCTCCACCGGAAAATATAGATTCATGAAGCCAAATTATATATTCATGAAGCCAAAATATAGATTCATGAAGCCAAATTAAAAAAATTGCAAATTCATGAAGGTAGATTGAGTTTGTACGGGTTTGTACAAAGTAGTTGGTTTGTATTTGATACCCATCCTATATATATATATATATATATATATAATTTATTAAATATGAAATGAAATAAAATATACATTTATTAATAATTTAATATAGAGAAAATATTGATCTGTTTGTTTTTTAATGAGCCTCAAAATGGGTTGTTGGATATTGTCTTACAACTCACTAAAGTTAGGCCATTGACTTCCTATTCCTAAGCCTCTAATCTCCTAACTTATGTCTTTTCTTCTCAACGCAGCTACACAAATACGATTACACGAAACCCTAACTCCCTAAATCTCTTCTCTTCACAAATGCAACACTAAAAATACGTTATTTGGACAGTCTGCAGGTTTGTATCATCAATTTCTATTAATTCATTTAATTGTAATTTCAACTTTGAGATGTTGGTACAAAACCGTACAAACATGTACCAACCGAAAAATGTTGGTACCAATTTAGTTGGTACCAAGTAGAGTTGGTTGGTACATGGTATAATTTTTGGCCTACCAATTATAATTGGTTGGTACACGGTATTGAGAAAAAAAACATGGTGTCGTAGCATGTTCACCCCTACGTAAGAGCATCTCCATCAACTGTGTTAAAATGAAGAAAATTGATAATTTAACAACTTTTTTGCTCCAGTAACTATACTATCTTGTATGCTAAGATAGAAAACGGGAGAGATAAATGATATTTTTAATTTTTCTACCAATAAGAGGCATTGAAGTAAAATGTTTAGAACATAGAAATAATATTTTATTAATGTATTGATTATTTTGATAATATAATCAATGCTACAAGTGTCAATCTAACATGGTCGAACAAATGGGGTACGAAGCGCAGTAAGTTGGATCGTTTTTTGGTTTCGGAGGGCGTGTTTGGTTTTGCTCCAAATCTCTCATGCAAGATTCTTGAGAAAGGTATTCCGGATCACTCCCCTATTCTCCTGCATGAGGTATGGCATGATTATGGCCCCACTCCCTTTCGATTTTTTCACTCTTGGCTTGATTTGGATGGGTTCGATCTGGTGGTTCGGGATTCTTGGAATGTCACTTTTGAGGGGGATCTAAATGCTATGGTTGTTTTTAAGAAAAAGTTGCAACTTCTTAAGAATAATCTGAGGGCTTGGAATAATGTGAGAAGGCGTATTGTGGAGTCGAAAAAAGTTCAAATTAATAACGAGATCTTGGAGTTGGAGTCAAAAATTGCTAATAATTTAGCTTCTGAAGATGATATACAACTCCGCATTACTCTTTTGAAAGAAGCCCGAGATATTGTGCATGTGGAAAACCGTGACTTTGCTCAAAAGGCTAAGATCAAGTGGGGTATCGAGGGGGATGAGAACAGTAAATTTTTTCATGCTTCGGTTAAACGGCGGAGGCGGCATATGGCTGTTCGGGGGGTTATGGTGGATGGGGAATGGAAGGTGGAGCCGAGTGTTGTGAAACAGGAGTTTCAGCGTCATTATGCCTCTCGTTTTTCTAATGGAGGGGGTGGCCCTCGCCCTTCCTTTAAGTCGTCTCATTTCAAGTGCTTGTCTAGAGACCAAGTTTCGTATCTGGACGCCCGGTTTTCTTGTGAGGAGATTAAGAATGCGGTTTGGGAATGTGGTAGTGACAAAGCGCCTGGCCCTGATGGTTTCTCTTTTAGTTTCCTAAAGCGATACTGGGATCTTATAAAATATGATGTTTTTAATCTTGTTTGGTATTTTCAAGATGCCGCGATTATCCCTAAGGGGTGTAATCCGTCTTTCATTGCTTTAATCCCTAAAGTTAATGATCCTAAGTTCACGTCAGATTTTCGACCTATCAGTCTTATAGGGTGCCAATACAAGATCATTGGAAAATTGCTAGCTAACCGTCTTTCTTCGGTTATTGGGTCCATTGTGAGTGGGGAGCAATCAGCGTTTATTAAAGGGAGGCAAATCCTTGATGGGCCGTTTATGTTGAATGAAATTATTGGGTATTATAAGGCGCTTAAACGGAAACTTATGGTCTTTAAGGTGGATTTTGAGAAAGCGTTTGATTATGTGGCTTGGGATTACATTATGGAGGTTATGAGAAAAATGGGGTTTAGCTCCAAGTGGTGTAATTGGATCAGTGCGGCTCTTTCATCGGCTAGGTGATCCTCTTTCGCCTTTTTTGTTTGTGTTGGCTATGGAGGGTTTCCACGTCGGGATCACGGAGGCCGCTAGGGCGGGTATGTTTTGTGGAGCGTCGATTGGTAGTGGGGGGTTGAAGGTCTCACATCTACTTTATGCAGACGATGCTATTGTGCTTTGTGACTGGAGTTTGGAAAATGCTCTTCGGATTGTCCGTATGTTTAAGGTTTTTCAGTTGGCGCCAGGCCTTAAAATTAACCTAAAAAAAAGTAAGCTTATTGGAGTGGGAGTTGAGTTTGAGGTGGTTCAGCAATGTGCCCAAGTGATTGGTTGTAATGATATCCGGATCCCATTCATTTATTTGGGGGTGCCAGTTGGTAGTAATTTGAATCGGGTCGTTGCTTGGAAACCGGTTATTGATAAATTTGTTTCTAAATTATCAACTTGGAAGGCGAAGCTGCTATCGATTGGCGGTAGGCTTACTTTACTCAAGTCTGTGTTGGGTTGTCTTGGAATATACTACATGTCTGTTTTTAAGGTTCCTGCTTCGGTCTTGAAATTTTTGGAGTCGATTCGGGCTAGATTTTTTTGGGGTGCTGATCTGGGGGAGCGGAAAATGTGTTGGGTGGCTTGGAACAAAATCATGGTTAGTAAGTGTTGGTGCAAGTGTACCACATCTCAATATATTTTATATATTTATTTTGATGATTACAAACACACCGCATTATTGTTTATCTAACAATTTAATCCAAGTGTGCAGTTGTTGAAGAACACGAAGATTTAATCTGAAGGGTTCAAGACGGAAGTGTTTACGTCGTCATCATTGTTTATAACTAATAATGATAAACACCCTAAAATAATATACCACTTGGATATTTCTAAAAACCTTTTAAATAATATTTTAAATAAGAAATTTTGGTTCTAGAAGTATCTGCCATGCGTACTGTTTCTGCAACCACTTTCTGACGCAGGTATACCGCGAAGGTAGAGCCGGTATTCCGCGGTGGTACGGCCGGTATACCGCGGGTGTTCAGCCGGTATACCGCGGCAGGCGTGGTGTTTGTCTCTGATTGGTTAGAAGTACCTTTTACTAGCCGGTATACCGCGAGTCCTAGCCGGTATACCGCGGGTACGTATTCCAGAAGTCAACTTTGCATGAGAGCCGTTGAGTGTCAGTGTACTTTTGTCTGCACGGTATACCGCGTGCATTTGGCGGTATACCGCGGATTGCATGTTTCCGTTGGAGATGCTGATATATAAAGAAGCATGCTGGTGATGAAGAAGATAGACCAAAGCAACAACAACAACCAACACCAACACAACAACTTACTCATCTGATCTCTCTCACTTATTTAACATATATATATTTTATAAAACCTTTTTTATAAAATATCCAAGTGATTATTATACAAGAGTGATTACCCATTGTGAGTTATACTCCTCTTGTAAGTATTTGAATAACGGGTGTGTGATCCTGTTTATCTCATAGCAGAGGCTTGAGAAACTATTACAAATTCCTTTGTATTTGGTTTGTGTTCTACCGTAAAGAATACATTTATTGGATCGTGTCGAGAAGTGTCTCGGCTGCTGGTTTATCACAGTTGGTGGTAAATCAGTAAATCTCCGTGTCAAGTATCTCTAACCTTTATCTCTTTATTTATTCCGCTGTGCATTTAAATTATATCTGTTTATATAATTGTTGTTTATTTATTATTTCTATACTCTGATTTATTTATACTGTTTCTGTACTGTATTTATTTATAAAAGAATTTTTGAAAGTAAAAGATTTTAAATACAACCTTACCCCCCCCCCCTAGGTTGTCTAACAATTGGTATCAGAGCAGGGCTTTCAAATTTTTCTGCTTAAATTTCTTTTATTCTTTTAAATGGCTCAACAAACTAATTTTGTGTTTTCAAAACCCCCTTTGATAGATACTGAAAAGTTTGGCATTTGGGCCGAGCTATTTGAATGTCACGTGCGTGGCAAAAATCAAAAGATTTGGGATATTATAGAAAAAGGGAATTTTAAACCCACCATTGTGAAAGATGATGTTTTTATTGATAAACCTATAGATGAATGGACTACTTCTGATGAAACTCATTTTTGTTTAAACTTTGAAGCTAAGAATATATTATATGCTGCTTTAACAACTGATGAAATTGAAAGAGTATATACATATAAAACTGCAAATCAAATATGGGAAAGTTTAAATAATACTCATCGTGGAAACACGGAAGTTAAATCTAGTAAAGTGAATATTTTAGTTCACGATTATGAACTGTTCGAAATGAAACAAGATGAGTCGATTGACTCAATGTTTAAAAGATTTAACCTTATTGTGACTACGTTGAAAGGTTTGGATCGCACTTATCCTAACGAGGACTATATAAGGAAAATCCTACGAGCCCTTCCTTCGGAGTGGATGCAAAAGATAACATCTTTAGAAGACTCCCGTGACCTTTCCATAATGAAGATAAATGACTTGATCGGCAATCTTAAAGTGCACGAAATTGCACTAAAAAGAAATCAAGTTCGGGATCGAGTCAAAAAGAAATCCATTGCTCTCAAAGCCGTTGCCCCTAAAGATGAGGAAGAAGAAGAGGAGGAAGAAGCAAGTTCCTCAAATGACGAATCCGAAAGTCTTGACGATTTAATCGAGATGGTAAGAAAACTCTCTAAACTTTTATCTAACAAAAAGTTTGCCAATATTGATAGGTTTCAAGGAAATGGAGACTACCATCGTGGTGGTAAAAATCAAAGTCGCAACGTCCATAACAAATATGACGAATCTAGTGACGATGAAAAAGCCAATAAAAAGAAAGGCTTTTGCTATGTGTGTGGTGATAAAAATCACTATGCAAATGTGTGTCCAAAACGTGCTAAACAAATGAACACACCAAAAACATTCGTCGGAGCCGCGTGGAGCGCAAACAAAGATGAAGACAAGAATATTTGTCTCATGGCCGACCGTGATGATGAGGTATCTACATCATGTTTTCATGACAATAATTATGATAGTAATAATTATTATGATAGTGATAATGAAAATAACCTTGAATTATTATATGAATCATTCAATGACATGGCCGCTCTTGCAAATAAATATAAAGATGAAATCACTAAATTAAAAGAAACCGTATCTGCATATAAAAAGGAAATAGATGACGGTAAACAAAAATCTACTTATGATTTAGATGTTATCACTAAGTTAGAAAATAAATTAAGTAAAAAAGATGTTTGCAAATCTTGTGTTATTTTAAATGATAAAATTGCATGTTTAAATAAAAATACATATGAAAGTGTTGCATGTATAAAATGTGATTTGCTTGAAAATGAAAATATTTATTTAAAAGCTAACTGCGATTTATATGAAAAAGATAATTTATTAGCTAAAGCTTTTCAAAATAGCAATGATAAAATGCTTAAAATGCTAAATATGTCGAATCGCATTAATTGTCGAAAAGGCATTGGTTCTGATACATGTATTGAAAAATGCTCGTGTAAACCCATTAAATTTTTTTTGCATCTCCTAAAGTTGATACAAGAAAACCCCCATATATGTCAAAAATGAAAAATGTGAATTATGGGAGGAAACCGTATGCTCGCATGTATAATAGTAATTTTTCTAGACCTAATGCGAATATAAATGCTTCATTTTATGTGTATGATAAATACAATCGTAAAATTAAAATGGTTAGAAAATGGATTCCGAAAGGAATGTTTAATGTTGATAATCCGGGTGGAATGCGTTTATGGTTTTAAACCATTTATATGGTTTTGTTTGTTTGTCGTATTTTATTTTATGTCGACAACATGTTCTTTATTTATTTTTGCAGTTTATGTTTTATACTAACTGTTAAAAGGACCCATATGAAAAGGGTACCACGAAAAATTTTCTTTGCCTTTTGTACGTGGTTCCTGACGAGGTTATAATACGTGGTTACCTGCCGAGGTTATAATACGTGGTTACCTGCCGAGGTTATAATACGTGGTTACCTGCCGAGGTTATAATACGTGGTTACCTGCCGAGGTTATAATACGTGGTTACCTGCCGAGGTTATAATACGTGGTTTCCTGACGAGGTTATAATACGTGGTTACCTGCCGAGGTTATAATACGTGGTTACCTGCCGAGGTTATAATACGTGGTTACCTGCCGAGGTTATAATACGTGGTTACCTGCCGAGGTTATAATACGTGGTTACCTGCCGAGGTTATAATACGTGGTTACCTGCCGAGGTTATAATACGTGGTTACCTGACGAGGTCATAATACGTGGTGATTTTTTTTAATCACATAAAATTAACCGAAAATTGAAGCCTTAAGATCCGTTTTGGTGCAAGTGTTTCGTATTGGTTTGTATATCTTTGTCTCTATTGCTTTTTGCATTTTATTTTATCCCTCAAATTTTATAAAATCAAATTGATATCGTTATTAATTTGAGGGGGAGCGTTTTAGCTCTTTTACCCATGAGTTTATGCTACCTCAAATATATGCATATTTTGAGGGGGAGCATCTCTCGAGGGGGAGCATACCGTCTTTCTTGACCCTTTTTGTTTCGACAAACGGGGGAGAGAAACCGCATATGCTCATGCTTAGCGGTTGTGTTTGTCATCATCAAAAAGGGGGAGATTGTTGGTGCAAGTGTACCACATCTCAATATATTTTATATATTTATTTTGATGATTACAAACACACCGCATTATTGTTTATCTAACAATTTAATCCAAGTGTGCAGTTGTTGAAGAACACGAAGATTTAATCTGAAGGGTTCAAGACGGAAGTGTTTACGTCGTCATCATTGTTTATAACTAATAATGATAAACACCCTAAAATAATATACCACTTGGATATTTCTAAAAACCTTTTAAATAATATTTTAAATAAGAAATTTTGGTTCTAGAAGTATCTGCCATGCGTACTGTTTCTGCAACCACTTTCTGACGCAGGTATACCGCGAAGGTAGAGCCGGTATTCCGCGGTGGTACGGCCGGTATACCGCGGGTGTTCAGCCGGTATACCGCGGCAGGCGTGGTGTTTGTCTCTGATTGGTTAGAAGTACCTTTTACTAGCCGGTATACCGCGAGTCCTAGCCGGTATACCGCGGGTACGTATTCCAGAAGTCAACTTTGCATGAGAGCCGTTGAGTGTCAGTGTACTTTTGTCTGCACGGTATACCGCGTGCATTTGGCGGTATACCGCGGATTGCATGTTTCCGTTGGAGATGCTGATATATAAAGAAGCATGCTGGTGATGAAGAAGATAGACCAAAGCAACAACAACAACCAACACCAACACAACAACTTACTCATCTGATCTCTCTCACTTATTTAACATATATATATTTTATAAAACCTTTTTTATAAAATATCCAAGTGATTATTATACAAGAGTGATTACCCATTGTGAGTTATACTCCTCTTGTAAGTATTTGAATAACGGGTGTGTGATCCTGTTTATCTCATAGCAGAGGCTTGAGAAACTATTACAAATTCCTTTGTATTTGGTTTGTGTTCTACCGTAAAGAATACATTTATTGGATCGTGTCGAGAAGTGTCTCGGCTGCTGGTTTATCACAGTTGGTGGTAAATCAGTAAATCTCCGTGTCAAGTATCTCTAACCTTTATCTCTTTATTTATTCCGCTGTGCATTTAAATTATATCTGTTTATATAATTGTTGTTTATTTATTATTTCTATACTCTGATTTATTTATACTGTTTCTGTACTGTATTTATTTATAAAAGAATTTTTGAAAGTAAAAGATTTTAAATACAACCTTACCCCCCCCTAGGTTGTCTAACAGTAAGGATTCTGGTGGTTTGGGGGTTGGCATCTTATTCTCTCTTAATAGAGCTTTAATTTTTAAATGGCGGTGGCGTTTTATTGATGATCCGGATAGCTTATGGGTGCGGGTTATTAATGGAGTGCATGGGGGAGGCTCTCGGATTTGTACCAGTATGGGTGGCCATAGTATCTGGTTTTCGATTTTACGGGCTTTGGATAATCTTTCGGGTCGTGAAGTTGACTTAAAAAGCTTATGTAATAGGAAGGTGGGTAATGGTCACAATACTAGATTCTGGTTGGATAAGTGGCTGTGAGATTGTACGTTAAAAGAGAGGTTTCACAGAATTTTCGCATCTGACCCAAACTCGCAGGCTATGGTGGTGGATCGAAACTATGAGGAGAAGTTGCGCTTTTTATGTCCCTTGAGGCCGAGAGCTGGCATTCATTCTTCTCAATGGGAGGGTCTCCTTAATGAGTTGCAGCGGTTCTCTTTTTCGGAGATGAGAGACATATTGGTGTGGGATTTGGATATCTCGGGGTCTTATGTGGTGGCTTCCGCGAGACATTACATGGATTCCTTTTTTCTTGCATATACAGACACTCATACGAGATGGAATAACCTTGTTCCTATTAAGCTTAACATCCTTATTTGGCGAATTGGGTGGGATAAAATTCCTACACGGCTTAATCTTCGGGACAAAGGAGTGGATTTGGATTCAGTTTTGTGCCCTGTTTGTTCTGATGTTGGTGAGTCTGCAGAATATTTGTTTGTTGGTTGTCCGCTTCTTGCTCCTCTGTGGCGTCGGATTTCATTGTGGTAGGAGGTTGATCTTCCTCCGTTGATGTCAGTTCATAATCTGATTACTTGGGCTGACGGGGCCCCTTTGCCTGCTGCCTACAAACAAATTTTTGATGCGGTAGTTATTTCCACCTTTTGGATCGTGTGAAGTTACAGGAACAAACTTATCTTTGGAACGGAAAAACCCAAGAGAGACGTTATTTTTGATGACATTGTTTCTAATTCTTTCTTTTGGATTAGAAATAGGAAGAAAATTTGTAATTTTAGTTGGGATAGATGGTTATGTAGTCCCAATATTGCTATTTTGTAATTCTCTTTAGCTCCTTGCTAGAGTTTTAATAAAATCCCGCCGTTCTAAAAAAAATCAATGCTACAATCTCTAAAATAGAATAACTGTTGGATGTGGAAGTAACTTTTTTAAAGATTTTGACTTTTGATACTCTATTTAAGAAAAAATATAGCTTTGTTGTTGGAGATGCTCTAATGCACATATGGTTTTCGAGACCTAAATTAAAGAAGTTAAGGCTTCAGTTTCATTCTCTTTTAGGCCACCATTACAAAACAAATGACTTTTACCCATAAAATCATCTAGAGAAATTTTTCGTTGGATACAAATCGTTCTGATGATCACCCACAAAATTTCTGGTTAATCTGTCACTAGTTTGAATTTTCCACCAACAGTTTACCCACCAATTTTTGTGACAATTCTTTGACGAATCACCCTTTAGCGACGAATTTCTCAGAGAAGATTTCGTAGGTAGAAGTCTTCCATTTTGTAGTGCACAAAAATATAAATTCCAAAACTTTTAAAATTTTCCAACACAACATTTATTAGCAGGGGCTGACTCATGATCGATATGTGCCGAAAGAATGCACCTTTAAAATGGATCAAAGGCTCGTAAAGTCGTCTCATGTGCTTTTAGCCAAATTCCACCTTTCGTGGGATTCTCTAAGTTTTTTGGTTGATTTTGATGAACTTTTTCTAGTTTATTTCGATAAACGGTTTTTTGGTTGATTTCGATAAACTTTTTCAATTTTGTTGGTTGATGCTACTTGTACTTTTTTTAATATCCCGGAGAATCGATCAAGTTTAGCGGGTGCATCTTTAATATTTGTCGTCTACTTCTATTTTTTAATGAACATTTCATTTTAATTTGACATCCAACACTAATTATACGGTTATACCTCAAAATTACAATGTTTTATTTCTTTGTAATTTAGATGTCCCAAATTTTAATTAGTAGAAATTCCAACAAAAGAAATAATAAATAAAAAGGGTAATGATGAAAATATTCATTTTTTAATTTGGATTTCCACACAAATCAATTTCGATATGATGGCCTCTAAATTTCCACAAAGAAATAAAACGACAAATAATATTATAATATGTTACTATTTTATTCTATAAATCTTTATATATATAAAAGCAAAATCTAAGAGAAATGACATTGCACAATGTGGATTGACAATTTTAAAATATTGAATTGTGGTTAGTTTTGGCTATC
The DNA here is from genome assembly GCA_033807775.1 of Saussurea involucrata. Classification (NCBI taxonomy): domain Eukaryota; kingdom Viridiplantae; phylum Streptophyta; class Magnoliopsida; order Asterales; family Asteraceae; genus Saussurea; species Saussurea involucrata. Next base: position 83,741,249 of record CM066317.1, read on the forward strand.
CCACATTGATAGAAATGTATAGCCAACTATCGCCGTTGTTGCCCTCTACTATCAATGTTCCTCTTTTTAATTTGTGTTCTTTTGTTTTTCAATTCCCGTATATACGTATTCAATTAAATGGTTGAATAAAAGATGGGGAATCGAAAGACAAAATAGCATATAAAAAGTGGAAGATTGATGGCTGGGCAACGACATTAATGGGCGGTGAAGGAGAGTGGACAATGATTGGATGACGAGTGGTGGCAATAGAGAGCGATGTGGGGTGTGAGAGGTTTGAATGATGTAGGGTTTGTGAACGATAAAATTGATTTAGGTTTCTGAACAATAAAAAATAAATTTTTTTATTTGTTAAAAAAATGTAGGTAACCAATTTTAATAGTTAGATGGTTTTATTATTCAAAAATGGATATTCATGGAGTTAACTATTCAATATGGAAAAGTTCTATGGTGTATTTATTCAAAAATACCGTCACAATTTTAGATATAACGTTTAGGAAGTTTCTAAGTACTTCAACATGCTTATGTTTCCTTTTTAGCTTGTAGTTATTTTTCGTTTGTCAATGAGAAATAAAGTATAATCTAAAAAATTCTAAATCATTCCAAATTCAAATCTTATCACAAAATTTAAATAACTCAAAATCATTCCTTCGTACCAAAAGTCACTAAGTTAATTGACATTGTTTATATAAATAAGTTGATATTTTTTCGTGTGTAACTTTTGCTCAGTTTTTTGTTTCTTTAAGTGATTGAGATTTGTTTATTTGAACGTGCAAATATTGAGCTCAAAGACTTGCTTAACAAATAGTGGTTTATTCTGTTGGTGATTTTAGTGAATCATCAGGACGTTTTGTATAATTGAATCACAAGATAATGAAAGTGGTTGTTAGTTAAACTAAAATACGAGTTAAGATAGTTGAAATCCGGTACCAGCAGACATCGCTATGGCATGGGTCAAGGGTAGCAACACCCTTTGCAATGATCACTAAACGGAATGTAAAAGGAGCTAACACTTATGATTCCAGTCTTTCATGCAATGAGTAGTACTATTGATGAACCATCAGTGACACTAGACGCTAATGGTGTAACGGTGTTATGTGGTAACTATATATCAACGGATTCAACCACTTACCGGTAACTTATGTTGATCAGTGTTTATCCACATATGATTAGCCATTGAGGTTGATCAATGGTACACCTAATAATTATGCAATAATATTCTTGTAACTACTACCTTACTAAAGTATAATCATTATAAATTTAAATGCACGAAACGTTTTGAATTTTTCTAGGTTTATAGGTCTCAGATTTTCGTCCTAAATAATGAGTGTGAATTAAGATTACACTCGAGTAAATTTTGTATAATCCAAGCAGATAAAGGTTGAAATATTACATAAGGAAGATCTCATATTCAACTATAAAGAATATTAAGTATCAAATTATGATATATATTAAAAATTATAAATATAACACTTTTTTCTAATTTTTATAGAAAATAAAAGAACGATATAAAAAGACTAAAATACTCTTAGGGTGCGTTTGGTTCGTCGGATTCCGTTGAAATTGGACGGAATTGGAATGGTCAATTCCGTTAGACCAAATTCCATTGTCATGTTTGGTTGACCATCGAATGAAATTGAGTTCCAAATATTCCTTCAAATGTGGATTTGATCATTCCTTCACAAGTCATATGGAATTGAAATCAATTCCAACCAATATTTTGAAAATGACAAAAATACCCTCATTAAACAAAAAACCCTTGCTGCTGAACTCCTTCGTCTGCAAGTCCAACCCTCACCGTGGAGTCCCTCCCTAACGATTTCACGACCATCTCCCTCCCTCTCTCTCTCTCTCTCTCTCTCTCTATATATATATATATATATAAATATATATATTCACCACAACAGCCATCTCCCTCATCTCTCGATTTCACAGGAGCGCCATACTCCCTCTCGTTCACAAAACCACAATCCTCCCCACCTCGGTTCGTAATTGGTTTGTTAACAACAGCGATTTCAGATTCTTGATCAACTCCACACCAACATACCCCTGTTCACTCGATTTCTCACCAAAATCAGCATCACCACTCGATTTCTGATCTACCCTCAATGTGTCACTACCAACAGCCCTACACATTTATCCCTCGATTTAGGATGGAAAGGAAGAATGGAAAAGAGAGGAGAGGTGCTGCGATGGGGAAGACAAGGGGAAAAGAGATAAGTAAATGGGGAGAGGATGAGGATAAGTAAACTGGATAATTTTTTAAATTAAAAATAAATTGATGGAAACAATGGTAAATTACATTTTTTTTCTCATTAAATATTAATTTTATAATTATTTATAATTAATAAATTAAAATTAATGGAAAGGGTATTTTTGTCATTTTTCATAATTCCATTCCGATTCCATTACAAACCAAACAGATAGATTTCAAGATTACATTTCATTTCCTGCCAACCAAACAGTTAGTCAAACCTGATAACATTTCATTCCAGTTCCTTTCAGATTTCAATTCCTTTGACAAACTTCATTCCTACATAAATTATTTTGCGAACCAAACGCACCCTTAATTTAATAAACTTGTTTAACTACAAGAATGAAAATTGCAATCGAATCTAAAAATTATGATCATTATGTGTTTGAAAAATAAATAGATTTGGAATCTTGGTAAAATAATGGCAATAAATGTTTGAATGTACTGCTTTTCTTTAATAGCAAGTTTTAGAAAATGTATAAATATGTATAAACAAAATACTCATTCTAATTTCATTAATTGAATGGATAACTCGATGGTCATCGGACAGTTAATTGGATGTCCGTCGGTTCAGTTCGGTCTATTTTGGTCGTTTCTAGACTATCATCTAAGAACCGCACAATCCAAATTGGATGTTGAAAATTTCAATCTAATCCGATCCAATTAAAATTGGATATCCAATTATGGTTGATCGGTTCTTATTGGATCAGTTGGTGGCAGTTGGACTGCTTGCCTTTCTACACACCCTACAACCAAAACTTCAAAACCGTTTACATTTACGACTCCCGCCACATTGCGCGGGTACACAACTAGTATATATACTATTTTAACCATTGATTAATTTTTTTCTAAACTTTGATCCTAAATAGTATCAATTAATCATTTCCAATGCTTTGTTACTTAATATAAACAGATCAAATAAAATTAGATGATGTTGATCAAGATTAGAATAGTATCAATTAACTTACACTTTTGATAATGGAAGTCTATGGTGGAAGACCAAGACTTTTTGAGTCAAGTAAACGATTCTTAGTTTCCACACATTAGTCAAGTAAAAATTTCAGCAAAGAAAACGATATATTTAGTAATATGTTGGATTTCATTCTATAAATTATGAGGTATTCGGTCACCTTTTTTCATTCACATCAATAACCAAATATGGATCCCCTCTCCTCAAGCCTAAGCCTAAGCCTAATCCGATTCCTTATAGTTTTCGCTTTGTTTCTCATCACAAACGTATCCTCTATGCAAAATTCCGAACAAGCTTATGCTCTAATCAAGTGGAAATCCAGCCTTGAAAATTCGGTGTCATTATCTTCATGGTCATTTCCACCCCGTAACTATACTTCTTCTACAAATGAAGTTTCATGTAGTTGGTTTGGAGTTTCTTGTCATTGGGATGGAAGCATGAAGAGGTTGAACCTCTCATCATCCGGTTTGAAAGGAACGCTACACGAGTTCTCATTTTCATCATTTCCCAATCTTACTTGGCTTGATTTAAGCTCAAATGAGTTTTTTGGACACATTCCACACAAGATCGGTCAACTCCCAAATCTTTTCTATCTTGATTTGTCTGGAAATCGGTTCTCAAAAGAGATCCCACTAGAAATCGGGAATCTGAGCTCCCTCGTTACACTTTCTTTTGGGCGAAACAATATTTCTGGTCATATTCCTTCTTCAATTGGGAATTTGAGCTTGCTCAATATACTTTATTTGCATACAAACGAACTTTCTGGGCCTATTCCTCATGAGATAGGGAATTTGAGGTCTCTTGTGAATCTAGCAATTTCCGAAAATCATCTAGATGGTTCCATTCCTCCTTCATTAGGGAATCTGAGCATGCTCAGTAAACTTTATTTGTATTCAAATGAACTTTCTAGGCCTATTCCTCATGAGATAGGGAATTTGAGGTCTCTTGTGGATCTAGAAATTTCCTCAAATCATCTAGATGGTTCCATTCCTCCTTCAATTGGGAATCTGAGCATGCTCAGTAAACTTTCTTTGTATTCAAATGAACTTTCTGGGCCTATTCCTCGTGAGATAGGGAATTTGAGGTCTCTTGTGCATCTAGAAATTTCCTCAAATCATCTAGATGGTTCCATTCCTCCTTCAATTGGGAATCTGAGCATGCTCAGTAAACTTTATTTGTATTCAAATGAACTTTCTGGGCCTATTCCTCGTGAGATAGGGAATTTGAGGTCTCTTGTGGATCTAGAAATTTCCTCAAATCCTCTAGATGGTTCCATTCCTCCTTCAATTGGGAATCTGAGCATGCTCAGTACACTTTCTTTGTATTCAAATGAACTTTCTGGGCCTATTCCTCGTGAGATAGGGAATTTGAGGTCTCTTGTGCATCTAGAAATTTCTAAAAATCATCTAGATGGTTCCATTCCTACTTCAATTGGGAATCTGAGCTTGCTCAATACACTTTATTTGCATACAAACGGGCTTGATAGGCGTATTCCTCATGAGTTAGGGAATTTGAGGTCTCTTGTAAATTTAGGAATTTCTAAAAATCATCTAGATGGTTACATTCCTCCTTCATTAGGGAATCTAAGCATGCTCAATAAACTTTATTTGCATGCAAACGATCTTTATGGGCCTATCCCTCATGAGATAGGGAATTTGAGGTCTCTTAGGGATCTAAACATTTTCAAAAATCATCTCGATGGTTCCATTCCTCCTTCATTTGGGAATATGAGCTTCCTACAACGTCTTGTTCTCTCTTCCAATCAGTTGGACAACAACATTCCCAAGGAACTAGGTAACTTAAAGGCTATGTTATACTTGTATCTCAACAATAACCAACTTTCTGGCGTAATACCAAATGAACTAGGATCGTTAACTCAACTTTTGGATCTCGACCTTTCAAATAATAAACTGAGTGGATCAATTCCAGCAACTCTGGAAGATTGCATGCCACTTTTTTCCCTAAATTTGAGCCACAATGATTTAGACTATGAAGTTCCACCAGAGATATTAAAGCTAAGGCAGTTGAGGCAACTTGATCTAAGCCATAACTTGCTTGTTGGGGAGATATCATCCGAGTTTCAAAGTCTCCAAAGCATAGAATCTATTAATTTATCCCACAATCACCTATCTGGCACTATTCCCTTCGTATTTGTGGGTATGCATAGCTTAACTTCTGCAGATGTCTCCTACAACTACTTAGAGGGTCCTATACCCAAATGTAATGCCTTTCCTAATGCTACAATGCTTCAAGGCAACAAAGGATTATGTGGTGACATTGTTGGATTTCAGCGTTGCACAATTTCAGTACAACACAAGCATGTCAGGTCCCTAGTAATTGTATTTATTATTTTAGGAGCACTTGTGTTTCTAAGTACCAGCATAGGGCTTGTGATTTGTTATGGAAGACGAAAGAAAATCCACGAAACTGAAGTATTTCAAGAGGAGCAACAAAGTTTGTTTTGCATTACAAACTTTGATGGGAAAGCATTATATGACGAGATCATGATTGCAACAAACAATTTTGATGTCGAGTTTTTCATTGGAGAAGGAACACATGGTACCGTTTACAAGGCGATTCTAGAATCAGATACGATAGTAGCTGTAAAGAAACTTAACTCACAATTCCAGAATTCCAATGATAGAAGCTTTGTCAATGAGGTGACGACATTAACAAATATAAAGCATCGTAACATTGTGAAGCTTTATGGGTTTTGTTCACATGCTCGTCACTCATTCTTGATTTATGCATACCTTGAACGGGGTAGTTTGAAAAGAGTGCTAGATGAAGAAAATGAAGCAATGAGATTGGATTGGAGTAAGAGGTTAAATATAATCAAAGGAGTCGCATATGCTTTGTCATATATGCATCATGATTGTTCACCCCCAATTGTTCATCGTGACCTATCAAGCAAAAATATTTTGCTAGATGCAGACTATGAGGCTCATGTTTCAGACTTCGGCATTGCCAAATTTTTAAGCCTTGACTCTTCAAATTGGAGTGAGCTTGCGGGAACGTATGGATATATTGCACCAGGTAATGTTTCTTACTAGAAAATAGTTCAAACTTGATATTAATCTAATGTAACCGTTGGATGATAATGCGTCCTCCTTTTATTTTCTTTTAACTTGTTCAACTTATATTTTTCATTGTAGAGTTTGCTTACACGATGAGAGTAACAGAAAAATGCGATGTGTATAGCTTTGGGGTTTTGACACTTGAAGTGATCAAAGGACAACATTCTCCTGATCTTATTGCAGTTTTGTTGTCTCCCTTCTCTGAAAAAGTGGATTCGAAGGATTTGATGGATCACCGTATCGCACCCCCTCCATTACATACTAAGAAGATATTGGAATCCGTTATTATGGTCGCGATAGAATGCCTACAAACCATTCCAAAAATAAGGCCAACAATGTATCAAGTCTCCACGCGCCTATCTGCCCTTGCTCTACCAATGATCACAAGCAGTTCTAACACTCGTCGGGAAACATTCTCTCACTAGGTAATCTTTTGATTTCACCTTATCATCATATGTTTGGTATTTGTGAGATGTGGTTTCATGTTGTGAGTTTGTTACTTATCGTTGTTTTTGGTGTGCTTTAAATATATTGGGATGCAACTACATATATAGGATAAAGTTTTCGACAACATTGATGCTGCGATTTTCTTATCGATTTTGGCAGCAACCGTATACTTACTTCATTGTTTTTTTAACTTTTAGCTAAATTCTTCAAGCTTCTTCACCATGAATTGGAATATTGCAGGGAGATGATGATTGAAGCTTCAAGAAAGCAAGTTTCAATGATTATGAGTAGCCGAACAACTCCCGTGATCAGAAAACCTATGTGTAATTTCGTTTTAATTGATTTTCTTTGTTTTCTTTTGGTTGTCTATGTAAAAGTATAAATATCTTGTTTGGAACAGTATGTGACAAGTAATGTTGGTATTAGAAGATTGTAATTTTAAAATATATATATATATTATCGAAATGTGTCTAGTTATTGGGATCGAATGTCGTTACCGAGATAGTCCATTTAACGCACAATTGTTTAGTCCGAGTCGAGTAAACCCTTAGTTTTGACAATCTCTTTCAATGCTCTGATGCTTCCACAAAAGGCTAATATTAAAATAAGTTACGCATAGCATGACAAGTAATTAATAGATTCATTGTTGATTTGGGAAAATAATCGAAGAACCATAGATACGTTGAAATCATGGAAGTTGAACTACAATAAACCTGAAATAAGAAGTTATGGTTGATTCATTATCCTTTCGCTAGGAAGGTTATTGATAATATCTATGAGTATATGTGTAACCACACTAAATTAGTCTCTAAAAATGATTTGATTCACACTCCCTAAATTCGCAAACAAGCCATTTAGGTTTCAAATGTGGCGGTTAGGGTTAAAAATCGTACATATGAGGTAATTAGGGTTCAAAATGAGGCACGAGGTTTTAAATGAGGCGGCTAGGTTTTGGAATCACAACCAAATCGGGTCATGGCAATGGCATCGAGGTTTCAACCTCGGCGTATGGTTTATGTCGTGCTTTAATACCATGTACAAAAGAAAAGAAACTAATTTACGTTTTTTAATCCGAGAATGTGTGCACATGTTTTATATTACCTAAATGATACAACTTCACATAAGAACTAAAAGAGTACTAAAAAGACAAACCCTAAATACATACTTATAGCTAACATGTATTCATTCCAATCACTAATGTTTCTCTATTTTAAACATAACCCAGCCATACCATTCCTCTAAGGATCGAAACAAGGAGAGAAATCCGTCATCACACACGAAATCACGACAAGAATATCCATTCATATAAAAAAAATTAACAATCCATATCAAGAATCATAACAAGACGAGCCGTGAAGCAACTAGAAAGCAATTCGTTTGAACCACAATGACTTCTTGGCAAGATGTGAGAGAAAGGTTATGTAAATCGAGTTTTTGTCCTTAACTCCAACATGGTTCACCAGAATCGCTCTTTATCAAGAATAATAATTCAAATTTTGAATACGGCAAAGATAAGAAGATGAAAACAAAATTTGTCTATGTGGTCTAAATTTAGAACTCGGGTACGCAATTATATGGTGTAAAGGGATTCCGATAGCCAAATTTGCTTTGAAAGGTAATAACTTCTATTAAACAACTTGGTAGCTCTCGGTTACCAGTTGAATCCTCTGAGAAAACTTAGGAGCAGCTCCACCTTTTAACGGCACAATATTAGCGACCTACAAACATTTCTCATTCAGTTAGTTAAGATACAAGTTTCGGGTGACTGTTTCAACAAAATATTTAGCATGAGGGGAAAAATCAAAGGAACACAAATTGATGGCAACCATCTTAGAAGAGATTGTTTTTAGAACACATAAAAGTTTCAGGTCATCTTTGGCAATCATATTGGAATCCGTGATTATGGTCGCGATAGAATGCCTACAAACCATTCCAAAAAGAAGGCCAACAATGTATCAAGTCTCCACACGCCTATCTGCCCTTGCTCTACCAATGATCACAAGCAGTTCTAACACTCGTCGGGAAACATTCTCTCACTAGGTTATCTTTTATCTTAACCTTATCATTATATGTTTGGTATTTGTGAGATGTGGTTTCATGTTGTGAGTTTGTTACTTAACGTTGTTTTTGATGTGCTATATATATTATCTTCCTAGGTTTTCGTTATTTTGGGATGCAACTACATTTATAGGATCAAGTTTTCGACAACATTGATGATGCAATTTTCTTATCGATTTTGGCAGCAACCGTATACTTACTTCATTGTTTCTTTAACTTTTAGCTAAATTCTTCAAGCTTCTTCACCATGAATTGGAATATTGCAAGGAGATGATGATTGAAGCTTCGAGAAAGCAAGTTTCAATGATTATGAGTAGCCGAACAACTCCCGTGATCAGAAAACCTATGTGTAATTTTGTTTTAATTGATTTTCTTTGTTTTCTTTTGGTTGTCTATGTAAAAGTATAAATATCTTGTTTGGAATAGTAAGAGACAAATAATGTTGGTATTAGAAGATTGGAATTTTAAAATATATATTATCGAAATGTGTCTAGTTATTGGGATCGAATGTCGTTACCGAGATAGTCCATTGACGCACAATTGTTTGGTCCGTGTCGAGTAAACCCTTAGTTTTGACAATCTCTTTCAATGCTCTGATGCTTCCACAAACAAGAAGGCTAATATTGAAATAAGTTACGCATAGCATGACAAGTAATTAATAGATTCATTGTTGATTTGGGAAAATAATCGAAGAACCATAGATACGTTGAAATCATGGAAGTTGAACTACAATAAACCTGAAATAAGAAGTTATGGTTGATTCATATACACATATCTATGAGTATATGTGTAACCACACTAAATTACTCTCTAAAAATGATTTGATTCACACTCCCTAAATTCGCAAACAAGCCATTTAGGTTTCAAATGTGGCGGTTAGGGTTAAAAATCGTACATATGAGGTAATTAGGGTTCAAAATGAGGCACGAGGTTTTAAATGAGGCGGCTAGGTTTTGGAATCACAACCAAATCGGGTCATGGCAATGGCATCGAGGTTTCAACCTCGGCGTATGGTTTATGTCGTGCTTTAATACCATGTACAAAAGAAAAGAAACTAATTTACGTTTTTTAATCCGAGAATGTGTGCACATGTTTTATATTACCTAAATGATACAACTTCACATAAGAACTAAAAGAGTACTAAAAAGACAAACCCTAAATACATACTTATAGCTAACATGTATTCATTCCAATCACTAATGTTTCTCTATTTTAAACATAACCCAGCCATACCATTCCTCTAAGGATCGAAACAAGGAGAGAAATCCGTCATCACACACGAAATCACGACAAGAATATCCATTCATATAAAAAAAAAATTAACAATCCATATCAAGAATCATAACAAGACGAGCCGTGAAGCAACTAGAAAGCAATTCGTTTGAACCACAATGACTTCTTGGCAAGATGTGAGAGAAAGGTTATGTAAATCGAGTTTTTGTCCTTTAACTCCAACATGGTTCACCAGAATCGCTCTTTATCAAGAATAATAATTCAAATTTTGAATACGGCAAAGATAAGAAGATGAAAACAAAATTTGTCTATGTGGTCTAAATTTAGAACCCGGGTACGCAATTATATGGTGTAAAGGGATTCCGATAGCCAAATTTGCTTTGAAAGGTAATAACTTCTATTAAACAACTTGGTAGCTCTCGGTTACCAGTTGAATCCTCTGAGAAAACTTAGGAGCAGCTCCACCTTTTAACGGCACAATATTAGCGACCTACAAACATTTCTCATTCAGTTAGTTAAGATACAAGTTTCGGGTGACTGTTTCAACAAAATATTTAGCATGAGGGGAAAAATCAAAGGAACACAAATTGATGGCAACCATCTTAGAAGAGATTGTTTTTAGAACACATAAAAGTTTCAGGTCATGTTTGGCAATCATATTGAAACGCTACTTAGACTACCGTTTCAATAAAATCTAAGAGCTTTTTGTCACTTTTTTATAATAATGCCCTTTGTTATTTAGAGTTGGGTTCCGGTGAGATGTTGAGGTTAACGTGAGAAGTGGTTATCCACTGGATGAGAAATGGAATCACATTAGGATGAGATGCACCAGATCAAAAGTGATCACGGTTCAGATCCACTTCTTACACTTCTCACGTTAACCTCAACTTATCACACGATCAATCGTCTGGTTATTTATTATTAACTAATACATATTTTTCCATATAATATCATTAATAATATTATTTTTGAAAAATTAATAATAAATCTTTAATTATTAATTAATATATTTTTGGTAACAGTATTAATAAAATATTTAATTATTAATTAATGTATGTTTTAAAAGAGTTACTTTAATTAGTATATTTTTGAAAAATTATTAAATAAACATTTTTAAAGTTAACAAACACGAATTTTTTTATTCATATTTTTTTTGGAAGGGTATCCGAGGACATTGCCTCGACTAATCCCGGCAAGGTGAGGCAATTGCCCCAGCTGCTAAAGCGTGCAGCCCTGAGTTTATCCCCAGTGGCCACAAGTTGGAAGCACTTGGATTCGAACTTGGGGTAGATGGGTTACTAGCCACATCCCCACAAGCCTTAACCAGTATGCCACAAGCCTTGTGGTTAACTGTTATTCAGAATCATCAATTAACTGTTATTCAGAATCATCAATTAATGCAACAAATTTTCTAAAATCTATATTTAGTTATTGAAAATCATCAATTAGAGTTGACACTTGTTTCTTTTGCTTTGATTTTAGTCGATTACAAATCGCTATATACTAAAAATGGGCAGGGAATAGTTATGAAAGGTGGCATTGCACACATCATCCCTCTTAAAGATTCTTAATTTCAAACCGTAGGAAGAGGGAGTTGCCACCAAAACCTAGAAATAAGTATAAAATCAGTTCAACCTACAACCATAAAGAACTTTGTCTTCAAGCTTGAGTAATCACTAAATGATCCCTCAGTTGGAAGGTCCCTACTTTTTTTAGTTATTTCTGGTTCAAATGGTAAGCTAAAATATAAAATTGAAGCAAAACTTCGTAGTTAAGTCTATGCAAAAAAGATCTGCGTCCACCTTTGGTGGTAGATGGGAGCTTGTGATTGTAGGGTGGGGAACATTGTAAATTGTTGGTATTACAAATGTTGAGAATTAAACCATAAGTGGAGGAGATTTGGGGGAAGAATGAATACCTTCATGTTGCTGAAAGTGCTTGTTGCCGAGAAGCCCACCGAAATAGGGAAGAAGGCCGACGTATCAGCCGGAGGAACAACAAACTCCATCGAGCCACTACAAAGATTTCCATCACAACGTTTTATATATGTATAGAGAGAGGCTCCGTAAAATGCAAACCTTGCATTTGTTGCACACCTTACAAACCACAGTGTGCATATGTGAACAACCTGTGTGCATATGTGAACAATGTGCATATACATATGCATATGCATACGTGCAAGAATATACATATAACGGACATACATTCATATGGGATAAGCTTATGATGGAATATTTGTATTTGGTATCGTACTTGATTATTTTTTATTATCAGGCTGAAAAGGCAATTGTAGATATGGAAAAGAAATGTGAAGAAAAGCTTTCAAAATGCAAAGAGGAATCAAAACAGCAACTGATGCAGATAGAGAGAGAGAGAACACACTGATTTGGTATGTATGGGAAGTAGGATTCACTTAAGCACGAAAACTATTGTTAGTGTAGGCGAAGGATCGTGTGAGAAGTTGAGGTTACCGTGAGAAGTGGATTTGAACCGTTAGATCACTTTTAATCAAATGCCCTCCCATGAATTGCGCTTTAGAAGGGAATTGATCCGGTGCATCTCGGTACATCTTATCTTGGTGCATCTCATCCTAATATGCATCCATTTCTCATCCAACGGTTGATAACCACATCTCACATTAACCTCAACTTCTCACCAGAACCCAATCATGTTAGTGTGTTGGTTGAAAATATAAAACTTGTTTATACAAACTTATTAATTGACATTTTGGCGAAGGATCGTATGAGAAGTTGAGGTTAGAGTGAGAAGCGTGAGAAGTGGATTCCCTCCCATGAATTGCGCCTTAGAAGGGAATTGATCCGGTGCATCTCATCCTAATATGCGTCAATTTCTCATCCTAACAGTTGATAACCTCTTCTCACGCTTCTCAAGTTAACCTCAACTTCTCACCGGAAGCCAACCCTTGACATTGTATATGCTTAAAGTAGAGTACTAATAATTAAACCTTGTTTGTGCTGATTCTATAGGTTAATAGATTACGGGAGGAGCATGATAAGAAGGAAGAAAATCTAAAATCTAATCATTGTGAAGAGTTAAAAAGGGTGCAACTCCAGGCTGAGTATGAACTTAAAGAGGTAAAATCCTTATCTGTGGCTGAAATCTGAATCCAAATTGCTAACTTGAGTAACGTCACACTTTCTTTAGAAAGCAAAGTTACTCAAGAATCAACATGAAGCTGAGTTAAAGGAATTGAGATCTCAACATGAAGAGGAGTGTAGGCATCTTGAAGAGGAGCTGAATATCCAGAAGAACAGGGTATGAATAGTTCTTCTTCGCTATGATTTTCAAAGGTTACTTCTACCTCTTTGTTTTCTTTACTTTATTACAGGAGGAGAGGCAGAAGGCTTTGTTGCAGTTGCAATGGAAAGTAATCAGCGATGAGCCCCAAGAAGACCAAGAAGTGACCTCAAAAAAGGTCTGTATAGAAATATAGACAAAATATTAAACAACATCAGCGATGTATTAAAAATCTACACCATGCATACTTGCAACTAAGGGTCTGTTTATGATCTGCTGACCCGCCTCTTACTGGGTAAGAGGTTCTTACCCAATAAGAAGGGATGCTGTTTAACAACACACTCGGACCCACATATATGCTGACCGAGATGCAGGTAGCTTTACTCATACTGCACTCTTACTCGGTTAGCCCTAACCCAATTTTTATCGGTAAACAGTTACTAAATGAGCACACCACACATGTACAATAGACAACCTATCTCACTGCAATCATGTTTTGTTCCAATTAATTTGTGAGCTAACAAACACACACACACACTGAAAAGACCATAAGAATTGTAATTATTAAATTGTGACCTACATCATGTTGTGTAATGCAACTATATTTCCAGTAGGCTTTGTGAGAGCTTGCCTAACTATGGAATTGTTAAAAGAAACTTAGGGGCCGTTTAGCAAGCACTTACTAGGTAAGCGTCACCACTCTCATTTACCTTATGGGTTAACATTCTCGGCCATCAAACATTTACCTTATGGGTTAACATTCTCGGCCATCAAAATGCATTGATGGTAAGTTATTATAACCACCGGGTAAGAGTCATCACCCTCACTCACTGGGTAAGACTCTCGATCTTGCCTTCCCTCTTACCGGGTAAGATTCTCGGTCCTTGTTATGTTTACCCGGTAAGGTAATTGAACCGGTAAGCACTTATAGCCCCTTAGTGCAACTTCTAAGATCAGCCTTGGAATGAGTACTTCCATACTATTCAATCAATTATCGAGTTCTTTTATTGCAGAACTACACTACATCAAGTAAGTTGAGAAATCCTGATGATGCCAAAAGAAGCAGTCATACTCTGGTCAGAAGAGAAGATGGGAAAATGGTGATATAGGAAGTCCATGTCATCTACTACAATTTTTTTTATATCAATATGCATATTATTCTTATTCTTATGATCTATATTCTCTTTTTATTGTTTGTAGGATTTGCCTTACATTAATGCAACACAATCACCAGTCTCAAACATGTTGAAAAAACCAGAGATAGCAAAAACAGGAAGTGTTGTTAGCATTCCCAATCATAGTAAAAAGGTGAAATACTCGCATCTACATCTACTTGTAATAAATCTTGCATACCATTCTAGAGTGTAGTTTGGTTATTTCTTGTTTACTAAATCTCAAGGGCTCATTGAGTTATTTCTTCAATGTCCAGTCTAGACGAGTTACACCTCAAGGACTTCAATGTCCCACATTGCATATTCGCTAGTGGCCCCCCACGGCCTAACGCATATAACCATGCGTCCCCATAGTCCACTCCTCGTGCACAAAGAGATAGACCATCAAATAAATACTGACTTACATGCATATGGATCCAATGCAACACAATCTACAAAACATGCTCAACCCGGAATGACTAAAACACCCAAGCACGTAAATATCAATAATTAGCAATAAAATGCAATATGGTGCAATAAAAGCAAACCATAAATAAGACTCCACATCGAGCCATTAAAACCGGACAAATGTCTCCAAGACTTCCTCAAAGTCAAAACCGAGCAAATGCTCAAAACCCATTAGACCCATAAATAACGGTTCTCAAAATATAAACGTATTAAACGTCGTTTTGGTAAACGTATACCATAAAATCCTCACGACTCAAAACTCATCACGGATTAATAATAATGAATTTTCCCAAAATGAATTTATACTCTTTTAATTCTCAAAATGACCCATGACACTAAAATGTGCATTTTCCCAAATGGTTTATAGAATCAAGTACATCAATATGATTAAACCATTAAATAAACTTCATTTTGAACAATAAATCTTTTAAGAACATATTTATGATTTCTACACATCAAAATATCCAAAAACCCAAAATATGGGTGTTTTACAACATTTATGAAGATAAATACTTCAAAAGAGTTAGACTCATCAAATAACTCAACAATTGATAATTTCAAGTAAAACACACAAACATTTGGAAAATAACATTTTTGGCATGTACAAAGTTTTCACAAATCAACTTGAACTCACCCTGCTAGATTTAGGCTAAATCTAGATTTTTCCCCAACGTAAGCTCATTTGAAGAACTTGAATCCTCAAGCCAAAACATTCCAAAAAACCTAGATCCATAAGTTTCCAACCATCAATAACCACATTTAACCATTTAGAATTGTTCCCCAACATCAACCATCAAAATCACCATTTATACCCAAAACCCCAATTTGTCATAACTTTTCTCAAAATAATCCAAACCAAAAATGGAGGAACAAAACACTAGGAGATCATCAATGGAACATTTATAACTCATAATGAAGCTTGTAAATGGAGGAAATGAACTTACCACTTGGGTTTTGATGAAAACCTAGAAACCCTAATTTTCTTGAAGATGGAGGTGATGATGAGGAACTCTTGATCTTTGCTTCCACTCCACCACCAAATACCCTTGGATATTTCCAAAACTAACACTCTATCCTCAAAAAGCTCTCAAAGACGAAACCATGGTAATTTGAATCGCCAAAAACGGAGTAGAAATGAGAGAGATGTGACCAAATGAAGAAAAATCGGATTTTATGCACTGCAGCCGCCCGCGAGAGTGACATGCGAAAGTGACAGTGTCACTTTAGCATGTCACTTTCGCCCAAAATGTACCGAGGGCCATACTTCTTCTGCGACAGTGACATGCTAAAGTGTCAGTGTCACTCTCGCATGTCACTTTAGCCCAGAAGGTACCGAACACTGTTTTGGCCGTAACTTCTTCGTTTTAGCTTCGTTTTCGCTCCGGAAAGGTCCGTTGGATTCGTGTTTGAGTTCTACATCCCAAAAGTCTATAAAATCCAAAATCCTATTTCTTCTATTTCTCTTGAAAGATCGATTTCCATACCGATTTGAAATTACACTTACCCGAAAATTACGGGTGTTACATCCACACACCAAACTACTTTACAAAAGAAAGTCATCCACTTTTGATTAAATATTCCAAAGAAAGACATGCACTTTAAGTAAATGTTCCACACAACTTTCCCTAAATTCTTCAACTATTGGTTTTAAATAATGAGCACAACTAATCTTGAGATATGTTACACCAAAGTTTTCACATTAAATATTGAACCATGACATAAATATATCATAATAATTTGCATCAAACTAAGGGGTCGTTTACAAAACACTTGCCCGGATAAGTGATTACCAAGTCATATTAGCTTACAAGATGAATATGGCAAGGACCAAGAATCTTACCCGATAAGAGCGGAAGCAAGAGTCGAGAGTCTTACCCGTCAAAAAACAACACTAAGAACCTCTTCCTTTGTAATAAACGACCCTACTTATTACTATTACCTAAAAGAATCACCAAGACTTCCAAATTAAGACAAAGTATTCCACACACCAAACTACTTTACAAAAGAAAGTCATCCACTTTGATTAAATATTCCAAAGAAAGACATGCACTTTAAGTAAATGTTCCACAAAACTTTCCCTAAATTCTTCAACTATTGGTTTTAAATAATGAGCACAAGAGATATGTTACACCAAAGTTTTCACATTAAATATTGAACCATGACATAACTATATCATAATAATTTGCATCAAACTAAGGGGTCGTTTACAAAACGCTTGTCCGAGTAAGTGATTACCAAATCATATTAGCTTATCAGATGAATATGGCAAGGACCAAAAATCTTACCCGGTAAGAGCGAAAGCAAGGATATCGAGAGTCTTACACGTCAAAAAACAACACTAAGAACCTCTTCCTTTGTAATAAACGACCCTACTTATTACTATTACCTAAAAGAATCACCAAGACTTCCAAATTAAGACAAAGTATTCCACACACCAAACTACTTTACAAAAGAAAGTCATCCACTTTGATTAAATATTCCAAAGAAAGACATGCACTTTGAGTAAATGTTCCACACAACTTTTCCTAAATTCTTCAACTATTGGTTTTAAATAATGAGCACAACTAATCTTGAGATATGTTACACCAAAGTTTTCACATTAAATATTGAACCATGACATAAATATATCATAATAATTTGCATCAAACTAAGGGGTCAAGTGATTACCAAGTCATATTAGCTTACCAGATGAATATGGCAAGGACCAAGAATCTTACCCGGTAAGAGCGGAAGTGTAACACCCTCGAATTTGGAACGAGCAACTAACTTTAAAATTCAATCAAATAACCAAAATAGATATAAACGCTTCTACAATTCAATCCTTAAAATACCTTGGAATTTAAAACATTATAATTTCCCAATAGAATAACTTAAACGGGTGTTACTTAACGCCACACAAGTTGCTAGTCCAAATAATGGCGGAAGACTTCACTAATCAAGTCACCTCTCGTGCACTCTACTAGCACTCGCCTCTTCACAATGTAGCTAGAGCTACCCCAACCTGAGTCTGTTGCACATGCCGACAAATAAAAAGGGTTACGCTAACGCCTAGTGAGTTCAAGCATTTTATCATGACTATATAAAATCATAAATCGGAAGATAGTAGTTTTAGTCATGATTTGAATAAATCTTTAAACGAGATTTGGCGACAAAGATTATCATGAGCAAATCATTTGATAAATCAATAGCTTCAACTTAAATAAATGATTTTCTAGAAGGGTTTGTATAAAAGACATCGACAACTCATTTTCCAAACGCATACAGTTTCTGAGAGGAAAGCTTCCAATGAAAATCGTTTCTCTGCAAAGGACTCAAATCCAAAACTCACATCAAGAGTTAATTAATAATAATTTCTCAAATAATCGCCACTGCGAATAAAACTCCAGTAGTAAAAACATCCAATAAGAATGTAACATAAATCTGTCCATAAATCATGGAAAACAAACCATATGCATGTAATATAACCTCAACAATGCGAATAGATAAAATACCCGAAATCAACACCCTTCGGGGACGGGGGAGACCCGATCTCATCGAGTGTGGCAAACACATAAATTAAACCACGATTAAATAAATGTAGGTAAGCTTCTTGGATGTGGAAAACGGATGACATCAACCATACTAGGTCTTTAGTCAATCCTTGGCATCAATCATGCTAGATCTTTAGCCCATCTTAGACATCAACCATACTAGGTCTTTAGTCCATCTCAGACATCAACCATACTAGGTCTTTAGTCCGTCTTTGGCATCAACCATACTAGGTCTTTAGCCCCTCTTAGACATCAACCATACTAGGTCTTTAGTCCAAGCCCTCAAGTTCAACCATACTAGGTCTTTACCTTGGAAAACCCATCATCCAAAACAAGCTTACTTAACTTAAAATTCATACATGACCTAAAAAGAATAACTAATGCATTCAAATCATGTAAACTCCAAATATGATGCAATTCATGCAACTCAAACCCCAAGCCCACGTCGAGCTTATAATAAAATCGGGCGAATGCCCTCGAGACTCAACCGAGTCCAAAACCGAGCTCTCTGCTCAAAAGATCTAATGATCATTTATCAATATCAATCCATGCCAATGAAATGCATCCAACTCACATCATGTAACACACGCTCCGAGGCATGATAATCTCACAACCCCTTCATTGCCACCTTCCCAATGAAGTCAAATCATATATGCATCTATATGTATACGTATATGCAATTCTTTCATAACTCAACAATGCTTATAATTCACCGAGGTTCATTAGTCCCAAAGGTACTAAGAACACGAAAACATCAAACGGTCTTCACACGTAAGACCAACACTCAAACCGACACATATTCAAATAAAATGCACTTAAGCATATAACACATCCAAGACTCCACCTCAAGTATCTAAAACTGGCAAACACTCAAAAGACTCATAACACTAAAAGTGCATCTTCCCAAATGGTTTATAGAAATCATTTTCACTAACATGATTAAACCATCAAATAAACTTCATTTTGAGCAATCAATCTTTTAAAGACAATTGTGGTTTCTAACCATCCAAATATTCAAAAGCCCCAAATATGGGTGTTTTACACATTTATGATGATAAAAACTTCAAATAGAGTTAAACCATTCAAATAACTCAACCACGTATATTTTCAAGTAAAACACACAAATATTTGGAAAACACTCATTTTGGCATGTACAAAGTTTTCGCAAAGTAACTTGAACTCACCTTTGCTAGATTTAGCTAAATCTAGGTTTTTACCAAACGTATGCTCCTTTGAAGAAGTCCGTATCTTCAAGTCCCAATCTTCCAAAACCTCAATCATCAAGTGAATCCACCAACCAAACACTTCTAGTGTTACCAAAGTGAGCTTCAATCTTCATTTCATCCAAAGAAAGGAAAAGGTTTATATGAGGGTTGGGTAAAACCCTAGAAAGTGTAGAAATCTTACCAAAACGAAAGTGAGAAGAAGGGTTCTAACCTCCATCCAAATTCCTCGTTAAAAACTGAAAGAGAAGCTTTGGTTTGTAAGATTTATGGCTTCAAGAGCTCCAAAAACGATTTAGAGGGTTAGGGTTTCGGTTTGGAAGAGAAAGAGGTGAAATGGGAGAAGTGAGAAGTGATTTGGGGTTGAAAGGGGTTTTAATCGGATTCAGCACCCCGACCGCGACAATGACACCGCGACAATGACCTGGTCATTCTCGCGTGTCATTGTCGCTCCCCATGTGCATGTTTCTGTTTGATTTGCTCAGATCGTCACCCATTGCGACATGTCATTGTCGCTGGTCATTGTCGCGACCCGCGTACCAAGCCCCGGAACTCGACTTTTTCAACGCCAAAACTCCCGATACTCTTAGAGACTTTACGTAATGTCTTCCAATCATAAATCCCACCATTTTCAAGATGCAAAACATTTGGGTGGTATTTATTTACCGAAATTACGGGTGTTACAGGAAGCAAGGACCGAGAGTCTTACCCTTACCTGGTAAGTGAGTGCAACGACTCTTACCATGGTTAGCGCTTACCGGCTAAATTGTAGCATACAATGCCATTTTGGTGGACTAAAATCTTACCCCCGGGAAGTAGGTGATAGTGTTGAATTTTACCGGTAAGCACTTACCCGGATAAGTGATTAGGTAAACGGCCCCTAAAACCAACTTTTCTTTTATTGTTATTATAGCTTATCAACCTTCCATACATCTTGTTTATTTGATCCGATGTCGGAACTTATCATGTTTTTTAAAATGGAGATTTTAAAATTTGATATCTTGAAATAGAAAACAAAAGCATGGTTGAATCCCTTTTGATGCAATTTACCCAATTTGTAATCAACATTCATGCAAGTTTGAGTTTATTCTAGACGTGTGTTATACTAATGGTTTTGAATTAGATGCAATAAAAAGAATAAGGGGAACATTTTAGTTAGCTAGTCAACAAATTTAAAATTTATATAAATATAGGGATTTTATGTTATATGTAACGTCCCAATTTTTTTTTTCTTAAAACATATTAATATATAAAACATCCATATAAACAAACCGCAAGTCTAATTGTTCAACGCAACGAAAGGTTTTCAGTTAATAGATAACAAAATAAAACTTGTCTAAGTCTTGAATCATCCTTCATCACGCCTTTATTCCAACGCCAACCCGGTTCTATATCTTCTCTTTCCCCTTGCTACTATTCCCGATTGAGTGACGACCTGGTTGCATTGTTATTTTGAAAAGGAGTTGGGTGAGCCTAAGGCCCAGTGAATTCACGGTTTTATGCATGATAATAATATCAATAACAATTTTCACAAAGCATCATAGTTTAACATGCATACGGTAAAACAATATAATTCACAAAGCTATCGGCATCATGGAAGGTGCCTGGCTCACACAGCTTTGCCTGGCGGACTCACACAGCATGTCCGCGCTTACGGCTTTAGACAAGCTCACACAGCATGCTCGTCTTACCATAGTACACCTCCATTGCCAAACAAATTTTCACATATATATCATAAAACATGTCATGATTTATTGCATAAACGACATAATAAAATTCTCGAGAACATTTAGCAATTTTATAAAAGTATGCAACCGTTTAAAAATCACGTTAACTCACAGTACTCGTGGTAGCGCAAACTGTTCTTGAAATTCCTCACGTCTTCCCTACAAATTTACGATCACATTTTTAACTCTAATAATAAAATTCGACACCCCTAGAAGTGATAGAATGGTCTTTGACACTATCTAATTTTAACGACCCATAACCGACATTCTTCGTTTCGACGTTGCTTCAACTTATTCCTCCATATACTTCTATATCTCTTTCTATATATATATATATATACATACATGTCTATATATATATATATTTACATGTACATATTTATACATATTTATTTGCACACATAAGTATATATACATATTTACATGCATATATATATATATATATATATATGTGTGTGTGTGTGTGTGTGTGTGTGTGTGTGTGCTACCTGCTATGCATGCATACAATGTAAACATATATATGTAGGTATATATATGTTAACTATATCTCCAACTATCCTCTGCATGCAAGAACATATATAAATACTTATTCAACATTTTATCATAATTCGTATTTCATCTTCTGTTTCGATTCCATCAAGAAGTCTCTATTGTTTCCTTTTCATTTTGTTTCCTCTCCTAAAACAGTGATCACGTAATATATAATGACAAATATTTGTCTAAGAAGCCTCGAAACCGAACAAGTTCTCAACCTTTCAGTAAGTTCTAACACTTGGTATCAAAATGAGGGTCACCGTTTGGCAATCCTGGCATCACAGTGATTACCGTTGTGACAACCGATAGGGTGCTAGCGATGACCGTTGGCCATCGTTACCCTATTGGAACCTACCCGAACGAAACGATAAAACAACATTCCGAGGAGAGAGGTACGAAACGCTTACCAATTGGTGCCGAACTAGTAGTCGACTTTCTTTTCGACCGTTCACCGTCGCCCTTGCTCGCACTAGTTCTCTTTATTAACACTTTTACCTCAGAGCACAAACTCCTCATCCTTTTTATACTATGTTACTGACCGTTCCAAAGCAAATGATAAGGCTAAGTGTTAAATGGTGTATTAATTAGTGTGTTAAATGGTGGGAAGTTCACCAACGATTTGGTGGTATGGAAATGAATTGCAACTTACATTCCACCCCTTTTAGTTTCTTTGTTGTTACCCAACAAGCCCCTTCTAAATTGGTTAATATACATATATATTATATTATCTCTTTTTTTTTAGTTATTACAAACTTCCCCCCTTAACAAAATTTCGTCCTCGAAATTTGCTCTACACAAATAAATTAGGGTATTTCAATCTCATCTCCTTCTCGGGTGCCCAAGTTGCTTCCGGTTCCTCAACGTAACTCAAAGTTTTGTCCACCTTCACATGCTTAAGAGGTACCTCAACACTCTCATCGGCCAAACAATTCCTTAGATTTGACATGTGGAACGTGTTATGAATGCCTTGAAGTTCTCCAGGAAGCTCCAACTTATAGGCAACCTCACCTACTCTTCTAGTTATCTTGTAAGGGCCAATATAACGAGGACCTAGCTTTCCTCTCTTTCCAAAATGAACCACACCTTTCCATGGTGAGATCTTGAGCATAACCTTGTTCTACGGATCTTACTGTTCCCGATTTCAATCGGTTCTCCTACGTAAGTCGACCTCTCATCTATACTGATGTCCCCCAAAGGACCAGCCACCTCGGCATCTGACAAACACCCTCTTTTTTTTCCGAGACATGAAGTGTCGGAGAAACATTCTTTAATTCCTCTGCCAGTCTTACTTGTATGCCGTTGCTCTAACTCGCTCACTAATGACAAAAGTCAACTTCTTATCGTCTGCATCTCTTGGAAGGTCGCCATCATCTCACTTCCCACCTCGGCTCTCCACAAAAGAGACGTGCATCACACTATGAATTTCTTCTCAAACTTCAAGGCTCAAAGTCTTATGTTTTTCAATCCAACCACTCACTTCTACTCGGTTGCCTCAGACCGTTCAGATGGGAAACATAACCGCACCCCATACTTTGAAACCACCCTCGGCGAGACACCACTTGTTGTATCGTGCCCTCTTGCACTACTTACTTGTACCCTCTTTGATCACTATACACGCTTAAAACTACCTGATAAAACCAAGGCCAACCGCGCCTCCATTTGCTCGCCTCTTCCATGCCGCCCCCACTGTGCAACCCGACTCCCCACATTACAACCTCATCACAAGCATATGAAATCAACATTTACGTATGAATGAACGTATAAACAACTTGCATGCATTTGTAAACATTTCCATATCATGTACAATAAAACCTTTCAAAACGTTTAAACATGTCATCATACTCATAACCATAATCAGTTAAGAAACCTTTACTAAAACGTTTAATCATGTCAGCATGCTCAAACCAAATTCAGATACGAAAACTTTAGAAAAACATTTCAGTTGCGTCAAAAGGGTTTAGGGAACTCACGGTTTTAAACACGTCTAAACAAGGTCTCTCGTACATTTATACTTCCTTAAGAGAAAGAACTTGGCGGAAATTCCCGCCACAACAACGAGAATCTTCCACCAGAAAAACTCACTCACTGACAACTTGGCACAAGGCCAACTTTGTACATCCCGACAAGTTCGCACCCAGGAGTTCCCTCCTCGGTATACCTGAAATTTCTAGGTTATTTCTTCCAACCAACATTCGTCTATGCAGATCATACTCCTTTCCCGAATCACATCGGCTACAACTCGACAACTAATTCGTACGTTCTCACCACTTCATCATTTCACACTTAACGTGTCTAATAGTAGGAAACCTCTATAAGTCCTTATTTGAGTACTCACCTATCCGAATTGCACTTATCCTGCAGGCTCATCAATTTCTCGTTGCTTGCCACAAGCGTCCAGTCATATAACATAACTTCGGTTACTCCCACTCAACTAGGAGGGGTAACCACGAACACATCCTACTATTCTCAATAGCTTACACTAAACGATCAATTCATTTAAACGTTTCTCACAAGGTCACTAATTTCTCTCATTCAGTTGTCTTATCCACTTCTTTCCTACACAAAATCATACACAACTTGCTTCCTCAATACTCTTTCCAAAAGTTCGCACACTTAGCAAGGACAATCTACACAACACTGCGCATATCGGCATTACTGTCAAGTTTACTACTTTCGATTTACTTACTTATTCCGACATACTGCCTTCACCTCCCCACGTTAGCGTGGAGCACTGTCCACCAACATTACTCGCCCCTCTATTCCGACAATTCTCAAGCTACAAATGTTGTCTCGTTACTATACATAACCAAACGGTTGCACTAAAATTCTAACTTAAGGCTTTCGACTAAAAACACCTCGAACTGACACCAGAGCTCGACGTCACTATACATTCTTTAAACTCCAACCTTTACTTTCTCATACAATTCGTTCACACATAAGCAACATCTCACATTCTTTAAGGATTTCACATCTATTCACCACATTTGACTAATACGTCCATCATCTTCTTTAAACTTCCAATGATCCAAAAAATATACTTACTTAGTGACTCCCACAACTAAAAAAAATACTTGGTTTCTCATTTGGGTAACCACCCAATTTCGCTCTGACATTCTACACGTGCACTTACAAACCACGTACTCTAACAGTTTGATTAACAAATCGAACACTTCCACCGAAATCTTTGACAAGGCTTCCCCTTTATAACATCACATTACTACAACACTGACTGACACATTTAACTTGGCAATTATTGCCACTACATAACTGTACATTCCTCCCTCATAACATCTTATTGCAGACCAGTTCCCTCATGGTCATTCGTACACAATTCAAACTTACCTTTGTGTTCTCCCGCATAAATAACCGAGTCTATCTCGCTGCTTGCCTCTCCCCAACTCTAGCTGAACCACAACACACGAGTTACTGATTAACTCCAACATACTCATTTCTTGCTAGCTATATGTAATTCCAAACCATTACATTGGCAGGGCACAGTTTCTCACAGATCGACATAATTTATACCCTCACTTAGTTTGTTCTAAATACTTCATTCTTTATGAACCATTCATCTCATAAGTAAAACGCTTATCTAAAACAGTAGTCTTTCACTATCTTAACACTCCTACAAGATGGTCCTTCAACTTTCAACCTTCTGATTTGAAACTTTGGCCTCGTACACCTTACACAACTGCCGACTTTAACGCCTATAGCTGACCTGTTGATACTTCCTTAACTTATTCTTCAACAAGGGTCCTTTACTGAACCTAATCCTTCTAACATATCATAATCAAATTCACATCCCGCCGTCCTCATTTCAAACTCACTCGTGCATCGTCAGTATCACAAGATCTCTTTACAACCCTTACTCGACGTCGAGGATGTTTCATTCCTACTTCACCACCCTACTCATATCGAGTTGCTAATACCAACACCCTGATGACTTCTAGTCCTTCTCCTGAACACAACTGTCCCTCGACAACTGTATTTCCAGTCACCGCACAAGGGTACATACCCTCATACGACTAAAGTCCACTTCCGACTCTTCTACTACTCACCTTTCCTCTAGAACACAAATATCAAAGCTACAAACGTCCTCCCCTGATTTGTTCAACACCTCTCCACTTAGGAGTTCTTCCTTAGCTTAAAATGTAATACTCTACGACCAAGTGGGTTCATAGCCTTCATGCCTGACAATGCGATAAATGAATCATTTCACACTTTTGATCATTTTAAAGAAACAACACTTGAAAACGACTTGGGTACACACGACCCCAACATTCTCATAACTCCAATGCCTTGCACAATGATCTTGAGGGTCGTTTGCATGCAATCTTTCCGTAAAACTTAATCTTACTCCACCCAAAAATGTGTTGTTACGACAGAAATAAATATTAGATGAAAAATCTTTCCATACGACAAAATTTTGAAAGCAATTACCGACACGAAGTAAACCAGTCGGTCCTCACACTCATTTATATAACTTCAACATGTCAATACTCATTTTGGTTATAAAAGTTGTGCATTCAAACGTTTTCTTGGTTTATCATGAAAAGAGTGGAATATTTTGCAAATTGTAAACCTCAAGACTTCAATGTACGATGTAAATGGATTTGTATCTTTCTTTAAACATACGCTTGCACACGCCGACTCATACCCGATCGAATTTGATATTTACACGTTTACTTTTCTTATGAAAAAAAATCTCATGTACACATATACGAACTCAATGCATGACACTCTACTTGCAATTGAAGGCTACTCACTCAAACAAGGTCAATCGCTTTACTCACGCAACTTATCATGGACACTCTACTTTCGACGAGTGGTCGCCCTCTCGGTCTTGAAACGACTTGATATATATACATTCAACGATCCACTTACTCAACCATTTCATACTATTTCATTTTGATCAACTATCTCACTTTCCACTTCTACATGGTTTCATTTCACTATAGGTATCTTATTTCATTTATCCTGCTAATGGAAAGCTCGACCAAGAACCCAGGGCTCCATTGATACCTTCAAGGTTTGACATTGTCTTTCCTTACCATCCTAACTGATCTATCCCATGATTTCTAGAACTGGGACTCTCCTGAAACAGGAGTTTTACTCAAACTCAAGCATTCTTCCTCTCCGAATCCACAAAGAGCTACTTCTAGACGACTCGTAATACTCTATACAACATTTATTTTCTACAATGTATACGTACATCACATCACCATGACTCCTCATGAAACTTCCCCAACAAGGGGTCTTAGTCTACCCCTCAGGGATCTTGCTGACATTCTATAGTACGGGAACACGACATAAACACTAGCTTCTGACTACCACTTCGGAGTAATAAGGCAGGTTAAGCACATACATGTACCTGTAAGTTCGCAATTACACTGGCCAGGTGAAATCTCAAACTTACCTTACATGACAGTCCTCAGTACCCTATTAGTCCTATCTCTATAATAGTATCCTCTTAACGCATTTCCTGTATCTACAATAGTGCCCTCTTAACGCATGTCTTGATTCTCAGTTGAGATTTCTACTTCCATGTTTAAGTTTAGGCCCGTCCGGTCACCTAAATCCCTTAAACTATGGCTCTGATACCACTTGTAACGTCCCAATTTTTTTTTTCTTAAAACATATTAATATATAAAACATCCATATAAACAAACCGCAAGTCTAATTGTTCAACGCAACGAAAGGTTTTCAGTTAATAGA
The DNA here is from genome assembly GCA_033807775.1 of Saussurea involucrata. NCBI lineage: Eukaryota > Viridiplantae > Streptophyta > Magnoliopsida > Asterales > Asteraceae > Saussurea > Saussurea involucrata. The sequence continues at coordinate 83,768,891 of CM066317.1, forward strand.
TAACAAAATAAAACTTGTCTAAGTCTTGAATCATCCTTCATCATGCCTTTATTCCAACGCCAACCCGGTTCTATATCTTCTCTTTCCCCTTGCTACTATTCCCGATTGAGTGACGACCTGGTTGCATTGTTATTTTGAAAAGGAGTTGGGTGAGCCTAAGGCCCAGTGAATTCACGGTTTTATGCATGATAATAATATCAATAACAATTTTCACAAAGCATCATAGTTTAACATGCATACGGTAAAACAATATAATTCACAAAGCTATCGGCATCATGGAAGGTGCCTGGCTCACACAGCTTTGCCTGGCGGACTCACACAGCATGTCCGCGCTTACGGCTTTAGACAAGCTCACACAGCATGCTCGTCTTACCATAGTACACCTCCATTGCCAAACAAATTTTCACATATATATCATAAAACATGTCATGATTTATTGCATAAACGACATAATAAAATTCTCGAGAACATTTAGCAATTTTATAAAAGTATGCAACCGTTTAAAAATCACGTTAACTCACAGTACTCGTGGTAGCGCAAACTGTTCTTGAAATTCCTCACGTCTTCCCTACAAATTTACGATCACATTTTTAACTCTAATAATAAAATTCGACACCCCTAGAAGTGATAGAATGGTCTTTGACACTATCTAATTTTAACGACCCATAACCGACATTCTTCGTTTCGACGTTGCTTCAACTTATTCCTCCATATACTTCTATATCTCTTTCTATATATATATATATATATATATATATATACATACATGTCTATATATATATATTTACATGTACATATTTATACATATTTATTTGCACACATAAGTATATATACATATTTACATGCATATATATATATATATATATATATATATATATATATATATGTGTGTGTGTGTGTGTGTGTGCTACCTGCTATGCATGCATACAATGTAAACATATATATGTAGGTATATATATGTTAACTATATCTCCAACTATCCTCTGCATGCAAGAACATATATAAATACTTATTCAACATTTTATCATAATTCGTATTTCATCTTCTGTTTCGATTCCATCAAGAAGTCTCTATTGTTTCCTTTTCATTTTGTTTCCTCTCCTAAAACAGTGATCACGTAATATATAATGACAAATATTTGTCTAAGAAGCCTCGAAACCGAACAAGTTCTCAACCTTTCAGTAAGTTCTAACACTTGGTATCAAAATGAGGGTCACCGTTTGGCAATCCTGGCATCACAGTGATTACCGTTGTGACAACCGATAGGGTGCTAGCGATGACCGTTGGCCATCGTTACCCTATTGGAACCTACCCGAACGAAACGATAAAACAACATTCCGAGGAGAGAGGTACGAAACGCTTACCAATTGGTGCCGAACTAGTAGTCGACTTTCTTTTCGACCGTTCACCGTCGCCCTTGCTCGCACTAGTTCTCTTTATTAACACTTTTACCTCAGAGCACAAACTCCTCATCCTTTTTATACTATGTTACTGACCGTTCCAAAGCAAATGATAAGGCTAAGTGTTAAATGGTGTATTAATTAGTGTGTTAAATGGTGGGAAGTTCACCAACGATTTGGTGGTATGGAAATGAATTGCAACTTACATTCCACCCCTTTTAGTTTCTTTGTTGTTACCCAACAAGCCCCTTCTAAATTGGTTAATATACAAATATATTATATTATCTCTTTTTTTTAGTTATTACAAACTTCCCCCCTTAACAAAATTTCGTCCTCGAAATTTGCTCTACACAAATAAATTAGGGTATTTCAATCTCATCTCCTTCTCGGGTGCCCAAGTTGCTTCCGGTTCCTCAACGTAACTCAAAGTTTTGTCCACCTTCACATCCTTAAGAGGTACCTCAACACTTTCATCGGCCAAACAATTCCTTAGATTTGACATGTGGAACGTGTTATGAATGCCTTGAAGTTCTCCAGGAAGCTCCAACTTATAGGCAACCTCACCTACTCTTCTAGTTATCTTGTAAGGGCCAATATAACGAGGACCTAGCTTTCCTCTCTTTCCAAAATGAACCACACCTTTCCATGGTGAGATCTTGAGCATAACCTTGTTCTACGGATCTTACTGCTCCCGATTTCAATCGGTTCTCCTACGTAAGTCGACCTCTCATCTATACTGATGTCCCCCAAAGGACCAGCCACCTCGGCATCTGACAAACACCCTCTTTTTTTTCCGAGACATGAAGTGTCGGAGAAACATTCTTTAATTCCTCTGACCAGTCTTACTTGTATGCCGTTTCTCTAACTCGCTCACTAATGACAAAAGTCAACTTCTTATCGTCTGCATCTCTTGGAAGGTCGCCATCATCTCACTTCCCACCTCGGCTCTCCACAAAAGAGACGTGCATCACACTATGAATTTCTTCTCAAACTTCAAGGCTCAAAGTCTTATGTTTTTCAATCCAACCACTCACTTCTACTCGGTTGCCTCAGACCGTTCAGATGGGAAACATAACCGCACCCCATACTTTGAAACCACCCTCGGCGAGACACCACTTGTTGTATCGTGCCCTCTTGCACTACTTACTTGTACCCTCTTTGATCACTATACACGCTTAAAACTACCTGATAAAACCAAGGCCAACCGCGCCTCCATTTGCTCGCCTCTTCCATGCCGCCCCCACTGTGCAACCCGACTCCCCACATTACAACCTCATCACAAGCATATGAAATCAACATTTACGTATGAATGAACGTATAAACAACTTGCATGCATTTGTAAACATTTCCATATCATGTACAATAAAACCTTTCAAAACGTTTAAACATGTCATCATACTCATAACCATAATCAGTTAAGAAACCTTTACTAAAACGTTTAATCATGTCAGCATGCTCAAACCAAATTCAGATACGAAAACTTTAGAAAAACATTTCAGTTGCGTCAAAAGGGTTTAGGGAACTCACGGTTTTAAACACGTCTAAACAAGGTCTCTCGTACATTTATACTTCCTTAAGAGAAAGAACTTGGCGGAAATTCCCGCCACAACAACGAGAATCTTCCACCAGAAAAACTCACTCACTGACAACTTGGCACAAGGCCAACTTTGTACATCCCGACAAGTTCGCACCCAGGAGTTCCCTCCTCGGTATACCTGAAATTTCTAGGTTATTTCTTCCAACCAACATTCGTCTATGCAGATCATACTCCTTTCCCGAATCACATCGGCTACAACTCGACAACTAATTCGTACGTTCTCACCACTTCATCATTTCACACTTAACGTGTCTAATAGTAGGAAACCTCTATAAGTCCTTATTTGAGTACTCACCTATCCGAATTGCACTTATCCTGCAGGCTCATCAATTTCTCGTTGCTTGCCACAAGCGTCCAGTCATATAACATAACTTCGGTTACTCCCACTCAACTAGGAGGGGTAACCACGAACACATCCTACTATTCTCAATAGCTTACACTAAACGATCAATTCATTTAAACGTTTCTCACAAGGTCACTAATTTCTCTCATTCAGTTGTCTTATCCACTTCTTTCCTACACAAAATCATACACAACTTCCTTCCTCAATACTCTTTCCAAAAGTTCGCACACTTAGCAAGGACAATCTACACAACACTGCGCATATCGGCATTACTGTCAAGTTTACTACTTTCGATTTACTTACTTATTCCGACATACTGCCTTCACCTCCCCACGTTAGCGTGGAGCACTGTCCACCAACATTACTCGCCCCTCTATTCCGACAATTCTCAAGCTACAAATGTTGTCTCGTTACTATACATAACCAAACGGTTGCACTAAAATTCTAACTTAAGGCTTTCGACTAAAAACACCTCGAACTGACACCAGAGCTCGACGTCACTATACATTCTTTAAACTCCAACCTTTACTTTCTCAGACAATTCGTTCACACATAAGCAACATCTCACATTCTTTAAGGATTTCACATCTATTCACCACATTTGACTAATACGTCCATCATCTTCTTTAAACTTTCAATGATCCCAAAAATATACTTACTTAGTGACTCCCACAACTAAAAAAAATACTTGGTTTCTCATTTGGGTAACCACCCACTATCGCTCTGACATTCTACACGTGCACTTACAAACCACGTACTCTAACAGTTTGATTAACAAATCGAACACTTCCACCAAAATCTTTGACAAGGCTTCCCCTTTATAACATCACATTACTACAACACTGACTGACACATTTAACTTGGCAATTATTGCCACTACATAACTGTACATTCCTCCCTCATAACATCTTATTGCAGACCAGTTCCCTCATGGTCATTCGTACACAATTCAAACTTACCTTTGTGTTCTCCCGCATAAATAACCGAGTCTATCTCGCTGCTTGCCTCTCCCCAACTCTAGCTGAACCACAACACACGAGTTACTGATTAACTCCAACATACTCATTTCTTGCTAGCTATATGTAATTCCAAACCATTACATTGGCAGGGCACAGTTTCTCACAGATCGACATAATTTATACCCTCACTTAGTTTGTGCTAAATACTTCATTCTTTATGAACCATTCATCTCATAAGTAAAACGCTTATCTAAAACAGTAGTCTTTCACTATCTTAACACTCCTACAAGATGGTCCTTCAACTTTCAACCTTCTGATTTGAAACTTTGGCCTCGTACACCTTACACAACTGCCGACTTTAACGCCTATAGCTGACCTGTTGATACTTCCTTAACTTATTCTTCAACAAGGGTCCTTTACTGAACCTAATCCTTCTAACATATCATAATCAAATTCACATCCCGCCGTCCTCATTTCAAACTCACTCGTGCATCGTCAGTATCACAAGATCTCTTTACAACCCTTACTCGACGTCGAGGATGTTTCATTCCTACTTCACCACCCTACTCATATCGAGTTGCTAATACCAACACCCTGATGACTTCTAGTCCTTCTCCTGAACACAACTGTCCCTCGACAACTGTATTTCCAGTCACCGCACAAGGGTACATACCCTCATACGACTAAAGTCCACTTCCGACTCTTCTACTACTCACCTTTCCTCTAGAACACAAATATCAAAGCTACAAACGTCCTCCCCTGATTTGTTCAACACCTCTCCACTTAGGAGTTCTTCCTTAGCTTAAAATGTAATACTCTACGACCAAGTGGGTTCATAGCCTTCATGCCTGACAATGCGATAAATGAATCATTTCACACTTTTGATCATTTTAAAGAAACAACACTTGAAAACGACTTGGGTACACACGACCCCAACATTCTCATAACTCCAATGCCTTGCACAATGATCTTGAGGGTCGTTTGCATGCAATCTTTCCGTAAAACTTAATCTTACTCCACCCAAAAATGTGTTGTTACGACGGAAATAAATATTAGATGAAAAATCTTTCCATACGACAAAATTTTGAAAGCAATTACCGACACGAAGTAAACCAGTCGGTCCTCACACTCATTTATATAACTTCAACATGTCAATACTCATTTTGGTTATAAAAGTTGTGCATTCAAACGTTTTCTTGGTTTATCATGAAAAGAGTGGAATATTTTGCAAATTGTAAACCTCAAGACTTCAATGTACGATGTAAATGGATTTGTATCTTTCTTTAAACATACGCTTGCACACGCCGACTCATACCCGATCGAATTTGATATTTACACGTTTACTTTTCTTATGAAAAAAAATCTCATGTACACATATACGAACTCAATGCATGACACTCTACTTGCAATTGAAGGCTACTCACTCAAACAAGGTCAATCGCTTTACTCACGCAACTTATCATGGACACTCTACTTTCGACGAGTGGTCGCCCTCTCGGTCTTGAAACGACTTGATATATATACATTCAACGGTCCACTTACTCAACCATTTCATACTATTTCATTTTGATCAACTATCTCACTTTCCACTTCTACATGGTTTCATTTCACTATAGGTATCTTATTTCATTTATCCTGCTAATGGAAAGCTCGACCAAGAACCCAGGGCTCCATTGATACCTTCAAGGTTTGACATTGTCTTTCCTTACCATCCTAACTGATCTATCCCATGATTTCTAGAACTGGGACTCTCCTGAAACAGGAGTTTTACTCAAACTCAAGCATTCTTCCTCTCCGAATCCACAAAGAGCTACTTCTAGACGACTCGTAATACTCTATACAACATTTATTTTCTACAATGTATACGTACATCACATCACCATGACTCCTCATGAAACTTCCCCAACAAGGGGTCTTAGTCTACCCCTCAGGGATCTTGCTGACATTCTATAGTACGGGAACACGACATAAACACTAGCTTCTGACTACCACTTCGGAGTAATAAGGCAGGTTAAGCACATACATGTACCTGTAAGTTCGCAATTACACTGGCCAGGTGAAATCTCAAACTTACCTTACATGACAGTCCTCAGTACCCTATTAGTCCTATCTCTATAATAGTATCCTCTTAACGCATTTCCTGTATCTACAATAGTGCCCTCTTAACGCATGTCTTGATTCTCAGTTGAGATTTCTACTTCCATGTTTAAGTTTAGGCCCGTCCGGTCACCTAAATCCCTTAAACTATGGCTCTGATACCACTTGTAACGTCCCAATTTTTTTTTTCTTAAAACATATTAATATATAAAACATCCATATAAACAAACCGCAAGTCTAATTGTTCAACGCAACGAAAGGTTTTCAGTTAATAGATAACAAAATAAAACTTGTCTAAGTCTTGAATCATCCTTCATCATGCCTTTATTCCAACGCCAACCCGGTTCTATATCTTCTCTTTCCCCTTGCTACTATTCCCGATTGAGTGACGACCTGGTTGCATTGTTATTTTGAAAAGGAGTTGGGTGAGCCTAAGGCCCAGTGAATTCACGGTTTTATGCATGATAATAATATCAATAACAATTTTCACAAAGCATCATAGTTTAACATGCATACGGTAAAACAATATAATTCACAAAGCTATCGGCATCATGGAAGGTGCCTGGCTCACACAGCTTTGCCTGGCGGACTCACACAGCATGTCCGCGCTTACGGCTTTAGACAAGCTCACACAGCATGCTCGTCTTACCATAGTACACCTCCATTGCCAAACAAATTTTCACATATATATCATAAAACATGTCATGATTTATTGCATAAACGACATAATAAAATTCTCGAGAACATTTAGCAATTTTATAAAAGTATGCAACCGTTTAAAAATCACGTTAACTCACAGTACTCGTGGTAGCGCAAACTGTTCTTGAAATTCCTCACGTCTTCCCTACAAATTTACGATCACATTTTTAACTCTAATAATAAAATTCGACACCCCTAGAAGTGATAGAATGGTCTTTGACACTATCTAATTTTAACGACCCATAACCGACATTCTTCGTTTCGACGTTGCTTCAACTTATTCCTCCATATACTTCTATATCTCTTTCTATATATATATATATATATATACATACATGTCTATATATATATATTTACATGTACATATTTATACATATTTATTTGCACACATAAGTATATATACATATTTACATGCATATATATATATATATATGTGTGTGTGTGTGTGTGTGTGCTACCTGCTATGCATGCATACAATGTAAACATATATATGTAGGTATATATATGTTAACTATATCTCCAACTATCCTCTGCATGCAAGAACATATATAAATACTTATTCAACATTTTATCATAATTCGTATTTCATCTTCTGTTTCGATTCCATCAAGAAGTCTCTATTGTTTCCTTTTCATTTTGTTTCCTCTCCTAAAACAGTGATCACGTAATATATAATGACAAATATTTGTCTAAGAAGCCTCAAAACCGAACAAGTTCTCAACCTTTCAGTAAGTTCTAACACTTGGTATCAAAATGAGGGTCACCGTTTGGCAATCCTGGCATCACAGTGATTACCGTTGTGACAACCGATAGGGTGCTAGCGATGACCGTTGGCCATCGTTACCCTATTGGAACCTACCCGAACGAAACGATAAAACAACATTCCGAGGAGAGAGGTACGAAACGCTTACCAATTGGTGCCGAACTAGTAGTCGACTTTCTTTTCGACCGTTCACCGTCGCCCTTGCTCGCACTAGGTCTCTTTATTAACACTTTTACCTCAGAGCACAAACTCCTCATCCTTTTTATACTATGTTACTGACCGTTCCAAAGCAAATGATAAGGCTAAGTGTTAAATGGTGTATTAATTAGTGTGTTAAATGGTGGGAAGTTCACCAACGATTTGGTGGTATGGAAATGAATTGCAACTTACATTCCACCCCTTTTAGTTTCTTTGTTGTTACCCAACAAGCCCCTTCTAAATTGGTTAATATACATATATATTATATTATCTCTTTTTTTTTAGTTATTACAAACTTCCCCCCTTAACAAAATTTCGTCCTCGAAATTTGCTCTACACAAATAAATTAGGGTATTTCAATCTCATCTCCTTCTCGGGTGCCCAAGTTGCTTCCGGTTCCTCAACGTAACTCAAAGTTTTGTCCACCTTCACATCCTTAAGAGGTACCTCAACACTTTCATCGGCCAAACAATTCCTTAGATTTGACATGTGGAACGTGTTATGAATGCCTTGAAGTTCTCCAGGAAGCTCCAACTTATAGGCAACCTCACCTACTCTTCTAGTTATCTTGTAAGGGCCAATATAACGAGGACCTAGCTTTCCTCTCTTTCCAAAATGAACCACACCTTTCCATGGTGAGATCTTGAGCATAACCTTGTTCTACGGATCTTACTGCTCCCGATTTCAATCGGTTCTCCTACGTAAGTCGACCTCTCATCTATACTGATGTCCCCCAAAGGACCAGCCACCTCGGCATCTGACAAACACCCTCTTTTTTTTCCGAGACATGAAGTGTCGGAGAAACATTCTTTAATTCCTCTGACCAGTCTTACTTGTATGCCGTTGCTCTAACTCGCTCACTAATGACAAAAGTCAACTTCTTATCGTCTGCATCTCTTGGAAGGTCGCCATCATCTCACTTCCCACCTCGGCTCTCCACAAAAGAGACGTGCATCACACTATGAATTTCTTCTCAAACTTCAAGGCTCAAAGTCTTATGTTTTTCAATCCAACCACTCACTTCTACTCGGTTGCCTCAGACCGTTCAGATGGGAAACATAACCGCACCCCATACTTTGAAACCACCCTCGGCGAGACACCACTTGTTGTATCGTGCCCTCTTGCACTACTTACTTGTACCCTCTTTGATCACTATACACGCTTAAAACTACCTGATAAAACCAAGGCCAACCGCGCCTCCATTTGCTCGCCTCTTCCATGTCGCCCCCACTGTGCAACCCGACTCCCCACATTACAACCTCATCACAAGCATATGAAATCAACATTTACGTATGAATGAACGTATGAACAACTTGCATGCATTTGTAAACATTTCCATATCATGTACAATAAAACCTTTCAAAACGTTTAAACATGTCATCATACTCATAACCATAATCAGTTAAGAAACCTTTACTAAAACGTTTAATCATGTCAGCATGCTCAAACCAAATTCAGATACGAAAACTTTAGAAAAACATTTCAGTTGCGTCAAAAGGGTTTAGGGAACTCACGGTTTTAAACACGTCTAAACAAGGTCTCTCGTACATTTATACTTCCTTAAGAGAAAGAACTTGGCGGAAATTCCCGCCACAACAACGAGAATCTTCCACCAGAAAAACTCACTCACTGACAACTTGGCACAAGGCCAACTTTGTACATCCCGACAAGTTCGCACCCAGGAGTTCCCTCCTCGGTATACCTGAAATTTCTAGGTTATTTCTTCCAACCAACATTCGTCTATGCAGATCATACTCCTTTCCCGAATCACATCGGCTACAACTCGACAACTAATTCGTACGTTCTCACCACTTCATCATTTCACACTTAACGTGTCTAATAGTAGGAAACCTCTATAAGTCCTTATTTGAGTACTCACCTATCCGAATTGCACTTATCCTGCAGGCTCATCAATTTCTCGTTGCTTGCCACAAGCGTCCAGTCATATAACATAACTTCGGTTACTCCCACTCAACTAGGAGGGGTAACCACGAACACATCCTACTATTCTCAATAGCTTACACTAAACGATCAATTCATTTAAACGTTTCTCACAAGGTCACTAATTTCTCTCATTCAGTTGTCTTATCCACTTCTTTCCTACACAAAATCATACACAACTTCCTTCCTCAATACTCTTTCCAAAAGTTCGCACACTTAGCAAGGACAATCTACACAACACTGCGCATATCGGCATTACTGTCAAGTTTACTACTTTCGATTTACTTACTTATTCCGACATACTGCCTTCACCTCCCCACGTTAGCGTGGAGCACTGTCCACCAACATTACTCGCCCCTCTATTCCGACAATTCTCAAGCTACAAATGTTGTCTCGTTACTATACATAACCAAACGGTTGCACTAAAATTCTAACTTAAGGCTTTCGACTAAAAACACCTCGAACTGACACCAGAGCTCGACGTCACTATACATTCTTTAAACTCCAACCTTTACTTTCTCAGACAATTCGTTCACACATAAGCAACATCTCACATTCTTTAAGGATTTCACATCTATTCACCACATTTGACTAACACGTCCATCATCTTCTTTAAACTTTCAATGATCCCAAAAATATACTTACTTAGTGACTCCCACAACTAAAAAAAATACTTGGTTTCTCATTTGGGTAACCACCCACTATCGCTCTGACATTCTACACGTGCACTTACAAACCACGTACTCTAACAGTTTGATTAACAAATCGAACACTTCCACCAAAATCTTTGACAAGGCTTCCCCTTTATAACATCACATTACTACAACACTGACTGACACATTTAACTTGGCAATTATTGCCACTACATAACTGTACATTCCTCCCTCATAACATCTTATTGCAAACCAGTTCCCTCATGGTCATTCGTACACAATTCAAACTTACCTTTGTGTTCTCCCGCATAAATAACCGAGTCTATCTCGCTGCTTGCCTCTCCCCAACTCTAGCTGAACCACAACACACGAGTTACTGATTAACTCCAACATACTCATTTCTTGCTAGCTATATGTAATTCCAAACCATTACATTGGCAGGGCACAGTTTCTCACAGATCGACATAATTTATACCCTCACTTAGTTTGTGCTAAATACTTCATTCTTTATGAACCATTCATCTCATAAGTAAAACGCTTATCTAAAACAGTAGTCTTTCACTATCTTAACACTCCTACAAGATGGTCCTTCAACTTTCAACCTTCTGATTTGAAACTTTGGCCTCGTACACCTTACACAACTGCCGACTTTAACGCCTATAGCTGACCTGTTGATACTTCCTTAACTTATTCTTCAACAAGGGTCCTTTACTGAACCTAATCCTTCTAACATATCATAATCAAATTCACATCCCGCCGTCCTCATTTCAAACTCACTCGTGCATCGTCAGTATCACAAGATCTCTTTACAACCCTTACTCGACGTCGAGGATGTTTCATTCCTACTTCACCACCCTACTCATATCGAGTTGCTAATACCAACACCCTGATGACTTCTAGTCCTTCTCCTGAACACAACTGTCCCTCGACAACTGTATTTCCAGTCACCGCACAAGGGTACATACCCTCATACGACTAAAGTCCACTTCCGACTCTTCTACTACTCACCTTTCCTCTAGAACACAAATATCAAAGCTACAAACGTCCTCCCCTGATTTGTTCAACACCTCTCCACTCAGGAGTTCTTCCTTAGCTTAAAATGTAATACTCTACGACCAAGTGGGTTCATAGCCTTCATGCCTGACAATGCGATAAATGAATCATTTCACACTTTTGATCATTTTAAAGAAACAACACTTGAAAACGACTTGGGTACACACGACCCCAACATTCTCATAACTCCAATGCCTTGCACAATGATCTTGAGGGTCGTTTGCATGCAATCTTTCCGTAAAACTTAATCTTACTCCACCCAAAAATGTGTTGTTACGACAGAAATAAATATTAGATGAAAAATCTTTCCATACGACAAAATTTTGAAAGCAATTACCGACACGAAGTAAACCAGTCGGTCCTCACACTCATTTATATAACTTCAACATGTCAATACTCATTTTGGTTATAAAAGTTGTGCATTCAAACGTTTTCTTGGTTTATCATGAAAAGAGTGGAATATTTTGCAAATTGTAAACCTCAAGACTTCAATGTACGATGTAAATGGATTTGTATCTTTCTTTAAACATACGCTTGCACACGCCGACTCATACCCGATCGAATTTGATATTTACACGTTTACTTTTCTTATGAAAAAAAATCTCATGTACACATATACGAACTCAATGCATGACACTCTACTTGCAATTGAAGGCTACTCACTCAAACAAGGTCAATCGCTTTACTCACGCAACTTATCATGGACACTCTACTTTCGACGAGTGGTCGCCCTCTCGGTCTTGAAACGACTTGATATATATACATTCAACGGTCCACTTACTCAACCATTTCATACTATTTCATTTTGATCAACTATCTCACTTTCCACTTCTACATGGTTTCATTTCACTATAGGTATCTTATTTCATTTATCCTGCTAATGGAAAGCTCGACCAAGAACCCAGGGCTCCATTGATACCTTCAAGGTTTGACATTGTCTTTCCTTACCATCCTAACTGATCTATCCCATGATTTCTAGAACTGGGACTCTCCTGAAACAGGAGTTTTACTCAAACTCAAGCATTCTTCCTCTCCGAATCCACAAAGAGCTACTTCTAGACGACTCGTAATACTCTATACAACATTTATTTTCTACAATGTATACGTACATCACATCACCATGACTCCTCATGAAACTTCCCCAACAAGGGGTCTTAGTCTACCCCTCAGGGATCTTGCTGACATTCTATAGTACGGGAACACGACATAAACACTAGCTTCTGACTACCACTTCGGAGTAATAAGGCAGGTTAAGCACATACATGTACCTGTAAGTTCGCAATTACACTGGCCAGGTGAAATCTCAAACTTACCTTACATGACAGTCCTCAGCACCCTATTAGTCCTATCTCTATAATAGTATCCTCTTAACGCATTTCCTGTATCTACAATAGTGCCCTCTTAACGCATGTCTTGATTCTCAGTTGAGATTTCTACTTCCATGTTTAAGTTTAGGCCCGTCCGGTCACCTAAATCCCTTAAACTATGGCTCTGATACCACTTGTAACGTCCCAATTTTTTTTTTCTTAAAACATATTAATATATAAAACATCCATATAAACAAACCGCAAGTCTAATTGTTCAACGCAACGAAAGGTTTTCAGTTAATAGATAACAAAATAAAACTTGTCTAAGTCTTGAATCATCCTTCATCACGCCTTTATTCCAACGCCAACCCGGTTCTATATCTTCTCTTTCCCCTTGCTACTATTCCCGATTGAGTGACGACCTGGTTGCATTGTTATTTTGAAAAGGAGTTGGGTGAGCCTAAGGCCCAGTGAATTCACGGTTTTATGCATGATAATAATATCAATAACAATTTTCACAAAGCATCATAGTTTAACATGCATACGGTAAAACAATATAATTCACAAAGCTATCGGCATCATGGAAGGTGCCTGGCTCACACAGCTTTGCCTGGCGGACTCACACAGCATGTCCGCGCTTACGGCTTTAGACAAGCTCACACAGCATGCTCGTCTTACCATAGTACACCTCCATTGCCAAACAAATTTTCACATATATATCATAAAACATGTCATGATTTATTGCATAAACGACATAATAAAATTCTCGAGAACATTTAGCAATTTTATAAAAGTATGCAACCGTTTAAAAATCACGTTAACTCACAGTACTCGTGGTAGCGCAAACTGTTCTTGAAATTCCTCACGTCTTCCCTACAAATTTACGATCACATTTTTAACTCTAATAATAAAATTCGACACCCCTAGAAGTGATAGAATGGTCTTTGACACTATCTAATTTTAACGACCCATAACCGACATTCTTCGTTTCGACGTTGCTTCAACTTATTCCTCCATATACTTCTATATCTCTTTCTATATATATATATATATATATATATGTGTGTGTGTGTGTGTGTGTGTGTGTGTGCTACCTGCTATGCATGCATACAATGTAAACATATATATGTAGGTATATATATGTTAACTATATCTCCAACTATCCTCTGCATGCAAGAACATATATAAATACTTATTCAACATTTTATCATAATTCGTATTTCATCTTCTGTTTCGATTCCATCAAGAAGTCTCTATTGTTTCCTTTTCATTTTGTTTCCTCTCCTAAAACAGTGATCACGTAATATATAATGACAAATATTTGTCTAAGAAGCCTCGAAACCGAACAAGTTCTCAACCTTTCAGTAAGTTCTAACACTTGGTATCAAAATGAGGGTCACCGTTTGGCAATCCTGGCATCACAGTGATTACCGTTGTGACAACCGATAGGGTGCTAGCGATGACCGTTGGCCATCGTTACCCTATTGGAACCTACCCGAACGAAACGATAAAACAACATTCCGAGGAGAGAGGTACGAAACGCTTACCAATTGGTGCCGAACTAGTAGTCGACTTTCTTTTCGACCGTTCACCGTCGCCCTTGCTCGCACTAGTTCTCTTTATTAACACTTTTACCTCAGAGCACAAACTCCTCATCCTTTTTATACTATGTTACTGACCGTTCCAAAGCAAATGATAAGGCTAAGTGTTAAATGGTGTATTAATTAGTGTGTTAAATGGTGGGAAGTTCACCAACGATTTGGTGGTATGGAAATGAATTGCAACTTACATTCCACCCCTTTTAGTTTCTTTGTTGTTACCCAACAAGCCCCTTCTAAATTGGTTAATATACATATATATATTATATTATCTCTTTTTTTTAGTTATTACATTATATATCTTAAATGAAACTTTAATGAAGTCTATAACCTTTTTATAAGTATTAAATCATTTTTTAATATCCCAAGAGGTCATGAATTTAACTAAAAGCTAATTTAAGGTCATATTTGAACTATATATTTACACACACATATATATAGATGGAGGTTCAAACTAGAACGATAACAAAATATGAGAATAAAAAAACGGTCAAAACATGTGCAAAATTATATGTGATTTTATCGTAACGGTCAACGCAAGGGTGTGCAGACAACATACATGGCCCGCAACCTCAGTTCGTGGCCAAAATTGCGTGAATCACATTACAAATTACATTAATATATAGTGTTGGAAAATCACATATGATTCAACCATTTTCTTATTCTCTTATTTAGTTATTGGTCTCGAAACAGGTTGGGTGTGGTAACGTGATCTGTCGGACACTCTTTTGCTCATTTTTCTAAGAGAATTACATTTTTCATATGCAATTTGTATTACTTGCTTTGGATTTAATCCTCAAAACTCCATTTATTACAAAGTTGTCTGTAATGTTTGCAAAAGTTTATTGGATTTCGCTTCTTCCACTAACGTCTGTTATGTTTTTTTCTAGTTAAGTCGAGTTAAATGAGAGACATTTTGGTCCTTTTTCATTTAAATGTAAGGTGGCATTTTAAAAATGTAATTGACTTGTTATGCAATAGGGGAGGGTTCAAATAAGAATGAAAAAAAGGTTGAGAAGGTGAGAAAGGCCAAAAAATTGAATGAAAAAGTGTCGGGGAATTTGGGTTTGTGGTTAAGTAATAATTGGATAAAATTCTGGATCATGAATTGGAAGTCACTTTCCAAATACTATATTTTGACCCTATAATGCCTTGGGTTACATGCAATTAGTACTGGAATAATCCATAAATCTCATACACAAATTAAGGCACTAATTTCGTTTATATATATATATATATATCAATAATATACATATAATGAACATACATTCATATGAGACAAATGCACATATGCAGAACCAGTCTGCATATGTGCAGACTGTGGTTTGTAAGGGGTGCAACAAATGCAAGGTTTGCATTTGATTTGTACCCTATATATATATATATATATATATATATATATATATTCACCATATCATGTTTTATGTATTTATATGAGAGATTGATGGTTACGGGCAGTTATAATAGTTAATGGATAAGATTGGAGAACAGTTACAACTAAATCATAGTTCCAGGTCTGAAGTCTGACTCTAAAGACAAGTCTGAGTACAAAGACTCTAAGTCTGACTCTGTAACACCCAAACTTTCGGTATGTTTATTTCAAACTCCATATATATATTTCGACCTTAGAATAGTGCTTGGTATTAATTTTGAGTGGATATAATGTTTAGGGTGAAAATCAAGCAATTTAACTTTTCTGGAGAAGTTTCACGTCCGAGGCAAAATGTTCACGCCCAAGGAGTTTGGGCAGAAAATAGGCTTGGGCCTGGAACCTTTAAAACCGAAATTTTCGGCATTTTCTTCGTTTGTTTCTTCACCAACTCATTCTTCTTCTCTCTAACTTTGGTCCTAACATCCCTCTTTCTCCAAATCGATTTCTTCAAGAGAATCAAAGAGCTTAGCAACTAGATATTCAAGTCTTTTGGGTTGAAACTCAAGATCTTTATCTTCTTCATCATCTTCATCTTCTCTACCTCTTTTCACCATTGTTGACTTGAGTTCTAGCTAGGGTTTCCTAAAAATGTATTGTAAGTCTATCTTAACTATACTAAACCATTATTCTTGTTAAAAACCTTCCATTTCAACATCCTATAACATCCTTTCTATGTATCTCTCATATTATGAGTTTTGACGCGTTTTGGGTTTTCTCGGTGATTTGAGATTTTTGCTAAGGTTGGTTATGATTTGAGCTCTATGCAGCTCTCAAGATTTTTTTCATTATGGTTTCTTATAATCATCGTCGTGGAGGTTCTCGTGGCAACAACCGAGGACGTGGCGATGGTCGACAATTTAACCGGGAATCCAATCAAAACATAGTATATGGAACGTGTAACCGCTGTTCCATTCGCCGCTCCATCTCCTACCATCCCTGATCAACCTAGTTCACCACCTAGTATCGCGTCTACCTCTAGTTTCTCTCCTACACCCACTTCCTCCTCACACCCTGATCCAGATACAAGTGGATCACTTCCGTCACCATTCACTCTGTCACCTTCACCACCGCCTCCGCCTTCGCCTCCGCCTTCGCGGCAACGTCCTCCTAATATCCGGTCCAACCCTAAACAATAGGTTCCTTTCAGTCCCTCGTCCAATCATGCCACCGCTTCCACTCCACCTACCGAACCACTCTCGTTTACCATTGCCAACAAATCTCCCGAGTGGCGTCAAGCCATGGTCGAAGAGTGCTCTTGTTAAAAACGCTACATAGTCTCTAGTTCCTCATGTTCATGATACTAATGTTGTTGATTGTAAGTGGGTTTACAGGATAAAACGGGACAAGACAAGTGCTATTGCTCGTTACAAAGCGACACTCGTCACAAAAGGTTTTCGGCAACAACATATTTTCACGAGACCTTCAGCCCTGTTATCAACACAACTACCATCAGGGTTGTTTTGTTGCTTGCGGTTTCTCAAAAATGGTCGCTCAGACAACTTGATGTTCAGAATGCTTTTCTTCATGGCCAGCTAACTGAAACAGTCTATATGAAGCAGTCTCCAGGCTTCACTGACCCGCAAAGATCAGATCATGTTTGCATACTCTACAAGTCAATTTACGGCCTCAAACATACCTCACGGGCTGGTTTCACCATCTTTCCAAGGCTCTTTACACCCTTGGCTTCATAGGCTCCAAAACGGATCCTTCATTGTTTATTTTCCATCATGCTGGCACTCTCTTATACATCTTGGTGTATGTTGACGGCATCATAGTCACGAGACACAATCCTGCTGCCATAGACGCCATCGTTCGCAAACTCGGCTCAATTTTTGTGATAAAGGATCTCAACCCTCTAAACTATTTCTTGGGTATTGAAATTGTCCCTCAAGGATCAAACATCATCCTTTCTAAAAACGGTACGTTTTGGAGCTTTTACAACGAGCAGGCCTCTCCGACGCTAAGCCCATGCTTTCCCCCATGTCCTGATTCAACTCGCTATCTTTAGCCGACAGTCCTGCCTTTTCTGACCCAGTTAAATATAGACAGGTTGTAACAACCCACACCAAACAATCATGCCAGAAGCTACCTCTATAAATCAAAACACCCAAATGGCTCAACATAGTCACACTGCCAAAGATTTACAACACTGGGTTTGCGGAAACAACCCTAAATACAGCTGAGAAACCTAAACAAACAATAAAAAGGAAATTCTTCTAATTCTTCTAATCCTTCTAACGCACGCTCCGACTCTCGTCTTGCCAAACCTCTAAACGAGCTCTCGGCTACCTGTTTACCTGAAAAGGTTTTAGTTTTGAAAAGCGAGGGTTAGACCATGAGGTCTAGTGAGTTCCCTCAAAAGCCACGCCATAAATAGCAAAGTTTATAAAGACATAACAACAAGAAATGTTTATATAAACGGGTTACAAAGCACACATACATGATCAGCACACTATGACATGCTAATGGCATACGCTATGGTCACACACACCGTGACAGCGTAATAGGGCACACACCGCCCATATATGAAACAAATTCATATATTTAATATTATGGGACACACCCCATTTCACACAAATGCCATAGCATGTCCACACGTAAACAATATATCCACTTTATTTAATCACACCTTCCATGCATAGTTTAAAACAGTACATACGTTTACCAATCTAAACATGCATATGGTTTCACACTTAAAAAGGTTTTAGGTTCGGAAAACTCACCTGATGCCTTTGCACGGTACTTCACACTTGAACTTCAGATTCCTAGGTAGAACACCTATGGTTCAAATGAAAAATAAGGTAATAAGCCTTAACTGACTTCTCACTGCTATCTACACAGACTCTAAATGAATCTGGGTCTCAAAGCACTACTAAGTCCGATGTCAGTTACAAACTCTCACCCATACCGGATCTCAATCCGGATTCGACCCACTCCGGGACCAACACAGATTTCTGGGTCCTATTGGGGATTCCGGATCCTACGGCTCAAACTACAATTCTGGATCTCATCATGGATTCTGGATCCTCTTCGGCCCTACAACAATTCCGGATCCAGTATGGATTCTGGATCCTCTTCGCCCACAACAATTTCCGGATCCCATACAGTTCCTGTATGGACTCCGGTTCCATACAGTTCCGGTCACAAGCTATCTTACGAACGCTACTTATTCACCCTCAATTCGAAACCAAAATTTGGTATTAAGCCAATCACATTAAGGGGGTACTAGAATCGACCAATTGATAGTTAAACCTTCCGGTTTACTCTAAACGAAGCAAGAAGATCACACACATGCACCATTTCATTTCTTTCTAAAAGATCAACAACAGTTCAACCCTAACTCTCCCAAATCTTCTAATCAGATTAATAAGTGATAGAAGGAGAAGATTACCTCTTGTGCAGATGAAATTCCACCCCAAAGCCTTTGATTTCACTCCATCTTGCAAGCTCCAATTTGTTTACCACACACACACACCAAGATTGCACTCAGTAGCCGCTCTCGATGATGAGAAAAATGATTGAGTCTCTAGGGTTTTTACCCCTTTTATACCTCCCACAACTAACCTCCAATTTAGTCTTATTTCTCACTTGAACCACAAAACTTTTTATTTTTCGAACTTCTGCCACGCTCTTTATTTATCGACCAAATAAACCCGGTTAGTACAATATCCTCCCCTCAAAAGAATTCCGTCCCCGGAATTCCATTTTCAAACAAGCGAGGGTACCGAGTCCTCATGTCCGATTCCAATTCCCAAGTTGCTTCTTGCCCCTTATGGAATTGCCACTGAACTTTCACTAGTGGGATTTCTTTATTCCTTAACTATCTCACTTTGCGATCCACGATCTCCAATGGTTCCTCGACATAATTTAACTTCGCGTCCACACGAATGTATTCCTACGGTACTTCCATGCTTTCTTCGGCCAGACACTTCCTTAAATTCGACACATGAAAGGTCGAATGAACTCCTCGGGCACTTCAACTTTTATGCCACGTCACCTACACTCTCGATGATGGCGTACGACCCGACATACCTAGGCCTTAGTTTCCCTATCTTTCCAAATCGCACGACTCCTTTCCATGGCGACACCTTAAGCATCACTTTATCCCCCACTATGAATACAATATGTCTCCTTCTTTTGCTCGCATACACCCTGTGGCGGTCTTGAGCCACTCTTAACTTCTCACGAATCTGGTTGACTTATCAGCGGTCAGCCGCGCGACCTCCGGTCTCACCCAATGTCTCTTTCCCACGATACCTCGTTATTCTTGGTAGGTTCACAGATAACTGCACAAGCCAACCTCTTTGCTTCTATAAGGATTCTATCACTCCCACTAAGCATAACCCTTCAATCAAAAGAGTGTATACCAACGAATTATCACACTTTCGGTTAACTATAACTCATACCCAGAAAATTCGCGTAACACAAAAACGCCTCAGGCCAACTGTACCAGCTGTAACAATCGTACACAATATCAACCACACCCAGACTCACGGTTTTAAAATGCGACAAAATAAGGGCTTCACACACAATTCTACAATCGTTTTCCCAACACGATATACGTCTAAAGCACGATAACACTTCCTTGCCTGAATTGCATTGACTACTATCCATCAATAATCAATTCACACGCTTTCACCACATCATCACCCCACACTATACATAGCTAAAAGTAGAAAACTTCTACACTCCAACATTTGAAGCAGCCACCAACCAAACCGAACCAATCCAGAAGATACACAATTAACTTCCTACTGCACCCAACACTCGTCCATCCACCTACAATTTAAGTTTCACCCGCTCAACAGGAAGGAGCAGCCATTGTTCACACAAAACGATTTCCAATAGCTTAATGCAGTACGACAATGTTCACTTGGAATATTTCCCACACTACTACCAAGTCTAATCCAATGGTCCTTCATCCCGAGCCCTACCCTCGACTACCTTCTTCCACTTCCTTCTCAAACATAAAACATGTTTCCAGAGAACAACTCACTAAAAGGTGCACACTCTTGACCAACCACACAAGCTAGCTTTCCCGACTCTTAAACCATCCTATGCACGCAAATCCTCTATCTCTCGTGCTCACACTAGGAGTTTGTGTACCTAACAACGACACCCTGAAAACGTTGCCTCCCGATTTTTGCGTTATTTGCCCAATACTTCCACCTCCAGATTACCCCTCTTATTTCACATACCAACTCTACCTCCTCAGGTTAACATAGAACAATGCTCATTCCATTCAATCTAAATGCGTGGAAAACACCTTTGCTTTACTATGTCCAACCGAACGGTTTAACCACAAGATTCACTCAAGGATCCAATCAAGACATCCTGAAATAATACCCAATACTCGAATCCACCACACACCTCTTGTCCCACAAACGGGGTTATTCCACTCATGAGAAATCCCTTACACGCAAGGAATAATTCAACATCCCAAAGATTTCATATCTATTGCGAAACATCATAAACCAAACAATCCAACATCTTCGCAAACATAACAATGGCACCAGACAACACACCCATCGACTCATCGCAACCTATGAGCACACGGTTCCTCCCTCTTCGGTAGCCACCAACTACCACTCTAATCTTTTCTCCTCGAATCAGTAATACCACAACACCCACCATAACATCCATTCATCTTAACACACATCTATTTGTCACCATTTAACAGCTTATCAGCAATCTCCGAGCAGGGATTTCCACTTACGCTCATCTCATATTAACAACACTAGTCCACCACTTATCCTCCCAACAACTTGTTATCTCACCGAAGACTTGCGCGTCTACCTTGCATAAGTTACCACTAACTTATCCTCACAACCACCAAACCACAGCCTAACACCAAAGGCAAGATCTTCACGATCAATAATAGACACAATAAGCCTTGCTTCACCGTGCCGATCACAACAAACATTTGTAATACAGCTATCCCACGACCTGGTCTTTTCTTAACCTAGCTGAACCACAACTTATGATCATCTACTTCACTCGCTCAAGTCTTTGTCCCCAGTCGGCCCTTCGGAATCCACACGAAACACGTTCAAATGAACCAAACGATAAGACGCTCCCTCGTAGACCAGTATAATTCACGTGTCCCACTTGAGTTGTGCTAACTACTTCATTCATAAACGAAACATCAATCACATAGGAAAATCACCCCTCCAACTAGTGATCTCCCATCTACTTCGCACAAGACGGTTCAGCATCCTGACAGGTACACACCTTTCTCCGTACGACCTCTTACATCTTTACATAAACCCGACAACGAAGATTCCCAACAAAATCTACCTCTTCCCGCACATCGTAACTGACCTTGTGCCCCACAGTCCTCACTCGATTGGGATACAAAACTTACTTGCCAAATAGTTCAAATGCAAGACCATCTCAAAATCCGGCTCCACGCCGGTATCATTTCGTCAACATACCACAACGCTACCTTTCGAAATATCTTGCCTACTTTGAAATTACCCTGGACACCCCTGCCGTCAGCCACACA
Organism: Saussurea involucrata; assembly: GCA_033807775.1. Lineage (NCBI taxonomy): Eukaryota > Viridiplantae > Streptophyta > Magnoliopsida > Asterales > Asteraceae > Saussurea > Saussurea involucrata. The sequence continues at coordinate 83,791,436 of CM066317.1, forward strand.
TCAAATTACCAAATAAGAGCAAAGACTACTATCATACAAGCATCTCTAAAGTCAAAGACTGAGACTGCAGTTATTCGCCGCCCTCCCTAAAAGGAAACACCAAGGTCACGAATCGACCATCGACGACTCCACCACCATTTCCACTTTCGAAACTTTCCTTCACCTTTAAACACGATACTTCTTACTACCTAACGAGTTCATAGCCTTCATGCATATCGACACAATGATTTAAATCGTTTTACACACTTGAAATACACCGCGAAACAAGGTTTGATATGCATGACACGACACCTCCATAAAGAATAGCCACGTACGCACGCCGATCTCGGGGATCGCTCACACACAACCCATGATATCTCACAACCTTGTCCAGTAACCAAAATTTGCATTCACAAAAGCTCTTTTCATGCGATTTTAAAAATACGGCAAAATCACCCACACTGGAGAGTCGATCGACTCTCACACTCGCTGATATGACAACAATGTGTTCATATCGATTTCACTCATAAAATCATGCGATCCAATATTGTTATGATTTCTTCAACAAGGTTAATTCTTTTGTAAAAAGGTGAAATAATTCACTACTTCTCCAAGTTCAAAATCTACTACACAACGTAAATAAATTCGTCTTTTCCTTTAAACACACACTTGCACATGCTCACTCATTTTCAAAACCTGAAACTTACAAGACACACACACACACACACACACATTTTGACATAAAGGACTCACGTAATTTGTTTGAAAACACAATGCATGACAATATTTGAAAACACAATTCACTTTACATTGAAGGCTATTTGCTCTAGCAAGGTCAACTATTGACATTCACAACAATTCAACACCGGTGCCCTACTTTTGACCAAACCATCCGGTTTCTCACAACTGCAACAACCTTGGTACCGGTGCTTCCCCACACACTTGTATGCCCCAACTTCACAGTTACCACTTGACTACTGATTTACAAAATATGCGGCTTCACTTTGACCATAAATAGGTTAACCGACAATAACTTTTTTTCATTTGCCCCTTTTTGTCCTATCCTCGCCTCATATTTCCAACTAACACGTCTACCATTTCTCAACCACCCTTGCCACTCTTCCACTGACTAAAGAGTAAGAAAACGCATCTCTACTTCCTGATTCTTGAGTTGAAACTCTCAAGATCCCAATTCATCGACATCTAAAACTCCTAGAATGAAGAATCATCAGAAATTAAGAGCTCACCTCCCATCAACTATTCTTCTCTTATGAACCCAAGAGATTCTACCTCACACGACCACTCACAATTCAAACAACACTCCTTCTAGATGGTGTCATTAATCACACCATGAACGATCTCACACAACACACCAAACCATCGCCATTATGGCAAGGTTAGAACTCTCTACACACTACCGCCTCCATCGATCATCAAAACCACAGTAATCAAGCACACCCATGCACCTGTAAATTCACCATGACATTGGCCAGATGTGATTTGAATTTACCTTACATGAGAGTCCTCACTACCATCGTCCTGAATTCTCGGTGATCAAAGTCTTCCCTAAAGGCTTCCTATATCTCAGTTGTGTCCTCCTACTCTACAGTTTAAGTTTAGGCCCATCCGGTCACCTAAATCCCTTAAACTAGGGCTCTGATACCAACTTTAACAACCCACACCAAACAATCATGCCAAAAGCTACCTCTTTAAATCAAAAAGCCAAAATGGCTTAACATAGTCACACTGCCAAAGATTTACAACACTGGGTTTGTGGAAACAACCCTAAATACAGATGAGAAACCTAACCAGACAATAAAAGGGAAATTCTTCTAATCCTTCTAACGCACGCTCCGACTCTCGTCTTGCCAAACCTCTAAACGAGTTCTCGGCTACCTGTTTACCTGAAAATGTTTTAGTTTTGAAAAGCGAGGGTTAGACCATGAGGTCTAGTGAGTTCCCTCAAAAGCCACGCCATAAATAGCAAAGTTTATAAAGACATAGCAGCAAGAAATGTTTATATAAACTGGTTACAAAGCACACATACATGATCAACACACTATGACATGCTAATGGCATACGCTATGGTCACACACACCGTGACAGCGTAATAGGGCACACACCGCCCATATATGAAATAAATTCATATATTTAATATTATGGGACACACCGCCATTTCACACAAATGCCATAGCATGTCCACACGTAAACAATATATCCACTTTATTTAATCACACCTTCCATGCATAGTTTAAAACAGTACATACGTTTACCAATCTAAACATGCATATGGTTTCACACTTAAAAAGGTTTTAGGTTCAGAAAACTCACATGTTGCCTTTGCACGGTACTTTACACTTGAACTTCAGATTCCTAGGTAGAACACCTATGGTTCAAAGGAAAAATAAGGTAATAAGCCTTAACTGACTTCTCACTGCTATCTACACAGACTCTAAATGAATCTGGGTCTCAAAGCACTACTAAGTCCGATGTTAGTTCCGGACTCTCACCCATACAGGATCTCAATCCGGATTCGACCCACTCCGGGACCAACACAGATTTTCGGGTCCCATTGGGGATTCCGGATCCTACGGCTCAAACTACAATTCCGGACCCCACTATGGATTCCGGATCCTCTTCGGCCCTACAATAATTCCGGATCCAGTATGGATTCCGGATCCTCTTCGCCCACAACAATTCCGGATCCAGTATGGATTCTGGATCCTCTTCGCCCATAACAATTTCTGGATCCCATACGGTTCTGGTATGGACTCCGGTTCCATACAGTTCCGGTCACAAGCTATCTTACGAACGCTACTTATTTACCCCCAATTCGAAACCAAAATTTGGTATTAAGCCAATCACATTAAGGGGGTAGTAGAATCGACCAATTGATAGTTAAACCTTCCGGTTTACTCTAAACGAAGCAAGAAGATCACACACAGGCACCATTTCATTTCTTTCTAAAAGATCAACAACAGTACAACCCTAACTCTCCCAAATCTTCTAATCAGATTAATAAGTGATAGAAGGAGAAGATTACCTCTTGTGCAGATGAAATTCCACCCCAAAGCCTTTGATTTCACTCCCTCTTGCAAGCTCCAATTTGTTTACCACACACACACACACCAAGATCGCACTCAGTAGCCGCTCTCGATGTTGAGAAAAATGATTGAGTCTCTAGGGTTTTTACCCCTTTTATACCTCCCACAACTAACCCCCAATTTATTCTTATTTCTCACTTGAACCACGAAACTTTTTATTTTTCGAACTTCTGCCACGCTCTTTATTTATCGACAAAATAAAACCCGGTTATTACACAGGTCGTTGGAGCTCTTAAATACGTTACTCTTTCTCGACCGGATATCGCTTTTGCGGTTAATATAGTATGTCAGTTCATCCATGCTTCTACTCAATTCCACTGGGGTGCGGTCAAACGGATTTTACTCTATCTTCGGGGGATGATCGACCGTGGCTTACTCATTCATCAAGCATCTACTTTATCTCTCCAAGCCTTCTCTGATGCTACTTCATCTCTCGAAGCCTTCTTCGATGCTGATTGGGCCGGGTGTCCAGATGATCGTCGGTCCACGGGGGAATTTGCCATCTATTTGGGTTCCAACCTTATATCGTGGACCTCTCACAAATAACGCACAGTTTCTCGATCGTCTACCGAATCAGAATACAAAGCTCTTGCTGATATCGTTGCCGAACTAACCTGGCTTCAAGCTCTCCTTCGAGAACTTGGTATTCGTGCACCAGCAGCTCCTATCCTATGGTGTGACAATCTAGGTGTCACGTATCTTCCAGCCAACCCGGTCTTTCATGCACGAACAAAGCATGTGGAAGTTGATCTCCATTTTGTTAGAGAAAAGGTAGCTCAAGGAGGTCTTCGTGTACAATTCATTTACACAAAAGATCAAATTGTTGATATTTTCACGAAGCCGTTGCCGACTCCTAGATTCCTATTTTTACGATCCAAGCTACATGTCGTTACCCGCCCTTAGGTTGTGGGGGCGTATTAGACTGTATGACCAAAGTGTAATTAGTATAATGTAGAGGGCACTCATATATAATTAGTATATCTATATATAGAGATCCCTTGTAATATGTTATATTAATTCAATATACAAAACCTCCTTGGTTTTTTTTTTTCTGGTAAGAGGTAAGGCAAGGATTGAGAGTCATACCCGGTAAGTGATAGCGAAGACTCTTGCCACAATTAGCGTTTATCGGAAAAATTGTTACATACGATACCGTTTTGGTGGTCTAAAATCTTACTCGGTAAATAAGTGCTAGTGTTAAGTTTTACTAGTAAACGCTTACACAGATAAACGTTTGATAAACAACTCCTAAATCATCCGCGACCTAGGCGCGTAACCACAAGTTTTGCAACCAACTTGAATATAAAAACTTAACTAAACAAAATAAAATTCCAATCAGTTTAAAAAAGAAGTATTAGGATAATATTATTTTTTCGCCTGGAGCATACTTTAAGTTGGAGATGGTTTTGCTGACTCATTATCACGGAGAAGACGTTGTGTATATATAATATTTTATATAAATTCTTTTTAAAAAATGTATTGGAGTTATAAATTTATATTATATTTTAATAATATAAAAAATATTAAAAAAATTAAAATAGAAAATCTTTTGGACTTAAATGTAATTCTTTTTAGAGATTTTAACTTTTTGGACTTTATTTTAAAAAAATTATTTCACTTTGAATATCATTAATGTAATTATTTCCCGACAACAAACATGTTCTCTTTTCAGTTTTCACGACAAAGACCTCCACGAAGATTCCAAAGCAGAATTGAATTATTCAATTTGTTGTACTAAACTTGTGAGGACAAACACTTTTATCGGTCATCGTTGATTGTGTTGAATATTATCTTCTACCTAAAAGACTTCCATCGTTGATTTACCTGTATGCACAAATGCATACCGTCCAGATGAAAGTCTACCAGGACGTTCCTTAGTTTTCCATTTTTTTAAGGTTTTCCTTTGAACCTCCTCCCTCTATATATTAAATCCATTAATATTATACAAACTTACAAAATTTTCGACCCAAAAAGCACTTCTTGAATTATTGTCATCAACTTAGAAATGTTGAATGTTATCTTCTACCTAAAAGACTTCCACAAATATTTATGTGAATATATATTAAATCCATTAATATTATACAAACTTACAAAATTTTTGACCCAAAAAACACTTCTTGAATCATTGTCATCAACTTAGAAACAAACAAATGATGTAATAGTACAATGAAAGACTACATAAAATATAGATCATACCTTATGCTAAGAAACTATCAATACATAATTGAGTTAGTTTTGATCCCAAGTCAATGTTCTAAATGATGTGAGATATGGTGTGATGTGGCGGTGAGGTGACAAGGTCGAGTTTCAAACCTTACGAGTTACGGCGATGTCACGGCGTATTTTAGGCGTACATTATGACGGCATACATAGGGGCCTTATTTTAATATCCTTGCAATTTGTAAAATCCGTGAGATTCAATAACATAATAAATTAAGAAATTATTAGTTTTAGTAATTTTGAATTGAAAAATTAAATAAACGGTATTACTTTTTGTCCCTAACACGATTTTAACATAACCACAAAATCATAATAAATTAAGAAATATTTGTTTTAGTATTTTTAAAAGTTAAATAAAGGGTATTACTTTGTAAATCCCCACACATTATCCCCTACCCTCTCTCTCTCACCTCTCTTTTGTCCCCAACACTATATCGAGATGGATGTAATATCGAAAAACATGAAGTTATCGTTTTTTATGTAATTTATTTGATTAAAATATTAGTAACTTTTAAAATAATTTATTTTAAATTTTAAGGATTTCAAGTTTTTTAATTACAAAAGAAAGTAAAAAATTCAAATAAGGTAGGTGTTATTGAAACTTACATTGTCCCTAATCACTTTTGAATTAACCTTATTATGTTTTAACCATTGATTATGTGGTTTTCATGTTCACAATGAAAATGTGGTTTTCATTTGAACTACCCATGTATATATGTAGGGTGTGTTTCAATTGTAAACCAAACTATTCTAACAAACTATGCAAACCGCTATATTAGGAAACAATAGATATATTTATGGATAATTATCATGATTCATTAGTTATGATTGTGATATAAAAATCAACAACCCGAAGAACTAGCAACAGCGGAAGAAACCGTTTTTATTAATTTCGTTACGGGGATTGAGAGCCCTTCTGCCGAACGGGACTCATTTATCTTCTTGGATGAAGACTATCGGGAGTTGGAACATGATGAACTATAGAAGATGACAAGGTTCATTTACTATGATCATGACTTTAGATTAGAAAACATAATAAAATCATATATTTATTACACTTGATATATGGCTAAGAATGGTTTGTATAGTTTGTTAGAATTGTTTGATTTGCAATTGAAACGCACCCTAGATAGATATACATACATATATACAGGGACACAGGCCAGAATTTTATAAGAGAGGGAGCATCATATAAAATAGAATAAATATATAAATTAACATTATGAACAAGGCAAAACGCTACAAAACAAGTTACTTTTACCGATAAAAATCACTTAGGAAAATATTCGTCGGCGATTACAAACGGATCGCCCACAAAATATCAATGGTTCAGGTAGAATTCGTTGTTTTTCAAAGATATAAATAAATCAAGACCCTAGATATTCAATCACTTATTTGAGTTTCCCACCAACAATTTAACTACCAAATTTTGTGACGGTTTTGTGACCTTTAGCGACGGATTTCCTAGGGAAAGTTTCGTAGACGTGAAAATAATGATATCATAATTTATATTGATGACATTCGACCTTTACAGATTTAACAGGCCCCTCCTTTTTCGGTAGAGAAGTCGTTTGTTTTCTTTATGTTGTAAATGATGTGAGATATGGTGTGATGTGGCGGCGAGGTGACAAGGTCAAGTTTCAAACCTTACGAGTTACGGCGATGTCACGGCGTATTTTAGGCGTACATTATGACGGCATATATAGGGGCCTTATTTTAAGATCCTTGCAATTTGTAAAATCCGTGAGATTCAATAACATAATAAATTAAGAAATTATTAGTTTTAGTAATTTTGAATTGAAAAATTAAATAAACGGTATTACTTTTTGTCCCTAACACGATTTTAACATAACCACAAAATCATAATAAATTAAGAAATATTTGTTTTAGTATTTTTAAAAGTTAAATAAAGGGTATTACTTTGTAAATCCCCACACATTATCCCCTACCCCCCCCCCCCCCCCTCTCTCCCTCCCTCCCTCCCTCCTCTCTTTTGTCCCCAACACTATATCGAGATGGATATAATATCGAAAAACATGAAGTTATCGTTTTTTATGTAATTTGTTTGATTAAAATATTAGTAACTTTTAAAATAATTTATTTTAAATTTTAAGGATTTCAAGTTTTTTAATTACAAAAGAAAGTAAAAAATTCAAATAAGGTAGGTGTTATTGAAACTTACATTGTCCCTAATCACTTTTGAATTAACCTTATTATGTTTTAACCATTGATTATTTTTTTAAATTTTGATCAATGGCCAAGATTGGTTCTCATTGTCAGGATCAATTCTTAACAAGATAATTAATACTTAGAATTCAGAATTAAAGAATCTGCGGAATAGAACTTTAATTCTCACAATCAATGAACAGAATATCAGAAAACACACAACTGTTTGTATTTACTAAATCAACTCACAAGCTTACAACCAAACCTCAATCTTGATGAACAAGCTCAATCAAGACGACTTCTACTACTCTAGAAATAGGGTTCTAAAACCTTGAGGTTAATTCTCTCTAAAACACAATCGAATTCTAATTGTATTTTTGTATATCGTATTATTTTCGTCCTCATCTTGTTTCCGTCTCCTTAATAGCTATCTATCAACAAATATATATACTGAATAATTACAAGATAACTATCAAAATAAGATTGATCTTCAGAATATTCTTTTAAGTATATCTTCAATCGTTCCATCTTTATCTCCTTCAATCTCGCATTCCATGTTCTGATCACAAGCAGTATTAACTTCATTCTTCTCAAGCAGTACTAATAATCTTCCAGCAGTAGTAATCTTCGATATGCCCAAGCAGTACTAACAGTTTTCGTAAGACACCAGCAGTACTAACTTTTGTTCAGCAGTATTTACCATGTACCAGCAGTAGTAACTTGTCTAGCAGTACTAATCATGTTCTTGCAGCATTAATGACTCAGCAGTACTAACCTTGAACTAGCAGTAGTATCTTTGTTCTGGCAGCACTAACATTGATCTGGCAGTAGTAATGTTGTTCTGGCAGTACTAATCATACTTAGCATATCTTCAGTTCCCAACAATCTCCCCCTAACTTGACTTTTCAGGATGAGAAGTTAAGTTCTTCAGATGATGCTTCCAAAACCTAATCATCAACGCATAGATTTGGATCCAATCCCAGACTTTGATTGAGAATCCTTTTTACAAGGTATCTTGCCATCTTAGAGTCTTTGTCACTCACCAACTTAGCATGCAGCATTCCATTCAACTTTTTCATGCTGTGCTTGTATACAACATCCACCAAATAATATTCATGAAATGTATTGTCAAGAGAGATGACATACACTCCACAATTCTCAATGAGCATCCAGTTGGTAATGACTTGAAAATTCCTTGCCATCAAATACTGAACTGCTTCTGGTTTGAACATTAAGCACAAGTATTCAAGAACCATCTTGGTGATAGACATACCTTGCTCTGTCAGCATGTTTCCATATAGCCTCATTCCAACCTTGAACATCTCTTCCAAGTCAGATCTAGAGCATGTTCTGATAAGTTTTCCCCAAGTAGGACAAACTTCAAACTTTCCATCTGCCCTTTTGATTCTGATGAACTCCTTTCTTCCATCTTTCAATGTGTCCCAGAAGATGATCTCAGGAGCCATAGAAGATATTGGTTCAGCTTGGATTGGATTAGTATTTACCACAGTAATATACAAATCACATTGAGCATTTGGCAGTGATTGTACATTGCTTGGTTGGCCTGAGGGAGTTGCCACTTCTTCTTCAGCAACTTTTGGATCAGATTTCTCTTTCACTGCTTCCTCCTGGGCTTCTTCTACAGTTGGATCCACCCTTGGCTTCTTTACATCTTTCTTCTTTGAGGCTATGGACTTTGTTCTTGGCCTCTTTGTTCTTTTGAAAGATTTAACAGCTTCAGGAGTGGTTTCAGCTGTTTCTTCTTTGTGGCTCTCAGCAGCACTAACAGTTTCTGCTGCCTTTTGTTTTTCAGCAGCAGTAACCATTTCTACTGCTATAGCTGTTACTGCTTCTTTTATGACCTTTAATACTGCTGCTTCGACACTGTCCTTCACAATCCAATATATCTCTTCATCAATCTCTGTTTTAGTTACAGTAGGAACAGATTCTGCTTTCTTCTCACTTTCAATTACTGCTGCCTCCACAAGATTCTTCAAAATTTCAGTTACTGCTGCTTCAGTCTCAGACACTGCAGCATTAACTGTTTCTACTTCTTTTGCAACCTCAGCAGCAGTAACTGTTTCTACTGTTGGTTCTGTTTCTTTGTAAGATCAGCAGCAGTAACGGTTTCTGCTGCTGTTTCTGTTTCTGCTTCCTTTGTAATATCTGCAGCCTCCTCAGTCTCCCCCTCAACCTTATACTCATACTCCCCCTCAATTTTTGCATCCTCCATGTTTAGATCAGAGTCTAACTCCCCCTTTTTGGAAGCATCAGAGGTTGTTCCTCTCCTTCTCAAAACATACTGAGTTTTCTTCCTTCTTTGTAGCAGTTTGGTGATCAGCTTTTTATTCTTTTCTATTTTGGTGTTTTGATGAAGAACCACCTTCTTAAGCTCATCAATTTCCTTCTGCTGATCCATGACCTCAATGTTGATATTTGCAATAGTTTCCATCAATTCCTCGTACGTATATCTATCCTCACCCTGTTTAGGAGTTTTTACCTCCCTTAAAGGATCATTGGAAGTTTTAGCAGGTGTCTCTTGCCTAGCAAAAGCACTACCTACCCCCTTGGTTTCTTGGCACCTGGGACCTCTGGATGATTTCTCACCCTGAGTTGCCGTGAGGAAGGGCTTAGTTATTTTACCACTGGCCTTCTCTTTGCTAGCAGAAGTAGTGGCAGCCTTGCGACTCACATGCTCAACCTTCTCCTTAGTGAGCACCTTCTTGGGGTTGGGAGACACCCATGTGGTTTCCCTTTCGATATTCTCTAATGGAGAATGCTCCACTAGAGGGCTTAAAGGCTTCGGGCTCTTAGGAGATACATCAAGGGAAGGAACCTTGTGTACCTTTCTTCTTTCAAACTTTTTGGTTATTATGGGAGTGGGTCGTACAAGAATGGACTGAGGGATTACTTTTGTGATGGAAGGTTGGGATTGGTCCTATCAGTGGGTGTACCTGATAGGATTTATATAAACCCTAAACCGGATCTTTAAGCTCAAGAATGATTAGTTCTAGATCATGGAATAAACATATACAAATCACAACATGAACATCGGAATTAAACGACAGATTTGTATAGCTAACAAGGTTCATTAATTTAAACATACTGATTACATACTCACGCCCCAATTTGTTGCCCTAAGTTATCAACAAACGAATACTTCTTCTCAAGTATTAGGATTAAGAACCTTGGGGCTCATGCACACACATCTACACGTTTTTGTTTAAACGTGGGTTTCAAGAACGTCTAATTCTATATCTCTAGGTTTCTTTATATACTAGAAACCTAGATAAACTAGAAACTAGATAAATACCAATCCTAGATAAACTAGGAATCCTAGATAAACTAGAATTTACAAGGATAACTATAAAATAAACATATTACAATTCGAACCCTTGTAAGTTGAAGTTTTGACACATCAAATCTATATGAAATATTCCTAACAATCTTCCCCTATTTGATGATGACAAAACTTAGCATCAGAATCTTCAAGTAGCTCTTCCCCTTTTTGACATAATCAAATCCAAAACTTATCAAACTTGAATCTTCCCCTTGAATGATCAACACTTCTTCTTCCCCTGAATTTATGCTAACCATCCTTGTGTCTTCGAGGTTATATCAATTACGTTGTAAAGAAAATCAACCATTATCTATTTGAAGTTGAAGTAAAAAACCAAACCTTGAGTCTTATATCCCGTAGAAACCAAGTGAACAACAACGTCATTCTCATGAATGAGGGGATCCCTGTCCTTCGACCAATCTTCTTCTCTAAGATTTCGTCAAATTGAAGTCACATTCTTCGAACAATTACGTTAATAATCTTCATAATATCACGGGTTATCTTTAACAGTTGAAGGATACCTTTAAAGATATGATAAGAACACAAACTCTAACTTTCACTTCTTCTTCAAACAAACTCTAATTAATCTTCCTTTTTGTAATCAACTGATGACGATCAAAGGGTAGTCATTTAAGCATTCTTCCTCTATCGTTCATCAAACCTTCATACCTTGTGTGTGTGAATTTTCTTGAAACAAACAAAAATCATCCTCCTTTTGTCGAGCATGATCCTAACATGGTGTGTGACATGTATTCTCCATTGCATCGCGGCTTTGATTTCATGGCTTTGAGGAATTCTGAGTGAAGAACAATTTTTATCAAGAAAAAAAAAACTGCTGGATTTCGAGAATTTCTGGGAGCGTTCTGGACGTCGTACGGCCAATCCAACCAGACATAATGTTAAACAATGTGTCCCGAAGCTGCTGTCCAAAAATCGCGACGATCCGACGGTTCAATCTCCGGGAATAGGCGAAACGGCCGGCTGTGATTTTCCAGAAAATTTCTGCGAAAAATCTGGTTTTTCTTTCTTTCGAACGTCTTCTTTCGTCTCTTCAAATCTTCCATTAAACCTTGTTTTTCTTCCAGATCAGAGAGCACCATGTGCTCTGATACCACCTGATAGGATTTATATAAACCCTAAACCGGATCTTTAAGCTCAAGAATGATTAGTTCTAGATCATGGAATAAACATATACAAATCACAACATGAACAGCGGAATTAAACGACAGATTTGTATAGCTAACAAGGTTCATTAATTTAAACATACTGATTACATACTCACGCCCCAATTTGTTGACCTAAGTTATCAACAAACGAATACTTCTTCTCAAGTATTAGGATTAAGAACCTTGGGGCTCATGCACACACATCTACACGTTTTTGTTTAAACGTGGGTTTCAAGAACGTCTAATTCTATATCTCTAGGTTTCTTTATATACTAGAAACCTAGATAAACTAGAAACTAGATAAATACCAATCCTAGATAAACTAGGAATCCTAGATAAACTAGAATTTACAATGATAACTATAAAATAAACATATTACAATTCGAACTCTTGTAAGTTGAAGTTTTGACACATCAAATCTATATGAAATATTCCTAACACTCATGTTCACAATGAAAATGTGGTTTTCATTTGAACTACCCATGTATATATGTAGGGTGTGTTTCAATTGTAAACCAAACTATTCTAACAAACTATGCAAACCGCTATATTAGGAAACAATAGATATATTTATGGATAATTATCATGATTCATTAGTTATGATTGTGATATAAAAATCAACAACTCGAAGAACTAGTAACAGCTGAAGAAACCGTTTTTATTAATTTCGTTACGGGGATTGAGAGCCCTTCTGCCGAACGGGACTCATTTATCTTCTTGGATGAAGACTATCGGGAGTTGGAACATGATGAAATATGGAAGATGACAAGGTTCATTTACTATGATCATGACTTTAGATTAGAAAACATAATAAAATCATATATTTATTACACTTGATATATGGCTAAGAATGGTTTGTATAGTTTGTTATAATTGTTTGATTTGCAATTGAAACAGGCCAGAATTTTATAAGAGAGGGAGCATCATATAAAATAGAATAAATATATAAATTAACATTATGAACAAGGCAAAACGCTACAAAACAAGTTACTTTTACCGATAAAAATCACTTAGGAAAATATTCGTCGGCGATTACCAACGGATCGCCCACAAAATATCAATGGTTCAGGTAGAATTTGTTGTTTTTCAAAGATATAAATAAATCAAGACCCTAGATATTCAATCACTTATTTGAGTTTCCCACCAACAATTTAACTACCAAATTTTGTGACGGTTTTGTGACCTTTAGCGACGGTTTTCCTAGGGAAAGTTTCGTAGACGTGAAAATAATGATATCATAATTTATATTGATGACATTCGACCTTTACAGATTTAACAGGCCGCTCCTTTTTCGGTAGAGAAGTCGTTTGTTTTCTTTATGTGGAAGTGTGATCGATTTTATACCAATTTTCTGAGTTGACATTTTTATTACCGGTGCCTAAATGATTGGAGGAAGAGCCAGATCCATTAAAAATTAAAAATGTTATATATTTGGGTTTTTTACTATTGGTACATTAATATATATTGACATGCACCTTTTAGTGCACGCACACGCAGACACGCGTGCACACACACACACAAGATAAGTTGTGATAACTGTGAGATTCAATCTCAACCAATCATTTTATGTAATTAATTATATTGCCATAATTAATAAAAAGGGTATATTAGTAATTTTTCAAATTAAATAATAACTCCCCAAATCTTCTCCTTATGTCATCTATATCGCCTTATCAATATCTTCCAAAGAAATCAATCAGTATTAACAAAATCAATCCTATTTTGTAGGTTCATTCCAATTATGTTCAATGGAGGAAACATTCCTTTGTAGAATCCTGTAGTGAAAAATGTCTCATATATATATCAAAGAAGCGTTGAGAGACGAGGCACCGTCTCGTGGAAGCGGTGGTGGTGGCAGACGTGAAGGTGAGAGACGCAAGCGGTGAGAGACTCCATCGAGGGGATGAACGGCCAGAGCCTTTACGATCGTAACATCACAGTCAACGAGGCACAGTCTCTTGGAAGCGGTGGTGATGGCAGACGTGAAGGTGGAGGTGGCGGTGGTTATGGTGAAGGCGGTGATTACGGTGAGTGTTTTGGATGTGGTCGGAGAACATGAGGTGAGTACAAAGTTCTCTTACAAATGGGTTGTGATGGTGGCAGTAAACACCACGACAACGACGACTCTGGTGGTTTTGTTACAAACCACAGTGTACATACAGTGTGCATATGTGAACAATGTGTATATACATATCATATGCATACATGCAAGAATATACGTATAATGGACATACATTTATATGGGATAATGTATATATATGCATCTCAAATTATGCATATATGCACCTCAAATTATGCATATATGCACATTGGTTTGTAAGGGGTGCAACAAATACATGGTTTGTATTTGATTTGTATCCTATATATACATATGTATATATATATATATATATATATATATATATATATATATATGTAGAGGTGGGTTCAAACGAGAACGCTAACTATTTACGAGAACTACGAGAACGGCCGTCCATGTACAAAATCACTGGTGATTCGCGTACAAAATCACTGGTGATTCGCGTACAAAATCACTGGTGATTCGCGCGACTTGCCACGCGACTTGCAAGTCGCGGCCCAAAGTGCGCGTGTCCAGAATTTTAATCACCAGTGATTTGTACGCGAATCACCAGTGATTTTGTACATGGACGGCCGTTCTCGTAGTTCTCGTAAATAGTTATCGTTCTCGTTTGAACCTACTTCTATATATATATATATATATATATATATATATATAGTTAACGGCGGTCCATGTACAAAATCACTGGTGATTCGCGTACAAAATCACTGGTGATTAAAATTCTGGACACGCGCACTTTGGGCCGCGACTTGCAAGTCGCGTGGCAAGTCGCGCGAATCACCAGTGATTTTGTACGCGAATCACCAGTGATTTTGTACGCGAATCACCAGTGATTTTGTACGCGAAACACCAGTGATTTTGTACGCGAAACACCAGTGATTTTGTACGCGAATCACCAGTGATTTTGTACGCGAATCACCAGTGATTTTGTACATGGACGGCCGTTCTCGTAGTTCTCGTAAATAGTTAGCGTTCTCGTTTGAACCCACCTCTCTCTCTCTCTATATATATATGTATATATATATATATACATATATATATATATGTATATATATATATACATATATATATATATATATATATATATAGAGAGAGAGAGAGAGAGAGAGAAGTTCAATTGCAAACTCAATTTTCATTGTAAACATGAGGACTGATATTGACACTTCATCTCTATTGATCCAACAACTCACATTAAATATAATTTTTAATTAAATTATTAATTAAGGTGATTGAGAGTAAAAAAAGAAAGTTAATTTCAATCCCATGCTTACCTTATTTGACTTTTTATTTTATTTTTTAATAGGAAAATTTTACCCTCTTAAAGGTTAAAATAGATTATCTTAAAAACTACTAATATTGTAATCAAACAAACCACATCAAAAAATGAGATTTCATGTTCTTTGATATGACATCCATCTCAATATCCATCACACAACCCATTGAGACCGAGCAAGAACCTATCGAGAAAGGTCGAGAATCCATTCATTGACTTGGTGTATGTTTTTTTTTGGAAAGGGTTCCTGGGCCTTCGGCCCAGTACATCCCTGACAAATACACCGACCGCGAAGTAATGCAGCCCTGAGATAATCCCCAGTGGCCACAAGTGTTGGTGTATGTTTATATGTGTTAAACCATACCATACCACATTCATTTTTCATCAAGAACCTATCGATTGATTTTTTATTTGTTTGTGTGTGTAAAATCATAATCTATCACTTTCAGTTTTTATCGAGACGAATCTGGAACCATCGAGACCGATCAAGAACACATCGAGATTGATTAAGAACTCGTTGGGACCGATCAGCACCTATTAAGACTAATCGAGACCGATCGAAACTAATCAAGAACCCATCCATTGACTTGTTGTGTGGTTGTGTGTTAAAATCATAACCTAACACCATCATTTTTTATCGAGACTGATTGAGAACCTATTGATTATTCTATTGTGTGTTTGTTTGTATAAAACCACAAGCTACCACTTTTAAATTTTATCGAGATGGATCAGAAAACTTATCGAGACGAATCGAAAATTCATCGAGATCAACCCATAATCCAATAAAGAAAAAGAAAGAAATTTTGAGTATGTAGAATTGAAATTGTAGTATATCGTGATGAATAATATGTATATGCATGATGAATATTATAGTGAAAAATTATATATATATATATATATATATATATATATATATATGTAGGGGTGGTATTTTTTGCAAACCAGTGTATTTGTACAAACTCGTACAAACCATACCTATCTTCATGATTTTGTAAATTTGTTTTCATGAATATATATATATATATATATATATATATATTTTGGCTTCATGAATATATAATTTGGCTTCATGAATATATCATTTAGCATTTTAACTAATTTTTTTCGATGGAGCTCTAAAATACCCTTATTTTTGAAAAAAAATTAGTTAAAAATGTCAAATGATATATTCATGAAGCCAAAATATATATATATATATATTCATGAAGCCAAATTTACAAAATCATGACGCTAGGTATGGTTTGTACGAGTTTGTACAAATACACTGGTTTGCAAAAGATACCCCCGCCTATGTATATATATATATATATATATATATATGATAAATACCATACTAGGGCAGGTTCAAATGAAAACCAAGTTTCGGTTGTGAAGCGAGGGACAAAGGAGAGTGTGGCACGTGTCCACACCTTGACGGGTCATTTATGTATTATTCATCATGAATAATGTATCATTCAGGATGAATAATACAACATTTAAAGTGAATAATACACGATTCATGATGAATAATACATGAACTGTGAATTCGTGTATTATTCACCATGAATGTTGTATTATAATACTAATTACTAGTACAAAAAAGGTCTTTTGTGACGGTTAAAAACCGTTACCGTAGGTATACGGTAACGGTTTTCGTGGACGTAAAAATCGTCACCTATCTTGTCGTCACTTTTGATACACTTTTGGTTACGTTTAAAAAACGTAACCAAATCATGCCAAAAACCGTTACCATAGGCTAAAACCGTCATGTTAGGTGCATACAAAAGTCAAATTTTTTTATTAAAACCGTTATCGTAGCATTACATACGGTAATGTTTACTATTAAAAACCGTCACCGTTCCATGGCATACGGTGACGTTTATTTTGAAAATCATCACAGTAGCATGACATACGGTGACGTTTATTATTCGAAACTGTCACCGTAACATGACATACGGTGACGTTTATTATTCAAAACCGTCAACGTAGCATGACATACGGTGACATTTATTATTCAAAACCGTCACCGTAGCATGATACACGGTGACGTTTATTATTTAAAACCGTCAACGTAGCATGACATACGGTGACGTTTATCATTCAAAGTCGTCATCGTAGCATGACATAAGTTGACGTTTGTATTCAAAAACCATCACTATAACATGATATACGGTGACGTTTATTTGTTATAATCGTCACCATAGCATAACATAAAGTGATATTTGTTTGTCAAAACTGTCACCTATGCTAGACATTCACGGACACTTGTTATTTAAAACCATCATTATAGCATGACAATGGACGACGTTTATTTTTCAAAACCATCACCGTATCATGGCAAACTGTGACGTTTATTTTTCAAAACTGTTCCCGTATAACGACATAAAGTGACGTTTATTTTCCAAAACTGTCACCGTATGAAAACTTACAATGATGTTTATTTTTCAAGTCGTCGCCGTAGCACGACCTATGGTGACATTTATTTTTCAAAACCGTCACCGTAGCACAATGTACGGTTACGTTTATTTTTCGAAACCATCAAAATAACACGATGTACAGTGATGTTTATTTATCAAATTGTCGCCGTAGGACAATGTACGGTGACGTTTATTTTTCAAAATCGTTACCGTAAGATGACTTATGGTGACAATTATTATTCAAAATCGTCATCATTGCACGACATACGGTGACATCTATTTTCCAATATCGTTTTTGTAACATAACATACAGTGACGTTTATTTTTCAAATTGGTTGTCATAAACTAACTTTTGGCAACGGTTTTTAAATGTCCAGCAAAAATTTAAAAATTTAAAATTTAAACTTTTCAAATAATAATCAAATGATTAACAAAATATATACAAACATTAAACTAGTGTTGATAGTTATATGATTAATGCATAAGAACACAGAATAATATATTCATTCTGTCAAAAAGTATGTTGCAAAGCACCTATTATAATCTCACACAATCATCTAAACAGTATTTTTCTTATTAAAGATACTCCTATGCTTGGTCTTCCCTGGAAACTTGAGTAACGAGTAGATCTTTTTGGAGTTTTTCTAGAATTTGAATGTATGCTTCAACACCTTTTGTATCTCGTTAATAATTGGGTAATTCTTGTTTCTTCTTGGTACTTTGCTTGTCATTATGCTCATCAGAAGTTGTTTGTGATACCTGCAGCAAGAGATTTACATTTAGGACCCATGAACCAAATACTAGCACAACCATATACGACACCAACTGATATTCTACCATTCTCACATGAAGCGGGACCATAAAAAAGAAAATAGCACAAGAGTAGCAATAACGTCAACGTGGGTTAAAGAACGAGTTTTCTGTCAAGCATCTAACTTTGTAATAGTTAGATCATCCATTGAACCTGCCTCGTAAGTGCGTAAAGAGAAGGCATGGCAAGACATGATAACAAATTGTTTTTTATTATGAGGGCATTAATTATAAAAACAAGTAAAATAAGGCTTCAACTAACCTATGTGTTTATCTTCGTATATACGAGTACTATGTTGCATAGCACATATTACTCGACTTGAACACATTGATATTCCCTGTTTTATGTCTTCAATATTATATACTACCACAATTCCAATTAGGCATGGAAACAAGGCGTGATGGGGCAGGTTGGAAAATACATTATCCGGCCCTGACCCCGGTTTTCAGCATCTCAAGGATCCCCAGACCCGGTACCCGTTTTTAAGGGGAATCCCCGGCCCCGAACGGGACAGTAAACCGGGTTCCCCAACGGGGCGGGGCAAATCACCATCCCTAATTCCAATACCTATCATTAAATGTATCGTCCAAATATTGTGCCAAAGCCTATTGGAATGAAATAGGCCACGTAAATTGAACTTTTTTATGTAAGAAGTATTAAACCATAAACAAATATATTCTTTTATCAGTTAGCATATAAACAAATACACCCATATTTAAAGTCTTCACAATTTATGGATCCCATTTTACCTGCACTGATAACTTGTAACATAGTTTCCCAATTAGCCTAACTACCCATAACAACAATTGCAACAAAAAATTGACGCAAAAAATGGAAAGATGGTATATAAAAGGTGTCAGCTTAACTCACTGAGGCTAAAAAGGCCACATGCAAAGAAATCATTAAACCATGCCTCACATCCAACTTACTGATACACAATATGTATCCATGATTCCAGATAATTACATAATTCCACCACAGACTAATAGCATATGCAGGTCTTTTGCAAGACTAAAACAACTAAAATAGTGACATAAAAAAGGACAGTAACTTAACAAATTTAAATAAAAGGAAATGTTTACCTTTATGATAAAGCTTGACAAATATGAGATTGACGGTAGTTCCTGCACTCCTAGATCATCAAATATGGACTTGACGAGAAGCTTTAATGAATCTATTTATACTTAAACGTTAACAATGCAATGAAGTGTGTTATCACCTCCTAGACAACTTTTGATGCATGCTTTACTGTCAATTGCAACTGTGATGAAGCATCCTCGATGCACATGCTACGAACCAATGCAACAACCAAGTTCACCTTCTTTGAGCTTTGAAACCATCAAGTGTATAAATAATAACACAAAATAGAATTATAGCAGGAAATAAAATACATCTTAATCAAAACATGGTACAAAATCATCATGTTAATATTTCAGCACAAACAATCCTAGTAACGAACGTGACATAAATTTCCCCAAAGATACAACAATCATCTGCCAACATGGAAGTACCTATTTATAGCTAAATTTGATATACTGATTAAATAATGCTTTTATTTCTATATCAGCACACTAAATATATAAAACTCAATTAAAATTCTACTCAATTATGTTTGCATTTTTAGCCATTTTGGAGATAGCATGCTTTCTCACGAAATCCCAACTTAGCTCTTTAGCTCAAATATGACTCTAATTCGTATGTATGTTTTAATATGATGAACAATCTTCCTGAAAACATAAATGCTCACAAAAAGCAAACTTACTTTGTGCCTTGTGTTAAGCACATAACAGGCCTAAACATATTGCGAAGCCCACAACAATTCCACAACAGTTAGAAGGCACTCGTTGCATCTACGAGCCAGAAATGAAGAAATACCTCTAAGGTCCACTCTAACTCTTAGATAAACATAACATCGACTTAATTATGATCTACATACAAGTATGAAATCTATTAAAAGTTTCAAGCTTTAATGGATATCGTGGTAAATCTTTTCCTTTCTATATATCAATCATCTTCATTATCACTTCGTACGAATATATCCATGTTCACAAAATCCTTTTTGGCAAGGACCAATCAAATACACAAACAAGATCTTAATTTTTGGATGAAGACTTGATTTAACAACTAAAACAGTATATTTAAGCTATGAGTTTCCTAAGAAAATGAGATTGGTGTTTTAGGTTCTAAGCACATAGGCCTTGTTTATATACACTAATAAGGATTATTTGAGAAGAATGAACCATTATGGGGTCAACTAAGGTACTCAAATGATCAATACTTTGCTGCTAAAAATATAGTTTGCTTAAGGTTATATTCTTTTGTTTTTGTAGCAAAAGCAATAAGATTTCATTCTCCTGTATATGCACAATCTCACAGGCGACAAATACACAGACAACCCTTATCTTGATACAATTATGACAACAAGAATTACAGTTAGATACATAAGGTAAGCGATATACTGATGTATTTATTGACTAAATGTAAACCACATAAAAATACTTTGATTAAACAACTTGAAAATCTATATTTGTTAGCTGCCATTGGCTTTCTCTAAAGAGGAGCAGAGCAACGATCATTTAATCAACCACAAAAAAACAAGTCTTTGTTTGCTTGGCTTCCAAAAGTCAGTGATGGTTATTCCTTGAAATCCCAATCATGCATGTTGTATCCATGGTTGCAATTAGAAATTTATTAAAAGCTACGATTTGTAGTATCAAGTATCAACCGATGAAGAAGCATAAATCTTTTACACAAAGTCACAAACAACAAAACTTTAGATCTAGAACTATGGATGGAAGAAAAAGACCTATGTCGATAATTTCAAGATTAGGAAGAACAATAAGCTATATGCCCTTGATGTGTGAGACAGTCCCTTCGATTTTCAATTTGTGCAAAGACCTATGTCGATAATTTATTGTTTTTGTCAAATATTTTAAATACTCATAATTGTTTAAAACTCTAGCTTATAACAATTTAATCTAAGGCATCATTTTAATGGCATAGGCTTTTACTTTGTGCATTAAGCATGGGTGAAGTGATGGTTGAGGTGCTAAACAGCCTGGAACTAGATGGTGGGATCCAAAAGGAGGCATCTGTGATTATCAAATGCTACTGTGTTGTAAATTGTTAGCAGTGTATACCTAAGAGGTTGAAAATGGGCTAAACTTGCCATTTTTGGCTATGTAAATAGAGACCAGTTGTCAAGCAATTATATGGCATTAACTAACACACATATATACCAAAAGGTAACATTCAAACCTCAAAAATTTCATGAAAGACATTCAAAGGTAAGGAAAAAGAGGTAGAGCAAGAAACTAGAGCAGCAATGATTACCATGAGAGTAAAGTTCCTTCATAATCATACTGCAGGTTGGAGGTAAGAACTTAATATATAATTCCAAACTGATTCATGTTATTGTACATTTTAACCTTAAGCTATATTAAGTCGACTATGGTTGGTTTAAGGTCGAACTGGTGACCCGAACGTCACCACAGACTAGAAATATACTGTAATCAGAACAATCAGAGCTTAATAGCATCCAAAGATGTTGTAGCCTACTGGTCGGTAACATCCCGGGGGTAAGTGGTGGAAGCCCTTACCACCCGGGTTCGAATCCAGGGGTGCGTAACGCGGCGGATATCAAGGGTCGTGGGCCAAATCGTGGCCGGGTCAAGGGGGATTAGTCTGGACATAGTTCAGGATACCCCTAAATGCAATTGCCTTTCCAAAAAAATCAGAGCTTAATAGCATAAATACAACTAATGGTTCCTTTACTCAAAAATCTTGATCTGTTATCAATGAGCGTAGTTAGTTTAGTGATAATCAGAATAATTTTACGAACTCTATAGAAGTTTTGACATTCAAACCATGTTTGCATCAAATAAAAATGAAACAGAAACCTTATCTAAACAAGAGTAGATCCCTACGAAAATAAAAAGTTATCCAAGTTGTAATGGAATCTGTCGATATCTAGCACCGAACCTGACCACTGATTTATACAAACCGAACTTGGAATCTCGATCTTGGGTTGTTGCTTCAATTCCGTCTGTTCTGATTCAAACCAGTACTAAGAAAGGGGAGATATGTTGTGAGCTAGTGTTTTGGTTGAAAAAAAGGGATGCTCGCCATCATTACTCGGTGGCAAAACGGTGACGACGAGACGAGAGTCGAAGGTGAGATCGTCGAATGATAAAAGATTATTGATCTCGTTGGCTTTAATCGATGTGTCGTCGTAACTTGAGGGACAAAGGGAGGAAGCACGATTTAGGGTTTTGGGAGGTTAGAGAGAAAATAATGAAATGAGGCCAAGAAAAACCAATGGCCTTAATTTAGTATTTACAAGGATCCACCTTTTGAACAAGTTTTTGGAATAAACCTCTTAAATAAATGTTTAGACTTTAAATATATATCAAATAAACTTTTCTTAAATAAAATTATAACCCGTAACCTATGTAGCAGATAAAACTATAAATTAAAAAAAAACCTAAAAACTATTTAAACCTGAATAGCCCGTCCATTCCACGCTCCCCCACCCTCGTCGCCCTACACCACCCATAGTCGTCGCACCGCACTCAGCCCAACTCGCTGTCGCCAACGTCCTCAATTGAGTCTGGCGTCACTGTTCCAACCCATAGCACCAATATAGGTTGTGTGGGTTGATTACTTACTCAGTTTTTTAAAACTCTAAAGATTTATTTAACATGTATTGAAATGTCCAATAGCCCGAGTCCCTAGAGTTTTAATTGTTTAGCTTGGGCCACAAGTTTTAATTTCCAACTTATCTAAGTAATTTTTAATTAGGTAAAATGAGTGTTTAAGGTTCAAAATTAGCAACATTAAAAAACATTCATGGGTTTTGTTAGTTAAAACTATATTTAACTCATTGATTTGACGTCAGTGAGATTTTATTCATTACGACCAACTCAAACTCAATAATTAAAAATGTTAAAACGATAGACTCACTTTACACACTATATATATGTGTGTGTGTGTGTGTGTGTGTGTGTGTGTGTGTGTGTGTGTGTAATAGTAAAGGAAAAGTTCAATAAACTATCGAGTTTATTTCTTCTGAAATTTGGTTAATTTACATGAGCTAAAATATAAATTAAATGAGCGATCTTGTGCAAGACCAACTATTGTATTTTAACTGGTCATATGGATCGTTATTAATGGATCATATGGATTGTAATTAGTTTGTAATATATCATGAGTTGTAATGATTTATAATGAGTTATAATTGATCATATGGGTCGTAATGGGTTTATAATGGGTCATTTTGGGTTTCAAATGTGTTATAATTGGTCATATAGGTTGTATTGGTTATAATGGGTCATTTGGGGTTTCAAGTGTGTTATAATTGGTCATATAGGTTGTATTTGGTTATAATAGTTCATATGAGTTGTAATAGGGTATAACGGGTTATATAAGTACCAGTAAGTTATAATACATCATATTGGATTGTAGTATATTTATATTGGGTCATATGAACTCTAGTTGATTATATTAATTCACTTGGGTTTGTAAGATGTTATAATTTGACATATGGGTTGTATTTTTGTTTTAATGGTTCATATTGGGTCATTTGAATTTGTAATGACTATGATTAGTCATATGGATTGTAATTGGTTATTATGGTTCGTATTTTTTTGGGAAGGGTATCCCAGACACAGTCCGGACTAATCCCTGCCAATTTTGAAACTTAAAAATGTCTTATCAGTGTTGAGGACGTCTGGGATCGAACCCTGGGTAGATGGGATATTCCACCACATCACCTAGGACGATCAACCACTGCGCTACAACCTGATTGACTATTATGGTTCGTATTGGATTGTAATGAGTTATAATTGGTCATATTTGGTCATAGTGGTGTTATATGGGGTTGTACTAGCTGTCATGAAGTTATAATGCGCCATATTGGGTCTATGTTTGTTTACATGGGTTGTAGCAGGTTATATGAAGTGCAATGGGGCGTATTAGATGAGTTATATGGATCGTAATTGGTTATGATGAGTTATAACGGGTTATATGGATCGTAATTGGTTATGATGGGTCATACGACCGTTACAATATGACTCATCATATCTCATATGACCTATGCTGTTAAAATCGGTTAGCGGTGCGATAGCGGTCAAGGACGATATTCGATATATCGGATATATCGGTGATATATCGGTGATATATCGGAATATCGGTTTATATAAAGAATTATATATATATATAATATTATATATGCATCCATAAACTTATCATATGCATTAATTAAAAACATAGTTCAACATCAAAACATCTACTTAAATAAGGTTTCACATCTACTGAATAAAAAAAACCCAGCTATAATCGTTAAAAAAAAGCCCAAAAATGGTATTCTTAAAAAATCGCGATTTTTAACCGATTTTTGGACCGATTTTTGGATAAATCGGCCGATATATCGGATAAATCGGCCGATATAGCGCTGACCGATTTTTGGACCGATTTTTGGACCGATTTTTGGCACCGCTATTTGACTGATCACCGATATCCGATATATCGGCGATATATCGCCGCTAAATCGCGATTTTAACAGCATAGCATATGACCCATTACCATTTACAACCCTTAACAAGAATATAACTCATTATATCCTAATTATGATCCATTTCAACTTAATATATTTCTTCTTAATTCATTACAACACATTATAATCTATTACAACCCAGTTTATAATGGTTTTAGATTAGTTTCGATAGTTTAAAAAAATCCACTTTCATGAATCTTCACATTCATCATTTAATAGCGTAAATTACATTTTTATGTCCCTATGGTTTGTTAAAAATTTCTATTTTCGTTCTTGTATTTTTGAAATCTAATACAATACAGTTTATTAAGACCTAATCAAGTTCATTGAGAACCGCTAAAACCCATAAAGGCCCAATAAGGTTTATAAACAACCACCGAGTCAAATACAAATCCCATAAAGACCCAATAAGTGTATTACATAAATGTATGTATCATGTATAATATTACAAAGACCCATCAAGGCCAATTACAGTTATTAAGAGCCACTGAAACACATGAAGGTCCAATTCATATCATTAAGTGTCACTTAACCCCACGAAAACCCAATAGTTCATTAATTAAGAGTCATTGTATAACCCATCTCTTTAACTGATTTAATAATTTCTAATTTCAAAATGAACAAAGTCGAGGGTTCAATTTTGGTTTGTATGGTTGTATCAATTACGTGGTTTATACTTGGAATTCCCTCCACATATATACCTGCGCAATACAGATACACTCATACACATACAAATACATAATTCTTTTTGTTTTCAAATTACAAAGTAATTAATACAAACGTACAATTTTTTTAAACTTTATATAAAATAAAGTAGGTTTTTATTTTAAATCTAAAATATTGAAATTGTAATCAAGAAAAATTATGAATTTTTATATATTTTTAATTTAACTCAAATATCAATATCGATTTGCCAAAAAATTTCCTCAAAACTTTTGTTTAAAATTTTATACACCCTCCCCAAAAAGTTTCGTGTGAGTTACTTGAAAATTTCCCAACATTTCCCCCCAAAATCCCTAATCACCCCCTCCCCCTGATTCTTCCGCCAAAATCCTCCCCTCACATATCGTTCCCGGTTTCTCACGGCTCTCTCCATCTTTATCACATCAGCTTAACCTTCTTCTAGATATCGGTTTGCCCTTTCTCTTTCTCACTCCCAGAATTTGTGGTTTTGTTTGATTTTAGGGTTCTTGGGCCAAATTGTTATCTTTAGAAACACTCAAATTGTTGTTCTTACTGCTTTAAGTGTGGGTTCTATCGGTGGCAGAAATCGAGGTTGTTGGTTCGAACTTTTTGTTCTTGGTTCGTAACTTTTGATCGATCTATGGCATAAATCGTTTTTTCTCCTGTTTTTTTTCTTTCGAATTTGAGTTATTGGTTCGAAATGTTTTTGTTTTTTTTCGGATTTTGGGTCTTCTTCTTCTAATCCTTGGTTGATTTCTTCTTTTTTCCCTTTATTTGATCGCAGAAGAGGTGGCATAGGTGGAAATGGAGGTAAATCTATGTATACTTCTATAGTTCTAGAATTTGTATTATGTCTGTTGCTCAACATATTCATTAAAATTTGAAATTTGTAATAGCAGCTTGCCAGAGTACATCTATGTGCATTGATACCATCTGCAAGCAAGGATGAAGTTGATCTCATTTCAGTAAGCACCATTTTTCTATGTTTTATGATAACCAGGGGTGTCAATTTTGCACCGAGACAAACCAACCAATTCTCGTACCAATTTAATTGGTACCAACTTAGTTGGTACTAATCTAATTGGTTGGTATACAGTACCAACTATTTAAACTTGGTTGGTACGTGGTATTAGAAGTCGTGTCCACGGTAATATCATCTTGTACCGACTTATTTTTTTAATTAAAGTTTTATCAACAATACAACATATTTTGATTTATAAAATTTTAAATTATCTTGTTTTATATTTTGTTAAATTATAATACAAATTGATATATAGAACTTGATTAAATTTAGTTGGTACCAAGTATAATTGGTTGGTACATGACATAAGATTTTGTGTACCAATTGTAATTGGTTGGTACATGGTATATGGAAAAAAGACATGGTAGGTCACCCCTAATGATAACTATTTCTAATATATTCCTATAGAAAGTAAAAAATTCCATGTTTGTGTTATGTATCCATGTAAGAGGCCAACAACCTTGGGTTTGTTGGACATTTTACTTGCATTCGAACAATTACTCGTTTCTTCCAATGGCAAAAAATTGTGACCTTATGAGATGAAAAACCTCTATGTAGAAGTAGTTAACATTTCTTGCATTAAGTTGGAAAAGATTAAAATAAATTTCAATGTATTATGAACATATTATTTGGATTCAAAATTAGTGTTGGCATGATATTATTTGAATGTGGTCTTTTTTGGCTTTATTCATGACATAGATGAATGGTATATTACCCTCAAGTTTTGATCCTGCATGTTTAGGATATAACCATTTTGTTAGACAACCTAGGGGGGGTAAGGTTGTATTTAAAATCTTTTACTTTCAAAAATTCTTTTATAAATAAATACAGTACTGAAACAGTAAAAATAAATCAGAGTATACAAATAATAAAGAAGAGTGTAAATATAAACAAATACACAGAGATTATATAAATAAATATAAATGCAAAGCAGTTTATATAAACAAATATAATAAAGCACAGCGGAATAAATAAAGAGATAAAGGTAAGAGATACTTGACACGGAGATTTACTGATTTACCACCAACTGTGATAAACCAGCAGCCGAGACACTTCCCGACACGATCCAATAAATGTATTCTTTACGGTAGAATACAAACCAAATACAGAGCAAAGTAAACGGTTCTCTAAGCCTCAGCTTATTGAGATGTACAGGATCACACACCCGTTATTCAAATACTTACAAGAGGAGTATAACTCACAATGGGTAATCACTCTTGTATAATAATCACTTGGATATTTTATAAAAAAAGGTTTTATAAAATATATATTATAAATGAGAGAGATCAGATGAGCAGTGATGGTGTTGGTTGTATCTGTATTGTCTATCTTTTCTTCTCCACCATCGCATGCATTATATAGCAACACTTCCAACGGAAACAAGCATCCGCGGTATACCGCCAAATGCACGCGGTATACCGTGCAGTACAAAGTACGCTGACACTTCAACGGCTCTCATGCAAAGTTGACTTCTGGAATACGTACCCGCGGTATACCGGCTAGGACTCGCGGTATACCGCCGTCAGAAAAAGTACTTCCAACCAATCAGAAACAAACACCACGCCTGCCGCGGTATACCGGCTGAACACCCGCGGTATACCGGCCAATATGTACCCGCGGTATACCGGCTCTACCTTCGCGGTATACCTGCGTCAGATAGTGGTTGCAGAAACAGTACGCATGGCAGATACTTCTAGAACCAAAATTTCTTATTTAAAATATTATTTAAAAGGTTTTTAGAAATATCCAAGTGGTATATTATTTTAGGGTGTTTATCATTATTAGTTATAAACAATGATGACGACGTAAACACTTCCGTCTTGAACCCTTCAGATAAAAACTTCGTGTTCTTCAACAACTGCACACTTGGATTAAATTGTTAGACAAACAATAATACGGTGTGTTTGTAATCATCAAAATAAATATATAAAATATATTGAGATGTGGTACACTTGCACCAACAATCTCCCCCTTTTTGATGATGACAAACACAACCGCTAAGCAAGAGCATGTGCGGTTTCTCTCCCCCGTTTGTCGAAACAAAAAGGGTCAAGAAAGACGGTATGCTCCCCCTCGAGAGATGCTCCCCCTCAAAATATGCATATAATTGAGAGAGCATAAACTCATGGGTAAAAGAGCTAAAACGCTCCCCCTCAAATTAATAACGATATCAATTTGATTTTATAAAATTTGAGGGATAAAATAAAATGCAAAAAGCAATAGAGACAAAGATATACAAACCAATACGAAACACTTGCACCAAAACGGATCTTAAGGCTTCAATTTGCGGTTAATTTTATGTGATTAAAAAAAAATCACCACGTATTATGACCTCGTCAGGTAACCACGTATTATAACCTCGGCAGGTAACCACGTATTATAACCTCGGCAGGTAACCACGTATTATAACCTCGGCAGGTAACACCTACAAAAGGCAAAGAAAATATTTCGTGGTACCCTTTTCTTAAGGGTCCTTTTAACAGTTAGTATAAAACATAAACTGCAAAAAAATATGTTGTCGACATAAAACAAACACGACAAACATACAAAGCCATATAAATGGTTTAAAAACACAAACGCATCCCACCGGGATTATCAACATTAAACATTCCTTTCGGAATCCATTTTCTAACCATTTTAATTTTACGATCGTATTCATCATAGACGTAAAAAGAAGTATGCGGATTAACATTTTTCTTAGGATTCGCAAACTTATTATTATACATAAACGCATGTGATTTTCTCGACATATAATTCACATAATTCATTTTAGGAACATACGGAGGTTTTTGCGTTTTATTTTTAACAACAAATTTAGGTTTTTCAAAAACCTTTTTAATTGGCATACAATCACATTTTTCAATACACGTATTTGAACCAATGCCTTTACGACAATTTATACGATTAGGCATATTTAGCATTTTAAGCACTTTATCATTGCTACTATTAAAAGCATTTGCTAATAAGTCATTTTTCTCATGCGATTTACATTTAGCATTTAAACATGCAATTTCATTTTCAAGAATCTCGCATTTTGCACATGCAACACTTTCATTTTTATTTTCACTTAAGCATGCAATTTTATCATTTAAAATAACACAAGATTTACAAATATCTTTTTCACTTAATTTATTTTCTAATTTAGTGATAACATCTAAATCATGAGCAGATTTTTGTTTACCGTCATCTATTTCCTTTTTATATACAGATACGGTTTCTTTTAAATTAGAAATTTCATCTTTATATTTATTTGCGAGAGCAGCCATATCATGAAATGATTTATATAATTCGTCAAGATTATTTTCATCGTCACTATAATAATTATCACTATAATTACTATCACAATTATTTTTAGAAGAATATGATGAAGATACCTCATTATCATGGTCGGCCATGAAACAAAAATTTTTGGCCTCATTTATGCTTGCGCTCAACGCGCCTCCAACTAAAGCTTTTGGTGTGTTGATTTGTTTTGCTCGTTTCGGACACACACTCGCATAGTGATCCTTGTCGCCACACACATAGCAAAAGCCTTTCTTTTTATTGGCTTTTTCATCGTCGCTAGATTCGTCATTTTTGTGTTCACTTTTATGGACGTTGCGACTTTGGTTTTTACCACCACGACGGTAGTCTCCGTTTTCTTGAAACCTATCATTATTAGTAAACTTTTTGTTAGATAAAAGTTTAGAAAGTTTTCTTACCAACTTGACTAAATCGTCAAGATTTTCGGGTTCGTCATCGGATGAGCTAGCTTCTTCCTCCTCTTCCTTTTCCTCTTCTTTTGAGGCAATGACTTTTAAAGCTATGGATTTCTTTTTGACTTGCTCCCGGACTTGATTTCTTCTTAGTGCAATTTCGTGCACTTTAAGATTGCCGATGAGATCATCGAGCTTCATAGTTGCGAGATCTCGGGAGTCTTCCAAGGATGTGATTTTTGCCATCCACTCCGAAGGAAGTGCTCGAAGAATTTTCCTTACATAATCCTCATTAGGATAAGTACGACCTAATCCCTTCAAAGTAGTCATAATGAGGTTAAAACGTTTAAACATTGAGTCGATTGACTCATCTTTTGACATTTCAAATAATTCATAATCATGAACAAGAATATTTATTTTAGAGCTTTTAACTTGAGTATTTCCACGATGAGTGTCGCTCAAGCTTTGCCAGATTTGATTAGCAGTTTTATAAGTATAAACTCTTTCAATTTCATCAGAGGTTAAAGCAGCATATAATATATTCTTAGCTTCAAAATTTAAACAGACATGAGATTCTTCAGCGGGAGTCCATTCTTTTAAAGGTTTATCAACAATAAGATCATCTTTTACAATAGTAGGATTAAAATTCCCATTTTCTATAATATCCCAAATCTTTTGATTTTTGCCACGCACGTGACATTCAAATAGCTCGGCCCAAATGCCAAACTTTTCAGTATCTATCAAAGGGGGTTTTGAAAACACAAAATTAGTTTGTTGAGCCATTTAAAAGAATTAAAGAAATAACTTTAAAAATTTAAACAGATAATTTTTGAAAGCCCTGCTCTGATACCAAATGTTAGACAACCTAGGGGGGGGGTAAGGTTGTATTTAAAATCTTTTACTTTCAAAAATTCTTTTATAAATAAATACAGTACTGAAACAGTAAAAATAAATCAGAGTATACAAATAATAAAGAAGAGTGTAAATATAAACAAATACACAGAGATTATATAAATAAATATAAATGCAAAGCAGTTTATATAAACAAATATAATAAAGCACAGCGGAATAAATAAAGAGATAAAGGTAAGAGATACTTGACACGGAGATTTACTGATTTACCACCAACTGTGATAAACCAGCAGCCGAGACACTTCCCGACACGATCCAATAAATGTATTCTTTACGGTAGAATACAAACCAAATACAGAGCAAAGTAAACGGTTCTCTAAGCCTCAGCTTATTGAGATGTACAGGATCACACACCCGTTATTCAAATACTTACAAGAGGAGTATAACTCACAATGGGTAATCACTCTTGTATAATAATCACTTGGATATTTTATAAAAAAAGGTTTTATAAAATATATATATTATAAATGAGAGAGATCAGATGAGCAGTGATGGTGTTGGTTGTATCTGTATTGTCTATCTTTTCTTCTCCACCATCGCATGCATTATATAGCAACACTTCCAACGGAAACAAGCATCCGCGGTATACCGCCAAATGCACGCGGTATACCGCCAAATGCACGCGGTATACCGTGCAGTACAAAGTACGCTGACACTTCAACGGCTCTCATGCAAAGTTGACTTCTGGAATACGTACCCGCGGTATACCGGCTAGGACTCGCGGTATACCGCCGTCAGAAAAAGTACTTCCAACCAATCAGAAACAAACACCACGCCTGCCGCGGTATACCGGCTGAACACCCGCGGTATACCGGCCAATATGTACCCGCGGTATACCGGCTCTACCTTCGCGGTATACCTGCGTCAGATAGTGGTTGCAGAAACAGTACGCATGGCAGATACTTCTAGAACCAAAATTTCTTATTTAAAATATTATTTAAAAGGTTTTTAGAAATATCCAAGTGGTATATTATTTTAGGGTGTTTATCATTATTAGTTATAAACAATGATGACGACGTAAACACTTCCGTCTTGAACCCTTCAGATAAAAACTTCGTGTTCTTCAACAACTGCACACTTGGATTAAATTGTTAGACAAACAATAATACGGTGTGTTTGTAATCATCAAAATAAATATATAAAATATATTGAGATGTGGTACACTTGCACCAACACATTTGATATCTTACATTGGAAACGTTTGAGTGACTCTTTTACTTTATACAAAAAGTCTAAGAGACAGAAAAGCAAATATATATACTTCTACTGTTGTACCCGGAAAGATTCTTAAGCATTGGATGTTGAAAGTCTAAATGTTTGAATTCAACTTTGGGTACTGTGCGAGTGACCATGGCTGCATCGATGGCGGTCGTGTGATGGCATGGTGCTTCATCGAGGTTTTGCCCAAGTCTATTGACTTTGATTAGGTGACTTTGAGTTCAAGTGTAGCGGTATAATCAAGATTATGGGACACATAAAGTAGTTTGAAACATATAAAGAATTTGATGTTTGAGACATATAAAGTATTCAGTTGGATTTAATATTCCGGTTGAAGTCAAGATAGTTAGACATGGTCTAGAATCTCTATATGTGGACTTGTTGCCCATGTTCATCTCAATATGGTTCTAGCCTTTTTGATGTATATATATACATACATACATACATACATACATACATACATACGTGTGTATGATCATTGTTGTAATCATATTGCTTTAGTTTATTTTATTTCGTTTTGCTAGTTATATGTGAGCATACTATGTTTGCATTAATTTTCACATTATTTTCTTTCCAATTTTTGAGCGGACGTTGATAGAATCAATTATTAGCACATTGAAGACGGTCTTACAAAACTTGACGACATCGTCAACTCCGTTTCGAAGATGTAAAGATTTGAACAACTTTTTGAAAAATAACTTTGTCTAGCATGTTTGTTATATTTATATATT
The DNA here is from genome assembly GCA_033807775.1 of Saussurea involucrata. NCBI lineage: Eukaryota > Viridiplantae > Streptophyta > Magnoliopsida > Asterales > Asteraceae > Saussurea > Saussurea involucrata. Next base: position 83,824,785 of record CM066317.1, read on the forward strand.
TGTTTTCATTTGATTCACTTTGTGCCATAGTTATTCATTTTTTTTGTTTTGTTGATTGGTGTTTTGTGCCATTATATTGGTTTTGGAAATGTTTAATTTACAGTAGTTATGTTGCCGAAATTTTCAAAAAAATACTTGGTTTATTGTTTGTCATGCATTGTTTGTGATACGAAATATTAAAAACATGTATTTTTTATAGTTAAAAACTATTGTTATGTTAAAGAAAACTTAGTAGCAATCAACCTAAAAGCTTTAATTAAGTTATTTAGATCACATTTGTTTTTTGTAAAACACGATTTGGATGTGTTATCTGTTCACAAAATAAACAGTCTTGGAATCGAAAGAGTACCTCAATATCTTTATTACTCTTGCATTTCAGAAATTTAACCATCTTACTTTTCATATTCTTATAGTATATATGCCTTTATGAATTTTTCCTAAACATGCATACATTATTATTTTTCTTTCACATAATTTGGATTGTTTTTAAGATTAAGAAATTTAGGTATCTAAAAACATAAATTTAAAATAATAACTTTGTAATCGCCAATCTTTAGCAAGTAATTGTTGAACTATCTTTTTAATTGAATTACAAGAGTAAAATTTGTAATCTACTTAAGGTGGACAAAAAGTCAAGATGAATACGCAGACTGTCCTTGATCGAAATTTTTTGATTCAATTTTGATCGGGTAAATACCTGTTGTCCATGTTCTGACTAGAATATTTGAGTCAGACTGGTCTGAGGGTGTGATAGGCTGGGATCTTTGGCGAAGTGGGCCAAGCAAGACCGGTTTTAGTTCAAGTTCTTTTGATTTTGATTTTTTTGGTGACCAAGAATATGTTATGAACATTAAAATTAAGTACCAAAAACAGAATATTGAAAGATTGGTTTCTTTAGAAAAAAACCGTATCCAAAATGACATGTCAACCCGAGGCTTAGATCGACTCGTTATTTTTGGATCGATTTGTGCCCACCATTACTACATATGACATACAATGACGTAAATTTCTCAAAGTCGTTACCGTATCATGACATACAACATAAAATCCTCCACTGTCACCGTATCATGACAAACGATGAGGTAAAATTCTCAAAACCGTCACCGAACCATAACATGCGGTGATGTAACTTAATCAAAGTCGTCACTATAAAATGACTTATGGTGACATTTATCATTCAAAACTGTCACCGTAAAATTGCATACTGTGATGTTCATCATTCAACACTGCCACCATAGTATGACATATGATGACGTTTACTTCTTTAAAACTATCACCACAACATGACATACGGTGACATTTATTTTTTAAAACCGTAACCGTAGTATGACATATAGTGATGTTTATTATTCAAAAATTGTAATCTTAGCATAATATATAGTGACGTTTATTATTCAAAAAAATCACCATAGCATGACATATGGTGAGTAAATTTCTCAAAAACGTCACCGCTTCATGACATACGGTGAGGTAAATATATCAAAACCATCACCATAACATGACATACGATGATGTTTATCAACCAAAGTTGTCACTGTTACATTGCAAACCGTGAAGTTTATTCTTCCACACTGTCATCATAGTATGGAAACAATGACGTTTATTTTTCAAAACCGTCACAGTAATATGATATACAGTGACGTTTATTATTCAAAATTGTCACCTTAGCATAACATATAGTAACATCTATTATTCATAAACATCACCATTACATGACATACGATGACATAAATTTATCAAAACCGTCACTGCATCATGATATACGGTGACATAACTTTATCAAAACCGTCACTATAAAATGACATGAGATGGCGTTCATCATTCAAAACTGGCATCGTATTATTACATACTTTGAGGTTCGTCAATCAACATCGTTACCGTAACATAACATAACATACGGTAACATTTAGATTTCAAAACGTTACTGTAACATAACATAAGACGACGCTTATTTTTCAAAACCATCACCATAGGATGACGGTCATTATTTAAAGTCATCATTTTAACATGACATACATCAACGTTGATTATTTGAAGACGTTAGAATAACATGAAATTGAGTGACAATTTTTTGGTTAAAACTGTCACCGTGCATGACATAAGGTGACATTGTTTTTCTAAACGTCACCATAACATGATCGAAGGTGACATTTTTTTTTCTAAACCGTCATCGTAGCATGACATAAGGTGACGTAATTTTTCGAAACTGTCACTGAAGCATGACATGCGGTGACGTTTAATTTTCAATACCGTCACCATAGCATGGCGTACGGTGACTTTTATTTTTCTAAACCGTCAATGTAGACTGACATAACGTGACATAAATTTTCCGAAACCGTCCTTGTAACACGACGTACGATAACGTTTATTGTTCAAAACCGTCACTGTAGCATGACGTACACTGACGTCTATTATTTAAAATCATCACCATAACATTACATATGGTCACGTTTATTATACAAAATCGTCATCGTAGCATGACTTACATGGACGTTTATTATTCTAACCGTCACCACGACATGATATATAATGACATTTATTATACTAAACTGCAACCATTGTGACAATTTTTTTTAAACCGTCACCATAACATAGTTTATGATGACATTTATTTTTCAAAATCGTTACTGTAGAATGACATGTGGCAACGTACTCAAAACCGTCACCATAAGATGACATATGGTGACATAAATTATTCAAAACCGTCAATGTAGCTTAAGATATTGTGATGTAAATGTTTTAATACCGTTACCAAAGCATGATATATGGTGACGTAAATTTTTCAAAAAACCCTTGCCATACATTTACTTTTGGTGACGCAAATTTTGCAAAATCGTTGTCACATAACTTGTTGACTTTTGGAAACGGTTTTCAAATAAGCGTTGCTATACATATTTTTAGTTTCGGTAACGATTTTTTAAAACCGTTATGACATAAAGCAACGATTTTGACAAAAATCATCACTAAAAAGTTTTATATTGCAACGGTTTGTAAAAGCCGTCACAACATAAGGCAACGGTTTTTCAAAACTGTTACCTTATGGTACCTTTTATTGACGTTTTTATCTAAAACGTTACTTTATGATTCAATTGTTTTTGTAATAGTAACGTTTCTTTATAAAAATTGTTACTAAAAAAATCTCTAACTTTTTATTTGACTTTTTGTAACGTTTTTTTATCAAACCGTTACAAACCTGTTTTTTAAAACCGTCACAAAAAGTCATTTTTGTACTAGTATATATAAATATTGTATTATTCATCATGAATAGTGTATAAACGTTCGCCTTTGTTATTCATACTGAATGTGGACCCTCGGGGACACTTGTCGCCCTCTCCTTTGTCCCTTGGTTCATAGCCGAAAGCCTAGTTCGCAAATGAAATTTTCCGTATCATACTAATACAAATAATAGAGAGTTATTGTATACACGTGATCATACATAAATATTCATGATGAATAATATATATTAATGATGAATGTTATAGTGAAAATGTATATTCATGACAAATATAATACCGATGTATGAATGTTGTTGTATATACGTGAACATATACAAATATTCATGATAAAGAATATGTATATGCATGACGAATGTTATAGGAAAAATGTATATTAATTATAAATCTCATAGTGGTGTATGAGTACTAAAGTTGTATATACGTGAAAATACATAATTATTTTTTATACTAATTAAGTTGTATTTTTCATGATGAATATCATACTAATAGATGAATATTAAAGAATTGTTGTAAACATATGAACGTGCAAAAATATTCTTGATGAATATAATACATATATAGCATTTCATGTAAAAGTCGGTTAAAATGAAGAAGAAAAAAACTATATTGAGATGGATGTTATATCGAAGAACACATAATTCTCGTTTTTTTAATGTAATTTGTCTAATTAAAATATTTTTTATTTTTAAGATAATTTATTTTAAAGTTTAAGGAGATATTTTTTTTAATTATAGACGAAAATAAAAAGTCAAATAATATAGACGTTGATTAAAACTTTTATTTTTGCCTCTAATCACTTCTAAATAAATTTTATTATGTTTTAACCATTTATTAGTTTTCTAAATATTGATAAACTAAGATTAATCTTAGTGTTTACAATGAAAACATGGTTTTCTTTTGAACTCATCCTTTTATATTATATATATATATATATATATATATATATATTTGCATTAATCTATGGCCAAGACTTCTGAGTCAAGTAAATGCTTGTTAGTTTCCACGAGTCAATTTGGATGCCTCGAAATTTCCACAAAGGAAAAAGATATATGTAGTAAGTAATACGTTGGATTTGGTTCTATAAATTATACGGTATTCAACCACCTTTTTTTCAATCAAGTCAATATATAACAAAATATGGATCCTCCCTCTTTACACCTATTCCGACTCCTTATAGTTTTTGCATTATTCTTCATCACAAACTTATCCACTTTGGAAAATTTTGCTTCTACTTTTGCTAGTTCGGAACAAGTGTATGCTCTCGTCAAGTGGAAATCCAGCTTTGAAAATCCTCCTGTGTCGTTATCTTCATGGTCGCTTCCACCCAACTCAAATTCTTCTACCAAAGTAGCTTCATGCACTTGGGTTGGAGTTTCTTGTCACTCGGATGGAAGCATCAAGAAGTTGAACCTCTCATCCTCGGGTTTGAAAGGTACACTACAAAACTTGTCATTTTCATCATTTCCCAATCTCACTCTGCTAGATTTGAGCACAAATGAGCTTTTTGGACATATTCCATATCAAATCAGTCAACTCCAAAAACTAGTCTATCTTGATTTTTCTAACAATCAATTCTCAAGAGAGATCCCACCAGAAATTGGGTTGCTAACCAATCTCATGGATCTCTATATTGATAGAAACAATCTTTCAAGTTTGATCCCAAAAGAGGTGGGGTTTTTAAAGTCTCTAGTTGATCTAAGACTGAATGATAATCAACTTAGAGGTTCCATTCCTACTTCATTTGGAAATTTAAGCTCCCTCACTACACTTTATTTGTGGGGAAACAATATTTCTGGTCCTATTCCTCATGAGATAGGGAATCTAAAATCTCTTGTAGATTTGGACATTTCCGAAAATCAGCTCCATGGTTCCATTCCTGCTTCATTTGGGAATCTAAGCTCGCTGACTACACTTTATTTGTTGGGAAACTATATTTCTGGTCCTATTCCTCATGAGATAGGGAGTCTAAAATCTCTTATACTTCTAGAAATTTCCAAAAATCGACTCCATGGTTCCATTCCTCCTTCATTTGGGAATCTAACCTCACTTGAAATACTTTATTTATCGGAAAACAATATTTCTGGTCCTATTCCTCATGAAATAGGGAATCTAAAGTCTCTTGTGCATATACAAAGTTTTGAAAATCAACTCGAGGGTTCCATTCCGGCTTCATTTGGGAACCTAAGCTCCCTTACTGCACTTTATTTGTGGAGAAACAATATTTATGGTCCTATTCCTCATGAGATTGGGAATCTAAAGTCTCTTGTAGATCTAGAGATTTCTGAAAATCAACTTCATGGTTCCATTCCTACTTCATTTGGGAATCTGAGCTCAATCAAATCACTTTTTTTAGATGAAAACAGACTTTCTGGTCCTATTCCACATGAGATGGGGAATTTGAAGCCACTTGTAGATCTATATATTTCCAAAAATCAACTTGACGGTTCAATTCCTCCATCGTTTGGAAATCTGAGCTTGCTCATTGCACTTCATTTGCAAGACAATGTACTTTCCGGACATATTCCTCATGAGCTGGGGAATTTAAAATCTCTTTTGAATCTACAGTTGCACAACAACACACTTTCAGGATATTTGCCAAGTAATACGTTCCAAGGTGGAAAGATTCAAAATATTAGTTTGTCTGACAATGAGTTTATTGGTCCAATCCCAAAAAGTCTTAGAAATTGCTCCGATTTAGTTAGAGTTTGGTTTGATGGAAACTTGCTAACCGGAGATATTTCTGAAAGTTTTGGCATACATCCAAAGTTGAATTATATAAACCTTGCGAGGAACTATTTTCATGGGGTGTTGACTCACAAATGGGGTAGGTTCAAGGAATTAGGAACCCTCATCATCTCTCAAAACAAGATCACGAGTACAATTCCACAAGACCTTGGTGATTCAATTATGCTACGACGTATTGATCTCTCTTCCAATCTGTTGGTCGGCAACATTCCCAAGGAATTGGGAAATTATAAAGATATGTTGTACATGGATCTCAGCAACAACCAGCTTTCTGGCCCAATACCAGAAGAGATAGGATTGCTGACTAAGCTTTTAGAACTCGACATTTCAAGTAATAAAATGAGTGGAATGATTCCATCAATTCTTGCAAATTGTGAGGAACTTGATTCACTAAACTTGAGCCACAATGATTTGAACCATGAAGTTCCACTCCCGATATTAAAGCTAAGACATTTGAGGAAGCTTGATCTAAGCCATAATTTGCTTGTCGGGGAGATATCATCTAATTTCCATAGTCTGCAAAGTATAGAAGCTCTTAATCTATCCCACAATCAGTTTTCTGGAACAATTCCTTTGGATTTTTCTGGTATGCGTAGCTTAAATTTTGTAGACGTCTCCTACAACAACTTAGAGGGTCCTATCCCCAAATCCAATGTCTTTCATAATGCTTCAATGCTACAAGGGAATAAAGGTTTATGTGGTGACATTGTTGGATTTAAACGTTGTACAAAGAAAGTGAGAAACAAAAAACTCAGATCTCTAGTGATTGCCTTTATTATTATAGGCGCAATTGTATTTCTAAGTACATGCATAGGGCTTGTGATCTTTTATAAAAAGAGAAACAAAATCCATGAACCTGAACCATTCCAAGAAGAGCACCAAAGTTTATTTTGCATTACCAATTTTGATGGGAAATCATTATATGACGAGATCATGATTGCAACAAACAATTTTGATGTCGAGTTTTTCATTGGAGAAGGAACACATGGTACCGTTTACAAGGCGATTCTAGAATCAGATACGATAGTAGCCGTAAAGAAACTTAACTCACAATTCCAGAATTCTAATGATAGAAGCTTTGTCAATGAGGTGACGACATTAATAAATATAAAGCATCGTAACGTTGTGAAGCTTTATGGGTTTTGCTCACATGCCCGTCACTCATTTTTGATTTATGCTTACCTTGAACGGGGTAGTTTGAAAGCAGTGCTAGATGAAGAAAATGAAGCAGTGAGATTGGATTGGAGTAAGAGGTTAAACATTGTCAAAGGAATCGCAGATGCTTTGTCTTACATGCATCATGATTGTTCACCCCCAATTGTTCATCGTGACCTATCAAGCAAAAATATTTTGCTAGATGCGGACTATGAGGCTCATGTTTCAGACTTCGGCACTGCCAAATTTCTAAACCTTGACTCTTCAAATTGGAGTGAGCTTGCGGGAACATATGGATATATTGCACCAGGTAATGTTTCTTACTAGAAAATAGTTCAAACTTGATATTAATCTAATGTTTAATGCGTCCTCATTTTATTTTCTTTTAACTTGCTCAACTTATATTTTTCATTGTAGAGTTTGCTTACACGATGAGAGTAACTGAAAAATGCGACGTGTATAGCTTTGGGGTTTTGACACTTGAAGTGATCAAAGGACAACATTCTCCTGATCTTATTGCAGTTTTGTTGTCTCCCTTCTCTGAAAAAGTGGATTCGAAGGATTTGATGGATCACCGTATCGCACCCCCTCCATTACATACTAAGAAGATATTGGAATCCGTGATTATGGTCGCGATAGAATGCCTACAAACCATTCCAAAAATAAGGCCAACAATGTATCAAGTCTCCACGCGCCTATCTGCCCTTGCTCTACCAATGATCACAAGCAGTTCTAACACTCGTCGGGAAACATTCTCTCACTAGGTAATCTTTTGATTTCACCTTATCATCATATGTTTGGTATTTGTGAGATGTGGTTTCATGTTGTGAGTTTGTTACTTATCGTTGTTTTTGGTGTGCTTTAAATATATTGGGATGCAACTACATATATAGGATAAAGTTTTCGACAACATTGATGCTACGATTTTCTTATCGATTTTGGCAGCAACCGTATACTTACTTCATTGTTTCTTTAACTTTTAGCTAAATTCTTCAAGCTTCTTCACCATGAATTGGAATATTGCAGGGAGATGATGATTGAAGCATCAAGAAAGCAAGTTTCAATGATTATGAGTAGCCGAACAACTCCCGTGATCAGAAAACCTATGTGTAATTTCGTTTTAATTGATTTTCTTTGTTTTCTTTTGGTTGTCTATGTAAAAGTATAAATATCTTGTTTGGAACAGTATGTGACAAGTAATGTTGGTATTAGAAGATTGGAATTTTAAAATATATATATATTATCGAAATGTGTCTAGTTATTGGGATCGAATGTCGTTACCGAGATAGTCCATTTAACGCACAATTGTTTAGTCCGAGTCGAGTAAACCCTTAGTTTTGACAATCTCTTTCAATGCTCTGATGCTTCCACAAACAAGAAGGCTAATATTGAAATAAGTTACGCATAGCATGACAAGTAATTAATAGATTCATTGTTGATTTGGGAAAATAATCGAAGAACCATAGATACGTTGAAATCATGGAAGTTGAACTACAATAAACCTGAAATAAGAAGTTATGGTTGATTCATTATCCTTTCGCTAGGAAGGTTATTGATAATATCTATGAGTATATGTGTAACCACACTAAATTACTCTCTAAAAATGATTTGATTCACACTCCCTAAATTCGCAAACAAGCCATTTAGGTTTCAAATGTGGCGGTTAGGGTTAAAAATCGTACATATGAGGTAATTAGGGTTCAAAATGAGGCACGAGGTTTTAAATGAGGCGGCTAGGTTTTGGAATCACAACCAAATCGGGTCATGGCAATGGCATCGAGGTTTCAACCTCGGCGTATGGTTTATGTCGTGCTTTAATACCATGTACAAAAGAAAAGAAACTAATTTACGTTTTTTTAATCCGAGAATGTGTGCACATGTTTTATATTACCTAAATGATACAACTTCACATAAGAACTAAAAGAGTACTAAAAAGACAAACCCTAAATACATACTTATAGCTAACATGTATTCATTCCAATCACTAATGTTTCTCTATTTTAAACATAACCCAGCCATACCATTCCTCTAAGGATCGAAACAAGGAGAGAAATCCGTCATCACACACGAAATCACGATAAGAATATCCATTCATATAAAAAAAAATTAACAATCCATATCAAGAATCATAACAAGACGAGCCGTGAAGCAACTAGAAAGCAATTCGTTTGAACCACAATGACTTCTTGGCAAGATGTGAGAGAAAGGTTATGTAAATCGAGTTTTTGTCCTTAACTCCAACATGGTTCACCAGAATCGCTCTTTATCAAGAATAATAATTCAAATTTTGAATACGGCAAAGATAAGAAGATGAAAACAAAATTTGTCTATGTGGTCTAAATTTAGAACCCGGGTACGCAATTATATGGTGTAAAGGGATTCCGATAGCCAAATTTGCTTTGAAAGGTAATAACTTCTATTAAACAACTTGGTAGCTCTCGGTTACCAGTTGAATCCTCTGAGAAAACTTAGGAGCAGCTCCACCTTTTAACGGCACAATATTAGCGACCTACAAACATTTCTCATTCAGTTAGTTAAGATACAAGTTTCGGGTGACTGTTTCAACAAAATATTTAGCATGAGGGGAAAAATCAAAGGAACACAAATTGATGGCAACCATCTTAGAAGAGATTGTTTTTAGAACACATAAAAGTTTCAGGTCATGTTTGGCAATCATATTGAAACGCTACTTAGACTACCGTTTCAATAAAATCTAAGAGCTTTTTGTCACTTTTTTATAATAATGCCCTTTGTTATTTAGAGTTGGGTTCCGGTGAGAAGTTGAGGTTAACGTGAGAAGTGGTTATCCACTGGATGAGAAATGGAATCACATTAGGATGAGATGCACCAGATCAAAAGTGATCACGGTTCAGATCCACTTCTTACACTTCTCACGTTAACCTCAACTTATCACACGATCAATCGTCTGGTTATTTATTATTAACTAATACATATTTTTCCATATAATATCATTAATAATATTATTTTTGAAAAATTAATAATAAATCTTTAATTATTAATTAATATATTTTTGGTAACAGTATTAATAAAATATTTAATTATTAATTAATGTATGTTTTAAAAGAGTTACTTTAATTAGTATATTTTTGAAAAATTATTAAATAAACATTTTTAAAGTTAACAAACACGAATTTTTTTATTCATATTTTTTTTGGAAGGGTATCCGAGGACATTGCCTCGACTAATCCCGGCAAGGTGAGGCAATTGCCCCAGCTGCTAAAGCGTGCAGCCCTGAGTTTATCCCCAGTGGCCACAAGTTGGAAGCACTTGGATTCGAACTTGGGGTAGATGGGTTACTAGCCACATCCCCACAAGCCTTAACCAGTATGCCACAAGCCTTGTGGTTAACTGTTATTCAGAATCATCAATTAACTGTTATTCAGAATCATCAATTAATGCAACAAATTTTCTAAAATCTATATTTAGTTATTGAAAATCATCAATTAGAGTTGACACTTGTTTCTTTTGCTTTGATTTTAGTCGATTACAAATCGCTATATACTAAAAATGGGCAGGGAATAGTTATGAAAGGTGGCATTGCACACATCATCCCTCTTAAAGATTCTTAATTTCAAACCGTAGGAAGAGGGAGTTGCCACCAAAACCTAGAAATAAGTATAAAATCAGTTCAACCTACAACCATAAAGAACTTTGTCTTCAAGCTTGAGTAATCACTAAATGATCCCTCAGTTGGAAGGTCCCTACTTTTTTTAGTTATTTCTGGTTCAAATGGTAAGCTAAAATATAAAATTGAAGCAAAACTTCGTAGTTAAGTCTATGCAAAAAAGATCTGCGTCCACCTTTGGTGGTAGATGGGAGCTTGTGATTGTAGGGTGGGGAACATTGTAAATTGTTGGTATTACAAATGTTGAGAATTAAACCATAAGTGGAGGAGATTTGGGGGAAGAATGAATACCTTCATGTTGCTGAAAGTGCTTGTTGCCGAGAAGCCCACCGAAATAGGGAAGAAGGCCGACGTATCAGCCGGAGGAACAACAAACTCCATCGAGCCACTACAAAGATTTCCATCACAACGTTTTATATATGTATAGAGAGAGGCTCCGTAAAATGCAAACCTTGCATTTGTTGCACACCTTACAAACCACAGTGTGCATATGTGAACAACCTGTGTGCATATGTGAACAATGTGCATATACATATGCATATGCATACGTGCAAGAATATACATATAACGGACATACATTCATATGGGATAAGCTTATGATGGAATATTTGTATTTGGTATCGTACTTGATTATTTTTTATTATCAGGCTGAAAAGGCAATTGTAGATATGGAAAAGAAATGTGAAGAAAAGCTTTCAAAATGCAAAGAGGAATCAAAACAGCAACTGATGCAGATAGAGAGAGAGAGAACACACTGATTTGGTATGTATGGGAAGTAGGATTCACTTAAGCACGAAAACTATTGTTAGTGTAGGCGAAGGATCGTGTGAGAAGTTGAGGTTACCGTGAGAAGTGGATTTGAACCGTTAGATCACTTTTAATCAAATGCCCTCCCATGAATTGCGCTTTAGAAGGGAATTGATCCGGTGCATCTCGGTACATCTTATCTTGGTGCATCTCATCCTAATATGCATCCATTTCTCATCCAACGGTTGATAACCACATCTCACATTAACCTCAACTTCTCACCAGAACCCAATCATGTTAGTGTGTTGGTTGAAAATATAAAACTTGTTTATACAAACTTATTAATTGACATTTTGGCGAAGGATCGTATGAGAAGTTGAGGTTAGAGTGAGAAGCGTGAGAAGTGGATTCCCTCCCATGAATTGCGCCTTAGAAGGGAATTGATCCGGTGCATCTCATCCTAATATGCGTCAATTTCTCATCCTAACAGTTGATAACCTCTTCTCACGCTTCTCAAGTTAACCTCAACTTCTCACCGGAAGCCAACCCTTGACATTGTATATGCTTAAAGTAGAGTACTAATAATTAAACCTTGTTTGTGCTGATTCTATAGGTTAATAGATTACGGGAGGAGCATGATAAGAAGGAAGAAAATCTAAAATCTAATCATTGTGAAGAGTTAAAAAGGGTGCAACTCCAGGCTGAGTATGAACTTAAAGAGGTAAAATCCTTATCTGTGGCTGAAATCTGAATCCAAATTGCTAACTTGAGTAACGTCACACTTTCTTTAGAAAGCAAAGTTACTCAAGAATCAACATGAAGCTGAGTTAAAGGAATTGAGATCTCAACATGAAGAGGAGTGTAGGCATCTTGAAGAGGAGCTGAATATCCAGAAGAACAGGGTATGAATAGTTCTTCTTCGCTATGATTTTCAAAGGTTACTTCTACCTCTTTGTTTTCTTTACTTTATTACAGGAGGAGAGGCAGAAGGCTTTGTTGCAGTTGCAATGGAAAGTAATCAGCGATGAGCCCCAAGAAGACCAAGAAGTGACCTCAAAAAAGGTCTGTATAGAAATATAGACAAAATATTAAACAACATCAGCGATGTATTAAAAATCTACACCATGCATACTTGCAACTAAGGGTCTGTTTATGATCTGCTGACCCGCCTCTTACTGGGTAAGAGGTTCTTACCCAATAAGAAGGGATGCTGTTTAACAACACACTCGGACCCACATATATGCTGACCGAGATGCAGGTAGCTTTACTCATACTGCACTCTTACTCGGTTAGCCCTAACCCAATTTTTATCGGTAAACAGTTACTAAATGAGCACACCACACATGTACAATAGACAACCTATCTCACTGCAATCATGTTTTGTTCCAATTAATTTGTGAGCTAACAAACACACACACACACTGAAAAGACCATAAGAATTGTAATTATTAAATTGTGACCTACATCATGTTGTGTAATGCAACTATATTTCCAGTAGGCTTTGTGAGAGCTTGCCTAACTATGGAATTGTTAAAAGAAACTTAGGGGCCGTTTAGCAAGCACTTACTAGGTAAGCGTCACCACTCTCATTTACCTTATGGGTTAACATTCTCGGCCATCAAACATTTACCTTATGGGTTAACATTCTCGGCCATCAAAATGCATTGATGGTAAGTTATTATAACCACCGGGTAAGAGTCATCACCCTCACTCACTGGGTAAGACTCTCGATCTTGCCTTCCCTCTTACCGGGTAAGATTCTCGGTCCTTGTTATGTTTACCCGGTAAGGTAATTGAACCGGTAAGCACTTATAGCCCCTTAGTGCAACTTCTAAGATCAGCCTTGGAATGAGTACTTCCATACTATTCAATCAATTATCGAGTTCTTTTATTGCAGAACTACACTACATCAAGTAAGTTGAGAAATCCTGATGATGCCAAAAGAAGCAGTCATACTCTGGTCAGAAGAGAAGATGGGAAAATGGTGATATAGGAAGTCCATGTCATCTACTACAATTTTTTTTATATCAATATGCATATTATTCTTATTCTTATGATCTATATTCTCTTTTTATTGTTTGTAGGATTTGCCTTACATTAATGCAACACAATCACCAGTCTCAAACATGTTGAAAAAACCAGAGATAGCAAAAACAGGAAGTGTTGTTAGCATTCCCAAGCATAGTAAAAAGGTGAAATACTCGCATCTACATCTACTTGTAATAAATCTTGCATACCATTCTAGAGTGTAGTTTGGTTATTTCTTGTTTACTAAATCTCAAGGGCTCATTGAGTTATTTCTTCAATGTCCAGTCTAGACGAGTTACACCTCAAGGACTTCAATGTCCCACATTGCATATTCGCTAGTGGCCCCCCACGGCCTAACGCATATAACCATGCGTCCCCATAGTCCACTCCTCGTGCACAAAGAGATAGACCATCAAATAAATACTGACTTACATGCATATGGATCCAATGCAACACAATCTACAAAACATGCTCAACCCGGAATGACTAAAACACCCAAGCATGTAAATATCAATAATTAGCAATAAAATGCAATATGGTGCAATAAAAGCAAACCATAAATAAGACTCCACATCGAGCCATTAAAACCGGACAAATGTCCCCAAGACTTCCTCAAAGTCAAAACCGAGCAAATGCTCAAAACCCATTAGACCCATAAATAACGGTTCTCAAAATATAAACGTATTAAACGTCGTTTTGGTAAACGTATACCATAAAATCCTCACGACTCAAAACTCATCACGGATTAATAATAATGAATTTTCCCAAAATGAATTTATACTCTTTTAATTCTCAAAATGACCCATGACACTAAAATGTGCATTTTCCCAAATGGTTTATAGAATCAAGTACATCAATATGATTAAACCATTAAATAAACTTCATTTTGAACAATAAATCTTTTAAGAACATATTTATGATTTCTACACATCAAAATATCCAAAAACCCAAAATATGGGTGTTTTACAACATTTATGAAGATAAATACTTCAAAAGAGTTAGACTCATCAAATAACTCAACAATTGATAATTTCAAGTAAAACACACAAACATTTGGAAAATAACATTTTTGGCATGTACAAAGTTTTCACAAATCAACTTGAACTCACCCTGCTAGATTTAGGCTAAATCTAGATTTTTCCCCAACGTAAGCTCATTTGAAGAACTTGAATCCTCAAGCCAAAACATTCCAAAAAACCTAGATCCATAAGTTTCCAACCATCAATAACCACATTTAACCATTTAGAATTGTTCCCCAACATCAACCATCAAAATCACCATTTATACCCAAAACCCCAATTTGTCATAACTTTTCTCAAAATAATCCAAACCAAAAATGGAGGAACAAAACACTAGGAGATCATCAATGGAACATTTATAACTCATAATGAAGCTTGTAAATGGAGGAAATGAACTTACCACTTGGGTTTTGATGAAAACCTAGAAACCCTAATTTTCTTGAAGATGGAGGTGATGATGAGGAACTCTTGATCTTTGCTTCCACTCCACCACCAAATACCCTTGGATATTTCCAAAACTAACACTCTATCCTCAAAAAGCTCTCAAAGACGAAACCATGGTAATTTGAATCGCCAAAAACGGAGTAGAAATGAGAGAGATGTGACCAAATGAAGAAAAATCGGATTTTATGCACTGCAGCCGCCCGCGAGAGTGACATGCGAAAGTGACAGTGTCACTTTAGCATGTCACTTTCGCCCAAAATGTACCGAGGGCCATACTTCTTCTGCGACAGTGACATGCTAAAGTGTCAGTGTCACTCTCGCATGTCACTTTAGCCCAGAAGGTACCGAACACTGTTTTGGCCGTAACTTCTTCGTTTTAGCTTCGTTTTCGCTCCGGAAAGGTCCGTTGGATTCGTGTTTGAGTTCTACATCCCAAAAGTCTATAAAATCCAAAATCCTATTTCTTCTATTTCTCTTGAAAGATCGATTTCCATACCGATTTGAAATTACACTTACCCGAAAATTACGGGTGTTACATCCACACACCAAACTACTTTACAAAAGAAAGTCATCCACTTTTGATTAAATATTCCAAAGAAAGACATGCACTTTAAGTAAATGTTCCACACAACTTTCCCTAAATTCTTCAACTATTGGTTTTAAATAATGAGCACAACTAATCTTGAGATATGTTACACCAAAGTTTTCACATTAAATATTGAACCATGACATAAATATATCATAATAATTTGCATCAAACTAAGGGGTCGTTTACAAAACACTTGCCCGGATAAGTGATTACCAAGTCATATTAGCTTACCAGATGAATATGGCAAGGACCAAGAATCTTACCCGATAAGAGCGGAAGCAAGAGTCGAGAGTCTTACCCGTCAAAAAACAACACTAAGAACCTCTTCCTTTGTAATAAACGACCCTACTTATTACTATTACCTAAAAGAATCACCAAGACTTCCAAATTAAGACAAAGTATTCCACACACCAAACTACTTTACAAAAGAAAGTCATCCACTTTGATTAAATATTCCAAAGAAAGCCATGCACTTTAAGTAAATGTTCCACAAAACTTTCCCTAAATTCTTCAACTATTGGTTTTAAATAATGAGCACAAGAGATATGTTACACCAAAGTTTTCACATTAAATATTGAACCATGACATAACTATATCATAATAATTTGCATCAAACTAAGGGGTCGTTTACAAAACGCTTGTCCGAGTAAGTGATTACCAAATCATATTAGCTTATCAGATGAATATGGCAAGGACCAAAAATCTTACCCGGTAAGAGCGAAAGCAAGGATATCGAGAGTCTTACACGTCAAAAAACAACACTAAGAACCTCTTCCTTTGTAATAAACGACCCTACTTATTACTATTACCTAAAAGAATCACCAAGACTTCCAAATTAAGACAAAGTATTCCACACACCAAACTACTTTACAAAAGAAAGTCATCCACTTTGATTAAATATTCCAAAGAAAGACATGCACTTTGAGTAAATGTTCCACACAACTTTTCCTAAATTCTTCAACTATTGGTTTTAAATAATGAGCACAACTAATCTTGAGATATGTTACACCAAAGTTTTCACATTAAATATTGAACCATGACATAAATATATCATAATAATTTGCATCAAACTAAGGGGTCAAGTGATTACCAAGTCATATTAGCTTACCAGATGAATATGGCAAGGACCAAGAATCTTACCCGGTAAGAGCGGAAGTGTAACACCCTCGAATTTGGAACGAGCAACTAACTTTAAAATTCAATCAAATAACCAAAATAGATATAAACGCTTCTACAATTCAATCCTTAAAATACCTTGGAATTTAAAACATTATAATTTCCCAATAGAATAACTTAAACGGGTGTTACTTAACGCCACACAAGTTGCTAGTCCAAATAATGGCGGAAGACTTCACTAATCAAGTCACCTCTCGTGCACTCTACTAGCACTCGCCTCTTCACAATGTAGCTAGAGCTACCCCAACCTGAGTCTGTTGCACATGCCGACAAATAAAAAGGGTTACGCTAACGCCTAGTGAGTTCAAGCATTTTATCATGACTATATAAAATCATAAATCGGAAGATAGTAGTTTTAGTCATGATTTGAATAAATCTTTAAACGAGATTTGGCGACAAAGATTATCATGAGCAAATCATTTGATAAATCAATAGCTTCAACTTAAATAAATGATTTTCTAGAAGGGTTTGTATAAAAGACATCGACAACTCATTTTCCAAACGCATACAGTTTCTGAGAGGAAAGCTTCCAATGAAAATCGTTTCTCTGCAAAGGACTCAAATCCAAAACTCACATCAAGAGTTAATTAATAATAATTTCTCAAATAATCGCCACTGCGAATAAAACTCCAGTAGTAAAAACATCCAATAAGAATGTAACATAAATCTGTCCATAAATCATGGAAAACAAACCATATGCATGTAATATAACCTCAACAATGCGAATAGATAAAATACCCGAAATCAACACCCTTCGGTGACGGGGGAGACCCGATCTCATCGAGTGTGGCAAACACATAAATTAAACCACGATTAAATAAATGTAGGTAAGCTTCTTGGATGTGGAAAACGGATGACATCAACCATACTAGGTCTTTAGTCAATCCTTGGCATCAATCATGCTAGATCTTTAGCCCATCTTAGACATCAACCATACTAGGTCTTTAGTCCATCTCAGACATCAACCATACTAGGTCTTTAGTCCGTCTTTGGCATCAACCATACTAGGTCTTTAGCCCCTCTTAGACATCAACCATACTAGGTCTTTAGTCCAAGCCCTCAAGTTCAACCATACTAGGTCTTTACCTTGGAAAACCCATCATCCAAAACAAGCTTACTTAACTTAAAATTCATACATGACCTAAAAAGAATAACTAATGCATTCAAATCATGTAAACTCCAAATATGATGCAATTCATGCAACTCAAACCCCAAGCCCACGTCGAGCTTATAATAAAATCGGGCGAATGCCCTCGAGACTCAGCCGAGTCCAAAACCGAGCTCTCTGCTCAAAAGATCTAATGATCATTTATCAATATCAATCCATGCCAATGAAATGCATCCAACTCACATCATGTAACACACGCTCCGAGGCATGATAATCTCACAACCCCTTCATTGCCACCTTCCCAATGAAGTCAACTCATATATGCATCTATATGTATACGTATATGCAATTCTTTCATAACTCAACAATGCTTATAATTCACCGAGGTTCATTAGTCCCAAAGGTACTAAGAACACGTAAACATCAAACGGTCTTCACACGTAAGACCAACACTCAAACCGACACATATTCAAATAAAATGCACTTAAGCATATAACACATCCAAGACTCCACCTCAAGTATCTAAAACTGGCAAACACTCAAAAGACTCATAACACTAAAAGTGCATCTTCCCAAATGGTTTATAGAAATCATTTTCACTAACATGATTAAACCATCAAATAAACTTCATTTTGAGCAATCAATCTTTTAAAGACAATTGTGGTTTCTAACCATCCAAATATTCAAAAGCCCCAAATATGGGTGTTTTACACATTTATGATGATAAAAACTTCAAATAGAGTTAAACCATTCAAATAACTCAACCACGTATATTTTCAAGTAAAACACACAAATATTTGGAAAACACTCATTTTGGCATGTACAAAGTTTTCGCAAAGTAACTTGAACTCACCTTTGCTAGATTTAGCTAAATCTAGGTTTTTACCAAACGTATGCTCCTTTGAAGAAGTCCGTATCTTCAAGTCCCAATCTTCCAAAACCTCAATCATCAAGTGAATCCACCAACCAAACACTTCTAGTGTTACCAAAGTGAGCTTCAATCTTCATTTCATCCAAAGAAAGGAAAAGGTTTATATGAGGGTTGGGTAAAACCCTAGAAAGTGTAGAAATCTTACCAAAACGAAAGTGAGAAGAAGGGTTCTAACCTCCATCCAAATTCCTCGTTAAAAACTGAAAGAGAAGCTTTGGTTTGTAAGATTTATGGCTTCAAGAGCTCCAAAAACGATTTAGAGGGTTAGGGTTTCGGTTTGGAAGAGAAAGAGGTGAAATGGGAGAAGTGAGAAGTGATTTGGGGTTGAAAGGGGTTTTAATCGGATTCAGCACCCCGACCGCGACAATGACACCGCGACAATGACCTGGTCATTCTCGCGTGTCATTGTCGCTCCCCATGTGCATGTTTCTGTTTGATTTGCTCAGATCGTCACCCATTGCGACATGTCATTGTCGCTGGTCATTGTCGCGACCCGCGTACCAAGCCCCGGAACTCGACTTTTTCAACGCCAAAACTCCCGATACTCTTAGAGACTTTACGTAATGTCTTCCAATCATAAATCCCACCATTTTCAAGATGCAAAACATTTGGGTGGTATTTATTTACCGAAATTACGGGTGTTACAGGAAGCAAGGACCGAGAGTCTTACCCTTACCTGGTAAGTGAGTGCAACGACTCTTACCATGGTTAGCGCTTACCGGCTAAATTGTAGCATACAATGCCATTTTGGTGGACTAAAATCTTACCCCCGGGAAGTAGGTGATAGTGTTGAATTTTACCGGTAAGCACTTACCCGGATAAGTGATTAGGTAAACGGCCCCTAAAACCAACTTTTCTTTTATTGTTATTATAGCTTATCAACCTTCCATACATCTTGTTTATTTGATCCGATGTCGGAACTTATCATGTTTTTTAAAATGGAGATTTTAAAATTTGATATCTTGAAATAGAAAACAAAAGCATGGTTGAATCCCTTTTGATGCAATTTACCCAATTTGTAATCAACATTCATGCAAGTTTGAGTTTATTCTAGACGTGTGTTATACTAATGGTTTTGAATTAGATGCAATAAAAAGAATAAGGGGAACATTTTAGTTAGCTAGTCAACAAATTTAAAATTTATATAAATATAGGGATTTTATGTTATATGTAACGTCCCAAATTTTTTTTTCTTAAAACATATTAATATATAAAACATCCATATAAACAAACCGCAAGTCTAATTGTTCAACGCAACGAAAGGTTTTCAGTTAATAGATAACAAAATAAAACTTGTCTAAGTCTTGAATCATCCTTCATCACGCCTTTATTCCAACGCCAACCCGGTTCTATATCTTCTCTTTCCCCTTGCTACTATTCCCGATTGAGTGACGACCTGGTTGCATTGTTATTTTGAAAAGGAGTTGGGTGAGCCTAAGGCCCAGTGAATTCACGGTTTTATGCATGATAATAATATCAATAACAATTTTCACAAAGCATCATAGTTTAACATGCATACGGTAAAACAATATAATTCACAAAGCTATCGGCATCATGGAAGGTGCCTGGCTCACACAGCTTTGCCTGGCGGACTCACACAGCATGTCCGCGCTTACGGCTTTAGACAAGCTCACACAGCATGCTCGTCTTACCATAGTACACCTCCATTGCCAAACAAATTTTCACATATATATCATAAAACATGTCATGATTTATTGCATAAACGACATAATAAAATTCTCGAGAACATTTAGCAATTTTATAAAAGTATGCAACCGTTTAAAAATCACGTTAACTCACAGTACTCGTGGTAGCGCAAACTGTTCTTGAAATTCCTCACGTCTTCCCTACAAATTTACGATCACATTTTTAACTCTAATAATAAAATTCGACACCCCTAGAAGTGATAGAATGGTCTTTGACACTATCTAATTTTAACGACCCATAACCGACATTCTTCGTTTCGACGTTGCTTCAACTTATTCCTCCATATACTTCTATATCTCTTTCTATATATATATATATATATACATACATGTCTATATATATATATTTACATGTACATATTTATACATATTTATTTGCACACATAAGTATATATACATATTTACATGCATATATATATATATATGTGTGTGTGTGTGTGTGTGTGTGTGTGCTACCTGCTATGCATGCATACAATGTAAACATATATATGTAGGTATATATATGTTAACTATATCTCCAACTATCCTCTGCATGCAAGAACATATATAAATACTTATTCAACATTTTATCATAATTCGTATTTCATCTTCTGTTTCGATTCCATCAAGAAGTCTCTATTGTTTCCTTTTCATTTTGTTTCCTCTCCTAAAACAGTGATCACGTAATATATAATGACAAATATTTGTCTAAGAAGCCTCGAAACCGAACAAGTTCTCAACCTTTCAGTAAGTTCTAACACTTGGTATCAAAATGAGGGTCACCGTTTGGCAATCCTGGCATCACAGTGATTACCGTTGTGACAACCGATAGGGTGCTAGCGATGACCGTTGGCCATCGTTACCCTATTGGAACCTACCCGAACGAAACGATAAAACAACATTCCGAGGAGAGAGGTACGAAACGCTTACCAATTGGTGCCGAACTAGTAGTCGACTTTCTTTTCGACCGTTCACCGTCGCCCTTGCTCGCACTAGTTCTCTTTATTAACACTTTTACCTCAGAGCACAAACTCCTCATCCTTTTTATACTATGTTACTGACCGTTCCAAAGCAAATGATAAGGCTAAGTGTTAAATGGTGTATTAATTAGTGTGTTAAATGGTGGGAAGTTCACCAACGATTTGGTGGTATGGAAATGAATTGCAACTTACATTCCACCCCTTTTAGTTTCTTTGTTGTTACCCAACAAGCCCCTTCTAAATTGGTTAATATACATATATATTATATTATCTCTTTTTTTTTAGTTATTACAAACTTCCCCCCTTAACAAAATTTCGTCCTCGAAATTTGCTCTACACAAATAAATTAGGGTATTTCAATCTCATCTCCTTCTCGGGTGCCCAAGTTGCTTCCGGTTCCTCAACGTAACTCAAAGTTTTGTCCACCTTCACATCCTTAAGAGGTACCTCAACACTCTCATCGGCCAAACAATTCCTTAGATTTGACATGTGGAACGTGTTATGAATGCCTTGAAGTTCTCCAGGAAGCTCCAACTTATAGGCAACCTCACCTACTCTTCTAGTTATCTTGTAAGGGCCAATATAACGAGGACCTAGCTTTCCTCTCTTTCCAAAATGAACCACACCTTTCCATGGTGAGATCTTGAGCATAACCTTGTTCTACGGATCTTACTGTTCCCGATTTCAATCGGTTCTCCTACGTAAGTCGACCTCTCATCTATACTGATGTCCCCCAAAGGACCAGCCACCTCGGCATCTGACAAACACCCTCTTTTTTTTCCGAGACATGAAGTGTCGGAGAAACATTCTTTAATTCCTCTGCCAGTCTTACTTGTATGCCGTTGCTCTAACTCGCTCACTAATGACAAAAGTCAACTTCTTATCGTCTGCATCTCTTGGAAGGTCGCCATCATCTCACTTCCCACCTCGGCTCTCCACAAAAGAGACGTGCATCACACTATGAATTTCTTCTCAAACTTCAAGGCTCAAAGTCTTATGTTTTTCAATCCAACCACTCACTTCTACTCGGTTGCCTCAGACCGTTCAGATGGGAAACATAACCGCACCCCATACTTTGAAACCACCCTCGGCGAGACACCACTTGTTGTATCGTGCCCTCTTGCACTACTTACTTGTACCCTCTTTGATCACTATACACGCTTAAAACTACCTGATAAAACCAAGGCCAACCGCGCCTCCATTTGCTCGCCTCTTCCATGCCGCCCCCACTGTGCAACCCGACTCCCCACATTACAACCTCATCACAAGCATATGAAATCAACATTTACGTATGAATGAACGTATAAACAACTTGCATGCATTTGTAAACATTTACATATCATGTACAATAAAACCTTTCAAAACGTTTAAACATGTCATCATACTCATAACCATAATCAGTTAAGAAACCTTTACTAAAACGTTTAATCATGTCAGCATGCTCAAACCAAATTCAGATACGAAAACTTTAGAAAAACATTTCAGTTGCGTCAAAAGGGTTTAGGGAACTCACGGTTTTAAACACGTCTAAACAAGGTCTCTCGTACATTTATACTTCCTTAAGAGAAAGAACTTGGCGGAAATTCCCGCCACAACAACGAGAATCTTCCACCAGAAAAACTCACTCACTGACAACTTGGCACAAGGCCAACTTTGTACATCCCGACAAGTTCGCACCCAGGAGTTCCCTCCTCGGTATACCTGAAATTTCTAGGTTATTTCTTCCAACCAACATTCGTCTATGCAGATCATACTCCTTTCCCGAATCACATCGGCTACAACTCGACAACTAATTCGTACGTTCTCACCACTTCATCATTTCACACTTAACGTGTCTAATAGTAGGAAACCTCTATAAGTCCTTATTTGAGTACTCACCTATCCGAATTGCACTTATCCTGCAGGCTCATCAATTTCTCGTTGCTTGCCACAAGCGTCCAGTCATATAACATAACTTCGGTTACTCCCACTCAACTAGGAGGGGTAACCACGAACACATCCTACTATTCTCAATAGCTTACACTAAACGATCAATTCATTTAAACGTTTCTCACAAGGTCACTAATTTCTCTCATTCAGTTGTCTTATCCACTTCTTTCCTACACAAAATCATACACAACTTCCTTCCTCAATACTCTTTCCAAAAGTTCGCACACTTAGCAAGGACAATCTACACAACACTGCGCATATCGGCATTACTGTCAAGTTTACTACTTTCGATTTACTTACTTATTCCGACATACTGCCTTCACCTCCCCACGTTAGCGTGGAGCACTGTCCACCAACATTACTCGCCCCTCTATTCCGACAATTCTCAAGCTACAAATGTTGTCTCGTTACTATACATAACCAAACGGTTGCACTAAAATTCTAACTTAAGGCTTTCGACTAAAAACACCTCGAACTGACACCAGAGCTCGACGTCACTATACATTCTTTAAACTCCAACCTTTACTTTCTCATACAATTCGTTCACACATAAGCAACATCTCACATTCTTTAAGGATTTCACATCTATTCACCACATTTGACTAATACGTCCATCATCTTCTTTAAACTTCCAATGATCCAAAAAATATACTTACTTAGTGACTCCCACAACTAAAAAAAATACTTGGTTTCTCATTTGGGTAACCACCCACTATCGCTCTGACATTCTACACGTGCACTTACAAACCACGTACTCTAACAGTTTGATTAACAAATCGAACACTTCCACCGAAATCTTTGACAAGGCTTCCCCTTTATAACATCACATTACTACAACACTGACTGACACATTTAACTTGGCAATTATTGCCACTACATAACTGTACATTCCTCCCTCATAACATCTTATTGCAGACCAGTTCCCTCATGGTCATTCGTACACAATTCAAACTTACCTTTGTGTTCTCCCGCATAAATAACCGAGTCTATCTCGCTGCTTGCCTCTCCCCAACTCTAGCTGAACCACAACACACGAGTTACTGATTAACTCCAACATACTCATTTCTTGCTAGCTATATGTAATTCCAAACCATTACATTGGCAGGGCACAGTTTCTCACAGATCGACATAATTTATACCCTCACTTAGTTTGTTCTAAATACTTCATTCTTTATGAACCATTCATCTCATAAGTAAAACGCTTATCTAAAACAGTAGTCTTTCACTATCTTAACACTCCTACAAGATGGTCCTTCAACTTTCAACCTTCTGATTTGAAACTTTGGCCTCGTACACCTTACACAACTGCCGACTTTAACGCCTATAGCTGACCTGTTGATACTTCCTTAACTTATTCTTCAACAAGGGTCCTTTACTGAACCTAATCCTTCTAACATATCATAATCAAATTCACATCCCGCCGTCCTCATTTCAAACTCACTCGTGCATCGTCAGTATCACAAGATCTCTTTACAACCCTTACTCGACGTCGAGGATGTTTCATTCCTACTTCACCACCCTACTCATATCGAGTTGCTAATACCAACACCCTGATGACTTCTAGTCCTTCTCCTGAACACAACTGTCCCTCGACAACTGTATTTCCAGTCACCGCACAAGGGTACATACCCTCATACGACTAAAGTCCACTTCCGACTCTTCTACTACTCACCTTTCCTCTAGAACACAAATATCAAAGCTACAAACGTCCTCCCCTGATTTGTTCAACACCTCTCCACTTAGGAGTTCTTCCTTAGCTTAAAATGTAATACTCTACGACCAAGTGGGTTCATAGCCTTCATGCCTGACAATGCGATAAATGAATCATTTCACACTTTTGATCATTTTAAAGAAACAACACTTGAAAACGACTTGGGTACACACGACCCCAACATTCTCATAACTCCAATGCCTTGCACAATGATCTTGAGGGTCGTTTGCATGCAATCTTTCCGTAAAACTTAATCTTACTCCACCCAAAAATGTGTTGTTACGACAGAAATAAATATTAGATGAAAAATCTTTCCATACGACAAAATTTTGAAAGCAATTACCGACACGAAGTAAACCAGTCGGTCCTCACACTCATTTATATAACTTCAACATGTCAATACTCATTTTGGTTATAAAAGTTGTGCATTCAAACGTTTTCTTGGTTTATCATGAAAAGAGTGGAATATTTTGCAAATTGTAAACCTCAAGACTTCAATGTACGATGTAAATGGATTTGTATCTTTCTTTAAACATACGCTTGCACACGCCGACTCATACCCGATCGAATTTGATATTTACACGTTTACTTTTCTTATGAAAAAAAATCTCATGTACACATATACGAACTCAATGCATGACACTCTACTTGCAATTGAAGGCTACTCACTCAAACAAGGTCAATCGCTTTACTCACGCAACTTATCATGGACACTCTACTTTCGACGAGTGGTCGCCCTCTCGGTCTTGAAACGACTTGATATATATACATTCAACGGTCCACTTACTCAACCATTTCATACTATTTCATTTTGATCAACTATCTCACTTTCCACTTCTACATGGTTTCATTTCACTATAGGTATCTTATTTCATTTATCCTGCTAATGGAAAGCTCGACCAAGAACCCAGGGCTCCATTGATACCTTCAAGGTTTGACATTGTCTTTCCTTACCATCCTAACTGATCTATCCCATGATTTCTAGAACTGGGACTCTCCTGAAACAGGAGTTTTACTCAAACTCAAGCATTCTTCCTCTCCGAATCCACAAAGAGCTACTTCTAGACGACTCGTAATACTCTATACAACATTTATTTTCTACAATGTATACGTACATCACATCACCATGACTCCTCATGAAACTTCCCCAACAAGGGGTCTTAGTCTACCCCTCAGGGATCTTGCTGACATTCTATAGTACGGGAACACGACATAAACACTAGCTTCTGACTACCACTTCGGAGTAATAAGGCAGGTTAAGCACATACATGTACCTGTAAGTTCGCAATTACACTGGCCAGGTGAAATCTCAAACTTACCTTACATGACAGTCCTCAGTACCCTATTAGTCCTATCTCTATAATAGTATCCTCTTAACGCATTTCCTGTATCTACAATAGTGCCCTCTTAACGCATGTCTTGATTCTCAGTTGAGATTTCTACTTCCATGTTTAAGTTTAGGCCCGTCCGGTCACCTAAATCCCTTAAACTATGGCTCTGATACCACTTGTAACGTCCCAATTTTTTTTTTCTTAAAACATATTAATATATAAAACATCCATATAAACAAACCGCAAGTCTAATTGTTCAACGCAACGAAAGGTTTTCAGTTAATAGATAACAAAATAAAACTTGTCTAAGTCTTGAATCATCCTTCATCATGCCTTTATTCCAACGCCAACCCGGTTCTATATCTTCTCTTTCCCCTTGCTACTATTCCCGATTGAGTGACGACCTGGTTGCATTGTTATTTTGAAAAGGAGTTGGGTGAGCCTAAGGCCCAGTGAATTCACGGTTTTATGCATGATAATAATATCAATAACAATTTTCACAAAGCATCATAGTTTAACATGCATACGGTAAAACAATATAATTCACAAAGCTATCGGCATCATGGAAGGTGCCTGGCTCACACAGCTTTGCCTGGCGGACTCACACAGCATGTCCGCGCTTACGGCTTTAGACAAGCTCACACAGCATGCTCGTCTTACCATAGTACACCTCCATTGCCAAACAAATTTTCACATATATATCATAAAACATGTCATGATTTATTGCATAAACGACATAATAAAATTCTCGAGAACATTTAGCAATTTTATAAAAGTATGCAACCGTTTAAAAATCACGTTAACTCACAGTACTCGTGGTAGCGCAAACTGTTCTTGAAATTCCTCACGTCTTCCCTACAAATTTACGATCACATTTTTAACTCTAATAATAAAATTCGACACCCCTAGAAGTGATAGAATGGTCTTTGACACTATCTAATTTTAACGACCCATAACCGACATTCTTCGTTTCGACGTTGCTTCAACTTATTCCTCCATATACTTCTATATCTCTTTCTATATATATATATATATATATATATATACATACATGTCTATATATATATATTTACATGTACATATTTATACATATTTATTTGCACACATAAGTATATATACATATTTACATGCATATATATATATATATATATATGTGTGTGTGTGTGTGTGTGTGTGTGCTACCTGCTATGCATGCATACAATGTAAACATATATATGTAGGTATATATATGTTAACTATATCTCCAACTATCCTCTGCATGCAAGAACATATATAAATACTTATTCAACATTTTATCATAATTCGTATTTCATCTTCTGTTTCGATTCCATCAAGAAGTCTCTATTGTTTCCTTTTCATTTTGTTTCCTCTCCTAAAACAGTGATCACGTAATATATAATGACAAATATTTGTCTAAGAAGCCTCGAAACCGAACAAGTTCTCAACCTTTCAGTAAGTTCTAACACTTGGTATCAAAATGAGGGTCACCGTTTGGCAATCCTGGCATCACAGTGATTACCGTTGTGACAACCGATAGGGTGCTAGCGATGACCGTTGGCCATCGTTACCCTATTGGAACCTACCCGAACGAAACGATAAAACAACATTCCGAGGAGAGAGGTACGAAACGCTTACCAATTGGTGCTGAACTAGTAGTCGACTTTCTTTTCGACCGTTCACCGTCGCCCTTGCTCGCACTAGTTCTCTTTATTAACACTTTTACCTCAGAGCACAAACTCCTCATCCTTTTTATACTATGTTACTGACCGTTCCAAAGCAAATGATAAGGCTAAGTGTTAAATGGTGTATTAATTAGTGTGTTAAATGGTGGGAAGTTCACCAACGATTTGGTGGTATGGAAATGAATTGCAACTTACATTCCACCCCTTTTAGTTTCTTTGTTGTTACCCAACAAGCCCCTTCTAAATTGGTTAATATACAAATATATTATATTATCTCTTTTTTTTAGTTATTACAAACTTCCCCCCTTAACAAAATTTCGTCCTCGAAATTTGCTCTACACAAATAAATTAGGGTATTTCAATCTCATCTCCTTCTCGGGTGCCCAAGTTGCTTCCGGTTCCTCAACGTAACTCAAAGTTTTGTCCACCTTCACATCCTTAAGAGGTACCTCAACACTTTCATCGGCCAAACAATTCCTTAGATTTGACATGTGGAACGTGTTATGAATGCCTTGAAGTTCTCCAGGAAGCTCCAACTTATAGGCAACCTCACCTACTCTTCTAGTTATCTTGTAAGGGCCAATATAACGAGGACCTAGCTTTCCTCTCTTTCCAAAATGAACCACACCTTTCCATGGTGAGATCTTGAGCATAACCTTGTTCTACGGATCTTACTGCTCCCGATTTCAATCGGTTCTCCTACGTAAGTCGACCTCTCATCTATACTGATGTCCCCCAAAGGACCAGCCACCTCGGCATCTGACAAACACCCTCTTTTTTTTCCGAGACATGAAGTGTCGGAGAAACATTCTTTAATTCCTCTGACCAGTCTTACTTGTATGCCGTTGCTCTAACTCGCTCACTAATGACAAAAGTCAACTTCTTATCGTCTGCATCTCTTGGAAGGTCGCCATCATCTCACTTCCCACCTCGGCTCTCCACAAAAGAGACGTGCATCACACTATGAATTTCTTCTCAAACTTCAAGGCTCAAAGTCTTATGTTTTTCAATCCAACCACTCACTTCTACTCGGTTGCCTCAGACCGTTCAGATGGGAAACATAACCGCACCCCATACTTTGAAACCACCCTCGGCGAGACACCACTTGTTGTATCGTGCCCTCTTGCACTACTTACTTGTACCCTCTTTGATCACTATACACGCTTAAAACTACCTGATAAAACCAAGGCCAACCGCGCCTCCATTTGCTCGCCTCTTCCATGCCGCCCCCACTGTGCAACCCGACTCCCCACATTACAACCTCATCACAAGCATATGAAATCAACATTTACGTATGAATGAACGTATAAACAACTTGCATGCATTTGTAAACATTTCCATATCATGTACAATAAAACCTTTCAAAACGTTTAAACATGTCATCATACTCATAACCATAATCAGTTAAGAAACCTTTACTAAAACGTTTAATCATGTCAGCATGCTCAAACCAAATTCAGATACGAAAACTTTAGAAAAACATTTCAGTTGCGTCAAAAGGGTTTAGGGAACTCACGGTTTTAAACACGTCTAAACAAGGTCTCTCGTACATTTATACTTCCTTAAGAGAAAGAACTTGGCGGAAATTCCCGCCACAACAACGAGAATCTTCCACCAGAAAAACTCACTCACTGACAACTTGGCACAAGGCCAACTTTGTACATCCCGACAAGTTCGCACCCAGGAGTTCCCTCCTCGGTATACCTGAAATTTCTAGGTTATTTCTTCCAACCAACATTCGTCTATGCAGATCATACTCCTTTCCCGAATCACATCGGCTACAACTCGACAACTAATTCGTACGTTCTCACCACTTCATCATTTCACACTTAACGTGTCTAATAGTAGGAAACCTCTATAAGTCCTTATTTGAGTACTCACCTATCCGAATTGCACTTATCCTGCAGGCTCATCAATTTCTCGTTGCTTGCCACAAGCGTCCAGTCATATAACATAACTTCGGTTACTCCCACTCAACTAGGAGGGGTAACCACGAACACATCCTACTATTCTCAATAGCTTACACTAAACGATCAATTCATTTAAACGTTTCTCACAAGGTCACTAATTTCTCTCATTCAGTTGTCTTATCCACTTCTTTCCTACACAAAATCATACACAACTTCCTTCCTCAATACTCTTTCCAAAAGTTCGCACACTTAGCAAGGACAATCTACACAACACTGCGCATATCGGCATTACTGTCAAGTTTACTACTTTCGATTTACTTACTTATTCCGACATACTGCCTTCACCTCCCCACGTTAGCGTGGAGCACTGTCCACCAACATTACTCGCCCCTCTATTCCGACAATTCTCAAGCTACAAATGTTGTCTCGTTACTATACATAACCAAACGGTTGCACTAAAATTCTAACTTAAGGCTTTCGACTAAAAACACCTCGAACTGACACCAGAGCTCGACGTCACTATACATTCTTTAAACTCCAACCTTTACTTTCTCAGACAATTCGTTCACACATAAGCAACATCTCACATTCTTTAAGGATTTCACATCTATTCACCACATTTGACTAATACGTCCATCATCTTCTTTAAACTTTCAATGATCCCAAAAATATACTTACTTAGTGACTCCCACAACTAAAAAAAATACTTGGTTTCTCATTTGGGTAACCACCCACTATCGCTCTGACATTCTACACGTGCACTTACAAACCACGTACTCTAACAGTTTGATTAACAAATCGAACACTTCCACCAAAATCTTTGACAAGGCTTCCCCTTTATAACATCACATTACTACAACACTGACTGACACATTTAACTTGGCAATTATTGCCACTACATAACTGTACATTCCTCCCTCATAACATCTTATTGCAAACCAGTTCCCTCATGGTCATTCGTACACAATTCAAACTTACCTTTGTGTTCTCCCGCATAAATAACCGAGTCTATCTCGCTGCTTGCCTCTCCCCAACTCTAGCTGAACCACAACACACGAGTTACTGATTAACTCCAACATACTCATTTCTTGCTAGCTATATGTAATTCCAAACCATTACATTGGCAGGGCACAGTTTCTCACAGATCGACATAATTTATACCCTCACTTAGTTTGTGCTAAATACTTCATTCTTTATGAACCATTCATCTCATAAGTAAAACGCTTATCTAAAACAGTAGTCTTTCACTATCTTAACACTCCTACAAGATGGTCCTTCAACTTTCAACCTTCTGATTTGAAACTTTGGCCTCGTACACCTTACACAACTGCCGACTTTAACGCCTATAGCTGACCTGTTGATACTTCCTTAACTTATTCTTCAACAAGGGTCCTTTACTGAACCTAATCCTTCTAACATATCATAATCAAATTCACATCCCGCCGTCCTCATTTCAAACTCACTCGTGCATCGTCAGTATCACAAGATCTCTTTACAACCCTTACTCGACGTCGAGGATGTTTCATTCCTACTTCACCACCCTACTCATATCGAGTTGCTAATACCAACACCCTGATGACTTCTAGTCCTTCTCCTGAACACAACTGTCCCTCGACAACTGTATTTCCAGTCACCGCACAAGGGTACATACCCTCATACGACTAAAGTCCACTTCCGACTCTTCTACTACTCACCTTTCCTCTAGAACACAAATATCAAAGCTACAAACGTCCTCCCCTGATTTGTTCAACACCTCTCCACTTAGGAGTTCTTCCTTAGCTTAAAATGTAATACTCTACGACCAAGTGGGTTCATAGCCTTCATGCCTGACAATGCGATAAATGAATCATTTCACACTTTTGATCATTTTAAAGAAACAACACTTGAAAACGACTTGGGTACACACGACCCCAACATTCTCATAACTCCAATGCCTTGCACAATGATCTTGAGGGTCGTTTGCATGCAATCTTTCCGTAAAACTTAATCTTACTCCACCCAAAAATGTGTTGTTACGACAGAAATAAATATTAGATGAAAAATCTTTCCATACGACAAAATTTTGAAAGCAATTACCGACACGAAGTAAACCAGTCGGTCCTCACACTCATTTATATAACTTCAACATGTCAATACTCATTTTGGTTATAAAAGTTGTGCATTCAAACGTTTTCTTGGTTTATCATGAAAAGAGTGGAATATTTTGCAAATTGTAAACCTCAAGACTTCAATGTACGATGTAAATGGATTTGTATCTTTCTTTAAACATACGCTTGCACACGCCGACTCATACCCGATCGAATTTGATATTTACACGTTTACTTTTCTTATGAAAAAAAATCTCATGTACACATATACGAACTCAATGCATGACACTCTACTTGCAATTGAAGGCTACTCACTCAAACAAGGTCAATCGCTTTACTCACGCAACTTATCATGGACACTCTACTTTCGACGAGTGGTCGCCCTCTCGGTCTTGAAACGACTTGATATATATACATTCAACGGTCCACTTACTCAACCATTTCATACTATTTCATTTTGATCAACTATCTCACTTTCCACTTCTACATGGTTTCATTTCACTATAGGTATCTTATTTCATTTATCCTGCTAATGGAAAGCTCGACCAAGAACCCAGGGCTCCATTGATACCTTCAAGGTTTGACATTGTCTTTCCTTACCATCCTAACTGATCTATCCCATGATTTCTAGAACTGGGACTCTCCTGAAACAGGAGTTTTACTCAAACTCAAGCATTCTTCCTCTCCGAATCCACAAAGAGCTACTTCTAGACGACTCGTAATACTCTATACAACATTTATTTTCTACAATGTATACGTACATCACATCACCATGACTCCTCATGAAACTTCCCCAACAAGGGGTCTTAGTCTACCCCTCAGGGATCTTGCTGACATTCTATAGTACGGGAACACGACATAAACACTAGCTTCTGACTACCACTTCGGAGTAATAAGGCAGGTTAAGCACATACATGTACCTGTAAGTTCGCAATTACACTGGCCAGGTGAAATCTCAAACTTACCTTACATGACAGTCCTCAGTACCCTATTAGTCCTATCTCTATAATAGTATCCTCTTAACGCATTTCCTGTATCTACAATAGTGCCCTCTTAACGCATGTCTTGATTCTCAGTTGAGATTTCTACTTCCATGTTTAAGTTTAGGCCCGTCCGGTCACCTAAATCCCTTAAACTATGGCTCTGATACCACTTGTAACGTCCCAATTTTTTTTTTCTTAAAACATATTAATATATAAAACATCCATATAAACAAACCGCAAGTCTAATTGTTCAACGCAACGAAAGGTTTTCAGTTAATAGATAACAAAATAAAACTTGTCTAAGTCTTGAATCATCCTTCATCATGCCTTTATTCCAACGCCAACCCGGTTCTATATCTTCTCTTTCCCCTTGCTACTATTCCCGATTGAGTGACGACCTGGTTGCATTGTTATTTTGAAAAGGAGTTGGGTGAGCCTAAGGCCCAGTGAATTCACGGTTTTATGCATGATAATAATATCAATAACAATTTTCACAAAGCATCATAGTTTAACATGCATACGGTAAAACAATATAATTCACAAAGCTATCGGCATCATGGAAGGTGCCTGGCTCACACAGCTTTGCCTGGCGGACTCACACAGCATGTCCGCGCTTACGGCTTTAGACAAGCTCACACAGCATGCTCGTCTTACCATAGTACACCTCCATTGCCAAACAAATTTTCACATATATATCATAAAACATGTCATGATTTATTGCATAAACGACATAATAAAATTCTCGAGAACATTTAGCAATTTTATAAAAGTATGCAACCGTTTAAAAATCACGTTAACTCACAGTACTCGTGGTAGCGCAAACTGTTCTTGAAATTCCTCACGTCTTCCCTACAAATTTACGATCACATTTTTAACTCTAATAATAAAATTCGACACCCCTAGAAGTGATAGAATGGTCTTTGACACTATCTAATTTTAACGACCCATAACCGACATTCTTCGTTTCGACGTTGCTTCAACTTATTCCTCCATATACTTCTATATCTCTTTCTATATATATATATATATACATACATGTCTATATATATATATATTTACATGTACATATTTATACATATTTATTTGCACACATAAGTATATATACATATTTACATGCATATATATATATATATATATATATGTGTGTGTGTGTGTGTGTGTGTGCTACCTGCTATGCATGCATACAATGTAAACATATATATGTAGGTATATATATGTTAACTATATCTCCAACTATCCTCTGCATGCAAGAACATATATAAATACTTATTCAACATTTTATCATAATTCGTATTTCATCTTCTGTTTCGATTCCATCAAGAAGTCTCTATTGTTTCCTTTTCATTTTGTTTCCTCTCCTAAAACAGTGATCACGTAATATATAATGACAAATATTTGTCTAAGAAGCCTCGAAACCGAACAAGTTCTCAACCTTTCAGTAAGTTCTAACACTTGGTATCAAAATGAGGGTCACCGTTTGGCAATCCTGGCATCACAGTGATTACCGTTGTGACAACCGATAGGGTGCTAGCGATGACCGTTGGCCATCGTTACCCTATTGGAACCTACCCGAACGAAACGATAAAACAACATTCCGAGGAGAGAGGTACGAAACGCTTACCAATTGGTGCCGAACTAGTAGTCGACTTTCTTTTCGACCGTTCACCGTCGCCCTTGCTCGCACTAGGTCTCTTTATTAACACTTTTACCTCAGAGCACAAACTCCTCATCCTTTTTATACTATGTTACTGACCGTTCCAAAGCAAATGATAAGGCTAAGTGTTAAATGGTGTATTAATTAGTGTGTTAAATGGTGGGAAGTTCACCAACGATTTGGTGGTATGGAAATGAATTGCAACTTACATTCCACCCCTTTTAGTTTCTTTGTTGTTACCCAACAAGCCCCTTCTAAATTGGTTAATATACATATATATTATATTATCTCTTTTTTTTTAGTTATTACAAACTTCCCCCCTTAACAAAATTTCGTCCTCGAAATTTGCTCTACACAAATAAATTAGGGTATTTCAATCTCATCTCCTTCTCGGGTGCCCAAGTTGCTTCCGGTTCCTCAACGTAACTCAAAGTTTTGTCCACCTTCACATCCTTAAGAGGTACCTCAACACTTTCATCGGCCAAACAATTCCTTAGATTTGACATGTGGAACGTGTTATGAATGCCTTGAAGTTCTCCAGGAAGCTCCAACTTATAGGCAACCTCACCTACTCTTCTAGTTATCTTGTAAGGGCCAATATAACGAGGACCTAGCTTTCCTCTCTTTCCAAAATGAACCACACCTTTCCATGGTGAGATCTTGAGCATAACCTTGTTCTACGGATCTTACTGCTCCCGATTTCAATCGGTTCTCCTACGTAAGTCGACCTCTCATCTATACTGATGTCCCCCAAAGGACCAGCCACCTCGGCATCTGACAAACACCCTCTTTTTTTTCCGAGACATGAAGTGTCGGAGAAACATTCTTTAATTCCTCTGACCAGTCTTACTTGTATGCCGTTGCTCTAACTCGCTCACTAATGACAAAAGTCAACTTCTTATCGTCTGCATCTCTTGGAAGGTCGCCATCATCTCACTTCCCACCTCGGCTCTCCACAAAAGAGACGTGCATCACACTATGAATTTCTTCTCAAACTTCAAGGCTCAAAGTCTTATGTTTTTCAATCCAACCACTCACTTCTACTCGGTTGCCTCAGACCGTTCAGATGGGAAACATAACCGCACCCCATACTTTGAAACCACCCTCGGCGAGACACCACTTGTTGTATCGTGCCCTCTTGCACTACTTACTTGTACCCTCTTTGATCACTATACACGCTTAAAACTACCTGATAAAACCAAGGCCAACCGCGCCTCCATTTGCTCGCCTCTTCCATGCCGCCCCCACTGTGCAACCCGACTCCCCACATTACAACCTCATCACAAGCATATGAAATCAACATTTACGTATGAATGAACGTATAAACAACTTGCATGCATTTGTAAACATTTCCATATCATGTACAATAAAACCTTTCAAAACGTTTAAACATGTCATCATACTCATAACCATAATCAGTTAAGAAACCTTTACTAAAACGTTTAATCATGTCAGCATGCTCAAACCAAATTCAGATACGAAAACTTTAGAAAAACATTTCAGTTGCGTCAAAAGGGTTTAGGGAACTCACGGTTTTAAACACGTCTAAACAAGGTCTCTCGTACATTTATACTTCCTTAAGAGAAAGAACTTGGCGGAAATTCCCGCCACAACAACGAGAATCTTCCACCAGAAAAACTCACTCACTGACAACTTGGCACAAGGCCAACTTTGTACATCCCGACAAGTTCGCACCCAGGAGTTCCCTCCTCGGTATACCTGAAATTTCTAGGTTATTTCTTCCAACCAACATTCGTCTATGCAGATCATACTCCTTTCCCGAATCACATCGGCTACAACTCGACAACTAATTCGTACGTTCTCACCACTTCATCATTTCACACTTAACGTGTCTAATAGTAGGAAACCTCTATAAGTCCTTATTTGAGTACTCACCTATCCGAATTGCACTTATCCTGCAGGCTCATCAATTTCTCGTTGCTTGCCACAAGCGTCCAGTCATATAACATAACTTCGGTTACTCCCACTCAACTAGGAGGGGTAACCACGAACACATCCTACTATTCTCAATAGCTTACACTAAACGATCAATTCATTTAAACGTTTCTCACAAGGTCACTAATTTCTCTCATTCAGTTGTCTTATCCACTTCTTTCCTACACAAAATCATACACAACTTCCTTCCTCAATACTCTTTCCAAAAGTTCGCACACTTAGCAAGGACAATCTACACAACACTGCGCATATCGGCATTACTGTCAAGTTTACTACTTTCGATTTACTTACTTATTCCGACATACTGCCTTCACCTCCCCACGTTAGCGTGGAGCACTGTCCACCAACATTACTCGCTCCTCTATTCCGACAATTCTCAAGCTACAAATGTTGTCTCGTTACTATACATAACCAAACGGTTGCACTAAAATTCTAACTTAAGGCTTTCGACTAAAAACACCTCGAACTGACACCAGAGCTCGACGTCACTATACATTCTTTAAACTCCAACCTTTACTTTCTCAGACAATTCGTTCACACATAAGCAACATCTCACATTCTTTAAGGATTTCACATCTATTCACCACATTTGACTAATACGTCCATCATCTTCTTTAAACTTTCAATGATCCCAAAAATATACTTACTTAGTGACTCCCACAACTAAAAAAAATACTTGGTTTCTCATTTGGGTAACCACCCACTATCGCTCTGACATTCTACACGTGCACTTACAAACCACGTACTCTAACAGTTTGATTAACAAATCGAACACTTCCACCAAAATCTTTGACAAGGCTTCCCCTTTATAACATCACATTACTACAACACTGACTGACACATTTAACTTGGCAATTATTGCCACTACATAACTGTACATTCCTCCCTCATAACATCTTATTGCAAACCAGTTCCCTCATGGTCATTCGTACACAATTCAAACTTACCTTTGTGTTCTCCCGCATAAATAACCGAGTCTATCTCGCTGCTTGCCTCTCCCCAACTCTAGCTGAACCACAACACACGAGTTACTGATTAACTCCAACATACTCATTTCTTGCTAGCTATATGTAATTCCAAACCATTACATTGGCAGGGCACAGTTTCTCACAGATCGACATAATTTATACCCTCACTTAGTTTGTGCTAAATACTTCATTCTTTATGAACCATTCATCTCATAAGTAAAACGCTTATCTAAAACAGTAGTCTTTCACTATCTTAACACTCCTACAAGATGGTCCTTCAACTTTCAACCTTCTGATTTGAAACTTTGGCCTCGTACACCTTACACAACTGCCGACTTTAACGCCTATAGCTGACCTGTTGATACTTCCTTAACTTATTCTTCAACAAGGGTCCTTTACTGAACCTAATCCTTCTAACATATCATAATCAAATTCACATCCCGCCGTCCTCATTTCAAACTCACTCGTGCATCGTCAGTATCACAAGATCTCTTTACAACCCTTACTCGACGTCGAGGATGTTTCATTCCTACTTCACCACCCTACTCATATCGAGTTGCTAATACCAACACCCTGATGACTTCTAGTCCTTCTCCTGAACACAACTGTCCCTCGACAACTGTATTTCCAGTCACCGCACAAGGGTACATACCCTCATACGACTAAAGTCCACTTCCGACTCTTCTACTACTCACCTTTCCTCTAGAACACAAATATCAAAGCTACAAACGTCCTCCCCTGATTTGTTCAACACCTCTCCACTTAGGAGTTCTTCCTTAGCTTAAAATGTAATACTCTACGACCAAGTGGGTTCATAGCCTTCATGCCTGACAATGCGATAAATGAATCATTTCACACTTTTGATCATTTTAAAGAAACAACACTTGAAAACGACTTGGGTACACACGACCCCAACATTCTCATAACTCCAATGCCTTGCACAATGATCTTGAGGGTCGTTTGCATGCAATCTTTCCGTAAAACTTAATCTTACTCCACCCAAAAATGTGTTGTTACGACAGAAATAAATATTAGATGAAAAATCTTTCCATACGACAAAATTTTGAAAGCAATTACCGACACGAAGTAAACCAGTCGGTCCTCACACTCATTTATATAACTTCAACATGTCAATACTCATTTTGGTTATAAAAGTTGTGCATTCAAACGTTTTCTTGGTTTATCATGAAAAGAGTGGAATATTTTGCAAATTGTAAACCTCAAGACTTCAATGTACGATGTAAATGGATTTGTATCTTTCTTTAAACATACGCTTGCACACGCCGACTCATACCCGATCGAATTTGATATTTACACGTTTACTTTTCTTATGAAAAAAAATCTCATGTACACATATACGAACTCAATGCATGACACTCTACTTGCAATTGAAGGCTACTCACTCAAACAAGGTCAATCGCTTTACTCACGCAACTTATCATGGACACTCTACTTTCGACGAGTGGTCGCCCTCTCGGTCTTGAAACGACTTGATATATATACATTCAACGGTCCACTTACTCAACCATTTCATACTATTTCATTTTGATCAACTATCTCACTTTCCACTTCTACATGGTTTCATTTCACTATAGGTATCTTATTTCATTTATCCTGCTAATGGAAAGCTCGACCAAGAACCCAGGGCTCCATTGATACCTTCAAGGTTTGACATTGTCTTTCCTTACCATCCTAACTGATCTATCCCATGATTTCTAGAACTGGGACTCTCCTGAAACAGGAGTTTTACTCAAACTCAAGCATTCTTCCTCTCCGAATCCACAAAGAGCTACTTCTAGACGACTCGTAATACTCTATACAACATTTATTTTCTACAATGTATACGTACATCACATCACCATGACTCCTCATGAAACTTCCCCAACAAGGGGTCTTAGTCTACCCCTCAGGGATCTTGCTGACATTCTATAGTACGGGAACACGACATAAACACTAGCTTCTGACTACCACTTCGGAGTAATAAGGCAGGTTAAGCACATACATGTACCTGTAAGTTCGCAATTACACTGGCCAGGTGAAATCTCAAACTTACCTTACATGACAGTCCTCAGCACCCTATTAGTCCTATCTCTATAATAGTATCCTCTTAACGCATTTCCTGTATCTACAATAGTGCCCTCTTAACGCATGTCTTGATTCTCAGTTGAGATTTCTACTTCCATGTTTAAGTTTAGGCCCGTCCGGTCACCTAAATCCCTTAAACTATGGCTCTGATACCACTTGTAACGTCCCAATTTTTTTTTTCTTAAAACATATTAATATATAAAACATCCATATAAACAAACCGCAAGTCTAATTGTTCAACGCAACGAAAGGTTTTCAGTTAATAGATAACAAAATAAAACTTGTCTAAGTCTTGAATCATCCTTCATCACGCCTTTATTCCAACGCCAACCCGGTTCTATATCTTCTCTTTCCCCTTGCTACTATTCCCGATTGAGTGACGACCTGGTTGCATTGTTATTTTGAAAAGGAGTTGGGTGAGCCTAAGGCCCAGTGAATTCACGGTTTTATGCATGATAATAATATCAATAACAATTTTCACAAAGCATCATAGTTTAACATGCATACGGTAAAACAATATAATTCACAAAGCTATCGGCATCATGGAAGGTGCCTGGCTCACACAGCTTTGCCTGGCGGACTCACACAGCATGTCCGCGCTTACGGCTTTAGACAAGCTCACACAGCATGCTCGTCTTACCATAGTACACCTCCATTGCCAAACAAATTTTCACATATATATCATAAAACATGTCATGATTTATTGCATAAACGACATAATAAAATTCTCGAGAACATTTAGCAATTTTATAAAAGTATGCAACCGTTTAAAAATCACGTTAACTCACAGTACTCGTGGTAGCGCAAACTGTTCTTGAAATTCCTCACGTCTTCCCTACAAATTTACGATCACATTTTTAACTCTAATAATAAAATTCGACACCCCTAGAAGTGATAGAATGGTCTTTGACACTATCTAATTTTAACGACCCATAACCGACATTCTTCGTTTCGACGTTGCTTCAACTTATTCCTCCATATACTTCTATATCTCTTTCTATATATATATATATATATATATATATATATATATATGTGTGTGTGTGTGTGTGTGTGTGTGTGCTACCTGCTATGCATGCATACAATGTAAACATATATATGTAGGTATATATATGTTAACTATATCTCCAACTATCCTCTGCATGCAAGAACATATATAAATACTTATTCAACATTTTATCATAATTCGTATTTCATCTTCTGTTTCGATTCCATCAAGAAGTCTCTATTGTTTCCTTTTCATTTTGTTTCCTCTCCTAAAACAGTGATCACGTAATATATAATGACAAATATTTGTCTAAGAAGCCTCGAAACCGAACAAGTTCTCAACCTTTCAGTAAGTTCTAACACTTGGTATCAAAATGAGGGTCACCGTTTGGCAATCCTGGCATCACAGTGATTACCGTTGTGACAACCGATAGGGTGCTAGCGATGACCGTTGGCCATCGTTACCCTATTGGAACCTACCCGAACGAAACGATAAAACAACATTCCGAGGAGAGAGGTACGAAACGCTTACCAATTGGTGCCGAACTAGTAGTCGACTTTCTTTTCGACCGTTCACCGTCGCCCTTGCTCGCACTAGTTCTCTTTATTAACACTTTTACCTCAGAGCACAAACTCCTCATCCTTTTTATACTATGTTACTGACCGTTCCAAAGCAAATGATAAGGCTAAGTGTTAAATGGTGTATTAATTAGTGTGTTAAATGGTGGGAAGTTCACCAACGATTTGGTGGTATGGAAATGAATTGCAACTTACATTCCACCCCTTTTAGTTTCTTTGTTGTTACCCAACAAGCCCCTTCTAAATTGGTTAATATACATATATATATTATATTATCTCTTTTTTTAGTTATTACATTATATATCTTAAATGAAACTTTAATGAAGTCTATAACCTTTTTATAAGTATTAAATCATTTTTTAATATCCCAAGAGGTCATGAATTTAACTAAAAGCTAATTTAAGGTCATATTTGAACTATATATTTACACACACATATATATAGATGGAGGTTCAAACTAGAACGATAACAAAATATGAGAATAAAAAAACGGTCAAAACATGTGCAAAATTATATGTGATTTTATCGTAACGGTCAACGCAAGGGTGTGCAGACAACATACATGGCCCGCAACCTCAGTTCGTGGCCAAAATTGCGTGAATCACATTACAAATTACATTAATATATAGTGTTGGAAAATCACATATGATTCAACCATTTTCTTATTCTCTTATTTAGTTATTGGTCTCGAAACAGGTTGGGTGTGGTAACGTGATCTGTCGGACACTCTTTTGCTCATTTTTCTAAGAGAATTACATTTTTCATATGCAATTTGTATTACTTGCTTTGGATTTAATCCTCAAAACTCCATTTATTACAAAGTTGTCTGTAATGTTTGCAAAAGTTTATTGGATTTCGCTTCTTCCACTAACGTCTGTTATGTTTTTTTCTAGTTAAGTCGAGTTAAATGAGAGACATTTTGGTCCTTTTTCATTTAAATGTAAGGTGGCATTTTAAAAATGTAATTGACTTGTTATGCAATAGGGGAGGGTTCAAATAAGAATGAAAAAAAGGTTGAGAAGGTGAGAAAGGCCAAAAAATTGAATGAAAAAGTGTCGGGGAATTTGGGTTTGTGGTTAAGTAATAATTGGATAAAATTCTGGATCATGAATTGGAAGTCACTTTCCAAATACTATATTTTGACCCTATAATGCCTTGGGTTACATGCAATTAGTACTGGAATAATCCATAAATCTCATACACAAATTAAGGCACTAATTTCGTTTATATATATATATATATATATCAATAATATACATATAATGAACATACATTCATATGAGACAAATGCACATATGCAGAACCAGTCTGCATATGTGCAGACTGTGGTTTGTAAGGGGTGCAACAAATGCAAGGTTTGCATTTGATTTGTACCATATATATATATATATATATATATATATATATATATATATATATATATATATATATATATATATATATATTCACCATATCATGTTTTATGTATTTATATGAGAGATTGATGGTTACGGGCAGTTATAATAGTTAATGGATAAGATTGGAGAACAGTTACAACTAAATCATAGTTCCAGGTCTGAAGTCTGACTCTAAAGACAAGTCTGAGTACAAAGACTCTAAGTCTGACTCTGTAACACCCAAACTTTCGGTATGTTTATTTCAAACTCCATATATATATTTCGACCTTAGAATAGTGCTTGGTATTAATTTTGAGTGGATATAATGTTTAGGGTGAAAATCAAGCAATTTAACTTTTCTGGAGAAGTTTCACGTCCGAGGCAAAATGTTCACGCCCAAGGAGTTTGGGCAGAAAATAGGCTTGGGCCTGGAACCTTTAAAACCGAAATTTTCGGCATTTTCTTCGTTTGTTTCTTCACCAACTCATTCTTCTTCTCTCTAACTTTGGTCCTAACATCCCTCTTTCTCCAAATCGATTTCTTCAAGAGAATCAAAGAGCTTAGCAACTAGATATTCAAGTCTTTTGGGTTGAAACTCAAGATCTTTATCTTCTTCATCATCTTCATCTTCTCTACCTCTTTTCACCATTGTTGACTTGAGTTCTAGCTAGGGTTTCCTAAAAATGTATTGTAAGTCTATCTTAACTATACTAAACCATTATTCTTGTTAAAAACCTTCCATTTCAACATCCTATAACATCCTTTCTATGTATCTCTCATATTATGAGTTTTGACGCGTTTTGGGTTTTCTCGGTGATTTGAGATTTTTGCTAAGGTTGGTTATGATTTGAGCTCTATGCAGCTCTCAAGATTTTTTTCATTATGGTTTCTTATAATCATCGTCGTGGAGGTTCTCGTGGCAACAACCGAGGACGTGGCGATGGTCGACAATTTAACCGGGAATCCAATCAAAACATAGTATATGGAACGTGTAACCGCTGTTCCATTCGCCGCTCCATCTCCTACCATCCCTGATCAACCTAGTTCACCACCTAGTATCGCGTCTACCTCTAGTTTCTCTCCTACACCCACTTCCTCCTCACACCCTGATCCAGATACAAGTGGATCACTTCCGTCACCATTCACTCTGTCACCTTCACCACCGCCACCGCCTCCGCCTTCGCCTCCGCCTTCGCGGCAACGTCCTCCTAATATCCGGTCCAACCCTAAACAATAGGTTCCTTTCAGTCCCTCGTCCAATCATGCCACCGCTTCCACTCCACCTACCGAACCACTCTCGTTTACCATTGCCAACAAATCTCCCGAGTGGCGTCAAGCCATGGTCGAAGAGTGCTCTTGTTAAAAACGCTACATAGTCTCTAGTTCCTCATGTTCATGATACTAATGTTGTTGATTGTAAGTGGGTTTACAGGATAAAATGGGACAAGACAAGTGCTATTGCTCGTTACAAAGCGACACTCGTCACAAAAGGTTTTCGGCAACAACATATTTTCACGAGACCTTCAGCCCTGTTATCAACACAACTACCATCAGGGTTGTTTTGTTGCT
Organism: Saussurea involucrata; assembly: GCA_033807775.1. Lineage (NCBI taxonomy): Eukaryota > Viridiplantae > Streptophyta > Magnoliopsida > Asterales > Asteraceae > Saussurea > Saussurea involucrata. The sequence goes on from CM066317.1 coordinate 83,869,081, forward strand.
TGCGGTTTCTCAAAAATGGTCGCTCAGACAACTTGATGTTCAGAATGCTTTTCTTCATGGCCAGCTAACTGAAACAGTCTATATGAAGCAGTCTCCAGGCTTCACTGACCCGCAAAGATCAGATCATGTTTGCATACTCTACAAGTCAATTTACGGCCTCAAACATACCTCACGGGCTGGTTTCACCATCTTTCCAAGGCTCTTTACACCCTTGGCTTCATAGGCTCCAAAACGGATCCTTCATTGTTTATTTTCCATCATGCTGGCACTCTCTTATACATCTTGGTGTATGTTGACGGCATCATAGTCACGAGACACAATCCTGCTGCCATAGACGCCATCGTTCGCAAACTCGGCTCAATTTTTGTGATAAAGGATCTCAACCCTCTAAACTATTTCTTGGGTATTGAAATTGTCCCTCAAGGATCAAACATCATCCTTTCTAAAAACGGTACGTTTTGGAGCTTTTACAACGAGCAGGCCTCTCCGACGCTAAGCCCATGCTTTCCCCCATGTCCTGATTCAACTCGCTATCTTTAGCCGACAGTCCTGCCTTTTCTGACCCAGTTAAATATAGACAGGTTGTAACAACCCACACCAAACAATCATGCCAGAAGCTACCTCTATAAATCAAAACACCCAAATGGCTCAACATAGTCACACTGCCAAAGATTTACAACACTGGGTTTGCGGAAACAACCCTAAATACAGCTGAGAAACCTAAACAAACAATAAAAAGGAAATTCTTCTAATCCTTCTAACGCACGCTCCGACTCTCGTCTTGCCAAACCTCTAAACGAGCTCTCGGCTACCTGTTTACCTGAAAAGGTTTTAGTTTTGAAAAGCGAGGGTTAGACCATGAGGTCTAGTGAGTTCCCTCAAAAGCCACGCCATAAATAGCAAAGTTTATAAAGACATAACAACAAGAAATGTTTATATAAACGGGTTACAAAGCACACATACATGATCAGCACACTATGACATGCTAATGGCATACGCTATGGTCACACACACCGTGACAGCGTAATAGGGCACACACCGCCCATATATGAAACAAATTCATATATTTAATATTATGGGACACACCCCATTTCACACAAATGCCATAGCATGTCCACACGTAAACAATATATCCACTTTATTTAATCACACCTTCCATGCATAGTTTAAAACAGTACATACGTTTACCAATCTAAACATGCATATGGTTTCACACTTAAAAAGGTTTTAGGTTCGGAAAACTCACCTGATGCCTTTGCACGGTACTTCACACTTGAACTTCAGATTCCTAGGTAGAACACCTATGGTTCAAATGAAAAATAAGGTAATAAGCCTTAACTGACTTCTCACTGCTATCTACACAGACTCTAAATGAATCTGGGTCTCAAAGCACTACTAAGTCCGATGTCAGTTACAGACTCTCACCCATACCGGATCTCAATCCGGATTCGACCCACTCCGGGACCAACACAGATTTCTGGGTCCTATTGGGGATTCCGGATCCTACGGCTCAAACTACAATTCTGGATCTCATCATGGATTCTGGATCCTCTTCGGCCCTACAACAATTCCGGATCCAGTATGGATTCTGGATCCTCTTCGCCCACAACAATTTCCGGATCCCATACAGTTCCTGTATGGACTCCGGTTCCATACAGTTCCGGTCACAAGCTATCTTACGAACGCTACTTATTCACCCTCAATTCGAAACCAAAATTTGGTATTAAGCCAATCACATTAAGGGGGTACTAGAATCGACCAATTGATAGTTAAACCTTCCGGTTTACTCTAAACGAAGCAAGAAGATCACACACATGCACCATTTCATTTCTTTCTAAAAGATCAACAACAGTTCAACCCTAACTCTCCCAAATCTTCTAATCAGATTAATAAGTGATAGAAGGAGAAGATTACCTCTTGTGCAGATGAAATTCCACCCCAAAGCCTTTGATTTCACTCCATCTTGCAAGCTCCAATTTGTTTACCACACACACACACCAAGATTGCACTCAGTAGCCGCTCTCGATGATGAGAAAAATGATTGAGTCTCTAGGGTTTTTACCCCTTTTATACCTCCCACAACTAACCTCCAATTTAGTCTTATTTCTCACTTGAACCACAAAACTTTTTATTTTTCGAACTTCTGCCACGCTCTTTATTTATCGACCAAATAAACCCGGTTAGTACAATATCCTCCCCTCAAAAGAATTCCGTCCCCGGAATTCCATTTTCAAACAAGCGAGGGTACCGAGTCCTCATGTCCGATTCCAATTCCCAAGTTGCTTCTTGCCCCTTATGGAATTGCCACTGAACTTTCACTAGTGGGATTTCTTTATTCCTTAACTATCTCACTTTGCGATCCACGATCTCCAATGGTTCCTCGACATAATTTAACTTCGCGTCCACACGAATGTATTCCTACGGTACTTCCATGCTTTCTTCGGCCAGACACTTCCTTAAATTCGACACATGAAAGGTCGAATGAACTCCTCGGGCACTTCAACTTTTATGCCACGTCACCTACACTCTCGATGATGGCGTACGACCCGACATACCTAGGCCTTAGTTTCCCTATCTTTCCAAATCGCACGACTCCTTTCCATGGCGACACCTTAAGCATCACTTTATCCCCCACTATGAATACAATATGTCTCCTTCTTTTGCTCGCATACACCCTGTGGCGGTCTTGAGCCACTCTTAACTTCTCACGAATCTGGTTGACTTATCAGCGGTCAGCCGCGCGACCTCCGGTCTCACCCAATGTCTCTTTCCCACGATACCTCGTTATTCTTGGTAGGTTCACAGATAACTGCACAAGCCAACCTCTTTGCTTCTATAAGGATTCTATCACTCCCACTAAGCATAACCCTTCAATCAAAAGAGCGTATACCAACGAATTATCACACTTTCGGTTAACTATAACTCATACCCAGAAAATTCGCGTAACACAAAAACGCCTCAGGCCAACTGTACCAGCTGTAACAATCGTACACAATATCAACCACACCCAGACTCACGGTTTTAAAATGCGACAAAATAAGGGCTTCACACACAATTCTACAATCGTTTTCCCAACACGATATACGTCTAAAGCACGATAACACTTCCTTGCCTGAATTGCATTGACTACTATCCATCAATAATCAATTCACACGCTTTCACCACATCATCACCCCACACTATACATAGCTAAAAGTAGAAAACTTCTACACTCCAACATTTGAAGCAGCCACCAACCAAACCGAACCAATCCAGAAGATACACAATTAACTTCCTACTGCACCCAACACTCGTCCATCCACCTACAATTTAAGTTTCACCCGCTCAACAGGAAGGAGCAGCCATTGTTCACACAAAACGATTTCCAATAGCTTAATGCAGTACGACAATGTTCACTTGGAATATTTCCCACACTACTACCAAGTCTAATCCAATGGTCCTTCATCCCGAGCCCTACCCTCGACTACCTTCTTCCACTTCCTTCTCAAACATAAAACATGTTTCCAGAGAACAACTCACTAAAAGGTGCACACTCTTGACCAACCACACAAGCTAGCTTTCCCGACTCTTAAACCATCCTATGCACGCAAATCCTCTATCTCTCGTGCTCACACTAGGAGTTTGTGTACCTAACAACGACACCCTGAAAACGTTGCCTCCCGATTTTTGCGTTATTTGCCCAAACCTTCCACCTCCAGATTACCCCTCTTATTTCACATACCAACTCTACCTCCTCAGGTTAACATAGAACAATGCTCATTCCATTCAATCTAAATGCGTGGAAAACACCTTTGCTTTACTATGTCCAACCGAACGGTTTAACCACAAGATTCACTCAAGGATCCAATCAAGACATCCTGAAATAATACCCAATACTCGAATCCACCACACACCTCTTGTCCCACAAACGGGGTTATTCCACTCATGAGAAATCCCTTACACGCAAGGAATAATTCAACATCCCAAAGATTTCATATCTATTGCGAAACATCATAAACCAAACAATCCAACATCTTCGCAAACATAACAATGGCACCAGACAACACACCCATCGACTCATCGCAACCTATGAGCACACGGTTCCTCCCTCTTCGGTAGCCACCAACTACCACTCTAATCTTTTCTCCTCGAATCAGTAATACCACAACACCCACCATAACATCCATTCATCTTAACACACATCTATTTGTCACCATTTAACAGCTTATCAGCAATCTCCGAGCAGGGATTTCCACTTACGCTCATCTCATATTAACAACACTAGTCCACCACTTATCCTCCCAACAACTTGTTATCTCACCGAAGACTTGCGCGTCTACCTTGCATAAGTTACCACTAACTTATCCTCACAACCACCAAACCACAGCCTAACACCAAAGGCAAGATCTTCACGATCAATAATAGACACAATAAGCCTTGCTTCACCGTGCCGATCACAACAAACATTTGTAATACAGCTATCCCACGACCTGGTCTTTTCTTAACCTAGCTGAACCACAACTTATGATCATCTACTTCACTCGCTCAAGTCTTTGTCCCCAGTCGGCCCTTCGGAATCCACACGAAACACGTTCAAATGAACCAAACGATAAGACGCTCCCTCGTAGACCAGTATAATTCACGTGTCCCACTTGAGTTGTGCTAACTACTTCATTCATAAACGAAACATCAATCACATAGGAAAATCACCCCTCCAACTAGTGATCTCCCATCTACTTCGCACAAGACGGTTCAGCATCCTGACAGGTACACACCTTTCTCCGTACGACCTCTTACATCTTTACATAAACCCGACAACGAAGATTCCCAACAAAATCTACCTCTTCCCGCACATCGTAACTGACCTTGTGCCCCACAGTCCTCACTCGATTGGGATACAAAACTTACTTGCCAAATAGTTCAAATGCAAGACCATCTCAAAATCCGGCTCCACGCCGGTATCATTTCGTCAACATACCACAACGCTACCTTTCGAAATATCTTGCCTACTTTGAAATTACCCTGGACACCCCTGCCGTCAGCCACACATCAAATTACCAAATAAGAGCAAAGACTACTATCATACAAGCATCTCTAAAGTCAAAGACTGAGACTGCAGTTATTCGCCGCCCTCCCTAAAAGGAAACACCAAGGTCACGAATCGACCATCGACGACTCCACCACCATTTCCACTTTCGAAACTTTCCTTCACCTTTAAACACGATACTTCTTACTACCTAACGAGTTCATAGCCTTCATGCATATCGACACAATGATTTAAATCGTTTTACACACTTGAAATACACCGCGAAACAAGGTTTGATATGCATGACACGACACCTCCATAAAGAATAGCCACGTACGCACGCCGATCTCGGGGATCGCTCACACACAACCCATGATATCTCACAACCTTGTCCAGTAACCAAAATTTGCATTCACAAAAGCTCTTTTCATGCGATTTTAAAAATACGGCAAAATCACCCACACTGGAGAGTCGATCGACTCTCACACTCGCTGATATGACAACAATGTGTTCATATCGATTTCACTCATAAAATCATGCGATCCAATATTGTTATGATTTCTTCAACAAGGTTAATTCTTTTGTAAAAAGGTGAAATAATTCACTACTTCTCCAAGTTCAAAATCTACTACACAACGTAAATAAATTCGTCTTTTCCTTTAAACACACACTTGCACATGCTCACTCATTTTCAAAACCTGAAACTTACAAGACACACACACACACACACACATTTTGACATAAAGGACTCACGTAATTTGTTTGAAAACACAATGCATGACAATATTTGAAAACACAATTCACTTTACATTGAAGGCTATTTGCTCTAGCAAGGTCAACTATTGACATTCACAACAATTCAACACCGGTGCCCTACTTTTGACCAAACCATCCGGTTTCTCACAACTGCAACAACCTTGGTACCGGTGCTTCCCCACACACTTGTATGCCCCAACTTCACAGTTACCACTTGACTACTGATTTACAAAATATGCGGCTTCACTTTGACCATAAATAGGTTAACCGACAATAACTTTTTTTCATTTGCCCCTTTTTGTCCTATCCTCGCCTCATATTTCCAACTAACACGTCTACCATTTCTCAACCACCCTTGCCACTCTTCCACTGACTAAAGAGTAAGAAAACGCATCTCTACTTCCTGATTCTTGAGTTGAAACTCTCAAGATCCCAATTCATCGACATCTAAAACTCCTAGAATGAAGAATCATCAGAAATTAAGAGCTCACCTCCCATCAACTATTCTTCTCTTATGAACCCAAGAGATTCTACCTCACACGACCACTCACAATTCAAACAACACTCCTTCTAGATGGTGTCATTAATCACACCATGAACGATCTCACACAACACACCAAACCATCGCCATTATGGCAAGGTTAGAACTCTCTACACACTACCGCCTCCATCGATCATCAAAACCACAGTAATCAAGCACACCCATGCACCTGTAAATTCACCATGACATTGGCCAGATGTGATTTGAATTTACCTTACATGAGAGTCCTCACTACCATCGTCCTGAATTCTCGGTGATCAAAGTCTTCCCTAAAGGCTTCCTATATCTCAGTTGTGTCCTCCTACTCTACAGTTTAAGTTTAGGCCCATCCGGTCACCTAAATCCCTTAAACTAGGGCTCTGATACCAACTTTAACAACCCACACCAAACAATCATGCCAAAAGCTACCTCTTTAAATCAAAAAGCCAAAATGGCTTAACATAGTCACACTGCCAAAGATTTACAACACTGGGTTTGTGGAAACAACCCTAAATACAGATGAGAAACCTAACCAGACAATAAAAAGGAAATTCTTCTAATCCTTCTAACGCACGCTCCGACTCTCGTCTTGCCAAACCTCTAAACGAGTTCTCGGCTACCTGTTTACCTGAAAATGTTTTAGTTTTGAAAAGCGAGGGTTAGACCATGAGGTCTAGTGAGTTCCCTCAAAAGCCACGCCATAAATAGCAAAGTTTATAAAGACATAGCAGCAAGAAATGTTTATATAAACTGGTTACAAAGCACACATACATGATCAACACACTATGACATGCTAATGGCATACGCTATGGTCACACACACCGTGACAGCGTAATAGGGCACACACCGCCCATATATGAAATAAATTCATATATTTAATATTATGGGACACACCGCCATTTCACACAAATGCCATAGCATGTCCACACGTAAACAATATATCCACTTTATTTAATCACACCTTCCATGCATAGTTTAAAACAGTACATACGTTTACCAATCTAAACATGCATATGGTTTCACACTTAAAAAGGTTTTAGGTTCAGAAAACTCACATGTTGCCTTTGCACGGTACTTCACACTTGAACTTCAGATTCCTAGGTAGAACACCTATGGTTCAAAGGAAAAATAAGGTAATAAGCCTTAACTGACTTCTCACTGCTATCTACACAGACTCTAAATGAATCTGGGTCTCAAAGCACTACTAAGTCCGATGTTAGTTCCGGACTCTCACCCATACAGGATCTCAATCCGGATTCGACCCACTCCGGGACCAACACAGATTTTCGGGTCCCATTGGGGATTCCGGATCCTACGGCTCAAACTACAATTCCGGACCCCACTATGGATTCCGGATCCTCTTCGGCCCTACAATAATTCCGGATCCAGTATGGATTCCGGATCCTCTTCGCCCACAACAATTCCGGATCTAGTATGGATTCTGGATCCTCTTCGCCCATAACAATTTCTGGATCCCATACGGTTCTGGTATGGACTCCGGTTCCATACAGTTCCGGTCACAAGCTATCTTACGAACGCTACTTATTTACCCCCAATTCGAAACCAAAATTTGGTATTAAGCCAATCACATTAAGGGGGTAGTAGAATCGACCAATTGATAGTTAAACCTTCCGGTTTACTCTAAACGAAGCAAGAAGATCACACACAGGCACCATTTCATTTCTTTCTAAAAGATCAACAACAGTACAACCCTAACTCTCCCAAATCTTCTAATCAGATTAATAAGTGATAGAAGGAGAAGATTACCTCTTGTGCAGATGAAATTCCACCCCAAAGCCTTTGATTTCACTCCCTCTTGCAAGCTCCAATTTGTTTACCACACACACACACACCAAGATCGCACTCAGTAGCCGCTCTCGATGTTGAGAAAAATGATTGAGTCTCTAGGGTTTTTACCCCTTTTATACCTCCCACAACTAACCCCCAATTTATTCTTATTTCTCACTTGAACCACGAAACTTTTTATTTTTCGAACTTCTGCCACGCTCTTTATTTATCGACAAAATAAAACCCGGTTATTACACAGGTCGTTGGAGCTCTTAAATACGTTACTCTTTCTCGACCGGATATCGCTTTTGCGGTTAATATAGTATGTCAGTTCATCCATGCTTCTACTCAATTCCACTGGGGTGCGGTCAAACGGATTTTACTCTATCTTCGGGGGATGATCGACCGTGGCTTACTCATTCATCAAGCATCTACTTTATCTCTCCAAGCCTTCTCTGATGCTACTTCATCTCTCGAAGCCTTCTTCGATGCTGATTGGGCCGGGTGTCCAGATGATCGTCGGTCCACGGGGGAATTTGCCATCTATTTGGGTTCCAACCTTATATCGTGGACCTCTCACAAATAACGCACAGTTTCTCGATCGTCTACCGAATCAGAATACAAAGCTCTTGCTGATATCGTTGCCGAACTAACCTGGCTTCAAGCTCTCCTTCGAGAACTTGGTATCCGTGCACCAGCAGCTCCTATCCTATGGTGTGACAATCTAGGTGTCACGTATCTTCCAGCCAACCCGGTCTTTCATGCACGAACAAAGCATGTGGAAGTTGATCTCCATTTTGTTAGAGAAAAGGTAGCTCAAGGAGGTCTTCGTGTACAATTCATTTACACAAAAGATCAAATTGTTGATATTTTCACGAAGCCGTTGCCGACTCCTAGATTCCTATTTTTACGATCCAAGCTACATGTCGTTACCCGCCCTTAGGTTGTGGGGGCGTATTAGACTGTATGACCAAAGTGTAATTAGTATAATGTAGAGGGCACTCATATATAATTAGTATATCTATATATAGAGATCCCTTGTAATATGTTATATTAATTCAATATACAAAACCTCCTTGGTTTTTTTTTTTCTGGTAAGAGGTAAGGCAAGGATTGAGAGTCATACCCGGTAAGTGATAGCGAAGACTCTTGCCACAATTAGCGTTTATCGGAAAAATTGTTACATACGATACCGTTTTGGTGGTCTAAAATCTTACTCGGTAAATAAGTGCTAGTGTTAAGTTTTACTAGTAAACGCTTACACAGATAAACGTTTGATAAACAACTCCTAAATCATCCGCGACCTAGGCGCGTAACCACAAGTTTTGCAACCAACTTGAATATAAAAACTTAACTAAACAAAATAAAATTCCAATCAGTTTAAAAAAGAAGTATTAGGATAATATTATTTTTTCGCCTGGAGCATACTTTAAGTTGGAGATGGTTTTGCTGACTCATTATCACGGAGAAGACGTTGTGTATATATAATATTTTATATAAATTCTTTTTAAAAAATGTATTGGAGTTATAAATTTATATTATATTTTAATAATATAAAAAATATTAAAAAAATTAAAATAGAAAATCTTTTGGACTTAAATGTAATTCTTTTTAGAGATTTTAACTTTTTGGACTTTATTTTAAAAAAATTATTTCACTTTGAATATCATTAATGTAATTATTTCCCGACAACAAACATGTTCTCTTTTCAGTTTTCACGACAAAGACCTCCACGAAGATTCCAAAGCAGAATTGAATTATTCAATTTGTTGTACTAAACTTGTGAGGACAAACACTTTTATCGGTCATCGTTGATTGTGTTGAATATTATCTTCTACCTAAAAGACTTCCATCGTTGATTTACCTGTATGCACAAATGCATACCGTCCAGATGAAAGTCTACCAGGACGTTCCTTAGTTTTCCATTTTTTTAAGGTTTTCCTTTGAACCTCCTCCCTCTATATATTAAATCCATTAATATTATACAAACTTACAAAATTTTCGACCCAAAAAGCACTTCTTGAATTATTGTCATCAACTTAGAAATGTTGAATGTTATCTTCTACCTAAAAGACTTCCACAAATATTTATGTGAATATATATTAAATCCATTAATATTATACAAACTTACAAAATTTTTGACCCAAAAAACACTTCTTGAATCATTGTCATCAACTTAGAAACAAACAAATGATGTAATAGTACAATGAAAGACTACATAAAATATAGATCATACCTTATGCTAAGAAACTATCAATACATAATTGAGTTAGTTTTGATCCCAAGTCAATGTTCTAAATGATGTGAGATATGGTGTGATGTGGCGGTGAGGTGACAAGGTCGAGTTTCAAACCTTACGAGTTACGGCGATGTCACGGCGTATTTTAGGCGTACATTATGACGGCATACATAGGGGCCTTATTTTAATATCCTTGCAATTTGTAAAATCCGTGAGATTCAATAACATAATAAATTAAGAAATTATTAGTTTTAGTAATTTTGAATTGAAAAATTAAATAAACGGTATTACTTTTTGTCCCTAACACGATTTTAACATAACCACAAAATCATAATAAATTAAGAAATATTTGTTTTAGTATTTTTAAAAGTTAAATAAAGGGTATTACTTTGTAAATCCCCACACATTATCCCCTACCCTCTCTCTCTCACCTCTCTTTTGTCCCCAACACTATATCGAGATGGATGTAATATCGAAAAACATGAAGTTATCGTTTTTTATGTAATTTATTTGATTAAAATATTAGTAACTTTTAAAATAATTTATTTTAAATTTTAAGGATTTCAAGTTTTTTAATTACAAAAGAAAGTAAAAAATTCAAATAAGGTAGGTGTTATTGAAACTTACATTGTCCCTAATCACTTTTGAATTAACCTTATTATGTTTTAACCATTGATTATGTGGTTTTCATGTTCACAATGAAAATGTGGTTTTCATTTGAACTACCCATGTATATATGTAGGGTGTGTTTCAATTGTAAACCAAACTATTCTAACAAACTATGCAAACCGCTATATTAGGAAACAATAGATATATTTATGGATAATTATCATGATTCATTAGTTATGATTGTGATATAAAAATCAACAACCCGAAGAACTAGCAACAGCGGAAGAAACCGTTTTTATTAATTTCGTTACGGGGATTGAGAGCCCTTCTGCCGAACGGGACTCATTTATCTTCTTGGATGAAGACTATCGGGAGTTGGAACATGATGAACTATAGAAGATGACAAGGTTCATTTACTATGATCATGACTTTAGATTAGAAAACATAATAAAATCATATATTTATTACACTTGATATATGGCTAAGAATGGTTTGTATAGTTTGTTAGAATTGTTTGATTTGCAATTGAAACGCACCCTAGATAGATATACATACATATATACAGGGACACAGGCCAGAATTTTATAAGAGAGGGAGCATCATATAAAATAGAATAAATATATAAATTAACATTATGAACAAGGCAAAACGCTACAAAACAAGTTACTTTTACCGATAAAAATCACTTAGGAAAATATTCGTCGGCGATTACAAACGGATCGCCCACAAAATATCAATGGTTCAGGTAGAATTCGTTGTTTTTCAAAGATATAAATAAATCAAGACCCTAGATATTCAATCACTTATTTGAGTTTCCCACCAACAATTTAACTACCAAATTTTGTGACGGTTTTGTGACCTTTAGCGACGGATTTCCTAGGGAAAGTTTCGTAGACGTGAAAATAATGATATCATAATTTATATTGATGACATTCGACCTTTACAGATTTAACAGGCCCCTCCTTTTTCGGTAGAGAAGTCGTTTGTTTTCTTTATGTTGTAAATGATGTGAGATATGGTGTGATGTGGCGGCGAGGTGACAAGGTCAAGTTTCAAACCTTACGAGTTACGGCGATGTCACGGCGTATTTTAGGCGTACATTATGACGGCATATATAGGGGCCTTATTTTAAGATCCTTGAGATTCAATAACATAATAAATTAAGAAATTATTAGTTTTAGTAATTTTGAATTGAAAAATTAAATAAACGGTATTACTTTTTGTCCCTAACACGATTTTAACATAACCACAAAATCATAATAAATTAAGAAATATTTGTTTTAGTATTTTTAAAAGTTAAATAAAGGGTATTACTTTGTAAATCCCCACACATTATCCCCTACCCCCCCCCCCCCCCTCCCTCCCTCCCTCCCTCCCTCCTCTCTTTTGTCCCCAACACTATATCGAGATGGATATAATATCGAAAAACATGAAGTTATCGTTTTTTATGTAATTTGTTTGATTAAAATATTAGTAACTTTTAAAATAATTTATTTTAAATTTTAAGGATTTCAAGTTTTTTAATTACAAAAGAAAGTAAAAAATTCAAATAAGGTAGGTGTTATTGAAACTTACATTGTCCCTAATCACTTTTGAATTAACCTTATTATGTTTTAACCATTGATTATTTTTTTAAATTTTGATCAATGGCCAAGATTGGTTCTCATTGTCAGGATCAATTCTTAACAAGATAATTAATACTTAGAATTCAGAATTAAAGAATCTGCGGAATAGAACTTTAATTCTCACAATCAATGAACAGAATATCAGAAAACACACAACTGTTTGTATTTACTAAATCAACTCACAAGCTTACAACCAAACCTCAATCTTGATGAACAAGCTCAATCAAGACGACTTCTACTACTCTAGAAATAGGGTTCTAAAACCTTGAGGTTAATTCTCTCTAAAACACAATCGAATTCTAATTGTATTTTTGTATATCGTATTATTTTCGTCCTCATCTTGTTTCCGTCTCCTTAATAGCTATCTATCAACAAATATATATACTGAATAATTACAAGATAACTATCAAAATAAGATTGATCTTCAGAATATTCTTTTAAGTATATCTTCAATCGTTCCATCTTTATCTCCTTCAATCTCGCATTCCATGTTCTGATCACAAGCAGTATTAACTTCATTCTTCTCAAGCAGTACTAATAATCTTCCAGCAGTAGTAATCTTCGATATGCCCAAGCAGTACTAACAGTTTTCGTAAGACACCAGCAGTACTAACTTTTGTTCAGCAGTATTTACCATGTACCAGCAGTAGTAACTTGTCTAGCAGTACTAATCATGTTCTTGCAGCATTAATGACTCAGCAGTACTAACCTTGAACTAGCAGTAGTATCTTTGTTCTGGCAGCACTAACATTGATCTGGCAGTAGTAATGTTGTTCTGGCAGTACTAATCATACTTAGCATATCTTCAGTTCCCAACAATCTCCCCCTAACTTGACTTTTCAGGATGAGAAGTTAAGTTCTTCAGATGATGCTTCCAAAACCTAATCATCAACGCATAGATTTGGATCCAATCCCAGACTTTGATTGAGAATCCTTTTTACAAGGTATCTTGCCATCTTAGAGTCTTTGTCACTCACCAACTTAGCATGCAGCATTCCATTCAACTTTTTCATGCTGTGCTTGTATACAACATCCACCAAATAATATTCATGAAATGTATTGTCAAGAGAGATGACATACACTCCACAATTCTCAATGAGCATCCAGTTGGTAATGACTTGAAAATTCCTTGCCATCAAATACTGAACTGCTTCTGGTTTGAACATTAAGCACAAGTATTCAAGAACCATCTTGGTGATAGACATACCTTGCTCTGTCAGCATGTTTCCATATAGCCTCATTCCAACCTTGAACATCTCTTCCAAGTCAGATCTAGAGCATGTTCTGATAAGTTTTCCCCAAGTAGGACAAACTTCAAACTTTCCATCTGCCCTTTTGATTCTGATGAACTCCTTTCTTCCATCTTTCAATGTGTCCCAGAAGATGATCTCAGGAGCCATAGAAGATATTGGTTCAGCTTGGATTGGATTAGTATTTACCACAGTAATATACAAATCACATTGAGCATTTGGCAGTGATTGTACATTGCTTGGTTGGCCTGAGGGAGTTGCCACTTCTTCTTCAGCAACTTTTGGATCAGATTTCTCTTTCACTGCTTCCTCCTGGGCTTCTTCTACAGTTGGATCCACCCTTGGCTTCTTTACATCTTTCTTCTTTGAGGCTATGGACTTTGTTCTTGGCCTCTTTGTTCTTTTGAAAGATTTAACAGCTTCAGGAGTGGTTTCAGCTGTTTCTTCTTTGTGGCTCTCAGCAGCACTAACAGTTTCTGCTGCCTTTTGTTTTTCAGCAGCAGTAACCATTTCTACTGCTATAGCTGTTACTGCTTCTTTTATGACCTTTAATACTGCTGCTTCGACACTGTCCTTCACAATCCAATATATCTCTTCATCAATCTCTGTTTTAGTTACAGTAGGAACAGATTCTGCTTTCTTCTCACTTTCAATTACTGCTGCCTCCACAAGATTCTTCAAAATTTCAGTTACTGCTGCTTCAGTCTCAGACACTGCAGCATTAACTGTTTCTACTTCTTTTGCAACCTCAGCAGCAGTAACTGTTTCTACTGTTGGTTCTGTTTCTGCTTCCTTTGTAAGATCAGCAGCAGTAACGGTTTCTGCTGCTGTTTCTGTTTCTGCTTCCTTTGTAATATCTGCAGCCTCCTCAGTCTCCCCCTCAACCTTATACTCATACTCCCCCTCAATTTTTGCATCCTCCATGTTTAGATCAGAGTCTAACTCCCCCTTTTTGGAAGCATCAGAGGTTGTTCCTCTCCTTCTCAAAACATACTGAGTTTTCTTCCTTCTTTGTAGCAGTTTGGTGATCAGCTTTTTATTCTTTTCTATTTTGGTGTTTTGATGAAGAACCACCTTCTTAAGCTCATCAATTTCCTTCTGCTGATCCATGACCTCAATGTTGATATTTGCAATAGTTTCCATCAATTCCTCGTACGTATATCTATCCTCACCCTGTTTAGGAGTTTTTACCTCCCTTAAAGGATCATTGGAAGTTTTAGCAGGTGTCTCTTGCCTAGCAAAAGCACTACCTACCCCCTTGGTTTCTTGGCACCTGGGACCTCTGGATGATTTCTCACCCTGAGTTGCCGTGAGGAAGGGCTTAGTTATTTTACCACTGGCCTTCTCTTTGCTAGCAGAAGTAGTGGCAGCCTTGCGACTCACATGCTCAACCTTCTCCTTAGTGAGCACCTTCTTGGGGTTGGGAGACACCCATGTGGTTTCCCTTTCGATATTCTCTAATGGAGAATGCTCCACTAGAGGGCTTAAAGGCTTCGGGCTCTTAGGAGATACATCAAGGGAAGGAACCTTGTGTACCTTTCTTCTTTCAAACTTTTTGGTTATTATGGGAGTGGGTCGTACAAGAATGGACTGAGGGATTACTTTTGTGATGGAAGGTTGGGATTGGTCCTATCAGTGGGTGTACCTGATAGGATTTATATAAACCCTAAACCGGATCTTTAAGCTCAAGAATGATTAGTTCTAGATCATGGAATAAACATATACAAATCACAACATGAACATCGGAATTAAACGACAGATTTGTATAGCTAACAAGGTTCATTAATTTAAACATACTGATTACATACTCACGCCCCAATTTGTTGCCCTAAGTTATCAACAAACGAATACTTCTTCTCAAGTATTAGGATTAAGAACCTTGGGGCTCATGCACACACATCTACACGTTTTTGTTTAAACGTGGGTTTCAAGAACGTCTAATTCTATATCTCTAGGTTTCTTTATATACTAGAAACCTAGATAAACTAGAAACTAGATAAATACCAATCCTAGATAAACTAGGAATCCTAGATAAACTAGAATTTACAAGGATAACTATAAAATAAACATATTACAATTCGAACCCTTGTAAGTTGAAGTTTTGACACATCAAATCTATATGAAATATTCCTAACAATCTTCCCCTATTTGATGATGACAAAACTTAGCATCAGAATCTTCAAGTAGCTCTTCCCCTTTTTGACATAATCAAATCCAAAACTTATCAAACTTGAATCTTCCCCTTGAATGATCAACACTTCTTCTTCCCCTGAATTTATGCTAACCATCCTTGTGTCTTCGAGGTTATATCAATTACGTTGTAAAGAAAATCAACCATTATCTATTTGAAGTTGAAGTAAAAAACCAAACCTTGAGTCTTATATCCCGTAGAAACCAAGTGAACAACAACGTCATTCTCATGAATGAGGGGATCCCTGTCCTTCGACCAATCTTCTTCTCTAAGATTTCGTCAAATTGAAGTCACATTCTTCGAACAATTACGTTAATAATCTTCATAATATCACGGGTTATCTTTAACAGTTGAAGGATACCTTTAAAGATATGATAAGAACACAAACTCTAACTTTCACTTCTTCTTCAAACAAACTCTAATTAATCTTCCTTTTTGTAATCAACTGATGACGATCAAAGGGTAGTCATTTAAGCATTCTTCCTCTATCGTTCATCAAACCTTCATACCTTGTGTGTGTGAATTTTCTTGAAACAAACAAAAATCATCCTCCTTTTGTCGAGCATGATCCTAACATGGTGTGTGACATGTATTCTCCATTGCATCGCGGCTTTGATTTCATGGCTTTGAGGAATTCTGAGTGAAGAACAATTTTTATCAAGAAAAAAAAAAACTGCTGGATTTCGAGAATTTCTGGGAGCGTTCTGGACGTCGTACGGCCAATCCAACCAGACATAATGTTAAACAATGTGTCCCGAAGCTGCTGTCCAAAAATCGCGACGATCCGACGGTTCAATCTCCGGGAATAGGCGAAACGGCCGGCTGTGATTTTCCAGAAAATTTCTGCGAAAAATCTGATTTTTCTTTCTTTCGAACGTCTTCTTTCGTCTCTTCAAATCTTCCATTAAACCTTGTTTTTCTTCCAGATCAGAGAGCACCATGTGCTCTGATACCACCTGATAGGATTTATATAAACCCTAAACCGGATCTTTAAGCTCAAGAATGATTAGTTCTAGATCATGGAATAAACATATACAAATCACAACATGAACAGCGGAATTAAACGACAGATTTGTATAGCTAACAAGGTTCATTAATTTAAACATACTGATTACATACTCACGCCCCAATTTGTTGACCTAAGTTATCAACAAACGAATACTTCTTCTCAAGTATTAGGATTAAGAACCTTGGGGCTCATGCACACACATCTACACGTTTTTGTTTAAACGTGGGTTTCAAGAACGTCTAATTCTATATCTCTAGGTTTCTTTATATACTAGAAACCTAGATAAACTAGAAACTAGATAAATACCAATCCTAGATAAACTAGGAATCCTAGATAAACTAGAATTTACAAGGATAACTATAAAATAAACATATTACAATTCGAACTCTTGTAAGTTGAAGTTTTGACACATCAAATCTATATGAAATATTCCTAACACTCATGTTCACAATGAAAATGTGGTTTTCATTTGAACTACCCATGTATATATGTAGGGTGTGTTTCAATTGTAAACCAAACTATTCTAACAAACTATGCAAACCGCTATATTAGGAAACAATAGATATATTTATGGATAATTATCATGATTCATTAGTTATGATTGTGATATAAAAATCAACAACTCGAAGAACTAGTAACAGCTGAAGAAACCGTTTTTATTAATTTCGTTACGGGGATTGAGAGCCCTTCTGCCGAACGGGACTCATTTATCTTCTTGGATGAAGACTATCGGGAGTTGGAACATGATGAAATATGGAAGATGACAAGGTTCATTTACTATGATCATGACTTTAGATTAGAAAACATAATAAAATCATATATTTATTACACTTGATATATGGCTAAGAATGGTTTGTATAGTTTGTTATAATTGTTTGATTTGCAATTGAAACAGGCCAGAATTTTATAAGAGAGGGAGCATCATATAAAATAGAATAAATATATAAATTAACATTATGAACAAGGCAAAACGCTACAAAACAAGTTACTTTTACCGATAAAAATCACTTAGGAAAATATTCGTCGGCGATTACCAACGGATCGCCCACAAAATATCAATGGTTCAGGTAGAATTTGTTGTTTTTCAAAGATATAAATAAATCAAGACCCTAGATATTCAATCACTTATTTGAGTTTCCCACCAACAATTTAACTACCAAATTTTGTGACGGTTTTGTGACCTTTAGCGACGGTTTTCCTAGGGAAAGTTTCGTAGACGTGAAAATAATGATATCATAATTTATATTGATGACATTCGACCTTTACAGATTTAACAGGCCGCTCCTTTTTCGGTAGAGAAGTCGTTTGTTTTCTTTATGTGGAAGTGTGATCGATTTTATACCAATTTTCTGAGTTGACATTTTTATTACCGGTGCCTAAATGATTGGAGGAAGAGCCAGATCCATTAAAAATTAAAAATGTTATATATTTGGGTTTTTTACTATTGGTACATTAATATATATTGACATGCACCTTTTAGTGCACGCACACGCAGACACGCGTGCACACACACACACACAAGATAAGTTGTGATAACTGTGAGATTCAATCTCAACCAATCATTTTATGTAATTAATTATATTGCCATAATTAATAAAAAGGGTATATTAGTAATTTTTCAAATTAAATAATAACTCCCCAAATCTTCTCCTTATGTCATCTATATCGCCTTATCAATATCTTCCAAAGAAATCAATCAGTATTAACAAAATCAATCCTATTTTGTAGGTTCATTCCAATTATGTTCAATGGAGGAAACATTCCTTTGTAGAATCCTGTAGTGAAAAATGTCTCATATATATATCAAAGAAGCGTTGAGAGACGAGGCACCGTCTCGTGGAAGCGGTGGTGGTGGCAGACGTGAAGGTGAGAGACGCAAGCGGTGAGAGACTCCATCGAGGGGATGAACGGCCAGAGCCTTTACGATCGTAACATCACAGTCAACGAGGCACAGTCTCTTGGAAGCGGTGGTGATGGCAGACGTGAAGGTGGAGGTGGCGGTGGTTATGGTGAAGGCGGTGATTACGGTGAGTGTTTTGGATGTGGTCGGAGAACATGAGGTGAGTACAAAGTTCTCTTACAAATGGGTTGTGATGGTGGCAGTAAACACCACGACAACGACGACTCTGGTGGTTTTGTTACAAACCACAGTGTACATACAGTGTGCATATGTGAACAATGTGTATATACATATCATATGCATACATGCAAGAATATACGTATAATGGACATACATTTATATGGGATAATGTATATATATGCATCTCAAATTATGCATATATGCACCTCAAATTATGCATATATGCACATTGGTTTGTAAGGGGTGCAACAAATACATGGTTTGTATTTGATTTGTATCCTATATATACATATGTATATATATATATATATATATATATGTAGAGGTGGGTTCAAACGAGAACGCTAACTATTTACGAGAACTACGAGAACGGCCGTCCATGTACAAAATCACTGGTGATTCGCGTACAAAATCACTGGTGATTCGCGCGACTTGCCACGCGACTTGCAAGTCGCGGCCCAAAGTGCGCGTGTCCAGAATTTTAATCACCAGTGATTTGTACGCGAATCACCAGTGATTTTGTACATGGACGGCCGTTCTCGTAGTTCTCGTAAATAGTTATCGTTCTCGTTTGAACCTACTTCTATATATATATATATATAGTTAACGGCGGTCCATGTACAAAATCACTGGTGATTCGCGTACAAAATCACTGGTGATTAAAATTCTGGACACGCGCACTTTGGGCCGCGACTTGCAAGTCGCGTGGCAAGTCGCGCGAATCACCAGTGATTTTGTACGCGAATCACCAGTGATTTTGTACGCGAATCACCAGTGATTTTGTACGCGAAACACCAGTGATTTTGTACGCGAAACACCAGTGATTTTGTACGCGAATCACCAGTGATTTTGTACGCGAATCACCAGTGATTTTGTACATGGACGGCCGTTCTCGTAGTTCTCGTAAATAGTTAGCGTTCTCGTTTGAACCCACCTCTCTCTCTCTATATATATATATGTATATATATATATACATATATATATATATGTATATATATATACATATATATATATATGTATATATATATACATATATATATATATATATAGAGAGAGAGAGAGAGAGAAGTTCAATTGCAAACTCAATTTTCATTGTAAACATGAGGACTGATATTGACACTTCATCTCTATTGATCCAACAACTCACATTAAATATAATTTTTAATTAAATTATTAATTAAGGTGATTGAGAGTAAAAAAAGAAAGTTAATTTCAATCCCATGCTTACCTTATTTGACTTTTTATTTTATTTTTTAATAGGAAAATTTTACCCTCTTAAAGGTTAAAATAGATTATCTTAAAAACTACTAATATTGTAATCAAACAAACCACATCAAAAAATGAGATTTCATGTTCTTTGATATGACATCCATCTCAATATCCATCACACAACCCATTGAGACCGAGCAAGAACCTATCGAGAAAGGTCGAGAATCCATTCATTGACTTGGTGTATGTTTTTTTTTGGAAAGGGTTCCTGGGCCTTCGGCCCAGTACATCCCTGACAAATACACCGACCGCGAAGTAATGCAGCCCTGAGATAATCCCCAGTGGCCACAAGTGTTGGTGTATGTTTATATGTGTTAAACCATACCATACCACATTCATTTTTCATCAAGAACCTATCGATTGATTTTTTATTTGTTTGTGTGTGTAAAATCATAATCTATCACTTTCAGTTTTTATCGAGACGAATCTGGAACCATCGAGACCGATCAAGAACACATCGAGATTGATTAAGAACTCGTTGGGACCGATCAGCACCTATTAAGACTAATCGAGACCGATCGAAACTAATCAAGAACCCATCCATTGACTTGTTGTGTGGTTGTGTGTTAAAATCATAACCTAACACCATCATTTTTTATCGAGACTGATTGAGAACCTATTGATTATTCTATTGTGTGTTTGTTTGTATAAAACCACAAGCTACCACTTTTAAATTTTATCGAGATGGATCAGAAAACTTATCGAGACGAATCGAAAATTCATCGAGATCAACCCATAATCCAATAAAGAAAAAGAAAGAAATTTTGAGTATGTAGAATTGAAATTGTAGTATATCGTGATGAATAATATGTATATGCATGATGAATATTATAGTGAAAAATTATATATATATATATATATATATATATATATATATATATATATATATATGTAGGGGTGGTATTTTTTGCAAACCAGTGTATTTGTACAAACTCGTACAAACCATACCTATCTTCATGATTTTGTAAATTTGTTTTCATGAATATATATATATATATATATATATATATATATATATATATATATATATATATATATATATTTTGGCTTCATGAATATATAATTTGGCTTCATGAATATATCATTTAGCATTTTAACTAATTTTTTTCGATGGAGCTCTAAAATACCCTTATTTTTGAAAAAAAATTAGTTAAAAATGTCAAATGATATATTCATGAAGCCAAAATATATATATATATATATATATTCATGAAGCCAAATTTACAAAATCATGACGCTAGGTATGGTTTGTACGAGTTTGTACAAATACACTGGTTTGCAAAAGATACCCCCGCCTATGTATATATATATATATATATATATGATAAATACCATACTAGGGCAGGTTCAAATGAAAACCAAGTTTCGGTTGTGAAGCGAGGGACAAAGGAGAGTGTGGCACGTGTCCACACCTTGACGGGTCATTTATGTATTATTCATCATGAATAATGTATCATTCAGGATGAATAATACAACATTTAAAGTGAATAATACACGATTCATGATGAATAATACATGAACTGTGAATTCGTGTATTATTCACCATGAATGTTGTATTATAATACTAATTACTAGTACAAAAAAGGTCTTTTGTGACGGTTAAAAACCGTTACCGTAGGTATACGGTAACGGTTTTCGTGGACGTAAAAATCGTCACCTATCTTGTCGTCACTTTTGATACACTTTTGGTTACGTTTAAAAAACGTAACCAAATCATGCCAAAAACCGTTACCATAGGCTAAAACCGTCATGTTAGGTGCATACAAAAGTCAAATTTTTTTATTAAAACCGTTATCGTAGCATTACATACGGTAATGTTTACTATTAAAAACCGTCACCGTTCCATGGCATACGGTGACGTTTATTTTGAAAATCATCACAGTAGCATGACATACGGTGACGTTTATTATTCGAAACTGTCACCGTAACATGACATACGGTGACGTTTATTATTCAAAACCGTCAACGTAGCATGACATACGGTGACATTTATTATTCAAAACCGTCACCGTAGCATGATACACGGTGACGTTTATTATTTAAAACCGTCAACGTAGCATGACATACGGTGACGTTTATCATTCAAAGTCGTCATCGTAGCATGACATAAGTTGACGTTTGTATTCAAAAACCATCACTATAACATGATATACGGTGACGTTTATTTGTTATAATCGTCACCATAGCATAACATAAAGTGATATTTGTTTGTCAAAACTGTCACCTATGCTAGACATTCACGGACACTTGTTATTTAAAACCATCATTATAGCATGACAATGGACGACGTTTATTTTTCAAAACCATCACCGTATCATGGCAAACTGTGACGTTTATTTTTCAAAACTGTTCCCGTATAACGACATAAAGTGACGTTTATTTTCCAAAACTGTCACCGTATGAAAACTTACAATGATGTTTATTTTTCAAGTCGTCGCCGTAGCACGACCTATGGTGACATTTATTTTTCAAAACCGTCACCGTAGCACAATGTACGGTTACGTTTATTTTTCGAAACCATCAAAATAACACGATGTACAGTGATGTTTATTTATCAAATTGTCGCCGTAGGACAATGTACGGTGACGTTTATTTTTCAAAATCGTTACCGTAAGATGACTTATGGTGACAATTATTATTCAAAATCGTCATCATTGCACGACATACGGTGACATCTATTTTCCAATATCGTTTTTGTAACATAACATACAGTGACGTTTATTTTTCAAATTGGTTGTCATAAACTAACTTTTGGCAACGGTTTTTAAATGTCCAGCAAAAATTTAAAAATTAAAAATTTAAACTTTTCAAATAATAATCAAATGATTAACAAAATATATACAAACATTAAACTAGTGTTGATAGTTATATGATTAATGCATAAGAACACAGAATAATATATTCATTCTGTCAAAAAGTATGTTGCAAAGCACCTATTATAATCTCACACAATCATCTAAACAGTATTTTTCTTATTAAAGATACTCCTATGCTTGGTCTTCCCTGGAAACTTGAGTAACGAGTAGATCTTTTTGGAGTTTTTCTAGAATTTGAATGTATGCTTCAACACCTTTTGTATCTCGTTAATAATTGGGTAATTCTTGTTTCTTCTTGGTACTTTGCTTGTCATTATGCTCATCAGAAGTTGTTTGTGATACCTGCAGCAAGAGATTTACATTTAGGACCCATGAACCAAATACTAGCACAACCATATACGACACCAACTGATATTCTACCATTCTCACATGAAGCGGGACCATAAAAAAGAAAATAGCACAAGAGTAGCAATAACGTCAACGTGGGTTAAAGAACGAGTTTTCTGTCAAGCATCTAACTTTGTAATAGTTAGATCATCCATTGAACCTGCCTCGTAAGTGCGTAAAGAGAAGGCATGGCAAGACATGATAACAAATTGTTTTTTATTATGAGGGCATTAATTATAAAAACAAGTAAAATAAGGCTTCAACTAACCTATGTGTTTATCTTCGTATATACGAGTACTATGTTGCATAGCACATATTACTCGACTTGAACACATTGATATTCCCTGTTTTATGTCTTCAATATTATATACTACCACAATTCCAATTAGGCATGGAAACAAGGCGTGATGGGGCAGGTTGGAAAATACATTATCCGGCCCTGACCCCGGTTTTCAGCATCTCAAGGATCCCCAGACCCGGTACCCGTTTTTAAGGGGAATCCCCGGCCCCGAACGGGACAGTAAACCGGGTTCCCCAACGGGGCGGGGCAAATCACCATCCCTAATTCCAATACCTATCATTAAATGTATCGTCCAAATATTGTGCCAAAGCCTATTGGAATGAAATAGGCCACGTAAATTGAACTTTTTTATGTAAGAAGTATTAAACCATAAACAAATATATTCTTTTATCAGTTAGCATATAAACAAATACACCCATATTTAAAGTCTTCACAATTTATGGATCCCATTTTACCTGCACTGATAACTTGTAACATAGTTTCCCAATTAGCCTAACTACCCATAACAACAATTGCAACAAAAAATTGACGCAAAAAATGGAAAGATGGTATATAAAAGGTGTCAGCTTAACTCACTGAGGCTAAAAAGGCCACATGCAAAGAAATCATTAAACCATGCCTCACATCCAACTTACTGATACACAATATGTATCCATGATTCCAGATAATTACATAATTCCACCACAGACTAATAGCATATGCAGGTCTTTTGCAAGACTAAAACAACTAAAATAGTGACATAAAAAAGGACAGTAACTTAACAAATTTAAATAAAAGGAAATGTTTACCTTTATGATAAAGCTTGACAAATATGAGATTGACGGTAGTTCCTGCACTCCTAGATCATCAAATATGGACTTGACGAGAAGCTTTAATGAATCTATTTATACTTAAACGTTAACAATGCAATGAAGTGTGTTATCACCTCCTAGACAACTTTTGATGCATGCTTTACTGTCAATTGCAACTGTGATGAAGCATCCTCGATGCACATGCTACGAACCAATGCAACAACCAAGTTCACCTTCTTTGAGCTTTGAAACCATCAAGTGTATAAATAATAACACAAAATAGAATTATAGCAGGAAATAAAATACATCTTAATCAAAACATGGTACAAAATCATCATGTTAATATTTCAGCACAAACAATCCTAGTAACGAACGTGACATAAATTTCCCCAAAGATGCAACAATCATCTGCCAACATGGAAGTACCTATTTATAGCTAAATTTGATATACTGATTAAATAATGCTTTTATTTCTATATCAGCACACTAAATATATAAAACTCAATTAAAATTCTACTCAATTATGTTTGCATTTTTAGCCATTTTGGAGATAGCATGCTTTCTCACGAAATCCCAACTTAGCTCTTTAGCTCAAATATGACTCTAATTCGTATGTATGTTTTAATATGATGAACAATCTTCCTGAAAACATAAATGCTCACAAAAAGCAAACTTACTTTGTGCCTTGTGTTAAGCACATAACAGGCCTAAACATATTGCGAAGCCCACAACAATTCCACAACAGTTAGAAGGCACTCGTTGCATCTATGAGCCAGAAATGAAGAAATACCTCTAAGGTCCACTCTAACTCTTAGATAAACATAACATCGACTTAATTATGATCTACATACAAGTATGAAATCTATTAAAAGTTTCAAGCTTTAATGGATATCGTGGTAAATCTTTTCCTTTCTATATATCAATCATCTTCATTATCACTTCGTACGAATATATCCATGTTCACAAAATCCTTTTTGGCAAGGACCAATCAAATACACAAACAAGATCTTAATTTTTGGATGAAGACTTGATTTAACAACTAAAACAGTATATTTAAGCTATGAGTTTCCTAAGAAAATGAGATTGGTGTTTTAGGTTCTAAGCACATAGGCCTTGTTTATATACACTAATAAGGATTATTTGAGAAGAATGAACCATTATGGGGTCAACTAAGGTACTCAAATGATCAATACTTTGCTGCTAAAAATATAGTTTGCTTAAGGTTATATTCTTTTGTTTTTGTAGCAAAAGCAATAAGATTTCATTCTCCTGTATATGCACAATCTCACAGGCGACAAATACACAGACAACCCTTATCTTGATACAATTATGACAACAAGAATTACAGTTAGATACATAAGGTAAGCGATATACTGATGTATTTATTGACTAAATGTAAACCACATAAAAATACTTTGATTAAACAACTTGAAAATCTATATTTGTTAGCTGCCATTGGCTTTCTCTAAAGAGGAGCAGAGCAACGATCATTTAATCAACCACAAAAAAACAAGTCTTTGTTTGCTTGGCTTCCAAAAGTCAGTGATGGTTATTCCTTGAAATCCCAATCATGCATGTTGTATCCATGGTTGCAATTAGAAATTTATTAAAAGCTACGATTTGTAGTATCAAGTATCAACCGATGAAGAAGCATAAATCTTTTACACAAAGTCACAAACAACAAAACTTTAGATCTAGAACTATGGATGGAAGAAAAAGACCTATGTCGATAATTTCAAGATTAGGAAGAACAATAAGCTATATGCCCTTGATGTGTGAGACAGTCCCTTCGATTTTCAATTTGTGCAAAGACCTATGTCGATAATTTATTGTTTTTGTCAAATATTTTAAATACTCATAATTGTTTAAAACTCTAGCTTATAACAATTTAATCTAAGGCATCATTTTAATGGCATAGGCTTTTACTTTGTGCATTAAGCATGGGTGAAGTGATGGTTGAGGTGCTAAACAGCCTGGAACTAGATGGTGGGATCCAAAAGGAGGCATCTGTGATTATCAAATGCTACTGTGTTGTAAATTGTTAGCAGTGTATACCTAAGAGGTTGAAAATGGGCTAAACTTGCCATTTTTGGCTATGTAAATAGAGACCAGTTGTCAAGCAATTATATGGCATTAACTAACACACATATATACCAAAAGGTAACATTCAAACCTCAAAAATTTCATGAAAGACATTCAAAGGTAAGGAAAAAGAGGTAGAGCAAGAAACTAGAGCAGCAATGATTACCATGAGAGTAAAGTTCCTTCATAATCATACTGCAGGTTGGAGGTAAGAACTTAATATATAATTCCAAACTGATTCATGTTATTGTACATTTTAACCTTAAGCTATATTAAGTCGACTATGGTTGGTTTAAGGTCGAACTGGTGACCCGAACGTCACCACAGACTAGAAATATACTGTAATCAGAACAATCAGAGCTTAATAGCATCCAAAGATGTTGTAGCCTACTGGTCGGTAACATCCCGGGGGTAAGTGGTGGAAGCCCTTACCACCCGGGTTCGAATCCAGGGGTGCGTAACGCGGCGGATATCAAGGGTCGTGGGCCAAATTGTGGCCGGGTCAAGGGGGATTAGTCTGGACATAGTTCAGGATACCCCTAAATGCAATTGCCTTTCCAAAAAAATCAGAGCTTAATAGCATAAATACAACTAATGGTTCCTTTACTCAAAAATCTTGATCTGTTATCAATGAGCGTAGTTAGTTTAGTGATAATCAGAATAATTTTACGAACTCTATAGAAGTTTTGACATTCAAACCATGTTTGCATCAAGTAAAAATGAAACAGAAACCTTATCTAAACAAGAGTAGATCCCTACGAAAATAAAAAGTTATCCAAGTTGTAATGGAATCTGTCGATATCTAGCACCGAACCTGACCACTGATTTATACAAACCGAACTTGGAATCTCGATCTTGGGTTGTTGCTTCAATTCCGTCTGTTCTGATTCAAACCAGTACTAAGAAAGGGGAGATATGTTGTGAGCTAGTGTTTTGGTTGAAAAAAAGGGATGCTCGCCATCATTACTCGGTGGCAAAACGGTGACGACGAGACGAGAGTCGAAGGTGAGATCGTCGAATGATAAAAGATTATTGATCTCGTTGGCTTTAATCGATGTGTCGTCGTAACTTGAGGGACAAAGGGAGGAAGCACGATTTAGGGTTTTGGGAGGTTAGAGAGAAAATAATGAAATGAGGCCAAGAAAAACCAATGGCCTTAATTTAGTATTTACAAGGATCCACCTTTTGAACAAGTTTTTGGAATAAACCTCTTAAATAAATGTTTAGACTTTAAATATATATCAAATAAACTTTTCTTAAATAAAATTATAACCCGTAACCTATGTAGCAGATAAAACTATAAATTAAAAAAAAACCTAAAAACTATTTAAACCTGAATAGCCCGTCCATTCCACGCTCCCCCACCCTCGTCGCCCTACACCACCCATAGTCGTCGCACCGCACTCAGCCCAACTCGCTGTCGCCAACGTCCTCAATTGAGTCTGGCGTCACTGTTCCAACCCATAGCACCAATATAGGTTGTGTGGGTTGATTACTTACTCAGTTTTTTAAAACTCTAAAGATTTATTTAACATGTATTGAAATGTCCAATAGCCCGAGTCCCTAGAGTTTTAATTGTTTAGCTTGGGCCACAAGTTTTAATTTCCAACTTATCTAAGTAATTTTTAATTAGGTAAAATGAGTGTTTAAGGTTCAAAATTAGCAACATTAAAAAACATTCATGGGTTTTGTTAGTTAAAACTATATTTAACTCATTGATTTGACGTCAGTGAGATTTTATTCATTACGACCAACTCAAACTCAATAATTAAAAATGTTAAAACGATAGACTCACTTTACACACTATATATATGTGTGTGTGTGTGTGTGTGTGTGTGTGTGTGTGTGTGTGTGTGTGTGTGTAATAGTAAAGGAAAAGTTCAATAAACTATCGAGTTTATTTCTTCTGAAATTTGGTTAATTTACATGAACTAAAATATAAATTAAATGAGCGATCTTGTGCAAGACCAACTATTGTATTTTAACTGGTCATATGGATCGTTATTAATGGATCATATGGATTGTAATTAGTTTGTAATATATCATGAGTTGTAATGATTTATAATGAGTTATAATTGATCATATGGGTCGTAATGGGTTTATAATGGGTCATTTTGGGTTTCAAATGTGTTATAATTGGTCATATAGGTTGTATTGGTTATAATGGGTCATTTGGGGTTTCAAGTGTGTTATAATTGGTCATATAGGTTGTATTTGGTTATAATAGTTCATATGAGTTGTAATAGGGTATAACGGGTTATATAAGTACCAGTAAGTTATAATACATCATATTGGATTGTAGTATATTTATATTGGGTCATATGAACTCTAGTTGATTATATTAATTCACTTGGGTTTGTAAGATGTTATAATTTGACATATGGGTTGTATTTTTGTTTTAATGGTTCATATTGGGTCATTTGAATTTGTAATGACTATGATTAGTCATATGGATTGTAATTGGTTATTATGGTTCGTATTTTTTTGGGAAGGGTATCCCAGACACAGTCCGGACTAATCCCTGCCAATTTTGAAACTTAAAAATGTCTTATCAGTGTTGAGGACGTCTGGGATCGAACCCTGGGTAGATGGGATATTCCACCACATCACCTAGGACGATCAACCACTGCGCTACAACCTGATTGACTATTATGGTTCGTATTGGATTGTAATGAGTTATAATTGGTCATATTTGGTCATAGTGGTGTTATATGGGGTTGTACTAGCTGTCATGAAGTTATAATGGGCCATATTGGGTCTATGTTTGTTTACATGGGTTGTAGTAGGTTATATGAAGTGCAATGGGGCGTATTAGATGAGTTATATGGATCGTAATTGGTTATGATGAGTTATAACGGGTTATATGGATCGTAATTGGTTATGATGGGTCATACGACCGTTACAATATGACTCATCATATCTCATATGACCCATTACCATTTACAACCCTTAACAAGAATATAACTCATTATATCCTAATTATGATCCATTTCAACTTAATATATTTCTTCTTAATTCATTACAACACATTATAATCTATTACAACCCAGTTTATAATGGTTTTAGATTAGTTTCGATAGTTTAAAAAAATCCACTTTCATGAATCTTCACATTCATCATTTAATAGCGTAAATTACATTTTTATGTCCCTATGGTTTGTTAAAAATTTCTATTTTCGTTCTTGTATTTTTGAAATCTAATACAATACAGTTTATTAAGACCTAATCAAGTTCATTGAGAACCGCTAAAACCCATAAAGGCCCAATAAGGTTTATAAACAACCACCGAGTCAAATACAAATCCCATAAAGACCCAATAAGTGTATTACATAAATGTATGTATCATGTATAATATTACAAAGACCCATCAAGGCCAATTACAGTTATTAAGAGCCACTGAAACACATGAAGGTCCAATTCATATCATTAAGTGTCACTTAACCCCACGAAAACCCAATAGTTCATTAATTAAGAGTCATTGTATAACCCATCTCTTTAACTGATTTAATAATTTCTAATTTCAAAATGAACAAAGTCGAGGGTTCAATTTTGGTTTGTATGGTTGTATCAATTACGTGGTTTATACTTGGAATTCCCTCCACATATATACCTGCGCAATACAGATACACTCATACACATACAAATACATAATTCTTTTTGTTTTCAAATTACAAAGTAATTAATACAAACGTACAATTTTTTTAAACTTTATATAAAATAAAGTAGGTTTTTATTTTAAATCTAAAATATTGAAATTGTAATCAAGAAAAATTATGAATTTTTATATATTTTTAATTTAACTCAAATATCAATATCGATTTGCCAAAAAATTTCCTCAAAACTTTTGTTTAAAATTTTATACACCCTCCCCAAAAAGTTTCGTGTGGGTTACTTGAAAATTTCCCAACATTTCCCCCCAAAATCCCTAATCATCCCCTCCCCCTGATTCTTCCGCCAAAATCCTCCCCTCACATATCGTTCCCGGTTTCTCACGGCTCTCTCCATCTTTATCACATCAGCTTAACCTTCTTCTAGATATCGGTTTGCCCTTTCTCTTTCTCACTCCCAGAATTTGTGGTTTTGTTTGATTTTAGGGTTCTTGGGCCAAATTGTTATCTTTAGAAACACTCAAATTGTTGTTCTTACTGCTTTAAGTGTGGGTTCTATCGGTGGCAGAAATCGAGGTTGTTGGTTCGAACTTTTTGTTCTTGGTTCGTAACTTTTGATCGATCTATGGCATAAATCGTTTTTTCTCCTGTTTTTTTTCTTTCGAATTTGAGTTATTGGTTCGAAATGTTTTTGTTTTTTTTCGGATTTTGGGTCTTCTTCTTCTAATCCTTGGTTGATTTCTTCTTTTTTCCCTTTATTTGATCGCAGAAGAGGTGGCATAGGTGGAAATGGAGGTAAATCTATGTATACTTCTATAGTTCTAGAATTTGTATTATGTCTGTTGCTCAACATATTCATTAAAATTTGAAATTTGTAATAGCAGCTTGCCAGAGTACATCTATGTGCATTGATATCATCTGCAAGCAAGGATGAAGTTGATCTCATTTCAGTAAGCACCATTTTTCTATGTTTTATGATAACCAGGGGTGTCAATTTTGCACCGAGACAAACCAACCAATTCTCGTACCAATTTAATTGGTACCAACTTAGTTGGTACTAATCTAATTGGTTGGTATACAGTACCAACTATTTAAACTTGGTTGGTACGTGGTATTAGAAGTCGTGTCCACGGTAATATCATCTTGTACCGACTTATTTTTTTAATTAAAGTTTTATCAACAATACAACATATTTTGATTTATAAAATTTTAAATTATCTTGTTTTATATTTTGTTAAATTATAATACAAATTGATATATAGAACTTGATTAAATTTAGTTGGTACCAAGTATAATTGGTTGGTACATGACATAAGATTTTGTGTACCAATTGTAATTGGTTGGTACATGGTATATGGAAAAAAGACATGGTAGGTCACCCCTAATGATAACTATTTCTAATATATTCCTATAGAAAGTAAAAAATTCCATGTTTGTGTTATGTATCCATGTAAGAGGCCAACAACCTTGGGTTTGTTGGACATTTTACTTGCATTCGAACAATTACTCGTTTCTTCCAATGGCAAAAAATTGTGACCTTATGAGATGAAAAACCTCTATGTAGAAGTAGTTAACATTTCTTGCATTAAGTTGGAAAAGATTAAAATAAATTTCAATGTATTATGAACATATTATTTGGATTCAAAATTAGTGTTGGCATGATATTATTTGAATGTGGTCTTTTTTGGCTTTATTCATGACATAGATGAATGGTATATTACCCTCAAGTTTTGATCCTGCATGTTTAGGATATAACCATTTGATATCTTACATTGGAAACGTTTGAGTGACTCTTTTACTTTATACAAAAAGTCTAAGAGACAGAAAAGCAAATATATATACTTCTACTGTTGTACCCGGAAAGATTCTTAAGCATTGGATGTTGAAAGTCTAAATGTTTGAATTCAACTTTGGGTACTGTGCGAGTGACCATGGCTGCATCGATGGCGGTCGTGTGATGGCATGGTGCTTCATCGAGGTTTTGCCCAAGTCTATTGACTTTGATTAGGTGATTTTGAGTTCAAGTGTAGCGGTATAATCAAGATTATGGGACACATAAAGTAGTTTGAAACATATAAAGAATTTGATGTTTGAGACATATAAAGTATTCAGTTGGATTTAATATTCCGGTTGAAGTCAAGATAGTTAGACATGGTCTAGAATCTCTATATGTGGACTTGTTGCCCATGTTCATCTCAATATGGTTCTAGCCTTCTTGATGTATATATATACATACATACATACATACATACATACATACATACATACATACATACATACATACATACATACATACATACATACATACATACATACATACGTGTGTATGATCATTGTTGTAATCATATTGCTTTAGTTTATTTTATTTCGTTTTGCTAGTTATATGTGAGCATACTATGTTTGCATTAATTTTCACATTATTTTCTTTCCAATTTTTGAGCGGACGTTGATAGAATCAATTATTAGCACATTGAAGACGGTCTTACAAAACTTGACGACATCGTCAACTCCGTTTCGAAGATGTAAAGATTTGAACAACTTTTTGAAAAATAACTTTGTCTAGCATGTTTGTTATATTTATATATTTGTTTTCATTTGATTCACTTTGTGCCATAGTTATTCATTTTTTTTGTTTTGTTGATTGGTGTTTTGTGCCATTATATTGGTTTTGGAAATGTTTAATTTACAGTAGTTATGTTGCCGAAATTTTCAAAAAAATACTTGGTTTATTGTTTGTCATGCATTGTTTGTGATACGAAATATTAAAAACATGTCTTTTTTATAGTTAAAAACTATTGTTATGTTAAAGAAAACTTAGTAGCAATCAACCTAAAAGCTTTAATTAAGTTATTTAGATCACATTTGTTTTTTGTAAAACACGATTTGGATGTGTTATCTGTTCACAAAATAAACAGTCTTGGAATCGAAAGAGTACCTCAATATCTTTATTACTCTTGCATTTCAGAAATTTAACCATCTTACTTTTCATATTCTTATAGTATATATGCCTTTATGAATTTTTCCTAAACATGCATACATTATTATTTTTCTTTCACATAATTTGGATTGTTTTTAAGATTAAGAAATTTAGGTATCTAAAAACATAAATTTAAAATAATAACTTTGTAATCGCCAATCTTTAGCAAGTAATTGTTGAACTATTTTTTTAATTGAATTACAAGAGTAAAATTTGTAATCTACTTAAGGTGGACAAAAAGTCAAGATGAATACGCAGACTGTCCTTGATCGAAATTTTTTGATTCAATTTTGATCGGGTAAATACCTGTTGTCCATGTTCTGACTAGAATATTTGAGTCAGACTGGTCTGAGGGTGTGATAGGCTGGGATCTTTGGCGAAGTGGGCCAAGCAAGACCGGTTTTAGTTCAAGTTCTTTTGATTTTGATTTTTTTGGTGACCAAGAATATGTTATGAACATTAAAATTAAGTACCAAAAACAGAATAGTGAAAGATTGGTTTCTTTAGAAAAAAAACCGTATCCAAAATGACATGTCAACCCGAGGCTTAGATCGACTCGTTATTTTTGGATCGATTTGTGCCCACCATTACTACATATGACATACAATGACGTAAATTTCTCAAAGTCGTTACCGTATCATGACATACAACATAAAATCCTCCACTGTCACCGTATCATGACAAACGATGAGGTAAAATTCTCAAAACCGTCACCGAACCATAACATGCGGTGATGTAACTTAATCAAAGTCGTCACTATAAAATGACTTATGGTGACATTTATCATTCAAAACTGTCACCGTAAAATTGCATACTGTGATGTTCATCATTCAACACTGCCACCATAGTATGACATATGATGACGTTTACTTCTTTAAAACTATCACCACAACATGACATACGGTGACATTTATTTTTTAAAACCGTAACCGTAGTATGACATATAGTGATGTTTATTATTCAAAAATTGTAATCTTAGCATAATATATAGTGACGTTTATTATTCAAAAAAATCACCATAGCATGACATATGGTGAGTAAATTTCTCAAAAACGTCACCGCTTCATGACATACGGTGAGGTAAATATATCAAAACCATCACCATAACATGACATACGATGATGTTTATCAACCAAAGTTGTCACTGTTACATTGCAAACCGTGAAGTTTATTCTTCCACACTGTCATCATAGTATGGAAACAATGACGTTTATTTTTCAAAACCGTCACAGTAATATGATATACAGTGACGTTTATTATTCAAAATTGTCACCTTAGCATAACATATAGTAACATCTATTATTCATAAACATCACCATTACATGACATACGATGACATAAATTTATCAAAACCGTCACTGCATCATGATATACGGTGACATAACTTTATCAAAACCGTCACTATAAAATGACATAAGATGGCGTTCATCATTCAAAACTGGCATCGTATTATTACATACTTTGAGGTTCGTCAATCAACATCGTTACCGTAACATAACATAACATACGGTAACATTTAGATTTCAAAACGTTACTGTAACATAACATAAGACGACGCTTATTTTTCAAAACCATCACCATAGGATGACGGTCATTATTTAAAGTCATCATTTTAACATGACATACATCAACGTTGATTATTTGAAGACGTTAGAATAACATGAAATTGAGTGACAATTTTTTGGTTAAAACTGTCACCGTGCATGACATAAGGTGACATTGTTTTTCTAAACGTCACCATAACATGATCGAAGGTGACATTTTTTTTTCTAAACCGTCATCGTAGCATGACATAAGGTGACGTAATTTTTCGAAACTGTCACTGAAGCATGACATGCGGTGACGTTTAATTTTCAATACCGTCACCATAGCATGGCGTACGGTGACTTTTATTTTTCTAAACCGTCAATGTAGACTGACATAACGTGACATAAATTTTCCGAAACCGTCCTTGTAACACGACGTACGATAACGTTTATTGTTCAAAACCGTCACTGTAGCATGACGTACACTGACGTCTATTATTTAAAATCATCACCATAACATTACATATGGTCACGTTTATTATACAAAATCGTCATCGTAGCATGACTTACATGGACGTTTATTATTCTAACCGTCACCACGACATGATATATAATGACATTTATTATACTAAACTGCAACCATTGTGACAATTTTTTTTAAACCGTCACCATAACATAGTTTATGATGACATTTATTTTTCAAAATCGTTACTGTAGAATGACATGTGGCAACGTACTCAAAACCGTCACCATAAGATGACATATGGTGACATAAATTATTCAAAACCGTCAATGTAGCTTAAGATATTGTGATGTAAATGTTTTAATACCGTTACCAAAGCATGATATATGGTGACGTAAATTTTTCAAAAAACCCTTGCCATACATTTACTTTTGGTGACGCAAATTTTGCAAAATCGTTGTCACATAACTTGTTGACTTTTGGAAACGGTTTTCAAATAAGCGTTGTTATACATATTTTTAGTTTCGGTAACGATTTTTTAAAACCGTTATGACATAAAGCAACGATTTTGACAAAAATCATCACTAAAAAGTTTTATATTGCAACGGTTTGTAAAAGCCGTCACAACATAAGGCAACGGTTTTTCAAAACTGTTACCTTATGGTACCTTTTATTGACGTTTTTATCTAAAACGTTACTTTATGATTCAATTGTTTTTGTAATAGTAACGTTTCTTTATAAAAATTGTTACTAAAAAAATCTCTAACTTTTTATTTGACTTTTTGTAACGTTTTTTTATCAAACCGTTACAAACCTGTTTTTTAAAACCGTCACAAAAAGTCATTTTTGTACTAGTATATATAAATATTGTATTATTCATCATGAATAGTGTATAAACGTTCGCCTTTGTTATTCATACTGAATGTGGACCCTCGGGGACACTTGTCGCCCTCTCCTTTGTCCCTTGGTTCATAGCCGAAAGCCTAGTTCGCAAATGAAATTTTCCGTATCATACTAATACAAATAATAGAGAGTTATTGTATACACGTGATCATACATAAATATTCATGATGAATAATATATATTAATGATGAATGTTATAGTGAAAATGTATATTCATGACAAATATAATACCGATGTATGAATGTTGTTGTATATACGTGAACATATACAAATATTCATGATAAAGAATATGTATATGCATGACGAATGTTATAGGAAAAATGTATATTAATTATAAATCTCATAGTGGTGTATGAGTACTAAAGTTGTATATACGTGAAAATACATAATTATTTTTTATACTAAGTTGTATTTTTCATGATGAATATCATACTAATAGATGAATATTAAAGAATTGTTGTAAACATATGAACGTGCAAAAATATTCTTGATGAATATAATACATATATAGCATTTCATGTAAAAGTCGGTTAAAATGAAGAAGAAAAAAACTATATTGAGATGGATGTTATATCGAAGAACACAGAATTCTCGTTTTTTTAATGTAATTTGTCTAATTAAAATATTTTTTATTTTTAAGATAATTTATTTTAAAGTTTAAGGAGATATTTTTTTTAATTATAGACGAAAATAAAAAGTCAAATAATATAGACGTTGATTAAAACTTTTATTTTTGCCTCTAATCACTTCTAAATAAATTTTATTATGTTTTAACCATTTATTAGTTTTCTAAATATTGATAAACTAAGATTAATCTTAGTGTTTACAATGAAAACATGGTTTTCTTTTGAACTCATCCTTTTATATTATATATATATATATATATATTTGCATTAATCTATGGCCAAGACTTCTGAGTCAAGTAAATGCTTGTTAGTTTCCACGAGTCAATTTGGATGCCTCGAAATTTCCACAAAGGAAAAAGATATATGTAGTAAGTAATACGTTGGATTTGGTTCTATAAATTATACGGTATTCAACCACCTTTTTTTCAATCAAGTCAATATATAACAAAATATGGATCCTCCCTCTTTACACCTATTCCGACTCCTTATAGTTTTTGCATTATTCTTCATCACAAACTTATCCACTTTGGAAAATTTTGCTTCTACTTTTGCTAGTTCGGAACAAGTGTATGCTCTCGTCAAGTGGAAATCCAGCTTTGAAAATCCTCCTGTGTCGTTATCTTCATGGTCGCTTCCACCCAACTCAAATTCTTCTACCAAAGTAGCTTCATGCACTTGGGTTG
Source organism: Saussurea involucrata (assembly GCA_033807775.1). Taxonomy (NCBI): domain Eukaryota; kingdom Viridiplantae; phylum Streptophyta; class Magnoliopsida; order Asterales; family Asteraceae; genus Saussurea; species Saussurea involucrata. The sequence continues at coordinate 83,906,584 of CM066317.1, forward strand.
GAGTTTCTTGTCACTCGGATGGAAGCATCAAGAAGTTGAACCTCTCATCCTCGGGTTTGAAAGGTACACTACAAAACTTGTCATTTTCATCATTTCCCAATCTCACTCTGCTAGATTTGAGCACAAATGAGCTTTTTGGACATATTCCATATCAAATCAGTCAACTCCAAAAACTAGTCTATCTTGATTTTTCTAACAATCAATTCTCAAGAGAGATCCCACCAGAAATTGGGTTGCTAACCAATCTCATGGATCTCTATATTGATAGAAACAATCTTTCAAGTTTGATCCCAAAAGAGGTGGGGTTTTTAAAGTCTCTAGTTGATCTAAGACTGAATGATAATCAACTTAGAGGTTCCATTCCTACTTCATTTGGAAATTTAAGCTCCCTCACTACACTTTATTTGTGGGGAAACAATATTTCTGGTCCTATTCCTCATGAGATAGGGAATCTAAAATCTCTTGTAGATTTGGACATTTCCGAAAATCAGCTCCATGGTTCCATTCCTGCTTCATTTGGGAATCTAAGCTCGCTGACTACACTTTATTTGTTGGGAAACTATATTTCTGGTCCTATTCCTCATGAGATAGGGAGTCTAAAATCTCTTATACTTCTAGAAATTTCCAAAAATCGACTCCATGGTTCCATTCCTCCTTCATTTGGGAATCTAACCTCACTTGAAATACTTTATTTATCGGAAAACAATATTTCTGGTCCTATTCCTCATGAAATAGGGAATCTAAAGTCTCTTGTGCATATACAAAGTTTTGAAAATCAACTCGAGGGTTCCATTCCGGCTTCATTTGGGAACCTAAGCTCCCTTACTGCACTTTATTTGTGGAGAAACAATATTTATGGTCCTATTCCTCATGAGATTGGGAATCTAAAGTCTCTTGTAGATCTAGAGATTTCTGAAAATCAACTTCATGGTTCCATTCCTACTTCATTTGGGAATCTGAGCTCAATCAAATCACTTTTTTTAGATGAAAACAGACTTTCTGGTCCTATTCCACATGAGATGGGGAATTTGAAGCCACTTGTAGATCTATATATTTCCAAAAATCAACTTGACGGTTCAATTCCTCCATCGTTTGGAAATCTGAGCTTGCTCATTGCACTTCATTTGCAAGACAATGTACTTTCCGGACATATTCCTCATGAGCTGGGGAATTTAAAATCTCTTTTGAATCTACAGTTGCACAACAACACACTTTCAGGATATTTGCCAAGTAATATGTTCCAAGGTGGAAAGATTCAAAATATTAGTTTGTCTGACAATGAGTTTATTGGTCCAATCCCAAAAAGTCTTAGAAATTGCTCCGATTTAGTTAGAGTTTGGTTTGATGGAAACTTGCTAACCGGAGATATTTCTGAAAGTTTTGGCATACATCCAAAGTTGAATTATATAAACCTTGCGAGGAACTATTTTCATGGGGTGTTGACTCACAAATGGGGTAGGTTCAAGGAATTAGGAACCCTCATCATCTCTCAAAACAAGATCACGAGTACAATTCCACAAGACCTTGGTGATTCAATTATGCTACGACGTATTGATCTCTCTTCCAATCTGTTGGTCGGCAACATTCCCAAGGAATTGGGAAATTATAAAGATATGTTGTACATGGATCTCAGCAACAACCAGCTTTCTGGCCCAATACCAGAAGAGATAGGATTGCTGACTAAGCTTTTAGAACTCGACATTTCAAGTAATAAAATGAGTGGAATGATTCCATCAATTCTTGCAAATTGTGAGGAACTTGATTCACTAAACTTGAGCCACAATGATTTGAACCATGAAGTTCCACTCCCGATATTAAAGCTAAGACATTTGAGGAAGCTTGATCTAAGCCATAATTTGCTTGTCGGGGAGATATCATCTAATTTCCATAGTCTGCAAAGTATAGAAGCTCTTAATCTATCCCACAATCAGTTTTCTGGAACAATTCCTTTGGATTTTTCTGGTATGCGTAGCTTAAATTTTGTAGACGTCTCCTACAACAACTTAGAGGGTCCTATCCCCAAATCCAATGTCTTTCATAATGCTTCAATGCTACAAGGGAATAAAGGTTTATGTGGTGACATTGTTGGATTTAAACGTTGTACAAAGAAAGTGAGAAACAAAAAACTCAGATCTCTAGTGATTGCCTTTATTATTATAAGCGCAATTGTATTTCTAAGTACATGCATAGGGCTTGTGATCTTTTATAAAAAGAGAAACAAAATCCATGAACCTGAACCATTCCAAGAAGAGCACCAAAGTTTATTTTGCATTACCAATTTTGATGGGAAATCATTATATGACGAGATCATGATTGCAACAAACAATTTTGATGTCGAGTTTTTCATTGGAGAAGGAACACATGGTACCGTTTACAAGGCGATTCTAGAATCAGATACGATAGTAGCCGTAAAGAAACTTAACTCACAATTCCAGAATTCTAATGATAGAAGCTTTGTCAATGAGGTGACGACATTAATAAATATAAAGCATCGTAACGTTGTGAAGCTTTATGGGTTTTGCTCACATGCCCGTCACTCATTTTTGATTTATGCTTACCTTGAACGGGGTAGTTTGAAAGCAGTGCTAGATGAAGAAAATGAAGCAGTGAGATTGGATTGGAGTAAGAGGTTAAACATTGTCAAAGGAATCGCAGATGCTTTGTCTTACATGCATCATGATTGTTCACCCCCAATTGTTCATCGTGACCTATCAAGCAAAAATATTTTGCTAGATGCGGACTATGAGGCCCATGTTTCAGACTTCGGCACTGCCAAATTTCTAAACCTTGACTCTTCAAATTGGAGTGAGCTTGCGGGAACATATGGATATATTGCACCAGCTAATGTTTCTTACTAGAAAATAGTTCAAACTTGATATTAATCTAATGTTTAATGCGTCCTCATTTTATTTTCTTTTAACTTGCTCAACTTATATTTTTCATTGTAGAGTTTGCTTACACGATGAGAGTAACTGAAAAATGCGACGTGTATAGCTTTGGGGTTTTGACACTTGAAGTGATCAAAGGACAACATTCTCCTGATCTTATTGCAGTTTTGTTGTCTCCCTTCTCTGAAAAAGTGGATTCGAAGGATTTGATGGATCACCGTATCGCACCCCCTCCATTACATACTAAGAAGATATTGGAATCCGTGATTATGGTCGCGATAGAATGCCTACAAACCATTCCAAAAATAAGGCCAACAATGTATCAAGTCTCCACGCGCCTATCTGCCCTTGCTCTACCAATGATCACAAGCAGTTCTAACACTCGTCGGGAAACATTCTCTCACTAGGTAATCTTTTGATTTCACCTTATCATCATATGTTTGGTATTTGTGAGATGTGGTTTCATGTTGTGAGTTTGTTACTTAACGTTGTTTTTGGTGTGCTTTAAATATATTGGGATGCAACTACATATATAGGATAAAGTTTTCGACAACATTGATGCTGCGATTTTCTTATCGATTTTGGCAGCAACCGTATACTTACTTCATTGTTTCTTTAACTTTTAGCTAAATTCTTCAAGCTTCTTCACCATGAATTGGAATATTGCATGGAGATGATGATTGAAGCTTCAAGAAAGCAAGTTTCAATGATTATGAGTAGCCGAACAACTCCCGTGATCAGAAAACCTATGTGTAATTTCGTTTTAATTGATTTTCTTTGTTTTCTTTTGGTTGTCTATGTAAAAGTATAAATATCTTGTTTGGAACAGTAAGTGACAAATAATGTTGGTATTAGAAGATTGGAATTTTAAAATATATATTATCGAAATGTGTCTAGTTATTGAGATCGAATGTCGTTACCGAGATAGTCCATTGACGCACAATTGTTTGGTCCGTGTCGAGTAAACCCTTAGTTTTGACAATCTCTTTCAATGCTCTTAGGTTTTTGTTGTCTTTTTTCTTCTTTTTTGCATTTCACATAAGGTTGTTTTTTATTTATCAAAACTTATACCGGTACAATAATGCATTAGGGACAGGGACATGCTCAGAGGATGTCCTCAATGATGAATGCAATTGGTACAAATGATGAGGATGTATTTCTTTATACCATGGTAAATAGTTTAAAATAATAATTCCTAACTTTGTGTAGTACCAAACTTGTTGCTTTGACTGAAGCTGGGATAAGTAAAGAGTGCGGGATTCCCGACTACATAAGGTACTTTCAATGTATATATCTTTAACATCTTGAATCAACAAAAAGAAATTCATTGAGCTTGTATTACAAAAGTAGCTCAATTTGTATACTTACATGTTACTGGGGTTGTTTACCAAATGCTTACCCGGATAAGCGCTTACCAAGTCACATAACCTTACCGGATGAATATGGCGAGACCAAGAATCTTACCCGGTAAAAGCAAGGCAAGGACCAAGAGTCTTACCCGGTAAGTGAGGGTGAAGACTCTTGCTACGGTTGGCGCTTACCGGAAATATTGTTGCATACGATATGGTGGACTAAAATCTTACCCGGTAAGTAAGTGATAGTGTTGAATTTTATCGGTAAGCGTTTCATAAACGGCCCCTAAATCTTTGATTAACAGCTTTCTAGGGTACATTCGTACATATGAAAGGAACATTTCTTTTCACCCATTAGTATACAATGTACTTATCATGTTATCATCGGCTTGTGCTTGTGTTAAATCCATTAATTTCTCAAGTACTAACAACTATTTTTTCCTTCAAGTGCGACATTCATTTCAAGTGAATCTTAATCTACTAAAATGACGTGTGTGCAACATTCTGATAAGCGCTTACCAGGTTAGATGTGTCATTCTCACTTAGCGGGTAAGATTTTCGACCTTTGTCATAAAAGATTATTATCCTTCTGTTTGATTGGATAGTTTACAATGCTTGATAGATAAATATGAAGATTTTCAAATTGCAATTTTAATTTTTCTTTGTGTATTATGTAGGGCTACATTCTTTTTTTTGTTGAAGTACACCTATCATTTTAGCAACCAAGTACTGATGGTAGATGATGGGTATTGGGTAATATTTATAAACATTGTGTGACTTTTAATGTATGAATATTGTGACTTTTAATGTATGAATCTATGTTTAAGTTGTCGTGGATCTTTTATTGTATTCGCCGTATTGTGCGGGCACATTACTAGTAAAATATTAAAAAAGTAGAGTTTGGGATTTTCGAGATGAAGAGAGTATTGAAATAGAGAGAAAGATTGGTATGATGAAAATATGTCCGTATTATTCTCTATTTGTAGGGAATTGAAAAATAAGATTTTGGTATATTTTTTATTTTCTAATTTTTTTTGTTAAAATTATCTTTTTAATGTGATAGGATTTATCCTAAAAAATAATCTTAAACTAACCAATCAAATACCGACACGTGTCAAATTAATTTAATAACAAAAAATAAAAAGGATTGCAATTTGAGTTTGGGATCATGTGCAAGATTGTGATGGTTTGCATATACAGGTTGCTTTTTTATTTTCTTTTTATTTTGTTGTTGAGATTGGATTGGATTGCCTTTAAAGATAGTCTTAAGCACTATATAACTTTAAGTACTAAATTAGTTGAAAATTTGAAGTTATAAGTAAACTAAGACCATCCACACACAAGGCTTTCAAAATGAATTGCAAATGGTGTTGGTGTGAGGCTTTAAAAGCCATGTCATAAAGCAATTGCAAGTGTTGCAATTGTCATTGCAAGACCACCTCATCCTCATCTACTCATTTTCTATTTATTTAAATAAATTAAATAATAATATTTAATAAATTATATATTAAACGGCTATTGAAAACAATAAATTTTATAAATTATTAATATGAATTTATTTTTAATTAAATTAATTATTCTTATTTAAAAAATATTCTATTTTAATTAACATTAAATTAAAATAAAGAATTTTATATATCATGTTATATTAATTAAAAAATAGAATGTATATAATAATTTATAAAGTAATTAATAAATGTTGTAGTGGGGACCACTTTTGAAAGTGCAGGTGGATTGCATGTGTGTGGAAGGTAATTGCAAAAGCTGACGTGACACAATTGAAAGTGTAAATGAATTGCAGGGATGTGGATGGTCTAACAATAGCACAATTGTTTAGCACCTGTAGACATTCATGACAAATCTATACATATAATAAATAAGTAACTAGCATGCCACGTGTCGTCTTCTGGTGAGCCAATTTCAGTATTTTCCCGCCTAAACATGTATCTGGACGCAATTTACATTATAAGTTCAATTAGCACACCCACATTCACTTCTCCTTAAATCTCTCCTTAATTCAATTTTTTTAATTTATACATTACATTTACTACTCTTATAATTATGTATGTAGTTTACTTTTAATCTCTTACTTTTTTATTTTTCATTTTAGACTCTTATCATATAAACATAAAGAATGTATATGAACTAAAATGCATTAAAAAACATTTCTATTTTTTAAAATTATACCATTGTAATCGCTTCGTCAATACCTTCGAAATGAGCTCAATATTGAATATTTTTGGATTTAATTATATTATTAAATATCATGAACATGTACGAATTAATTTGTTTTATATCTCTTACATTATTCATTTTCATTTTACACCCTTATAATATTAAAAATACATAATCATAGTTTAACTAAAACATATTAATGAATGCATTTTTTTACAAATTATATTATTACAATAATCTCATCAAAAATTTCAAAATAAATTGAATATTTTTTTAACTTAATAATATTGTGAAATATCATAAATATGTATCAGGAATTTTCAAGAATGACGTACCGAGATTTTTTTAAACTTGTACATTTTACGCTTTAATCTATGTTTATCTATTATACTCCTTTAAAAATAATTCCATTTACGGTTATTATTGAATTTTTAAAAAGTACAAATCTCAATACATCATGTACAAGTTTAAAAGTTTTAAAACCTCTCATGTTCAACATGATAATTAAAAATAAAATTATTTTTTATTTTTAAATTACATTTTATACCATTATAATTAGTTATTTAATTTACTTTATATCCATTTACCTTTCGTTTTTCATTTTACATCCTTATCATATCAACATACATAAACTAAATGCATTAACCATATTGACCTTTAATTTTATACATTTGATATGCGATTTAAAAGCGAATAAATATGAAAATGAAACAAAATTATTTTTTGGAATTCTTGGCTTTAGATTCGAGATAGTTCGCGCCGCATCGCGCGCGTGTACGTATCTAGTTTGTTAATAAAGGAAAAGTATGGTCACCTTTCAACATTAATTCTAGCCGGCACCCATCATGGTTACAAGGCATTAAATTATATTTTCCACTTACATTATTCACATTGACCCTGCATAAACATAATGTGGTTTCTTATGCTATTGGTTAAGATTAATTAGTATAAAGGTATTAATGCAAAAGATTCGAAGAAGATTGGTTAAATTTTGATCCAATTTGGTTAATTATCATAATAACTCCATGGACCATGGTCGTGGGTTGGGTCGGGTAAATAGACGGGATCTGGATCAGATTTATGGGCCTTGACTTGGGTATGCAGATGGGGGCCAGCCTGGTTTTCTGTTGGGCCTAAGCCCATGAGGCACTTTATGAAATATGATCACAACAATTCAAATGGTAGCAAATAGCAATAAACAACTACTTGAAAATTGAAATGTTAGGGGCCGTTTACAAAACGCTTACCCGGGTAAGTGCTTACCAAAGCACATTAGTTTACCGGATAAATATGGCAAGGACTAAGAACCAGGAGTCGAAAGCAAGGACAGAGAGTCTTACCCGGTAAGTGAGTGCGACGGCTCTTACCATTGTTAGCGTTTATCGGCTAAATTGTTGCATACGATACCATTTTGGTGGACTAAAATCTTACCCGATAAATAAGTGATAGTATTGAATTTTACCGGTAAACACTTACCCGGATAAGTGATTAGGTAAACGGCCCCTTAGTAATCTCAAATATTCACTTTATTATTTATACCTTATACATTTGTCAAGAATACTTAAAATAGAAGTGTTTAAAAAGTTAGAGAATTACTTATTCATATTATATGATTCTTCATTTTAAACACAGTAATAGATTTTATCTTTTTTATAACTTTACATCTTGTTTTTAATTACTTGTTATATTAGATGTTATTTATATTCACTTATTTATTTCTATTGTTATTATTATTGTGTACTTGCATTGCTTTGTTCCCTTTTAAAAGAATTACTATCCTAGAGTACAAAACATTCATATTTTTTTATATGTATATGAAAATATTAATGAAGGAAGAAAAATAAAAAATATAATTCAATTCCAAAAAGGGGCTCTTGTAAAATAGAAAATTATGAATGCTTCAAGTGTAAAAAATTGAGAATTAAACTAATAGATATGATTTAGCTATATTGTCTATTGTGAAATATTTTAAAGTTAAATAAACATGAATACAAGGATTTAGTTAATTAATTTGCCTCTCACAGTTAGAAGTAAGCAATATTTTGTTTTCAATAAATCTAAAAAAGAAAAAGTTGAAGAACTATTCTTATTTACTTTTGCCTGAAGCTTATTTTAAGCTTAAGATGGGCATACTAAGTCATATAGTAATCAATATTTTTGTTTTCTTCATGCAATTGGAATTAGAGGTGGCCAAATCGACCCGACCCGACGGGCTGACCCGAACCGAAACCAGCCAAGAACCGGTTCTGGCCCGACCCGGTTTCAAGCCCGAGAGCCGGGACCGGTTCGCGTATATAGGATTTTCCTCGGCCCGACCCGGCCCGACCCGGGACCGGTTCGTGACCCGGTTCGTGACCCGACCCGATTTTTTTTCAAAAAACAATATGACCGTTAGAGAGCCGTTGGGACCCCTTTTTGACCGTTTTTTGCCTCAAAAAACACCCTCCAAACCCCATATAAATACTAGGGGTGTTATGGAGTGATCACCACCTTACAATTGGTTACAAAACGCAAAAAACGCTTACAATTCTCATTTCTCGGCTCTCGCTATATTCGTTTCTCGCAAAAAACGCATACAATTCTCTAGTCTCTACTCTCTACTCTAGTCTCTACTATCAAAAAAATGGCCGAACAAAATTACACCATTGTTGTCGATCATTCACGAAAATCACCGGTTTGGGATAATTTCAACTTGGTAAAATTTCCCGACGATACAAAAAAGGCGCAATGCAAACGGTGTGGAGATTTCCTAAAACCCGAATCAAATAGCACGTTAAAGCGCCACTTCGAGGAAAGATGCAAGAGGTTGAAATCGGGTCCCGATCCAACTCAACCCATACTTGACAATTCCGGTCAAGTATGGTCGTATGATAATGATCTCGCCCGAGAAATGCAAATGAAATGTGTCATTCAAATGGCGTTGCCGTTCGGACATTTCGACAATCCTCACATTACAAACATGATCAAAAATGGGTTCCAACCACGCTACAATGGTTCGGTAAGTCGTCAAACTCTTAAGCGTGATGCTTTAAAATATTGGAATAAGGTTCAAAAAATTATGCGAGAAATGTTTTTAAACTTACCCAACAAAGTTTCTTTAACTTGTGATGTATGGAGCGCACCATGCGGATTGCCAGATTCTTATATATGCATAACGGCACATTGGATTGTGCCGGGATCGTGGCAATTATGCAAACGTGTAATCACGTTTGAGCTCTTTGGTTCGCCACATTCGGGTGAACGTCAGTTTTCTATAATTATGAGATGTCTTCAATATTATAATTTAAAAAATAAAGTTATTAGTATTTCGTTTGATAATGCTAGTAATAATACGGCATGCGTAGACCGATTACGTTTGGCTTTATCCCCTATTTTAAAGGGAAAATTATTTCATACACGTTGTTGCGCACACATAATAAACTTAGCCGTTCAAGACGGCTTAAGTAAACTTAATGAGCCTTTAACTAAGTTTAGGCTTATGTTACGCCGAATTTTCACAAAAATTAAAAAATGCAAAAGTTATATAGAGATTATTGCAAACAAGTCGGTTTTAAAGCTTTGGGACCGGCGCACGATATGCCGGTTCGATGGAATTCGACTTGGAAAATGATGGGTAATTTATTAAGACAACAACAATATATTCAAGCATTTTATAACATTCATTACCCGGATAACACGATAACTCAGGATGATTGGACAAGGATTCATGGCTTTCACGATATTTTGGGCGATTTTAAAACTGCAACAACTATGTTATCCGGTGTTTATTATCCAACGAGCCCTTTACTTTTAAATCAACTTTATATTTTGGCAAGTAAAATTGTTCAATACGAACAGGATTTGCACTTTCACGACGTGGTAAAACCAATGAAAGAAAAATTGGTAAAATATTTTAAAAAGATCCCCTTCACTTTTCTTTGTGCTGCGGCATTAAACCCGTTTTTAAATGTTACGGGTGTCGAAGTTTTAATACAAGCAATATGTTTATCGTTTGGTTTGGATTCTCTTACAAATTCTAGCTTTTCAAGGAAACGCATACAACAATTTAATACTGATTTTCATCAATTATATGAGATTTATAGAGTTAATTATGGGGGAGGAAGCCAACAAACCCCTACACCTCAAATGTTTTCACCGGGTTCTAGTAGCAGTCGTGGCCGAAACCGAGAAGACTTAATGCAAACTTTAATGCAATCGGTTGTCATGGAATCTTCTAAAAAAGCTAGATATGATGGGGATAATTTGGGTGAATTCAATCAATACGTACGTACTAATTTTATAACGACATCCTTCACAAACGTCGTAGATGTTGAATCCCTAGATTTATTATAATGGTGGAAAAGTAAACAATCAAGTTTCCCAATTATGGCCACTATTGCACTTGATGTACTAACAATCCAAGCTAGTACTGTAGCTTCGGAGTCGGCCTTTTCTCTTAGTGGCAGGATCATATCGGAGCGTCGGACAAAATTAACCCCAAAATCGGTGGAGTGTTGCGTATGTCTGAAGGATTACTTGGATGGAGAAGACCGCATTCAAAATCGAACGAACCTGGAGGATGATATAGAAGGCGTGGAAGAAAACTTATTCGAAAACGACACGGATGAACTACTAAGTACGCCGTCCGTAACCGATAGTTCTGATGTTAGTAGTGTCGTAGATGACGAAGATGTAGACACCGACCGCCTTGACGATCAGACGGCTATTACACGACTGATGCAGTACAATACTCTTGAAGACTACAATCCAAATCAAAATCCATACTACGCTCCATACAATCCATTCAATTATAATCCATTCAATTACTATCCGGGTGATGGGAGTGGAAGTTCGGGAGCGGGACCTTCGAATGTTTAGAATTTATGTATTGTAACTTGTAAGTTTGTAACTTAAAATTATATATAAATTATAAAACGTAAAAGTGTATTTTAGTGATATATATTATAAATAAAACGTATTTTTAAAGTGTATTTTACTTATCCAATGATTCCAATCCAATTTTTCTTTGTTAAAGTTTAGTAATTAATTATTATACAAAGAAAGCAGTTAAAAAACAAAAAATCCCCGGCCCTACTCCGACCCGGTTCTTGGCCCGGCCCGACCCGGTTTTCCCGAAACCGGTTCTACATACAAGTAAACGGGTCAGGGGATTTCGGTTTAAACCCGGCCCGACCCGACCCGGTTCTCACCTGACCCGGTTCGCACGGTTACTGTGCAGAACCGGGTTGTCCCCCGACCCGACCCGGCCCGAACCGAACCCGACTTTTGGCCACCTCTAATTGGAATATATGATTTCCAAAGAGTGGGATGGAAAGGAGTTATTGGCAATATCAGATCAACCACAACTTTTTGATCAAGGAGAAGCAAAAGACAGTGTATTGAGCACCGACAAAGAGCGAAAGACGATAGGCGATAAGCAATTTCGTTACAAAACTTGAAAAGAGTTGTGAAACTTGGGTGAGAGATTATTACGACGGGCGGAGCCACTTGAATGAGGATGAGGTCTACAGATCCAGTCATGTTTCAATAAAGTATATTGAAACATAACTCGATCTTTAGAAGAATTCTCATATTTGAGATTTGAATCTTTAAGCTTCTTTTTTTATTTTTGTTTCTTATATTTTTAAATATAAGGCTTAATTGTTATTTACTTTTCCATACTATATGTTTATTAAATAACTGTTACTTAATAAGAAAATACTTAAGCTTAGTGTTAATCCTAAAAGTTTAGGTTTTGTGAGTATGTTTATAAGGAAATTTTTAGATTGTTTTTGTTTTTTCTATTAAATATATATGTTAATGTATTTATATGTTTAGTAAAGGGTCTATTTGTTAGCAGCTTAATAAGCTTAATGAAACTCACAACCTATTCGGTCATCTATACATGAATATTTGGTAGTGACTTAATGATATAGAAAGTGGTTTATTTGCTTTATGCAAAAAGTCAAAGTCTTTTCCAAACATGTTCTTCCCAATTAAAAAACATGTTTCTTTCATCTATGAAAAATTCATCCTAAACAAAAAACTTTTCAATCTATACAGGTTTTAATGAAAAACCAACCAAACAACCCCTAAATATTTGTTTAAGTTAGGGTTTGGTGTCTAACCATTACTTGATAAAAAAGAAATTGTCATCTTTGAGCAATATGGAAAGATTTTAAAAGCCTACAAGTATTAATATTTGGACCAAATGGGGATGGCATTCCTCCTCAACCTAGCTCTACTCCTTTGATGCCTATAAATTGATTTGAATGATCTTTTTTCAAATCCATCCGAAAAGAAAAATATTTTAAAGTATCATTGTGCTAGCGATGCTAATTTAAGTTCGATCCCAGTCACTAAATGTCTTGGATCCACAATTGATTGTTAGACCGCTGATAAGCTAATATGTATTGACGATAGAGTTTGATGATTTAGAAAAACTTAATCACGCTCTTCGAATATGAAGTTTTGAACTACAAGTTTCAATTGCTACATCGATTTTCATTTATAATTTATTTCACTAAATGTCCTGGATCCACAATTGATTGTTAGGCCGCTGATAAGCTAATATGTATTGACGATAGAGTTTGATGATTTAGAAAAACTTAATCACGCTCTTCGAATATGAAGTTTTGAACTACAAGTTTCAATTGCTACATCGATTTTCATTTATAATTTATTTCACTTTAACTATCACAAAGACCTCTTCAAGGGAAAGACCTCCACAAAGACTCCGGAGCTTATTTGAATTATTCAATGAATTTATGAGGACAACCATTGTTATCAATCATTGTTGATTGTATTGAATATTATCATCTACCTTACAGACTTCCACAAAGATTCGTGTGGTGCATATATGAAATACGTTGTTGGTATAAAAACTTACAAAAGTTTCTACCCCAAAAAACACTCCACATTTAATGCAACAAAACACTACATATCAAGTTTAAATCATATGTATGAAAAATGCGAACTCCTTAGATGTTTTATTTAGGGGTCGTTTACTAAATGTTTACCAGATAAGCCATGTACGGACCTAGTTAATGGCTATATTTCGCACGTGCTATTGTATTGTTTCTCTCATAATATAAAAAAATTAGGTTCGTAAAAAGTGCAACCAAATCAATTTGTTTTGTGCCATCATGTATATTTTGAAACTGCAATAAAGATATAAGTTTTCCTTGGTCGAGTTGGTTTGAAAGACTTTTATTCTATTTTAGACCCAAGTTCGAGTCTTGTTAGAGTCATTTTGTACTTATTATGTTTCTAAAAAAATTGCAATAGTAGAACTCGAACTTGAGACTTCTAGATTGAAAAGCAAAGGACTAAGTAACTAACCACCAAACCAATATTGTTACGATGGGCGGAGCCACTTGAATGTGGATGAGGTCTACAGATCCAGTCATGTTTCAATAAAGTATATTGAAACATGACTCGATCTTTAGAAGAATTCTCATATTTGAGATTTGAATCTTTAAGCTTTTTTTATTTTTATTTCTTATATTTTAAATATAAGGCTTAATTGTTATTTACTTTTTCATACTATATGTTTATTAAATAAGTGTTACTTAATAAGAAAATACTTAAGCTTAGTGTTAATCCTAAAAGTTTAGGTTTTGTGAGTATGTTTATAAGGTAATTTTTAGATTGTTTTTGTTTTTTGTATTAAATATATATATATGTTAATGTATTCATATGTTTATTAAAGGGTCTATTTGTTAGCTGCTTAATAAGCTTAATGAAACTCACAACCTATTCGGTCATCTATACATGAATATTTGGTAGTGACTTAATGATATAGAAAGTGGTTTATTTGCTTTATGCAAAAAGTCAAGTCTTTTCCAAACATGCTCTTTCCAATTAAAATGAAAAATGAAATGTTTTATTAATTAATGAGAACATTTAATGTATGGTTTTTTTTTAAATAAATCAAAATTCTATAAAAATAGATAACATTATATATGAGAATATGAATGTTTAATCAAAATGTTTTAATGTTGTATATGAATATAAGTACGATAAAATAGATAAAGGCTAATGACGGCTTCTGATTGATTTAATGTTTTAGCTTTGCTTTATATATTGATGATTGATTGTTAAACCCTAAACCCTAAACCCTAAAATACTCAATCGCTAAAAAATTATACACTTTTAAAATAAGTTTTTATTTATAAGCTTTGTTAGTTTACTACAAAAACTAATAAAATTAAATAACAAATAATATATTTTATTAAAATAAGTTTTCATTTATAACCATTGTTGCATTTCATTTAAGTTTTGGTTATGTAAAAAAAATTCAAATAAAAATATATGTTAATTTAATAAAAAGGAAAAAAAATACTCATTTATCTTACAAAGAAATTTTAATGAAAAAAGTATGGGCATGAACGCTTATCTTTAACCCTCTAACCTACATTCTTCTTTATATATATATATATATATATATATATATGTTGTAGGATAAATGTGTCATCGTCAATGTATAAGACGATAATGATAAAGTTAGAGATAGAGATATACACATTAGAGTTAGATTAGAACTTGGTATCTCATGATTATCTCTTTGTAAACCATTCCTATATAAATGGCTTATGATTAATGAGAATTACGATTCATTCTCTCCATTCTATTGTGTTCTGTTTCTTTTTTCCTTTAACACGTTATCAGCACGTATGCTCATATTTCATTGTTATGGTCATCCGCCGCTAAACAAGTATGATGTATGTTCCCCAATGTTGTTGAACGACTTGCTTCTCGTTACTTCAATTCAAGTAAGCATATTTACCAAATTTACATTTTTTTCGTATGGGTTGCTATTAACCACATCTGATAAATATTTCTTATCCATGATATCATCTTCGTCAAATTTTGTTTCTACTTGATTATGCTTGTGATTCCCTTTTAAAAATACAATTATGATTATGTATGTTTTTATATATATTTTGCTATGTAAACATGTCATTATGTGATTTTGATTATTAAAAAAAATTATAAACAAATAAACTGTTGTATCACTCATATTAAGATTTGAGTTTATACAAAATTTTACTTTGTATATAACTATCAGTGACCCCTCTTTTTCTTCGACCTCCATTGTGAAACCACAAAACATAAATCCTGTATATTTATTATTATCATTGTTTGTTTGTTCATTTTTCTTTCTTAAAAAAAGTTATTTATTAGATTTTTTGTGATTTCAATGAAAAATTAAATTAAAAAATTATGTGATTTTGTTTATTTGTTTCCGTGAACAATGAATTTTAGTTAAAAAATATATTAACATAATGTATTTGGTGATTATGAGAGTTGTCAAAAGAGCAATAATAATAATAATAATAATAAATAAATAAATAAATAAAATTCAAACGTTTAAATGAATGTTATCTTCAGATTCTTACTAATTGATTAATGGATTCAATAAATTGTTATTTATTTTAGATAGCTCTTAATTATTTTTAACTAGATAAGGTAGTTTATATTAAACTCATTATTTAATTAGGCATTTTTAGAGGGTGTTTGGGAATGCTTTTTAAATCTCCTTATTGACTTATTGGCTTTTCAAAAAGTCAATAAGTCAAAAATGGTGTTTGACAAATCCAAAAGTGCTTTTAAAATAGCTTTTGGCCAAGCCTTGGAAACGTGATTTTAAGAAGTCAAGGAAACCTGACTTTTGGATTGGAAAATGACTTCTTGGTAGCAAATTTACAGAAATACCCTCATCCTATAAAATATAACAACAAAACTATATGTTGGTGCAAGTGTACCACATCTCTATATATTTATATATATTTATTTTGATGATTACAAACACAACGCATTATTGTTTATCTAACAATTTAATCCAAGTGTGCAGTTGTTGAAGAACACGAAGATTTAATCTGAAGGGTTCAAGACGGAAGTGTTTACGTCGTCATTATTGTTTATAACTAATAATGATAAACACCCTAAAATAATATACCACTTGGATATTTCTAAAAACCCAACAATTAATTTTAATAAGGTTTTGAGAAGATCCAGCAAGATTTGGGTGCTGTCCTGGAAGCTGACTTTTCCTGACGGCGGTATACCGTGGAGAATACCCGGTATACCGCGGGTACACTTTTGGCGGTATACCGCGGGCGTTCAGCCGGTATACCGCGGCAGGCTCTGTGTTTGATTCTGATTGGTTGAAGTTGCTGTTTCGTACGGCCGGTATACCGCGAGACCCAGCCGGTATACCGCGGGTACATTATTCCTGTCAACTTTGCATGTAGCCGTTGGTGTGTCAGCACACTTTTCTGACGGCGGTATACCGCATGCATTTGGCGGTATACCGCGGCTGCACAATGCCGTTGGAGATGCTATGTATAAATGATGCTTGCTGGTAATGAAGACCTCAGACAACACAACAGTAACAAGCAAACAGCACCTCTCAGCTCTCTCATCTATTTATATATATATATTTTATAAAACATTTTTTTATAAAATATCCAAGTGTGAGATATTATACAAGAGTGATTACCCATTGTGAGTTATACTCCTCTTGTAAGCATTTGAATAACGGGTGTGTGATCCTGTACATCTCATAGCAGAAGCTTGAGAATCAATTACGTTACCTTTGTACTTGGTTTGTATTCTACCGTAAAGAATACATTTATTGGATCGTGTCGGGAAGTGTCTCGGCTGCTGGTTTATCACAGTTGGTGGTAAATCAGTAAATCTCTGTGTCAAGTATCTCTATCCCTTATCTCTTTATTTATTCCGCTGTGCTATATTATATTTATTTATATAAACTGCTTTGCATTTATATTTATTTATATAATCTCTGTGCATTTAAATTATATCTGTTTATATAATTGTTGTATATTTATTTGTTTATACTCTGATTTATTTATACTGTTTCAGTACTGTATTTATTTGTAAAAGAATTTTTGAAAGTAAAAGATTTTAAATACAACCTTACCCCCCCCCTAGGTTGTCCAACATTTGGTATCAGAGCGGGGCTTTCAAAAATTTTCTGTTTAAATTTTTAAAGTCATTTCTTTAATTTTTTTTAAATGGCTCAACAAACTAATTTTGTGTTCTCTAAAACTCCTTTGATAGATACTGAAAAGTTTGGCATTTGGGCCGAGCTATTTGAATGTCACGTTCGTGGCAAAAGTCAAAAAATTTGGGATATTATAGAAAATGGGAATTTTAACCCTACTATTATAAAAAATAATGTTATTGTTGATAAACCTGTTAAGGACTGGACTCCCGCTGAAGAATCTCTTTTTTGTTTAAATTTTGAGGCTAAAAATATATTATATGCTGCTTTAACTTCCGATGAAATAGAAAGAGTATATACCTGTAAAACTGCTAATCAAATCTGGCAAAGCTTGAGTGACACTCATCGTGGAAATACTCAAGTTAAAAGTTCTAAAATAAACATTTTAGTTCATGATTATGAATTATTTGAAATGTCAAAAGATGAGTCAATCGACTCAATGTTTAAACGTTTTAACCTCATCATGACTACTTTGAAGGGATTAGGTCGCACTTATCCTAACGAAGACTATGTAAGGAAAATTCTTCGAGCACTTCCTTCGGAGTGGATGGCAAAAATCACATCCTTGGAAGACTCCCGAGATCTCGCAACTATGAAGCTCGATGATCTCATCGGCAATCTTAAAGTGCACGAAATCGCACTAAAAAGAAATCAAGTCCGGGAGCAAGTCAAAAAGAAATCCATCGCTCTCAAGGTCGTTGCCTCAAAAGAAAAGGAAGAGGAGGAAGATGCAAGTTCATCCGATGATGAACCCGAAAATCTTGACGATTTAGTCAAGTTGGTAAGAAAACTTTCTAAACTTCTATCTAACAAAAAGTTTGCCAATATTGATAGGTTTCAAGAAAATGAAGACTACCGTCGTGGTGGTAAAAACCAAAGTCGCAACGTCCACAAAAGTGAAGACAAATATGACGAATCTAGCGACGATGAAAAAGCAAATAAAAAGAAAGGCTTTTGCTATGTGTGTGGTGACAAGGATCACTATGCAAGTGTGTGTCCGAATCGAGCAAAACAAATCAACACACCAAAAGCTTTGGTTGGAGGCGCGTTGAGCGCAAGCATAAATGAGACCAAAGATTTTTGTTTCATGGCCGACCATGACAATGAGGTATCTTCATCATATTCCTCTAAAAATAATTGTGATAATTATTATAGTGACGATGAAAATAATCTTGACGAATTATATAAATCATTTCATGATATGGCCGCTCTTGCAAATAGGTATAAAGATGAAATTTCTAATTTAAAAGAAACCGTATCTGTATATAAAAAGGAAATAGATGACGGTAAACAAAAATCTGCTTATGATTTAGATGTTATCACTAAATTAGAAAATAAATTAAGTGAAAAAGATATTTGTAAATCTTGTGTTATTTTAAATGATAAAATAGCATGCTTAAGTGAAAATAAAAATGAAAGTGTTGCATGTACAAAATGCGAGTCTCTTGAAAATGAAGTTGCATATTTAAATGCTAAATGTAAATCGCATGAGAAAGATAATCTGTTAGCTAATGCATTTCAAAATAGCAATGATAAAGTGCTTAAAATGCTTAATATATCAAATCGTATAAATTGCCGAAAAGGCATTGGTTCCGATACATGTGTTGATAAATGTTCGTGTAAACCCATTAAAAGATTTTTTGCATCTCCTAAAGTTGAAACGAGAAAACCCTATGTGCAAAAACCCCCATATATGTCAAAAATGAAAAATGAGAATTATGGGAGGAAACCGTATGCTCGTATGTATAATAGTAATTTTTCTAGACCTAATGCGAATATAAATGCTTCATTTCATATGTATGATAAATACAATCGCAAAATTAAAATGGTTAGAAAATGGATTCCGAAAGGAATGTTTAATGTTGATAATCCCGGTGGGATGCGTTTGTGGTTTTAAACCATTTTTATGGCTTTGTATGTTTGTCGTGTTTGTTTTATGTCGACAACATATTTTTTTTGCAGTTTATGTTTTATACTAACTGTTAAAAGGACCCATAAGAAAAGGGTACCACGAAATATTTTCTTTGCCTTTTGTAGGTGTTACCTGCCGAGGTTATAATACGTGGTTACCTGCCGAGGTTATAATACGTGGTTACCTGCCGAGGTTATAATACGTGGTTACCTGCCGAGGTTATAATACGTGGTTACCTGCCGAGGTTATAATACGTGGTTACCTGCCGAGGTTATAATACGTGGTTACCTGCCGAGGTTATAATACGTGGTTACCTGACGAGGTCATAATACGTGGTGATTTTTTTTAATCACATAAAATTAACCGAATATTGAAGCCTTAAGATCCGTTTTAGTGCAAGTGTTTCGTATTGGTTTGTATATCTTTGTCTCTATTGCTTCATGCTTATTTTATCCCTCAAATTTTATAAAATCAAATTGATATCGTTATTAATTTGAGGGGGAGCGTTTTAGCTCTTTTACCCATGAGTTTATGCTCTCTCAATTATATGCATATTTTGAGGGGGAGCATCTCTCGAGGGGGAGCATACCGTCTTTCTTGACCCTTTTTGTTTCGACAAACGGGGGAGAGAAACCGCATATGCTCTTGCTTAGCGGTTGTGTTTGTCATCATCAAAAAGGGGGAGATTGTTGGTGCAAGTGTACCACATCTCTATATATTTATATATATTTATTTTGATGATTACAAACACAACGCATTATTGTTTATCTAACAATTTAATCCAAGTGTGCAGTTGTTGAAGAACACGAAGATTTAATCTGAAGGGTTCAAGACGGAAGTGTTTACGTCGTCATTATTGTTTATAACTAATAATGATAAACACCCTAAAATAATATACCACTTGGATATTTCTAAAAACCCAACAATTAATTTTAATAAGGTTTTGAGAAGATCCAGCAAGATTTGGGTGCTGTCCTGGAAGCTGACTTTTCCTGACGGCGGTATACCGTGGAGAATACCCGGTATACCGCGGGTACACTTTTGGCGGTATACCGCGGGCGTTCAGCCGGTATACCGCGGCAGGCTCTGTGTTTGATTCTGATTGGTTGAAGTTGCTGTTTCGTACGGCCGGTATACCGCGAGACCCAGCCGGTATACCGCGGGTACATTATTCCTGTCAACTTTGCATGTAGCCGTTGGTGTGTCAGCACACTTTTCTGACGGCGGTATACCGCATGCATTTGGCGGTATACCGCGGCTGCACAATGCCGTTGGAGATGCTATGTATAAATGATGCTTGCTGGTAATGAAGACCTCAGACAACACAACAGTAACAAGCAAACAGCACCTCTCAGCTCTCTCATCTATTTATATATATATATTTTATAAAACATTTTTTTATAAAATATCCAAGTGTGAGATATTATACAAGAGTGATTACCCATTGTGAGTTATACTCCTCTTGTAAGCATTTGAATAACGGGTGTGTGATCCTGTACATCTCATAGCAGAAGCTTGAGAATCAATTACGTTACCTTTGTACTTGGTTTGTATTCTACCGTAAAGAATACATTTATTGGATCGTGTCGGGAAGTGTCTCGGCTGCTGGTTTATCACAGTTGGTGGTAAATCAGTAAATCTCTGTGTCAAGTATCTCTATCCCTTATCTCTTTATTTATTCCGCTGTGCTATATTATATTTATTTATATAAACTGCTTTGCATTTATATTTATTTATATAATCTCTGTGCATTTAAATTATATCTGTTTATATAATTGTTGTATATTTATTTGTTTATACTCTGATTTATTTATACTGTTTCAGTACTGTATTTATTTGTAAAAGAATTTTTGAAAGTAAAAGATTTTAAATACAACCTTACCCCCCCCTAGGTTGTCCAACACTATAAATACATATGTTTACCATAATTTAATAATAAATAATTTGGTACGAAAAATAAAATATTTATTGTAAAATAAAATAAATTATTTAAATAAAATATCATGTAATATATCTTGTTTTGCGTTGTATAATTAAATAACAAGGCATGTCCTTTTTGGTCATTTTACATGTATAAGCTAAGCCAAACATTTTTTTAAAAATAACTTATTGACTTATTGACTTTTTCTATCTCAAAAGCTAATTCAAACATTTTTTTAAAAACTCCTTTTTCAAAAGCAATAAGTCAATAAGCACTTTTGGCCAAAAGCACTTTTAGACTAAAAAAAGCACTCCCAAACACCCCCTTATTACTTTACAATGTTAATATGTTTATCTGCTTAATTCAACTATGTTAATTTTTTCTTTTGTAATTATATTAATGTTACTTGCTTATTTGGGATAATATTTTAATTTACACCATTTAAGATCGATATATTGTTGTTATATATGATAATTGATTTATTAATATATTTATTTAGTTTCTTAAATTAATTTTTTATATAATATTTAAATGCTTATCTTATATAAATATTTTATTTTATTCAATTGTGTATCTTATCATAATTGTTATAATTAAAATACTTATCTTGATCATGAGTTCCTACTCATTAATTTCAATCTTATAAATAACTTTTGGAAGTTACACTTCCAACCCCCTAATATTTGGTCTTTTACCAAAAGATCCATAAATACCAATAAGATGTTATAAGTTTGAATTTGACTTTATGTCAAAACTAATATTGATTTGTCTAATGGCAAAATCTCTAAAAATACTATTAAGATATTAAAACATTGAAATTGGCTTCATATGCCAAACCCTTATTCTTTTCGGCCTCCTGCCAAAAGCTTTATAATTAACAATGTTATATTCAAATTAATTAAATCGCAAGATATCGATTTGGATTTTGTCGAACGGGTGTAAATAGCCCTAAGGTTTATAGGGACTTAAAAATCCATGTGATTCCCCTACTATCTGGAGATCCAATAGATTGAGTGAATTTTATTCGCAAATTGAAATATTGATGAAATATTATCAATAAAATGTAAGAATACAAAAATCAATACTATTATGATAATGAAATTTCATGCATAACATAATAAGTATAAACCATAATTCACTATTTTAGAAAATAATATGTTCTCCATTTTCTATGACATCTTTGAATCAAAAGTACTTGATTACCATAAGATAGGTTCGGAAAAACACAAGAAAATACGCAAAAGTCATCGAACCATTTTGACCCTAAAGAAAAAAAACACTAGATGTTAAGATACAATTAAATCCTTTAAATTTTTTGAGACGATACATCAGTCACAACCTTCAGAGAGAATAACTAGAAACCCCCAAGAACCGTGGGTAGTCCCAAAAAGGAAATTCGAGAATATTCAGTACCATATACTTCTCAAACTAATCATACAGTGGAAAGAAACCTACTTACTTGATTACAAGAAGGTAACTGATTTTGACAAAGAAATGTCATGTCTCAAAATGCATCTCAATCTTTGTGGCAAGGAACTCACAAAAGATTATGCGAATCATAACATCTTTTCATCTTTCCTATATCACCAATCATACTAATGAAGCAGTATAAGCTGCAATATAACCTTTAACAAACTCATTAACTTAACCTTTATCTGACATTTCGTACGGTGGCGTGCAAGGGAGGTTAAGACAAAAGTACTTTGTACGGAGGACTTCATGATCAGCTTTCGTTGATTCAGCGATTATCATTTACTATTCAGTAGATGATAAAGTTCAGCGATAGCTGAAGTCTTGTACTTGATACTTCACGTTGAGTGGACAAATCTGAGTCTTCGCTGATCCGCATCAGTTCATTAGGAGACTTGTCGCTGGTTCTTGAGCTTGATCTTCGACTTCAGCGTAGAACCTTTGTTGACGTGAATCTTGTCTTCAGGGATCATAAGTAAACAACTAACTTATCAGCGATCACCATAAGGACTGAACAGACTCAGCGATATGGTGAACAGTGTTCGCTGAATGTTTAATCTAAAAGTGCGAGAGTTCCTATCAGCAGTACTGTAAGATCTTAGTACTTATCAGCGATAGTGAAACTCTGATACATATTGTTTACTTACAATTTTCACTAAGTATTTAAGATAGGGTCATTATCAAATCACTGAGGGTTTGGATCAACATATTTCTATAAATTATATACGTGCTAAGGTGTTATCTGACTTTGGTACAACATGGTTATGGATATTTCGTGCTTTGTTGTTTAATTGTGTTAGAAATATAGATAGGTGTGGGGTGTCTATTCGGGTAGTTT
Source organism: Saussurea involucrata (assembly GCA_033807775.1). Classification (NCBI taxonomy): domain Eukaryota; kingdom Viridiplantae; phylum Streptophyta; class Magnoliopsida; order Asterales; family Asteraceae; genus Saussurea; species Saussurea involucrata. Next base: position 83,930,148 of record CM066317.1, read on the forward strand.
TTATGACTTTGATTGAGTTTGAGGTGATAGTGGAAGTTAAGTATCAGTATCTTTTGCTTGACCGAATTCCGGGACGGAATTCTTTTAAGGGGGAGATGTTGTAATAACCAGGTATTTTATCTAAATATTAAATTTGGAATTTTATAAGTTGTTATATTACTATTTTATGGAGTTAGGAGTTAAGGGGTAAGTTTTATTTTTATAATAAAAGTTAGGGGTATGTTTTGGCAAGTGAAACAAGTTTAGGGTTTATTGGTAATTAAATTGACACCTCATTGACCCAAACCGACTTTCTTCTTCTAATAGGATGAGGTGTCCAATTTTTGAATGTAATATCTTAAAATCCTAGAGTGTATGTGTGTGTAGTACGATTTGGAGAGAGAAAGAAAGAGAGATCGAGATCTCAAGAAGAAGAAGAAGAAATTCAAGTGTTTGTTGCTTGATCACTACTGAAATTGCTAGTTAACAATTGAGAATCTAAGGTAATAATCCTTGCAAACCCTTCCTTTTATGTATGTTAATTCCTAAAGTTTTGCTATGAGTTTTAGAAGTGGGTTTTGGTGATTTTAGATAGATATGATAATTTTGGGTTTGGAATAGTGTTCTAATGGTAGTATAAAGCATATCTGCAAAGTTACATAATCATACATAGCTTAAAAGTACAAATTCTGGGTTTTAGGATGAAACAGTGAACTGTGATATTCATCGAAGTCGCAATAGAGGACTGCGACATTCAATGAAGTCGCAATGGTCGATTGCGACTTGGTCTTGAAGTCGCAATGGTCGATTGCGACTTGGATTGGAATCGCAGTAGTTGATTGCGATTTGAGTTTGGAATCGCAATAGTGGGTTGCGACTCCAGGGTGGAATCGCAATGGAGGGTTGCGACTCCAGGGTGGAATCGCAATGGAGGGTTGCGACTCCAGGGTGGAATCGCAATAGAGGGTTGCGACTTCAAGATGAAATCGTAATAGGAGATTGCGATTTGGGTACTGTTCATCACCGTTGCGACTTGTACTGTTCATTGCGATTTTATGTTATTTTGAGATTGCGACTTGAGTTGAGGATTTCGTAAGTTTAGCGTTAAAAGAGATATTCGGTATTTTGTGATTTCAGATTCTGTGAAGGGTGGTCATACGTGATATTAACTTGGGAAAGCTTTTGGTGATAAACATACCAGGTGAGTTTTACTTTAAAGTATTTTTACTGGAAAATATTATGTGAATAATAATTAATTGATAATTTGTATGAATATGTCATACGGGTGTGATTATAATATGTTAAGATATTATAATTACGTGAAGTATTATATGGGAATATAATACGTGGCCGGGCTTTGGACCGGTGTGTTAATTGGCTCGCAACCAATATTATGGCCATTGTGGAGGAATAAGGTGGATGAAAGGTACGTAAGGTACGAGTTTGAATTGGTATTTATATACGTGTAATACTTGAATTTACATAAATGGTTTTGGATACAAAGGATTTACTTGAAAGGTCTTACAATGATTTTGGGAAAGGACCGGAACTAACTCACTAGACCCGTTTGGTCTAACTCTCATTTTGTTTTCAAAAATATGTTTTCCAGGTTGAGGATCGGTGAAAGAATGGGATAAGAATAGGAAGCTTTTGATGGACGTTGATTAGGAGACTTTTATGTATTTTTGTAGTTTCGAGACCGAAGAGACCGTTTGTGATGTATTGTGTATTTTCTTTTATAAATGTAACTACGTTATGTAATATATGTTATTTGAAACGTGTTTGGGAAATTGGGTCGTTACACTGCCTGAGTGAATACTTGATTGGGAAATGATAAATAAGAACGATGAACTGTGCCCTTGCGTATTTATATAAGAAAACAAGTCCCAGATTTTCATAGTAGCTCTATATGTCGATGTTATAAACATAATAGGCACTCTTGATGAAATAAGAGAAAACACAAGCTACTTGAAATCTGAATTTGAGATGAAAGATCGTGGGAAAACTTGGTTTTGTCTAGATACTTGAGCTACGACACCGAGTTTGTGGAATATTAATCCACCGATCCGCATATGTCTAGAAAATGATCAGGCGACCTAATATGGACAAAGCGCATCCGATTAGCACTCCCATGATTGGTCAAAGTGATGGATATAAGGAAAGATCCATTTCGTCTAAAGGATGAGGACGAAGAGGTGTTAGGAGCTGGAATTCCATACCTAAGTACAATAGGCGCATTATTGTACTCAACATAATACATTTGACCGTATATTGTACTTCTCACTGAACTTGTCAGCTAGATTTAGCTCAGCGCCAACGCAACGTCATTGGAATGATTTCAAATTAATCTTTTGGCACCATTGACGCGGGCTTATAATTTCCCTACGGAGAAAAGTGGATTGATAATGAAACTTCAATACCTACTTAGATTGTGAGCGGCAAAAGTACTGGCCCTTATAGAAAAACACCAAACAATGCCTTGGTATACATTTGCTGATATTAGGTATATGTTTGACTGATATAAAGGTTGTTCCCAAACTGAATAAGGAATTATCATATGGAACATGCCGATTGCTTGGAAGTAAACTAAGCAAACCCTTAATAGCTATCTTCTTATATTATCAACAATCTTACTCTCCATGAGACTATTTAAGAGTGTATATGGTTAAGGACTATCATTACACATATAAGAGGAACTGGTAATTTTGAGTTTAACCACTATACAACTTGCATATATGAAAATAATGCATCATGTATCGAAGAAATGAAAGTAAGATATATCAAGGTTATAACACAAAGCATACTTTGCTTAAGCTTCCATATAATTAATTATCCTCAAGATTCAAGTGAACTGAATAAGATGCGAGGAAAATGTGACATGTTTGTTTACCAAATCAATATGTAAAACCATATTTGGGAAACATGTAGAAAGTATTAAAATGGAAATGTTTTAAACCTCCTTTGATTAATGCACGAATCAGGGGGAGTAGTAGACAAAAGGTGAGTCTACTATATATGTAATATTGGTATGTTGTGCTCTTTCCTTCAACCAAGGTTTTATTTTTCCCATTGGGTTTTGTTCCTTGGTGTAAGGTTTTAGTGAGGCAACGGTTTATATACCATCATGTTTTCTTAACTCTCATGATTAATGTACGAATCTAAGAGAGAATTAGACTAAAGTAAAAGTCTATGTATTGGAAATAAGCTAGAGCGTTGTACTCTTTCCTTCGTCATATTTTTATTTTTCCCACTGGGTTTTTATTTTGGCGTAAGGTTTTAACGAGGCAACAATTGTGCACCTTCACTCCTTTGACTCGGCACAAGGGGGAGTGTTGTAGGATAAATGTGCCATCGTCAAAGTATAAGACGATAATGATAAAGTTAGAGATAGAGATATACACATTAGAGTTAGATTAGAACTTGGTATCTCATGATTATCTCTTTGTAAACCATTCATATATAAGTGGCTTATGATTAATGAGAATTACGATTCATTCTCTCCATTCTATTATGTTCTGTTTCTTCTTTCCTTTAACAATATATAGATTGTTAGCCTACTAAAAGAAGCATTTTGATTTATAATGTTATCTATTTAATAGAATTATAAAATGAAAAATGAAAAGTTTTATTAATTAATGAGAACATTTAATGTATGGTTTTTTTTTAATAAATCAAAATTCTATAAAAATAGATAAATGGGCATGGAAGCTTATCTTTAACCCTCTAGCCTACATTTTAGTTGTTGCATTTGGGGCATTTGGATTCAGCTAACCTGCTTGTTCTTTTGGCTGTAGGTTTTTTTGTAGGGGCTTAACATATAGAGAAACCGGACAATTGTCTTTGTTTGTGTTCTTTTTCGGGATTAATATTCATTTAAAGAAACCAAGATTCATTTTTGAGGTTTCTATGATCGTTGTTATACTGTTGGGTTTCATTTTCTATGATCGTTGTTGGGTTGCAAAATTTGTTTACAAAAAGGGTTTTCAACTGGCAACCCAGTGTCCATAAGGAGCCTAATCCTCAAGAGGATTTGTCTCTCTTATTATTTAAAATCATTTATTGTTTAAACTACTTATTTTTTAGGTGTATTAATTTGTTTTTTCATCTATTAATATTAATGATGTGAAAGAAATTTAATTTCAACCAAAAACCAATGGAATGGACAACCCTTAAACCAATGGAATGGACATATGTGGAGCCTATTAATGTGATGGGATTTTGAATTTAATTCCACTAGTGTCGGTCACCGCCTTTGCGCGGTGGCGGTTATTGTTTTTAAAAGAACGCAATATAAAATTAATGTATTTTTAAATGTGATTAATTTTGCATATATCAATAATAGTTTTGTTACGAAAAGTTTAAGATGCACGAGTGATGGTTATATTTTTATGTTATTACAATCCAAACATGTCCCACAACAATATCGCTATTATTGAAAATAGTATGTGTGCATATTAGTTAATTAATATGCAAGATAAACTATATGTGTATATGGGTTGGGTTCCGATGAGAAATTGATGTTAACATGAGAAGCGAGAGAAGTTGTTATCAACTGTTGGATGAGAAATGGATGCACATTAGGATGATATGCACCGAGATAAGATGCACCGAGATGCTTCAAATCAATTCCTTCTAAGCTGTAATTCATGGGAGGCCATTTGATTAAAAATGATTAACGGTTCAGATCCAATTCTCACGCTTTCACGTTAACCTCAATTTCTCACACGATCCTTCGCCATGTGTATATACCATCCATGTTGTCTTTCATTTTTTTTATCAATAACACCTTATGTTGGCTATTTGAACATATGTTAAATGTATTTAATAACCTACAAAACATAAACAAAAAAAATAGTGATGGAAGAAGATCATACCAACATATTAAGATTAAAAAGTAACCAAAGTCTAGATTGATATAAATTTAGCCTAATCTTATTGTAACAACCCGAATTTCTAGTATGTATTGAAAGTTTAGTGACTAAAGTCTAAGAATTTAAAGTTAAGTTAAGGGGCCTTTGTGCAATTTGTGAAAGATATAATTGGTTGCCAAAACCCTAGAGAAATCAATTCCTCTCGATTGTTGACGGCTAGCAGGAGTGGAGAAGGAGAGAAATCAGATTTCATTTCCAATTGAAGAGAAGGCTTAAGCAATCAACAAATTGAAAAAGGAAGTAGCATTGGAGTCTAGTTCATCCAGGTAATTCCTTAATTCAATTCTGATCCTTTGTCTTATGGTAGAGTTAAGTTATTTAAGAGTTTTGTTTGAGAGTTGAGAGTAATGTTCTAAGAGGTGGATTAAGCCTCCTTTTGGGGTAATATAGCTAAGGGTTTGGTAAGGAAAAGAGATGGACAAGTTATGTTGGTGTTTTTCTCAAAATCGTTTTGGATTAAGAGCATTTTAGCAGGTTTCGATCCCAAGAGGGGTATAGCAGTCGCCGTACCCGGTAAGTCGCCATGTGGCAAAGGTTACCGGGAGAGCATCCAGTAAGTTTAATTTGATCCGGTAAGTGTAGAGTCCCGGTAAGTTCGAGTTACCGGATAGTTCCGGTAAGGGGTATTTTACCCGGTAAGTGTAGCTACCTGGTAAGTGGTCCGAATTGTGGTGTTGACCGGTAAGTAGTCGTCCCCGGTAAGTGTGGGGTACCCGGTAAGTAGTAGGCATCCGATAAGAGTTAGCAGCACGTAAATCGAACCCGGATAGTGTCCGGAAAGCTGGTTTAGGATCTGAGCAATGGTAATTCCTTTATTTCTCAGGTAAATCGATTGGAAGTCAGGAACATAGTAGGAAAGGAAAGTAAGCACGCCAGGTGAGTGTTCTAACTAAAATACGTGATTTTAAGTGTTTTCCAAAGAAAGTGATTGAGTAGAAACACCACAAGAAACAGAGGTTTTAGCAACGACTTTTGTCGTCGCTAAAAGTACATCTATCCCTGCACGCGAGTTACAAAAACGACATGTCGTCGCTATAGCATGTAAATGACACTTTTCGTCGCTAAAAGCGCATCGCTGAAACTCAATTTTCTTGTAGTGAAATGCCATGTTATTTTACATGATTTTTACTTGAACGAAAGATTAAATGTTTTACTGACTATAATGTGTTTACGAACATGATTTATTTACAAGCCTTTACGAACTACTCCATGAAAAGTTTGCTTTGTTTGAAAGATGATTTAGCATAAAAGGAATGATTTATAAAGTGTTCATGTTTCATGACTTATGATGAGTTATGTGTATGTTATGTGAAGTCGGTCTGCACAGTGGGATCTGAGTACCTCGGGATCCGATGATCCCTTGGGCAATTGTGACCAGCTTGTAGAAGGGAATTCATTTCCTTCCTACTCGGATATGTGACTAGCCTGTAGAAGGGAATTTGTTAGACAACCTAGGGGGGGGGTAAGGTTGTATTTTAAATCTTTTACTTTCAAAAAATTCTTTTATAAATAAATACAGTACAGAAACAGTATAAATAAATCAGAGTATAGAAATAATAAATAAACAACAATTATATAAACAGATATAATTTAAATGCACAGCGGAAATGTAAATAGATAAGGGAAAGAGAATACTTGACAACGATATTTTTAAAGTGGTTCACCAAACACAAAGTTGGCTAGTCCACCTCGAGAAAATAACACTTCTCGGAGATCCAATACGAACGTGTTCTTTACGGTAGAAACACAAACCTTAATACAATAATATTGTCACGAATATCTCTACTCAGATGAGAGATTTATATGGATCACTCACTCTATTCAAACACTTACAAGAGGGTATAATTTTAATATGATAATCACTCTTGTAAAATATTAATCACTTGGATTTTTAGAGAGAGTTTGATCACTTGAGTTGTTTTGCTGATTCAACTAATCAAGAGATTTTAATCTGCTATCAACTCAAGATTTCTTGCTCAAAAATATTTTTATAAATTATAACTGATTGAGAGAAGAAACAGCAGAGTATTGATCAAATGCTGAGGAGGAAATTAATTGCTGGTTTGGTGTAGTAAATGCTGAAGGAGCTGCTGGTATAAATAGTGGAGCATGCAACGGAAACTTCCTATGCAATCTGACATGTGAACAGTACGCGGTATACCGCGTTGCACACGGCGGTATACCGCCTGACAGTCGTACAAAGGGCAGAGGCGCTGGATTGCTTCTTTCGGCTGAAACACTCTTTTGCATTTAATGCAAACAGTAAAATGGATGGAAACCAGATTTTTGCACATCACAATTAATGATGACTTCCTCCAAAAGTCTTTTATATATATATATATTAAAACGACTTTTAAAATTAATATTAAAGAAATTAAATATTTCAAAAACAGTATTGGGATTGGTTTTCGAAATATCCAAGTGGTATTTTATTTTAGGGTGTTTATCATTTTAAAATAAAATGACGAAACTCTTCAGACTTGGATTCTTCAGATAAAATTTATCGAGATCATTTAATAACTGCACACTCAGATAAAATATTAGATAACAAATAATGCGGTGTGTTTTGTAATCATCAAAATAAATATAGAGATGTGATTTTATGTGTACCAAAAATATATCACAATATTTAAAGCTGGGTACACTTGCACCAACAATCTCCCCCTTTTTGATGATGACAAACACAACGCTAAACACGAGAGCATACTCGGTTTCTCTCCCCCTTTTGTCGAAGCAAAAAGGGTTTAAGAAAATCGCTTATGCTCCCCCTCGAAAGATGCTCCCCCTCAAAAGATGAAATATTTGAGAGTTAGTATTTATCAAGGGTTATACTCAAGCATGCCTAAACCAAGCCTTAATTTAAAGAACGCCTTTTTGTTAAGGGCTTTTGTGAAAATATCGGCCAAATTATCTTCCGAATCAACCTTTTCAAGCACGATTTTGCCTTTTTGAACATTATCTCGTAAAAAGTGATGTCTCAATTCAATATGTTTTGTACGAGAGTGTAAAACAGGATTTTTACTTAGATTTATGGCACTTGAGTTATCACACATAATTGGAATTTTGGTTAGATGTACCTCAAAGTCGGTAAGTGTGTGTTTCATCCAAAGGACTTGAGCACACGCTCTTGCGGCGGCTACATATTCCGCTTCGGTTGTAGACAAAGCTACGGATTGTTGTTTCTTAGAGAACCAAGACACAAGTGAGAGACCTATAAAGGCACATACCCCACTAGTACTTTTTCGGTCAACAATAGATCCACCAAGATCGGAATCGGCGAAACACGTTACTTCTAACTCGGGTTTCTTTGCGTACCATAAGCCAAGATTAGTAGTACCTCGTAAATATCGAAAAATACGCTTGACAGCTTCATAGTGAGATTGTTTAGGTGAAGATTGAAAACGAGCACATAAACATACACTAAACATAATATCAGGTCTACTAGCAGTTAAATATAATAAACTACCAATCATACCACGATAAATCTTTTCATTAAAATCGTTTCCCTCCTCGTCACGAGATAATTGTAAGTTTGTGGTCATTGGAGTTTCAACGGGTTTGACATTTTCAAAGTTAAACTTTTTCAACATATCTTTACAATATTTAGATTGACTAATAAAAATACCAGTTTCACATTGTTTGATTTGCAATCCTAAGAAGTATTTTAACTCTCCCATCATGCTCATTTCAAACTCGCTTGTCATTTTCGCAGAAAATTCATTACACAGTTTTTCATTAGTGGAACCAAAAATAATATCATCAACATATACTTGCACAACCACAATATCATTTTGAACATATTTCACAAATAAAGTATTATCTATTTTACCCATAATATAACCACTAGAAATTAAAAAGGTTTTTAATCTATCATACCACGCACGCGGAGCCTGCTTTAAACCATAAAGCGCCTTTTTCAATTTATAAACATGTGTCGGGTTTTCAAAACTTTCAAAACCGGGAGGTTGAGAAACGTATACCTCCTCATTTATAATACCATTTAAGAAAGCACTTTTAACATCCATTTGAAATAATTTAAAATCTTTAGCATTTGCAAAAGCGAGAAGCATTCGAATAGACTCCAACCTTGCAACTGGTGCAAAGGTTTCGTCATAATCTATACCTTCTTGTTGACTGTACCCCTTGGCAACTAAACGTGCCTTGTTTCGTGTGACTCCACCGTTCTCGTCTACCTTATTTCGGAAGACCCATCTTGTGCCAATAATGGTTTGACTACTAGGGCTAGGCACTAAGTCCCACACATCATTCCTAGTAAATTGGTTTAACTCTTCTTGCATGGCCAATATCCAATCCTCATCACCTAAAGCTTCATCTATGGTTTTAGGTTCTATGGTTGAGATAAAAGCATGGAAAGCACAATGGGTATGGATTTGTGATCTAGTTGTCCTTTGGTTTAGGTCACCTATAATTTGATCTACGGGATGGCCTCGAGCGGTTCTAAGATTAGGATCATCTACACCTTGTGGAATAAAACAAGGAGGGGCATCACTAGTTTCAATATTATTTGTGGAAGGTTGGGTACCTAAATCCAAGGTACTAAGTTGTTGGGCTAAGACATCTCCTTCACAAACATTGTCATTTGCTAAGGGTGCACTCGGTTTGGGAGGACTCTCGTCAAAGCTAACATTTAAGGATTCTTCTACTACCATGGTCTCCTTATTTAGGATTCTATAGGCTTTGCTATTCCAAGAATAACCTAGGAAAACTCCCTCATAGGCTTTGGGGTCAAATTTTGTTAGGTAGGATTTGGTGTTTAAAATGAAACATTTACAACCAAAAACTTTTAGGTGAGCTAGGGAAGGTTTTCTACCTCGGTAAAGTTCATAGGGTGTCTTATTTAGGATACCTCTAATTAGGACACGGTTAAGCACATAGGTCGCGGTAGCAACGGCATCACACCAAAACTTTTGGGGAACTTGATGTTCGTTTAGCATAGTTCTACTCATTTCTTGCAACGTTCGATTTTTCCTTTCAACAACCCCGTTAGATTGAGGTGTTCGAGGAGCAGAAAAGTTATGAGTTATACCATGTTTATCACAAAAGGCACCAAATTGTACTTCATTATCGAATTCTCGTCCATGGTCCGTACGTATGGAAACAATCGTACAACCTTGTTGGTTTTGAATTCTTTTTCCAAAAATTTTAAACTTTTCGAAAGCCTCATTTTTATGTCTCAAAAATAAAGTCCAAGTATAACGGGAATAATCATCCACAATAACCAAAGTATAAAAATTTCCTCCAAAACTTTGAATAGCCATCGGGCCAAAAAGATCCATATGTAAAAGTTCTAAAACTCTTTGAGTAGAAATAACATTTTTTGATTTATGAGAAACGTGATGTTGTTTGCCGACACGACAAGCATCACAAAAATGATTATCAAACTTTAATTTTGGCAGGTCACTCACAAGCTCCTTATTTTTTAAGTTTTGCATTAATCTTAGATTAGCGTGACCTAAACGCCTATGCCATAAAGTAGAAACATCATGAAGAGAAGATAAGCATACATTTTCAGATACAACAGTTTTGCAAATATATAAATTTCCTTTCACAGAACCAGTTAAAAGAACTTTGCCATTTTTCAAGATTTTGCACGAGTCTTCTTCGAAGACGACAGTTATACCATTTTTACACAATTGGCGAACACTTAACAAATTAAAATGTAAATTATCAACATGATTCACATTAAGAAATTGAACATTATTGCAAGAGACTGTACCTCTACCAATTATATTTCCTTTGGAGTTTCCTCCAAAAATTACCTGTCCACCATCACATGACTTATATGATGAAAAGAGATTATTGTTTCCGGTCATGTGACGTGTGCAACCACTATCGAGTATCCAGTCCATATCAAGGTCAATCTACAATAATGAAGATGTAACTTTTATGGTCCCCATTTCTCGTGGGTCCTTGACAATTAGTTTCAATGTCAACCAACATGCATATATATAATACATTACACAATATTAATATATATATATAATACATCAAATAATATTAATATATATATATAACACATATCAAGTCAAACAAAATATATATATAATATATTAAACAGTACACCAATATATATATAATAAAGAATCAAACAGAAAGTATATATATATATATATATGTGTGTAGTACGTATGTATATATATATATATAAACAAAAGTACATACAATAAAATATTATTTATATATAACATATATACAAGAATTCATATTTAAACTATATATATATATATATAATATATAACACATTTAAAACCATAAACGCATACCACCGGGATTATCATTACTAAACATTCCTTTTGGAATCCATTTATTTACCATTTTAATTTTGCGATTATATTTATCATACACATAAAAACAAGTATTTATATTCGCATTATTATTAGGTTTAGAATATTTATCATGGTACATGCGAGCATACGGTTTTCTCGTATTATAATTTACATTATTTATTTTACGCACATACGGATGTTTTTGTACATATTGATTTCTTGTATTAACTTTAGGTGATTCATAAAATCTTTTGATGGGTTTACAAGAACATTTATCTTTGCACGTATCGGAACCAATACCTTTTCTACATTTTATACGGTTAGGCATATTAAGCATGTTAAGAACCTTTTTATTACTACTTTCAAAGGCTTTAGCTAACATGTTATCTTTTTCATATGAAGCACATTTAGCCTTTAAACATGTAATCTCATTCTCAAGTATATCACATTTTGTACAAATAATATTTTCATGTGATTTTTTATTTAAGCATGCAATTTCTTTATTTAAAGCATCACAGGATTTACAAAAATCTTTTTCTCCTAATTTAGTTTCTAATTTAGCAATTATATTTATATCATTTTCAGATTTTTGTTTGCCATCATTAATTTCCTTTTTACATGCATTTACAGTTTCTTTTAACATAGCAATTTCGTCTTTATAATTATTAGCAAGATTAGCCATTTTGTGAAATGATTCATATAATTCTTCAAGATTGTTTTCACTATCGCTATCATAATCACTATCGTAATTTGAATAAGAAGATTTTACCTCGTCGTCGCTTTCGGCCATAAGACAAATGGCTTGATAGTCATCTTCTTCTTCACTCTCGCTCCACGCGCCTCCAATGAAGGCTTTCTCCTTCTTCTTTTGGAACTTGTTCTTTTTCGGACATTCATTGGCGTAGTGGTCTTTATCACCACAAGAGTAACAATAACCTCTCTTTGGTTTTGCTTTTTCGTCTTCGCTCGAGTCGCCATTTTTCTTTACTTTATCTTCTCTTTTGTGGAAGTTGCGACTCCGGTTTTCACCGCCACGACGGTAGTTACCGTTTCTTTGAAATCTATTATTTTTAGAGAAATTTTTGTTAGTAAAAAATTTAGAGAAGTTTCTTACCAACATAGCGACTTCGTCGAGTTTATCGGATTGATCTTTTGAGGTGCTAGCTTCCTCCTTCTTCTTCTTGACATTCGGAGTTGAGGCATTAAGAGCGATCGACTTCTTTTTGACTTGCTCCCGATCTTTGTTTCTTTTGAGTGCAATTTCATGCACTTTAAGATTACCGATCAAGTCATCTATCTTCATTATGGAAAGGTCACGGGAGTCTTCTAAAGATGTTATCTTTTGCATCCACTCCGAAGGAAGGGCTCGTAGGATTTTCCTTATATAGTCCTCGTTAGGATAAGTGCGATCCAAACCTTTCAAAGTAGTCACAATAAGGTTAAATCTTTTAAACATTGAGTCAATTGACTCATCTTGTTTCATTTCGAACAGTTCATAATCGTGAACTAAAATATTCACTTTACTAGATTTAACTTCCGTGTTTCCACGATGAGTATTATTTAAACTTTCCCATATTTGATTTGCAGTTTTATATGTATATACTCTTTCAATTTCATCAGTTGTTAAAGCAGCATATAATATATTCTTAGCTTCAAAGTTTAAACAAAAATGAGTTTCATCAGAAGTAGTCCATTCATCTATAGGTTTATCAATATAAACATCATCTTTCACAATGGTGGGTTTAAAATTCCCTTTTTCTATAATATTCCAAATCTTTTGATTTTTGCCACGCACGTGACATTCAAATAGCTCGGCCCAAATGCCAAACTTTTCAGTATCTATCAAGGGAGGTTTTGAAAACACAATATTAGTTTGTTGAGCCATTTAAAGGAATAAAAGAAATTTATGCAGAAATTTTTGAAAGACCTGCTCTGATACCAAATGTTAGACAACCTAGGGGGGGGGGGTAAGGTTGTATTTTAAATCTTTTACTTTCAAAAAATTCTTTTATAAATAAATACAGTACAGAAACAGTATAAATAAATCAGAGTATAGAAATAATAAATAAACAACAATTATATAAACAGATATAATTTAAATGCACAGCGGAAATGTAAATAGATAAGGGAAAGAGAATACTTGACAACGATATTTTTAAAGTGGTTCACCAAACACAAAGTTGGCTAGTCCACCTCGAGAAAATAACACTTCTCGGAGATCCAATACGAACGTGTTCTTTACGGTAGAAACACAAACCTTAATACAATAATATTGTCACGAATATCTCTACTCAGATGAGAGATTTATATGGATCACTCACTCTATTCAAACACTTACAAGAGGGTATAATTTTAATATGATAATCACTCTTGTAAAATATTAATCACTTGGATTTTTAGAGAGAGTTTGATCACTTGAGTTGTTTTGCTGATTCAACTAATCAAGAGATTTTAATCTGCTATCAACTCAAGATTTCTTGCTCAAAAATATTTTTATAAATTATAACTGATTGAGAGAAGAAACAGCAGAGTATTGATCAAATGCTGAGGAGGAAATTAATTGCTGGTTTGGTGTAGTAAATGCTGAAGGAGCTGCTGGTATAAATAGTGGAGCATGCAACGGAAACTTCCTATGCAATCTGACATGTGAACAGTACGCGGTATACCGCGTTGCACACGGCGGTATACCGCCTGACAGTCGTACAAAGGGCAGAGGCGCTGGATTGCTTCTTTCGGCTGAAACACTCTTTTGCATTTAATGCAAACAGTAAAATGGATGGAAACCAGATTTTTGCACATCACAATTAATGATGACTTCCTCCAAAAGTCTTTTATATATATATATATTAAAACGGCTTTTAAAATTAATATTAAAGAAATTAAATATTTCAAAAACAGTATTGGGATTGGTTTTCGAAATATCCAAGTGGTATTTTATTTTAGGGTGTTTATCATTTTAAAATAAAATGACGAAACTCTTCAGACTTGGATTCTTCAGATAAAATTTATCGAGATCATTTAATAACTGCACACTCAGATAAAATATTAGATAACAAATAATGCGGTGTGTTTTGTAATCATCAAAATAAATATAGAGATGTGATTTTATGTGTACCAAAAATATATCACAATATTTAAAGCTGGGTACACTTGCACCAACAGAATTCATTTCCTTCCTACTCGGATAGAGGGGAGTCTGCTTGGGCCCCGATACGAGGCGAGAGGGGAGTCTGCTTGGGCCCCGGTCGCGGTTAGCTATGTGATCCTTAAACACTGTGCAATACCATGTTTGATGCTTATGTGGAAAATGTTAAGAGTTCTATAAAATTATTTTATAATGTTGATGTATGCTGTTTACGGAGGGAACTCACTAGACCTCATGGTCTAACCCTCGCTTTTCAAAACTAAAACCTTTTCAGGTAAGCAAATAGTAGGAGGCTCAGGTAAGCGAGCAAGAGCAAGATAGAGTGCAGATGCAGCTAGAGACAGTGCAAGTGCCACTCAAAGAATCGAGTACGTTCTCAGTTGTGTATAGGTTGTTTCCGCCAACCTTAGTTTTGAGACTGATGTAACGAAATTTTGGGACCCAGTTTTGTAAATGTTATGATTTAATGCCATGGTTGTCATGTTGTATTTTTGGGCTGTTACAAATGGTATCAGAGCCATAGTTTAAGGGATTTAGGTGACCGGACGGGCCTAAACTTAAACTTTGGAAGTAGAAATCACAAATGAGAATCAGGAAATGCGTTAGGAGGACACTATTGTAGAGATAGGACTAATATGGTACCGAGGACAGTCATGTAAGATAAGTTTGGGAGTACACGTGGCCAGTATAATTGTGAACTTACAGGTATATGTATGTGCTTGACCTGCCTTATTATTCCGAAGTTGTAGTCTTAAGCTCGTTTATATATCGTGTTCCAGTAATCTAGAAAGTCAGCAAGATCCCTGAAGGATAGATTAAGACCCCCATGTTGGGTAAGTATCATGAGAAATCATTCATGATGTGATGTATGTATGTATACATCGTGGAGAAGAAATGTTGTATAGAATGTTATGAGTTGTCTAGAGGTAGATCTTCGTGGATTCGAAGAGGATGAGTGATTGCTTTTGAGTAAGACTCCCGGTTCTGGTGAGTCCCAGTTGTAGAAATCGTGAGGTAGATCAGTTGGGATGATAAGGAAGGACAGTGTCGAAATCTTGAAAGTGTCAATGGAGCTCTGACTTCTTAGTCGAGCTTTTCAATGGAAGGATCAATGAAATGAGATACCAAAAGTGAATTGAAAGCATGTAAAGGTAGAAGGTGAGAGATTTGATCAAAGCGAAAATAGTATGAAATGGTTGAGTAAGTGGGAGGTGGAACGCATGAACAACAAGTTATTGCATGACCGAGAGGGCGACTATTGGTCGAAGGTAGAGTGTCAAGGATAAGTTGCGTGAGTAAAGCGGTAGACCCGGTTAGAGTGAGTAGCCTTCAATTGCAAGTAGAGTTTCATGCATGGCGTTCTTAGGTGTAACATGAAATTTTCACGATTTAAGTTAAAGGTGTAAATATCAATTTTGATCGAAAATGAGTCAGAATGTACAAGCGTGAGTTTAAAGAAAGGGTGATTTATTTTACTTCACACCATGAAATTTAGAGCTTAACGGTTTGCAAAATATTTCACACTTTTCATGATACATTAAATTGTTGCAAAAAGTTAAGAAAACGTTTGCCAGCAAAACTTTTATAATCAAAATGAGTATTGACATGTTGATATTATAAAGTGGGTATGAGAACCGACTGGTTTACTTTGTGTCGGTAATTTCTTTTATAATTGTGTCGTATGAAAAGATTTTCATTCAATGTATTACTGTCGTAATAACATCGTTCGGATTGAGTAAGATTAAGGTTCACGGGAGGATGCATGCAAACGATTCTCGAATCGTTGTGCAGGGCATTGAAGTTATAAGAGTGATGGGGTCGTGGGTACCCAAGCTAGTTCCATATGTTATTTATTTAAAATGATAAAATGTACGAAATGATTTATTTACCGCGTTGTCATGCATGAAGGCTATGAACTCACTAGGTCGTAGAGTATTACATTTTAAGCTAAGGAAGAACTCCAAGAGTGGAAAGGTGTCAGATAAATCAGGGAAGAATGTGTGTAGTTTAGTGTTTGTGTTCAAAAGGAGAGATGAACAGTGGTAGAATCGGAAGTGGACCTTGGTATCGGTTGTATGAGGGTATGTACCCTTGTTCGATGACTGGAGATACAATTGTCGAGGGACGATGGTGTCCGGAGGAAGGACTAGGAGTCATCAAGGTGTTGGTTTTAGCAACTCGTTATGAGTAGTGTTGTGAGGCAGAAATGAAATGTCCACGGTGTGAGATATGAGTTTTGGAGGTGAGCTTGTAATATTTATGTTACATGAGTAGGTTTTGAAATGAGGGAGACGGATTACGAAGTTGATTATGATATGTTGGAAGGATTAGGTTCCGTAAGGAACCCATGTTAAAGAATAGGTTAAGAAAGTAGTTACAGGTTGGATATTGATGTTGAAGTCGACAGTTGGGTAAGATGGTTGAGGCCGAAGAATTGAGCCAGAAGAGTGAAAGTTGATAGAACACCTTGTAGGGGTGTTAAGTTAGTGAGAGACTGTTGTTTTGGGTAAGCGTTCTATTCACGAGGTATGGAGGGTTCGTAGAAGGATAAGGTATGTAGCACAAACGAAGCGAGTGTGTGGATTTTATCGTTCCGTAAGGGGTTGTGCCCTGCTTATGTAAGGGCTCGGATCGTAAAAAGCTAGCAAGAACGTTGGTGCTTGAGCTAATTGGGAGCTCATGAGTTATAGTTCAACTAGAGTTGAGAAAAGACAAAGTAGCGAGATAGACTCGATTTTGTATGCGGGAGAATATGAAGGAAAGTTGAATTGTGTACGAATGACCATGAGGGATCTGGTCTGCAGTGTGATGTTATGGGGGGAGAACGTATGGATGGGTAGTGGCAGAAACTGCCAGAGTAAATGTGCCCGTCAGTGTTGTAGTAATGTGATGTTAGAAAGAGGAAACCTCAGATAAAAATCTTTTAAGGATTTCGGATGAGGTGTACGATTTGTTAACCAGGTTGTTGGAGCACGTAGGGTGTAAGTTGACGTTGTGATATGATTATGTTCGAGATAGAATGACGGAGTGGTGGTGGGTAGTTACCCAAAGGGGAAACCAAGTGTTTTTGGTTGTAAGAGTCGCTAAGTAAGTATATTCTGGGATCATTGGAAGTTTAAAGAAGATGATGGGTGTGTTAGTCAAAATGTGGTGTAGTAGATGCAAAATCCTTAAAGAATGTGAGTTGCTTCTTATGTGTGAAATAATTGTCCGAGAAAGTAAAAGTTGGAGATCAAAGAATGTGTAGTGACGTCGAACACGGGTGTCGTTTCAAGACGACTTGGTTGAATGCCTCAAGTTAGAATCTTGGTGCAACTGTTTAGTGATGTATAATAATGAGAAAGTGTTATCAGCATGTGGAAAGGTCGGGAGAGAGGGGCAAGTAATGTTTGGTGGGCGGTGCTCCACACTAACGTGGGGAGGTGAAGATCGTATGTCGGAATAAGTGAGTAGGTTGGAAGTAGTAAGCTTGACAGTAACACCGAGAGGTGGAGTAGTGTGCGTAGATTGTCGTCGGTAAGTGTGCGAACTCCTGGAAAGAGTATTGAGGAAGGGGAATTGTGTATGATTTTGTGCAGGAAAGAAGTGGATAAGACAACTGAATGAGTTAAGTTAGTGACTTTGTGAGAAATGTTTAAACGAATTGGTCGTGCAGTGATTAAGCTAGCAAGAATAGTATGGTGTGCCCATGGTTGCTCCTCCCAGTTGAGTGAGGATAACCGAAGTTATGTTTTATATGACTGAACGAACGTGGCAATCAGCGAGGAATTGATGTGTTTCAGGGTAAGTTTAATTCAAGTAGGTGAACACTTCAACGATGGGTTTGGAGGTTCCTACTCTTAGTTACGTATAGTATGGAGTGGTGAAGTGGTGAGGATGTGAGAGATGGTTGACGAACTGTGGTCGAGGTGGTCCGAGAAAGGGAAATGTTATTTGCATAGACGATTGTTGGTTGGGAGAAGTAATCTAGAATTGCTTGTAATACGATGAAGGAACTTTGGGTTGTGAGTTGTCGGGATGTACATTGTGCCAAGCTGTCAAGTGGGTAATTTACTTTCTCGGTAAAAGAATCTCGTGTTGTGGTGGGGGATTCCGCCAAGTTCCTCCTTAAAGGAAGTAAAGATGCATGAGAAGCCTTATTTAATCTACTATTGTCAAGATCGATCGAGTAGGAACAGTAACCTACAAGTTAGAGTACCGTAAGAACTGAAGGGAATGCACCCAATGTTCCATGTTTCGAATTTAATGAGGTGGTTGACTGAGTCAGAAGTGGCATTACCTTGGAGAAGTGTCAGTTTTGGTGTGGGCAAGATACCCACATCTTTTCCCAATGAGGAATTTCGGGGACGGAATTCTCTTAAGAGGGGAGTGTTGTAACAACCCGAATTTCTAGTATGTATTGAACGTTTAGTGGCTAAAGTCTAAGAATTTAAAGTTAAGTTAAGGGGCCTTTGTGCAATTTGTGAAAGATATAATCGGTTGCCAAAACCGTAGAGAAATCAATTCCTCTCGATTGTTGGCGGCTAGCGGGAGTGGAGAAGGAGAGAAATCATATTTCATTTCCAATTGAAGAGAAGGCTTAAGCAATCAACAAATTGAAAGAGGAAGTAGCATTGGAGTCTAGTTCATCCAGGTAATTCCTTATTTCAATTCTGATCCTTTGTCTTATGGTAGAGTTAAGTTATTTAAGAGTTTTGTTTAAGAGATAGTAATGTTCTAAGAGGTGGATTAAGCCTCCTTTTGGGGTAATATAGCTAAGGGTTTGGTAAGGAAAAGAGCTGGATAAGTTATGTTGGTGTTTTGCTCAAAATCGTTTTGGATTAAGAGCATTTTAGCAGGTTTCGATCCCAATAGAGGTATAGCAGCCGCCGTACCCGGTAAGTCGCCCTGTGGCGAAGGTTACCGGGAGAGCATTCGGTAAGTTTAATTTGATCCGGTAAGTGTAGAGTCCCGGTAAGTTCGAGTTACCGGATAGTTCCGGTAAGGGGTATTTTACCCGGTAAGTGTAGCTACCCGGTAAGTGGTCTGAATTGTGGTGTTGACCGGTAAGTAGTCGTACCCGGTAAGTGTGGGGTACCCGGTAAGTAGTAGGCATCCGGTAAGAGTTAGCAGCACATAAGTCGAACCCGGATAGTGTCCGAAAAGCTGGTTTAGGATCTGAGCAATGGTACTTCCTTTATTTCTCAGGTAAATCTATTGGAAGTCAGGAACAGAGTAGGAAAGGAAAGTAAGCACGCCAGGTGAGTGTTCTAACTAAAATACGTGATTTTAAGTGTTTTCCAAAGAAAGTGATTGAGTAGAAATGTCATGTTATTTTACATGATTTTTACTTGAACGAAAGATTAAATGTTTTACTGACTATAATGTGTTTACGAACATGATTTACTTACAAGCCTTTACGGACTACTCCATGAAAAGTTTGCTTTGTTTGAAAGATGATTTAGCATAAAAGGAAGTCCAACTCATCTGAATAAAATAACACTTGTCAGTTTGTCAAATATTACCAGATGAAACATCCATGCCATTTGTGAATAGTGAAGTAAATGTTATTAGCAAGCATCCACTAACACTTGGCTTAATCAACCAACCTTCACTTACACCCACACTATGGTGTTTAGCCTACCATATTGGAATGTAAGTGCTTAAATATAAAAAACATGTATGTAAAAAACTGAATGTAAAGTGTTGAATGGAAATGACTTAAAGTAAAGTTTGCAAGAAATTAAAGAAGTGTTGTAAAGGTTGTTGTAGCATCCAACAGCAGTAACTAACAATAATTATCAAAAGATTGCAGTAAAATTATAATGTAAGGACACAAAGCTTATGAGAAGCTTTGTTCCTGAAGATTACAAGTAACCAAAAGGTGGTAAGTGATAATCAATACTTAAACAACTAACTAAGACAATCTATTTATACTAAAAAGGAATCTAACAAGTACAAAAGTAAATTGTCCATTGGTTAATAACTAGGAATCATATGTCTAAGTACAAAAAGCTTAAGATTCTTGAGTGATAGGGGAAGGGAATCTTCCATCAAAATCTTCTTCCATGAGTACAATAAGATGCTTTCTCCTCAAAAGTCTTCTCTTTGCAAACCTTTTTGATTGAGCCGTCCAAGCCAATATCAGAGCTGTAGCAAACCCTGATGTAGCAACATTAAAATCAGCAAACCATTCACCAAACAAAGAGGACATTACCAAAATATACATCCTAGCTCCAATCTGAATAAAGATGTAAAATAAGACTATAATACTCAATATGTGATTGGGAAAGATGTAAAATGAAGTAGAATAAAGTCCTAAGTGGGTGCTAAAGTGTATACTTTCACACACTTATCAATCACCGTCTCACACCCCCTTCATTACAAACTAAGAGGATATTGGAATCCGTGATCATGGTCGCAAAAGAATGCCTACAAACCATTCCAAAAAGAAGGCCAACAGTGTATCAAGTCTCCACACACCTACCGGCCCTTGGTCTACCAATGATCACAAGTAGTTCTAACACTCGTCAAGAAACATTCTCTCGCTAGGATATCCTTTCATTTCACCTTATCATTATATGTTTGGGCTTCGTGAGATGTGGTTTCATGTTGTGAGTTTGTTACTTAACGTTGTTTTGGTGTGCTTTAAATATTATATTCCTAGGTTTTCATATTTTTAGGATGCAACTACTTATATATGATAAAGTTTTCGACAACATTGATGATGCAATTTTCTTATCGATTTTGGCAGCAATCGTATACTTACTTCATTGTTTCTTTAACTTTTAGCTAAATTCTTCAAGCTTCTTCACCATTAAATGGAAAACAATGTATGGAGATGATGATTGAAACTTCAAGTAAGCAAGTTTCAATGATTATAAGTAGTTGAACAACTCCTATGATAAAAAAAACCCATGTGTAATTTCGTTTTAATTTATTTTCTTTGTTTTGTTTTGGTTCTATATGTAAAAGTATAAATATTTTGTTTGGAACAGTATGTGACAAGTAATGTTGGTATTGGAAGATTGAAATTTTAAAATATTTATATGTATTTGAATGTGTGTAGTTATTGGGATTGATTGCCATTACTGAGATAGTCTAGTGACGCACAATTGTTTGGTCAGAGTTGAGAAAACCCCTTGGTTTTTTACCGGTCTATTTCCATGCTCTAATACTTCTACAAACAAGAAGACTAATATTGAAATAATTCATGCATAGCATGACAACTAATTAATAGATTCATTGTCGATTTGTGAAAATGACCGAAGAACCATAGATACGTTAAAATCATGGAAGTTGAGCTACAATAAACCTGAAAGAAGAAGTGTTATGGTTGATTCATACTCCTTTTGCTAGGAAGATTATTGATAATATCTATGAGAATATGTGTAGCCACACTAAATTACTCTCTAAAAAAGAGATCATCATTATAAATGATTTGATTCGGTCTCCCTAAATTCGCAAACAAGCCATTTAGGTTTCAAATGTGGTGGCTAGGGTTAAAAGTCGTACATATAAGGTTATTAGGGTTCGAAATGAGGAACTAGGTTTCAAATGAGGCGGCTAGGTTTTGGAATCACAACCAAATCTGGTCATCTCGTGCTTTAATACAGTGTACAAAAGATAGAACTAATTTACGTATTTTAATCTGGAAATGTGTGCACATGTTTTATATTACTTAAACGATACAACTTCACATAAGAACTAAAAGAGTACTAAAAGGACAAACCCTAAATATCTACTTATAGCTAACATGTATTCATTCCAATCCCTAATGTTTCTTTATTTTAAACATAACCCAAGTATACCCTCTTCAAATGTGAGGTTTGAACAACAACCATGGGTAGATAGGTTTTATTCATAATTTATTTCACTTTAACTATCATAGTTGTAATCGATTTCCTACAACAATTATGTGATCTCTTCAAAGTAAGACATCCGCAAAGATTCAAAAGCATAAGTAAATTATTCAATTTGTAATTTGTTTTACTGAATTTGTAAGGACAACCGTTGTTGTCAATCACTATTGATTGTGTTGAATATTATCGTCTACCGTAAAGACTTCCACAAATATTTGTGTGGTGTATATATAAAATCCGTTGATGGTATAAAAACTTACAAAAGTTTCTACCCAAAAAACACTCTAGAATTATTGCCATCAACTTGTAGAAGCAGACAAATAATAAAAATATATTAACCAAACACGTACTATATATCAAATTTAGATCATAAATATTAAATAAAAGTGTCAACTCCTTAGATCGATTCTTTATTTACCCTATATTACGAAAGTATCGAATCATAACTGGGTTAATTAATTAGTTTTGATCACGAGTTGCTAAAACGGATGAAGTTTATTTAGAGCATTTCCAACAATTTCTTCAAAATGGAGAAAATAAAGATTTAGGACAACTTTGTGGTCCAATAGGTTCTCCAAAATGGAGAAAACAGTAGAGAGGGTGTTATTTTCTCTAAATTTGGAGATATCACCAAAAATGATTACCAAGAGAGAGAGAAATGATTTTTTATTATATCCCACCAATGAAAAACATTGAAATCAAATGTTTAGATAAGAGTAATAATGTTTTATTAAATATATAGAATATTTTAATAATATAAGCAATTATTTATCTTCAAAACGCGGAATTTATTGAAGACGGATCTAATTTTTTTTCAAGATTTTGATTTTTGAATCTCCATTTTAGAGAAAATTTAGAAAATCTGCTGAATATCTTTTTAAATAAAGAGTAAATAACAGATTTGGTCCTTGTGATTTTAAGTTTGTTCCGATTTGGTTCCTACAATTTTTTATTTCAAAAAAGCTGGTTTCCATTTTATATATACTGGAGTTGGTCCTTGGCTCTAGCGTCGATAGAGGAGCTCCCGTTAAATCCCCCTTCCTCATCGCGAGGGTAAAATAGTCTTTTTAGGATTTTGTAAACAAAACCAAATCACACACCAAATCCGATAACAAAGGAAAATTATATTAATAATACATTTCTTTAAATGAAAAATAAAGAAAATGGGAAATGGGCAAAGCACAAAGACCACAATGTTATGCAAAGAGCATACCATGGTGACATTTGTGTGACGAATCAACATTTAACGATGGATTTCTTAGTAAAAATTATGTAGGTAAAAGTCTTTCATTTCGTAGTGAACAAGAATAAAAAATTTAAAAGTTTTAATATTTAAAGTATAACATTTTTTAGCAGTCGCGGACTCAGGATCGATCTTTGCCGAATGGATGCACCTTTAAAGTTGATCAAAGTCTCGTAAACTCGTTTAGATGTGTTTTTAGCCGAATTCCACCGTTTCATGGGATTCTTAAGTTTATTTTTGTTGATTTTGATGGACTTTTTCGGTTTTTCTTGTGTTTTTCGGTAGACTTTTTTGGTTTTTCGATCGATTTCAAAGAATTGTTTCAATTTTGTTGGTTGATGTTTCTCGTATTTTCTAATATCGTGGATAACCATTCAAAGTTTAACGGATACACCTATCATACTCCAAAAAATTTACTTACGAATTTAGTTGAACACACGACCCGACGGGCATGAATAGATCAACCCCTGTTTATTAGGTAGTAAATTTTATAGACTATTTTTTTTATACCCAACTTTTAAACATGGATTATTTTTCTAAAATAATTAAAATCGTGGTAGAGATAAATTGTCTAAAATATGATGATATAAATTCTTTTTTACGTTGAACACCTTTGGAATGGAAATATTTGTGTTGCAAGATTGGATCGATGAACATTTCAATTTAATTTGAGATCCAACACTAATTTACCTCAAAATTACAATATTTGTCGTTTTATTTAAATTTAGATGTCCCAAATATAAATTTGTAGAAATTTCAGCAAAAGAAATAATAAATAAAACTCCAATAATAAATATATTCATTTTTAATAGCATTTCCACAAAGAAATAAAACGACAAATAATTACTATTTCATTCTATAAATTATGAGGTATTCGACCACCATTTTTGCGTTCACATCAATATATAACCAAATATGTATCCTCTCTTCTCACACTTATTTCTTCCATTCCTTATGGTTTTTGCTTTGTTTCTCATCACAAACGAATCCACTTTGCACAATTCTGCTTCTACTTTTGCTAGTTCTAAACAAGATTATGCTCTCGTCATGTGGAAATCCAGCCTTGAAAATCATACATCCTTATCTTCGTGGTCATTAATCCCTCCCAATTACTATAATTCATGCAGTTGGTTTGGAGTTTCTTGTCACTCGGATGGAAGCATCAAGAAGTTGAACCTCTCATCCTCGGGTTTGAAAGGTACACTCCACAAGTTCTCATTTTCATCATTTCCCAATCTTAGTTCGATTGATTTGAGCACAAATGAGTTTTTTGGACACATTTCGTACCAAATCAGTCAACTCCAGAAACTTGTCCATCTTGATTTGTCTCAAAATCAATTCTCAAGAGAGATCCCACCAGAAATCGGGAATCTAACCTCACTGTCTACACTTTCTTTGTGGGGAAACAATATTTCTGGACCTATTCCTCATGAGATAGGGAATTTGAGGTCTCTTGTAGAGCTAGATATTTCCGAAAATCATCTCGATGGTTTCATTCCTACTTCATTTGGGAATCTAAGCTCGCTCAAAACACTTTATTTGCATACAAACAAACTTTCTGGGCCTATTCCTCATGAGATGGGGAATTTGAGGTCTCTTGTAGATCTATATATTTTCGAAAATCATCTCGATGGTTCCATTCCTACTTCATTTGGGAATCTGAGCTTGCTCACTACACTTTATTTGTATAAAAATAAACTTTCTGGGCCTATTCCTCATGAGATAGGGAATTTGAGGTCTCTTGTGGGTTTATCAATTTCCGAAAATCATCTAGATGGTTCCATTCCTCCTTCAATTGGGAATCTGAGCTTGCTCAATACACTTTATTTGCATACAAACGAACTTTCTGGGTCGATTCCTCATGAGATAGGGAATTTGAGCTCTCTCGTAGATTTACAAATATCCACAAATAATCTAGATGGTTCCATTCCTCCTTCATTTGGGAATCTAAGCTCGCTTAAAACACTTTATTTGTTTGCAAATGAACTTTCTGGACCTATTCCTTATGAGATAGGGAATTTGAGGTCTCTTGTGAATCTAACAATTTCCGAAAATCATCTAGATGGTTCCATTCCTCCTTCATTTGGGAATTTGAGCTTGCTCAATGCACTTTTTCTACATACAAACGAACTTTCTGGGCCAATTCCTCATGAGATAGGGAATTTGAAGTCTCTTCTGATGTTACAGTTGTACAATACTAGACTTTCTGGATCTATTCCCAACAACATGTTCGAAGGTGGGAAGATTCAATATATTAGTTTGTCTAACAATGCATTTATTGGTCCAATCCCAGAAAGCATCAGAAATTGCTCCGATTTAATTAGAATTTGGTTTGATGGAAATTTGCTAATCGGAGATATTTCTGAAAGTTTTGGCCAACATCCAAAATTGAAATTTGTCAACCTTGCAAGGAACTCTTTTCATGGGGAGTTAACTGACAAATGGGGTAGGTTCAAGGAATTGGAAACCCTCATCGTATCTCAAAATAATATCACTGGTACAATTCCTCGAGAACTGCGAGATTCAATTATACTACATCTGGATCTCTCTTCCAATCAGTTGGTAAGCAACATTCCCAAGGAACTGGGTAACTTAAAGGCTTTGTTATACTTGTATCTCAACGATAACCAGCTTTCTGGCCCAATACCGAAAGAACTAGGATCGTTAACTCAACTTTTGGATCTCGATCTTTCAAATAATAAACTAAGTGGATCAATTCCAATAACTCTGGCAGATTGTGGGCCACTTTTTTCCCTAAACTTAAGCCACAATGCATTAGATCATCAAGTTCCACCAGATATATTAAAGCTAAGGCAGTTGAGGCAACTTGATCTAAGCCATAATTCACTTGTTGGGGAGATATCACCTGAGTTTCAAAGTCTCCAAAGCATAGAATCTAATAATTTATCCCACAATCACCTATCTGGCAGTATTCCCTTCGTATTTGTGGGTATGCATAGCTTAACTTCTGCAGATGTCTCCTACAACTACTTAGAGGGTCCTATACCCAAATGTAATGCCTTTCCTAATGCTACAGTACTTCAAGGTAACAAAGGATTATGTGGTGACATTGTTGGATTTCAGCGTTGCACGGTTTCTGTGACACCCCAAAATAGGGTCAACAAAAACTTCCATAAAACGGAAGAGTGATATATAATGCCATTGCACGAGCTCACAAAAGAGGGGGATTACACCCGCCGGTTTACAACAAAGTGTAATATCTACAACTAATTGACAACCGACTAATCTAATCTCTACTATAGAAATAAGATTTACAAAAAGTGTCATCGTTAGGCTAACTTTGATCTTCTATCTTTAGCATCTCAAATGTATCCCCACGCTCACATATCCCCAACTATGCCTTCTTAGGGATGGCACCACTAGAACCTGTGACACACACATCAGACACAGAACAAGTGTTAGGCATGGAATGCCTAGTGAGTTAAACATATAGTAAAACATGCAGTTATGGCATATAAGAGATATTAATTTGGTCATTCACAAATCGGACTCTATGGGAAGACCCCAAACATCAACTCAAGTTACATCATATTTGAAGATATACCTTAGCGTCTACCTCCAAGGTAACGCCTCAAGGCCCGGCACATCGGGACTACCTATATGGTATTAATCCTGAAAGCGTGGATCGATACACAAACCTCCAAGGTAAGTGCCCAAGATTATATCTTCCTAATGCCTACTTAGAGACTCCTCCAATTTGTGAATACCAACAAACAACTACTCCAAGCAGTTCATAAATCCAATCATTAACTTCATCAAAAGACAGTCCAACTATCTCATTAAGCACATGATTTCTACATACAAGAAATCCTCCACTTATCCACATACATATAAGTGATATCATGAGTTCATCATTTAGCATGGCAACACATACTAAATTAGCATATTAAGTCACTTCTATTATAATCATAATTTCTTCATTAAGACATAGCTTAATCCATTAAGCTCCAAACCCTAATATTTAGGTTTGACCAATTTCACATGATCGCCATCATAAAAGATACAATTCCAAATAGAATAAAATACCACATCACCTTTATCTTACCATTGAGCCCCTTAAATTTCCTCTTTAGAGAAATAAGAGCTTATTGGCTCAAAGTATACTTCAAGGCAAACTTGTTAGAAATAAATGAAATGATAGAGTAAATTATGTAACAAGTATACTTTTAAATCAAAGTTACTCACCTTAAAGCTCAAATTATGAGAACCCTAGAATTGAGAACCCTTGCTCTTGACCACTTTTAGCTAACAACCCAAGAAGTTGAGATTGAACACCTAGGACCCAACAATAATAACCATTAATACTCTTATAAATCAATAAATTATGGGAAGAAGGAAGAACAACGAAATCCTACCTTGAGAGAAAGAAAATCGTCTGCCAAAGATCTCAGTTAACTCTTAAATGAGCTAAAAATCCGAAACTCTCATTTTTATACCTAAAACAGTCGGTGCGATTGTGACAGGGCGATAGTGACACTGTCACTATCGCCGGGGCACTCTCGCTCAACACCCCAAAAGTCTCGGTACACATCGAGCGATTGTGACCATGCGATAGTGACACTGTCACTATCGCCCAAGGCATACTCGCCTGAAACCCAAAGTCTGAAAATCCAATCTTGCGGTACAAACCAGGCGATTGTGACACCCGCGATAGTGACACTGTCACTCTCGCCGGTCACTATCGCCCAAAGGGCACTAAGCCTCATTTGATCCTCCATTCAGCCCTTGAATAGATCTTAACGAGGTACGAGACATGCTATACCAATAAAATACTTGAACATGCAAAATAAACACATAAACCACTTATAACGAAAATCGGGGTGTTACAATTCTCCCCAACTTGAACAAAATTTCGTCCTCGAAATTTAAGATTGTCCGGATATCGACGTCTTATGTCCTGTTCCGGTTCCCATTGCACTATTAACAAAGACATCTCTTTACTACTTCGTAACCTCTTAACTGACCTTTCGAAGATTGCCTCTGGTTCTTCCACACCACAATTCTTCTTTTCCATTCTTACTTTAGTAAACGAGATCACATCGTATCAATATGAAATATTTTGTACATCTCTTCCCTTTTAAGTCTTACATACTTGATCACAATTAAAAGTCCAGGAAAAACCAGAATTCATCTTTTCATATTTTCTGAACCTTACCTCTTTCGTTAGTATCCACTCCCCAACTTGGATTTACAAACCTCCTTAGAGTAATGGTTCATCATCAAATCTTTACCCGACTATTTCTTGGTCTACCATACCGACATTAATCGCAATCGATCTCCGGGTCTCAAAAGAATATCACCATCTACTACTTGAAAATCTACACTCGCCTTAAATTGAGCAGACTCACTACTATTGAATACTTCAATAATTACGACAGACCTTTGTTACATCCACGACTCACACGTTTCTTTAGTACAAAGGGTTACCATTTCCTCCCACCACTATCGCATTATGCGACCTTAATATAACCAAATACTAAAGTGTTGTACAACAAGGGTGATAATTCCATTGAACCTGTAGTTTAAATACATTCTTAGGTCCGATCTTTTTTTTTATCATTACTTCCCACGCTAGTATGGAGTGTTATTCTCCAAACATTACTTGTCTCTTTCTCTCAACTTTTCCACATACTGATAACATTTTCTCATTACTATACATAACAACACAGTTGTACCAAAATTCTACTCAAGACAATCAACTAAGGAATCTTGAAACGACATACCATGCCAATGTACTACACATTCTTTAATCTACAACTAATATTTCTTCGGACAATCCTTTCACATATAAGAAGCAACTCTCATTCCTCAAGGATTTTGCATCTATTTCACCACAATTTGACTAACACTCTCCTCATCTTTGTTAAACTTCCTATGATTCAAAATCATAAACTTACTTAGCAATTCACACAACTATCATCTCTTTGGATAAACACCCACTACCTTTCCGCCATTCTATTTCGATATTAGCCATATCACTACACCATCATGCAACCACATACTCCAAAAACTTTATTGATAACTAGTACTCTTTATCTGGAATCCCCGAAAAGACTTCCATTTGAAGTTTCTTCCTTCTAGCCTCACATTACAAATTAGTTGATACCTTTATATCGGAAATTTATCCCACTCCTCGTCCGTACATTCTACAACTATAACATTTCACAGCAGACTAGGTCTCTCATGATTATTCATACACGAATCAACTTACCTTCATGTTCTTCCGCATATTTAACCGAGTCTATTTTGTTACGTTATCTCTCCCCAACTTCAGTTGGACCACAACTCACGATTTTCTAATTAACTCATACCTACTCGTTACTTTCTAATTCTTGGTGATTCCAAACCTTTACATAAACCGGACATACTCTTTCACAGATCACACAATCTATATACTCCTTTCGTTCGTCTCAATAACTTCAGTCCTTACTAATCATCCACTTTGTAAATAAGGCACTTATTTAAAACCACCGTATTTCAATATTCTAACACCTTTACATGGTGGTCCTTTAACTTTTAATCTTCTGATTCCAGGCTTAATATTCATACATGACCTCAGAAAATAATTGTATTTATATCATGTAAACTTCAATCATAATACAATTCATATAATTCCAACCCCAAGCCTACGTCGGCTTATTTAAACCAGGCGAATACTCCTAATACTCAACCGAGTCCAAAACCAAGCCTTCCGCTCAAGGATCCAAAGATTATTTATCAACATCTACTCATGCAATTAAATACATCTAACTCACATCATGCAACGCACGCTCCGAGGCGTGATAATCTTACAACCCCTCCATCGCTACTTTCCCAATGAAGTCAATCCATATGTGTATCTATATGTACCCGTGTATACAACCTCTTTTATACTCAACACTATATATATATATATATATATTATTTTGCCAAAGTTCATTAGTCCCAAAGGTACTAAGAATACAAGATCATCAAACGGTCCTCACACATAAGACCAATAGTTTAAACCAACACTAAAAACAAAATGTGATTGAGCATATAACACACCATAATTATTGCACAACCACAATAAACTTCTAAAAACGAATTTTGACCACCTAACTTTCACTTCAGTAATAATTTAACCAAAACCTCTTCTGCTCGTGATTTATTCGCCAATCACTCAAAATCCCCACGTGTGGTATTTCACAAGATATGTATTATCTGCATTCTATAGCATTCTATAACATCCCCAGTTCATCGTACACGATATTGTCCGCTTTGCGGATACCCTCTGCATAACAGCATACCGGCACCGTTCATGGTTTTATTCCTGCCCGCACAGGCATACGCGGGACGCACCCAGACCGCACCCTGTGACAGGCCAAAGGCCTCATACATCTTACACAACTGCCGACTTCAATGTCAATAGTCGACCTATCGATACTTCTTTAATCTATTCATTAACAAGGACTGAACCTAATCCTTTCAACATAACATAATACAATTTACATCTCATCGCCTTCATTTCAAACTTATTCGTGCAATACTAATATCACAAAATCTCCATAAATTCTTATTTAACGTTGAGGGTATTTCCTTACTGTCTCATCACACTACTCATAACAATTTGCTAATTCCATCACCTTGATGACTACTAATCCTTCCTCCGGACACAACCGTCCTTTGCCAACTGTATTTCTAGTTACCAAACAAGGGTACATATCTTCTTACAATTGACACTAAAGTTTACTTTCGATCCCCTCACTATTCACCTCTCCTTTTGAACGCAAATACTAGAACTATAAACATTCTCCCATGATTTATCCCACACCTCTTCACTCTTGGAGTTCTTTCTTAGTTTAGTATGTAATACTCTACGATCTAGTGAGTTCATAGCCTTCATGCATGGCAACGTGATGAATAAATCATTTCACACATTTTCTCATCTTAACGGACGATGCTTGAAACAACTTGGGCACACATGACCCTAACATTCTCATAACTTTAGGGTACTGCACAACGATCTTGAGAACCTTTTGCATACCACTTTACTCGCAAATGAAGGCTGCTTACTCGAACAATGTCAATCGTTTTACTCACCCCACTTGTAACACCCTCGAATTTAGAAAGAGCAACTAAATTAAAATTTTCAACATTACATCCGAAACAATATGTAAAATACCTAAAATTACAAACTATGGTTATCTCCAAACAACGCATACTACTCAAGTCTTATTCCCAAACCTAAACCCGCTTTAGACATCACTTAATCTAAATACAAGTGCTATTTCCCAAGGGTAAATGCGGAAATATAACTTAAGCTATTCACCTCTTATGCACCTTACTAGCACTCGCCACTTCACAATGTAAACATTAAAATGTGAATACCGAGGTCCAACCCCGAGATACCCAACCGACCATTACCAATGACTGACTAACATGCCTATGAATCCAATACAATATAGTCTACAATTATTATGCCTATCCCGGAATGACTCACTCACCCAAGCATGTAAATATTCAAACGTGCCATAAATGCAAAACGGTGCAATAAAAGCAACCCATCAACAAGACTCTACACCGAGCCCTTTAAGCCAGACAAATGTCCCCAAGACTTACTCACAGTCAAAACCAAGCAAAATGCTCCAAGCTTGTTAGACCCATACGTCGGTCAAAATACATTTAAACTTTGTTTAGGCAAGCTATATTTCAAAATCACCATTAACCCCAAAACTCAACACGGGTTAAACAAAAAGGGTTTTCCCAAAGGACTCACACCTTTATAATTCTCAAGATGACACGGCTATTGTGACAACTCACCCCACTTATCATTAACACTCTACTTCCGACTAGTGGTCGTCCTATTGACCTTGTCACACTTGCTATCCATGCGTTCCACGACCCACTTACTCAATCATTTCATATTATTTTCTTTTTAATCAATCACCTTTCATTCTATCTCTACACATTTCCATCTACCTATTTAAGGTTGCCTCAGCGGCTTTCATGAGTCATACCAGTTCCAGGTTGTCTTCCCAACCTCCAATCATTTACTGATCTTATCTCCAAAGAATTGAAGGACCTTGGTGGCGTACCCACCATCGTTCTATTTTAACACAAAGAGATAGCCATAAAGTGGTTATACTAGTACAGACATGCAAAACGTACTTTACCGAACATTAGTCACTGTGACAATTTAGAAACAAGTATGCTCGTGTAACTCATGTTCATAATAACAGTAGCTAATTGAAATTGCGAACATACTTTACATGAGAATTCTCGTTGCTAATGCTACAGTACTAAACTCATGTATTTCCGTCGACTCTAAGACTATCCCATCTTAGTACTTCTACCCAAATCTCGCAAGTCATAACTTAATTCATCACAGCTTAAGTCTAAGTATCTCCTCAGCATACTTAGTTCACTTAAACTAATGCTCTGATACCAACTTGTGACACCCCAAAATAGGGTCAACAAAAACTTTCATAAAACGGAAGAGTGATATATAATGCCATTGCACGAGCTCACAAAAGAGGGGGATTACACCCGCCGGTTTACAACAAAGTGTAATATCTACAACTAATTGACAACCGACTAATCTAATCTCTACTATAGAAATAAGATTTACAAAAAGTGTCATCGTTAGGCTAACTTTGATCTTCTATCTTTAGCATCTCAAATGTATCCCCACGCTCACATATCCCCAACTATGCCTTCTTAGGGATGGCACCACTAGAACCTGTGACACACACATCAGACACAGAACAAGTGTTAGGCATGGAATGCCTAGTGAGTTAAACATATAGTAAAACATGCAGTTATGTCATATAAGAGATATTAATTTGGTCATTCACAAATCGGACTCTATGGGAAGACCCCAAACATCAACTCAAGTTACATCATATTTGAAGATATACCTTAGCGTCTACCTCCAAGGTAACGCCTCAAGGCCCGGCACATCGGGACTACCTATATGGTATTAATCCCGAAAGCGTGGATCGATACACAAACCTCCAAGGTAAGTGCCCAAGATTATATCTTCCTAATGCCTACTTAGAGACTCCTCCAATTTGTGAATACCAACAAACAACTACTCCAAGCAGTTCATAAATCCAATCATTAACTTCATCAAAAGACAGTCCAACTATCTCATTAAGCACATGATTTCTACATACAAGAAATCCTCCACTTATCCACATACATATAAGTGATATCATGAGTTCATCATTTAGCATGGCAACACATACTAAATTAGCATATTAAGTCACTTCTATTATAATCATAATTTCTTCATTAAGACATAGCTTAATCCATTAAGCTCCAAACCCTAATATTTAGGTTTGACCAATTTCACATGATCGCCATCATAAAAGATACAATTCCAAATAGAATAAAATACCACATCACCTTTATCTTACCATTGAGCCCCTTAAATTTCCTCTTTAGAGAAATAAGAGCTTATTGGCTCAAAGTATACTTCAAGGCAAACTTGTTAGAAATAAATGAAATGATAGAGTAAATTATGTAACAAGTATACTTTTAAATCAAAGTTACTCACCTTAAAGCTCAAATTATGAGAACCCTAGAATTGAGAACCCTTGCTCTTGACCACTTTTAGCTAACAACCCAAGAAGTTGAGATTGAACACCTAGGACCCAACAATAATAACCATTAATACTCTTATAAATCAATAAATTATGGGAAGAAGGAAGAACAACGAAATCCTACCTTGAGAGAAAGAAAATCGTCTGCCAAAGATCTCAGTTAACTCTTAAATGAGCTAAAAATCCGAAACTCTCATTTTTATACCTAAAACAGTCGGTGCGATTGTGACAGGGCGATAGTGACACTGTCACTATCGCCGGGGCACTCTCGCTCAACACCCCAAAAGTCTCGGTACACATCGAGCGATTGTGACCA
This sequence comes from Saussurea involucrata, assembly GCA_033807775.1. NCBI lineage: Eukaryota > Viridiplantae > Streptophyta > Magnoliopsida > Asterales > Asteraceae > Saussurea > Saussurea involucrata. Next base: position 83,964,476 of record CM066317.1, read on the forward strand.
TGCGATAGTGACACTGTCACTATCGCCCAAGGCATACTCGCCTGAAACCCAAAGTCTGAAAATCCAATCTTGCGGTACAAACCAGGCGATTGTGACACCCGCAATAGTGACACTGTCACTCTCGCCGGTCACTATCGCCCAAAGGGCACTAAGCCTCATTTGATCCTCCATTCAGCCCTTGAATAGATCTTAACGAGGTACGAGACATGCTATACCAATAAAATACTTGAACATGCAAAATAAACACATAAACCACTTATAACGAAAATCGGGGTGTTACAGTTTCAGTACAACACAAGCATGTCAGGTCCCTGGTAATTGTATTTATTATTTTAGGAGCACTTGTGTTTCTAAGTACCGGCATAGGGCTTGTGATTTGTTATGGAAGACGAAAGAAAATCCACGAAACTGAAGTATTTCAAGAAGAGCAACAAAGTTTGTTTTGCATTACAAACTTTGATGGGAAAGCATTATATGATGAGATCATGATTGCAACAAACAATTTTGATGTTGAGTTTTGCATTGGGCAAGGAACACATGGTACCGTTTACAAGGCAATTCTAGGATCGGATACGATGGTGGCTGTGAAGAAACTTGACTCACAATTCCAGAATTCTAATGATAGAAGCTTTGTCAATGAGGTGATAACATTAACAAATATAAAGCATCGTAACGTTGTGAAGCTTTATGGGTTTTGCTCACATGTCCGTCACTCATTTTTGATATATGCTTACCTTGAACGGGGTAGTTTGAAAGCGGTGCTAGATGAAGAAAATGAAGCAGTGAGATTGGATTGGAGTAAGAGGCTAAACATTGTCAAAGGAATCGCAGATGCTTTGTCTTACATGCATCATGATTGTTCACCCCCAATTGTTCATCGTGACCTATCAAGCAAAAATATTTTGCTAGATGCGGACTATGAGGCTCATGTTTCAGACTTCGGCACTGCCAAATTTCTAAACCTTGACTCTTCAAATTGGAGTGAGCTTGCGGGAACATATGGATATATTGCACCAGGTAATGTTTCTTACTAGAAAATAGTTCAAACTTGATATTAATCTAATGTAACCAACCGTTGGATGATAATGCGTCCTCATTTTATTTTCTTTTAACTTGTTCAACTTATATTTTTCATTGTAGAGTTTGCTTACACGATGAGAGTAACTGAAAAATGCGACGTGTATAGCTTTGGGGTTTTGACACTTGAAGTGATCAAAGGACAACATTCTCCTGATCTTATTGCAGCTTTTTTGTCTCCCTTCTCTGAAAAAGTGGATTCGAAGGATTTGATGGATCATCGTATCGCACCCCCTCCATTACATACTAAGAAGATATTGGAATCCGTGATTATGGTCGCGATAGAATGCCTACAAACCATTCCAAAAATAAGGCCAACAATGTATCAAGTCTCCACGCGCCTATCTGCCCTTTCTCTACCAATGATCACAAGCAGTTCTAACACTCGTGGGGAAACATTCTCTCACTAGGTTATCTTTTGACTTCACCTTATCATCATATGTTTGGTATTTGTGAGATGTGGTTTCATGTTGTGAGTTTGTTACTTAACGTTGTTTTTGGTGTGCTTTAAATATATTGGGATGCAACTACATATATAGGATAAAGTTTTCGACAACATTGATGATGCAATTTTCTTATCGATTTTTGCAACAACCTTACACTTACTTCATTGTTTCTTTAACTTTTAGCTAAATTCTTCAAGCTTCTTCACCATTAATTGGAATATCGCATGAAGATGATGATCGAAGCTTCAAAAAAGCAAGTTTCAATGATTATGAGTAGTCGAACAACTCCCGTGATTTGAAAACCTATGTGTAATTTCGTTTTAATTGATTTTCTTTGTTTTGTTTTGGTTGTCTATGTAAAAGTATAAATATTTTGTTTGGAACAGTATGTGACAAGTAATGTTCGTATTAGAAAATTGAAATTTTAAAATATCTATATTATTTGTATGTGTCTAGTTATTGGGATCGAATGTCGTTACCGAGATAGTCCATTGACGCACAATTGTTTGGCCTGAGTCGAGTAAACCCTTAGTTTTGACAATCTCTTTCAATGCTCTGATGCTTCTACAAACAAGAAGACTAATATTGAAATAATTTATGCATAGCATAACAAGTAATTAATAGATTCATTGTTGATTTGTGAAGATAATCGAAGAACCACAAATACGTTAAAATCGTGGAAGTTGAACTACAATAAACCTGAAAGAAGAAGTTGATTCATTATCCTTTCGCTAGGAAGGTTATTGATAATATCTACGAGTATACGTATAACCACACTAAATTACTCTCTAAAAATGATTTGATTCACACTCCCTAAATTCGCAAACAAGCCATTTAGGTTTCAAATGTGGCGGTTAGGGTTAAAAATCGTACATATGAGGTAATTAGGGTTCAAAATGAGGCACGAGGTTTTAAATGAGGCGGCTAGGTTTTGGAATCACAACCAAATCGGGTCATGGCAATGGCATCGAGGTTTCAACCTCGGCGTATGGTTTATGTCGTGCTTTAATACCATGTACAAAAGAAAAGAAACTAATTTACGTTTTTTAATCCGAGAATGTGTGCACATGTTTTATATTACCTAAATGATACAACTTCACATAAGAACTAAAAGAGTACTAAAAAGACAAACCCTAAATACATACTTATAGCTAACATGTATTCATTCCAATCACTAATGTTTCTCTATTTTAAACATAACCCAGCCATACCATTCCTCTAAGGATCGAAACAAGGAGAGAAATCCGTCATCACACACGAAATCACGACAAGAATATCCATTCATATAAAAAAAATTAACAATCCATATCAAGAATCATAACAAGACGAGCCGTGAAGCAACTAGAAAGCAATTCGTTTGAACCACAATGACTTCTTGGCAAGATGTGAGAGAAAGGTTATGTAAATCGAGTTTTTGTCCTTAACTCCAACATGGTTCACCAGAATCGCTCTTTATCAAGAATAATAATTCAAATTTTGAATACGGCAAAGATAAGAAGATGAAAACAAAATTTGTCTATGTGGTCTAAATTTAGAACTCGGGTACGCAATTATATGGTGTAAAGGGATTCCGATAGCCAAATTTGCTTTGAAAGGTAACAACTTCTATTAAACAACTTGGTAGCTCTCGGTTACCAGTTGAATCCTCTGAGAAAACTTAGGAGCAGCTCCACCTTTTAACGGCACAATATTAGCGACCTACAAACATTTCTCATTCAGTTAGTTAAGATACAAGTTTCGGGTGACTGTTTCAACAAAATATTTAGCTCTCGGTTACCAGTTGAATCAAAGGAACGCAAATTGATGGCAACCATCTTAGAAGAGATTGTTTTAGAACACATAAAAGTTTCAGGTCATGTTTGGCAATCATATTGAAACGCTATTTAGAGCTTTTTAGCATATTGAAACACTACTTAGACTAACGTTTCAATAAAAATCTAAGAGCTTTTTGTCACTTTTTTATAATAATGCCCTTTGTTATTTAGAGTTGGGTTCCGGTGAGAAGTTGAGGTTAACGTGAGAAGTGGTTATCAACCACTGGATGAGAAATGGACGCACATTAGGATGAGATGCACCAGATCAAAAGTGATCACGGTTCAGATCCACTTCTTACACTTCTCACGTTAACCTCAACTTCTCACACGATCAATCGTCTGGTTATTAATTATTAACTAATACATATTTTTCCATATAATATCATTAATAATATTATTTTTGAAAAATTAATAATAAATCTTTAATTATTAATTAATATATTTTTGGTAACAATATTAATAAAATATTTAATTATTAGTTAATGTATGTTTTAAAAGAGTTACATTAATTAGTATATTTTTGAAAAATTATTAAATAAACATTTTTAAAGTTAACAAACACGAATTTTTTTATTCATTTTTTTTTGGAAGGGTATCCGAGAACATTGCCCCGACTAATCCAGGCAAGGTGAGGCAATTGCCCAAGCTGCTAAAGCGTGCAGCCCTGAGTTTATCCCCAGTGGCCACAAGTTGGAAGCGCTTGGATTCGAACTTGGGGTAGATGGGTTACTAGCCACATCCCCCACAAGCCTTAACCAGTACGCCACAAGCCTTGTGGTTAACTGTTATTCAGAATCATCAATTAACCGTTATTCAGAATCATTAATTAATGCAACAAATTTTCTAAAATCTATATTTAGTTATTGAAAATCATCAATTAGAGTTGACACTTGTTTCTTTTGCTTTGATTTTAGTCGATTACAAATCGCTATATACTAAAAATGGGCAGGGAATAGTTATGAAAGGTGGCATTGCACACATCATCCCTCTTAAAGATTCTTAATTTCAAACCGTAGGAAGAGGGAGTTGCCACCAAAACCTAGAAATAAGTATAAAATCAGTTCAACCTACAACCATAAAGAACTTTGTCTTCAAGCTTGAGTAATCACTAAATGATCCCTCAGTTGGAAGGTCCCTACTTTTTTTAGTTATTTCTGGTTCAAATGGTAAGCTAAAATATAAAATTGAAGCAAAACTTCGTAGTTAAGTCTATGCAAAAAAGATCTGCGTCCACCTTTGGTGGTAGATGGGAGCTTGTGATTGTAGGGTGGGGAACATTGTAAATTGTTGGTATTACAAATGTTGAGTATTAAACCATTAGTGGAGGAGATTTGGGGGAAGAATGAATACCTTCATGTCGCTGAAAGTGCTTGTTGCCGAGAAGCCCACCGAAATGGGGAAGAAGGCCGACGTATCAGCCGGAGGAACAACAAACTCCATCGAGCCACTACAAAGATTTCCATCACAACGTTTTATATATATGTATAGAGAGGCTCCGTAAAATGCAAACTTTGCATTTGTTGCACACCTTACAAACCATAGTGTGCATATGTGAACAACCGGTGTGCATATGTGAACAATGTGCATATGCATACGTGCAAGAATATACATATAACGGACATACATTCATATGGGATAATGCATATATGCATCTCAGATTATGCATATATGCACATTGGTTTGCAAGGGGTGCAACAAATACATGGTTTGTATTTGATTTGTATCCTATATATATATATATATATATCGTATATGTTTAGCAAACTCATCACTACATAACAAAAAACAAAAACAAAAACAAAAACAAAAACAAAAACAAAAACTAAGAGTGATTGTGTACTTGCCTGCGGTTGGAGTTATCAATGAGAAGTATAGACCATTCCAGTGTCGAATTTCTAGAATCAAACCTGCACTTTGAAAAAATGGATTATTAACGTACACGAAATAACAATATAGTTTTAAGGCCATATTGGCAAACTAGTTGATAAAGTAGCTATTAGCTGAAAATCTAGTTGTTGCTGAATAAGCTAGCTAATAAGCAAAATGACAATAGAAAAAGACCTATCATTTATGCATAATATGGGAGGCATAATTGGAAGAAAGTGAAAAGAAACCACTCAAGCTTATTGAAACACTAAGGGTGCCTTTGATAGGCAGGAACAGAGTCGAACAGACCTGTTCCACCCCCACCCCATGAAACAAGCTGGAACATACTTATGTTTTACCAATATAACCTCAAAATAAAACCTAATCCTCTTCTAAAACATCAAATACGTCTTCTTTTTTATATTTTATTGTTTATTTAAATTTTATTTATTGTATTTTTATGCTCTTTACACACACTTTATGTCCAAAATATTATTTTTATATTGTTTCTATGTTTTGATTAATTTATGTAAATTATTAAATATTAATGGTAAAAAAAATATAGAAAAGGTTGCAAAATAAAAGTTGGAAACTACATAAACTTTTTATTTTGGTGTCACTTTAATCGTCTTGAAGAAAAACTTTCTAATAATATATTTTGTTATAAAAAAATATTTATTTCATTATAATTTAATAGTTTACATAATTACTCAAAATATATAAAATAAATAAACAACTTATTAGGGGTAAATTGGTCATGTTATCCGTTCTATCCTGTCCAGTTTTGTCTTGCCAAACGCCGAACAACTTGTTTTGTCATGTTCTATCTTGTCTGCATACCAAAAGCACCCTAAATGTAGTAGCTTTTCAAAAGATGGCGTATTAGCTTATGGCTTACCAAATGGGGCTTTTTCAATATATTCAAAAAATAAGTTAGCTTATAAGCTAGCTTATGGATGCCAAACTTGGGTTAAATAAGCTTAGAAAGAGGAAATGATTTTAAATGTATGTATGTATGTATGTACATGTGTGTGTGAAAACATGATCTCAGTAACGGAAAGATGGTAGGACCACGGGACTAGTACTGCTTCATCAATCAAGAACAGTTTAATAAGAGAAAATGACTTCACCTCCATTCCCCATCAATTTGCCTCACATTCGGTGCCTCTCTAAGAGCCGGAAGTGGGACAGAAATAACTACATTTTGTAAATCAAACATTGACGAAGCTTCATACTCAATGCTAACATAAGTTTCATTTCCAGAAACCGAGGGCCAACAGTTAACTGACAAGTAGATTCAGGTTAGAAAACATATAAACAAACACATAAAATGAAACCATAAACATATACATAAAATAAAACCTTACTTGTTAATGGCACAGCCGATTCATCTTTACTTTGCATTCTCCACTTCAGGAGACCAAGACCGTCGCCAGACTGGCCAGCTGGAAATGGCCTGTTAGGATCTTTGGATCCCAAAATGTTTTCATTGGAGAAAAGCTCTTTGTTGATGTTAGGATGTGTCTTGAATTTGATCTCTGGATTACCCACACTCTCAATCTGCACATCACATCATAATAATAAACTTCTCTTTACAAAGGCCATCGCAATTCACAACTTAAGGTCATTAAGCTTGAAATCTAGAAATTGTGTGATCTCTAGATCCTAACTCGCTTTTCATATCTAAAGTTCTTTAAAATGCAACCCAAAGAAACTGCTTAAAAAACACAAAAGACCTGGGAATTCCCATCATATTTGCTTAAGCACTATAAGGACCCGTTTGTTAGCAGCTTAATGAGTTTACCGGGACTCACAACTTATTCGGTCAGCTATACATGCCTCATGCATGTTTCGTATGTTTCGTATTGGCTTAATGATATTGATAGTGGCTTATTCAGTAAGCTTTAAGGAAGGAGCTTTATACAGAAAGCCAAGTTTATTTCCAATTCTACCCCTCCAAATTAAAAAACATGCTCCCTCCATCTATGAAAAAACCCTCTCAAACAAAACTCTTCCCAATCTATATGGATAGATTAATCCACACAGACAACTTTATCCATACAGGACTTAATGGAAAACCAACCAAACACTCAAACAGCCCCTAACGCAAGTCTTTATTTAGTTGAAAATTTGAGGTTATAAAAGACTAACAATAGCACAATATTTTAGCACCAGTGAGATCCATGACAAATCTATTAATAAAGTATGGTCACTACTTATCAACATTCTACCAAGCACCTACCATGGTTACAAGGAATTCACATGATTGGTAAAGCCATAAACAGAAATGGCACTAAACTATATTTTCCACTTCCATTATTCACAATTGTCCTACATAAACATATATATATATACTGGGGATATGCAGTGGTGGTTGATCATATATTGCACGCCTAATTAAGGATAAAACAGGACTGCAAATTTTGGCACTTATTTACACTAGCTTTAACAGAAAGGTTGTAGCAGAATGAGAACCTGAACTTGGATAAACCCATCATCCTGGTTAAGTATTTGGAGAGATAAAGTTCCCTGCACATCAAAGTTGCTGAGACCACCATCTCTCTTTAGTGTCACATTAAGCTTCTCTTCAACCGTCAAAGTGATAGGATCGGTAGGTGGTGGAGCAGCACCTTTGCTTGGGTTAGCACTTGGTCGTACATCTTCAACGATCATTTCACCTTCAGCTTTCAGTGATTCCAAAAACTGGTTTGTCCTTTGCGATTTTCCTAGCTTCATACCCATGCCTTTAGTTGGAGCACCAACGGCTGCAGATGGACGACCTGAGTGCAACCAATATAAACAAACATAACATTAGTTCGTTGAATGTATAGGTTGGGATTTCCATTCAATACTAATAAGAATTTAGATAGGATGCCATCTTAAGTGGCGTTTGGTTGGCATAATGTTTTTGGATGGAATGGAATCTGTCAAAAGAATTTGACTTCGAAGGAATTGGAATGAAATTTCGGGTTTGACCACCTGTTTATGGAATCTATTAAGGAATTGCAATATGTCTGTTTGGTTCCCATAATGTATGTTTAGAATTGGAATGAAATATTGTAAACGACAAAAATGCCCTTTTTTGAAAATTTTAATTTTTTTAAAACTAAAAATACTTCGAAAAAATAAAATTAAATAAATAAATATAATATAAAAAAATTCATATATATATATAGATATATATATATCAAAAAAATTAAAAAAATTAATTAAATAAAAAACAAAAGTATTAAATTAAATTAAATAAATAAATTAGATTATATTTGGGTTAACGGGTATATTTGGGATTATGAAAATATAACATTTCATTCCATCAAAATCCCAACTTATTGTGAAGAAATATTGAATTCCCTTATTTGTGGAATTTGGTGGAATTTGAAGATTCCTTCTCAAAAAAAAATGAACCAAACGAATGAATGGAATTTGGTCAAAGGAATTCAACATTCCAATTCCATCGGAACGCCACCTTAGTGTAACAATGTTGAAGTATAAATGATAACAGGTACCAACCTTTAGGCTTGCTTGAGAAGTTGTCCACTTCAGAGGTTATTCCAAATCCAGAACCACCTCCAAAGGTATTACCACTTGATATACCCATATCATTGCTCAAAGAAGCATCCATTCTTCCAATTGAACCCATTGAACTCATTGACTGTAGAGATGAATAGCCACCTTTTTCCAGTTTCCCCCTCTCTATCTGCAGAAATGACACAAACTTGTTGTAGCAGAAATACAAGGGCAGGGAAAAGTAAATATAATAATTGGAGAGGAATGAGGGTCTTTTTGAACCATAATGACTGTACCTTGCTTTTATCAATCTCATTGGCTTTACGTTTCATCACATCCTTGGTGTCATTGATCTTACTTTGCAGTACCAATTTGTGCAATCTCTCCTCATGACTCTCCATCTCACAGTATTGCCTGACCTGGGCAACAGTTACATTCTCCTTGTGCCCAAGGGAAATGACTTCATCAAAAGCAAAAATCAGCTCAAAAGCATGCTTGCAAATGATTTCTTCATCAAGAGAGGCAGAAAACTCAGGGACCTATGTGTAGTTAAGAAATCAATCCGTAGGAAACTCTTCGTATAAACACAATACAGAGTATAGTAGAAAAATGGTAATCATCAATGGTGAAACAAGAAGAAAACTAGTTTTTCATCAGAAAGGATACAACTTTAGAAAGAAGCCTCAGAGTATCAAGATCCTCAAGAATGTTGCTTTGCTTGTTTGTCACAAGCAGTAGATATATACCCTCCATTGGCTGGTACACATAACGCACATTTTCTGTCTCAACATAAGTATGCTGTTTTCCACTTCCAATCAACTTAGGAAAAGCTGCAAGAAGCCCCTCGATTCTTATTCGAGACATGTCCACAAACTGCCTTGAAACAAGCGCTGTAGAAGGATATATGATTATTAGTTAAATAAATGTGTTTACAATATCATACCTATGATGAGATTTATAACACTTTATCATAGATAGGGCTTTCCCACTGGAAAATATTTTGTCAATTCTGGATTGCATGTCATACTAGACCCTCAGAGCACCATAGCGGTTGAACATCCGTGCCTTAAATAACAGTGATCCAATCAAACCTGATAACAGTGCCAAGTGACAGGAAGTACAAGATGGTGGTGCATTCCCTGGTCTGGCTCATTGGCACCAACATGTTACTAGATTAGGGGTTGTTTGTTTACCTCTTAATAGTTCCATTAAGAAGCAATCTCTGCTTGTTTGGGGAAAAAAAGGTCTGCCTCTTAATGGTTTTAAAATCCTCTAAATGATTTTGTATCTAGGGCCTCCCTTAACCATTCAGCACACTGAGTTCATTTTGCACTATATCATAAGAGCCTCTTAATGATTCTGATCACTTAATCATTCTGTACCAAACCATTCAGCAACTGCCAAACAGCCCCTTAGTACATCAAACCAGATGCTAATAAGCCAACCTGTGAAACTAAAAGTTCAATAGTATGCCTATGAAATGCATTTTTTTGACAGTGTTCACTCCGAGCATCAAAAAGCTATGCTGGTTAACTCTGTATATTCAAATGTTCTCACCCAATTTGGAGATGTCACCATATGTTCACTCATTCAGAACATACAAGATTAATAGCAGTACAAATACTTGGTTTAATTTCAATTTCGAATGCAGAAACCCCACAGATTTGAATCACAACTGTTCTTGTTGAAGGATCTAAGACAGAAAAAAACAAAGATCTCACCTTTTCCAGATTTACTGGTGATGGAAGCTGCTAGAACAACCTATATAAAAATAAAAATAAAGAATTAGAATTAGAAACCACATCTAACCTCTTCAAATCAATAGATCAAAATTGATACCAAAACTGCAATGTAATTTCAGATTTAGAATTAACAATTACAAAATTCAAATTTATGATGAAACTTATTACCATTATGACCGGTATTGCGATTCAACAACTGCTGAATCAAATGCAAATATTTGATCAGACCTACAGAATAATAAATAAATAAATAACAGATCAAGGTATTACATCAATGTTATCGGAATAAGAAGACGGAGTATGTAGTCGCTCCGACGAAAGAAATGAGCGGAGATCCGGCGAATGGATTGAATCAGAGGACACATCTGATTTGAATCAAAATCATCCTCCGATCGTACATTGAGTCTCTGAATCGCTCATTTTCTAGGGCTCAAAACAATGATTCAGGTGGTAACGATTTAGAAGATTACCTATTACTGTCGCTGATGTGTTCTTGGCTCTGCTCCTGTTGCTTCGATTTGCTGTTTGGGTAGACAAGAGAATGGAGGTAGTGGATGAAGAGGATTGTTTATAAAAGCTTTTGATTTTTTTTTAAAGAATTTATGAGTTTTTATTAAATTGTTTTTTATTATCTTTATTTAAAAATTTCTAGTAGTTAATATGAAACAAAAATTTCTAGTGAGAAGTTCGATTTTTTATGAAAAATGTAAGAATTGCTTTTAAATCACTTATCGCTTTTAATTATATATCATTCAGGAATTGCGACTTAAAAAGGAATTAATCTGATGTATCTTGATGTATCTTATTCTAATGTTTGAGCATTTCTCATCCAACAGTTGATATCCACTTCTCACTAAATTTGATACTTTTCACGGAAACCCAACCGTAACTTTTTATTCATTATATATGGTGTTATTTTTTATTTCAGTTGACTTAAAAGCATACAAAAGGGTAAAATAATAATTTATTTTTTATAACATTTCTATTAGACGGTACTTTTTATTGTAGAACCTAACAATCTCCTTCAAAATCTGTTATCCTAATCAGTTGTCTCCAAGAGCTTTTGTTTGTGGCCTACTGGCCTTCTCCTCATAAAGTACTAACACTGTCATGTCAATCCTCAATTGTTCGTGTCATGTTCTCCTTTGTCTGCCTCTCCTCACCCCTCCACTATAACGATCTCCACCGGCCTCATCAAAGTGGTATGTTTCCTCATGCAAACGTGCTCGAACCACCTTAGTCCTCCTTATATTAATTTATTGAAGATCGATGTATCTCATAGCCCTGCTTTAAAGACATCATTTAGTATCCTACCCAACATGGTCTTGTTGCAAGTTCAATATCGTCATTTTCGCAACTTCGATTTTTCCCCCATGTGTGTTCCTTATCGCCCCAACGTTCGGACTCATACAACATAGATGGTCAAATGGGCACCATGTAGAATGACCTTCAATTAATAAGATATAATCAGAAAACATACATGCGACTGTACTCCATCTTCAACATAGTGCCATTATGAGACGTGTAACGTCTTCCTCAACCTCTCCCTCATTTTGCATCATATATCTCAGAATACTCAAATCCTAAGTATACACAATTAATCCTTTATCCATAAAGGAAGCCGTTTTTTTTTGTAATTATCTATTATCTTTCTCAAATTAGTTTTCATGGTTTGATATGCTCTTTAAGTCGTTGCTCTTCTTAAATGGAAAAAGATCATCCAAAAGCACAACAATTTTGTATGACCTTAATGGATATCATTTCTTTTTCAATAGTCAAATATGTTCTTTGGCTCCATTGGTGCAATCCATGTCTTCGTGCACTATAATACAAAGTTTCTTTGCAATTTAGATGGAAGAACCAAAATGAACCTTTTCATCATTGATCATTGTTTAAATGGGTATATCAAACATTGTTTTCATCATTCCCCAACAATACACATTTAAACTAAGTGAAAGCTTTTTCCTTTTAGGATGGGATTGGTAACTTGTCAAAACTTGTTTTTTTAATCAATTTTCTTACCCACCCTCCAATTGGGCTCTAAGCAAATCTTGAGACACTTCACCTATTTGAAAATCAATTGAATTGTTCAATCCCATATGGGATATGTCATATGAAATTTCTTTGGGGATTGCTTTGGACGTCGATACTTTTATTTCGTTTGGTTAGTAGGATCAGATTGGGTTTAGAGAAATTTGGAACTGAATTCCATTTCAATCTTGTGTTTGGTTTGAATGATTTCCTAAATTTGAAATCCAAATTCATTCGAGACCATCCTATCAAACCAAAAACCTCTTAGGTGTTGTTTGCTTCATAGAATCCATGGATTTTCAAGGAAATTGAAATGATCAGAGCATCTCCAATACAAGGTTCTTACAAGCAAAAAGTGTAGTGGCTTCACTGGCTTGTAAGAACTATCATTGTGGAGAGTTCTTATAAGAACCCAACCTCCTCTAGGTTCTTAAACAAGAACCTTAGTTCTTACCTTGATTTTTGCTGTGAAATGACATATTCCTCATTTATATTGGTATTTAATTTAAATACTTGATATTTATTTATAAATATATTATACTTTTTGATGTTGATAAATATATGGGACCCACAAAAATGAGGTTCTTATAAGAACTACCATTGTGGATTTTTATATAAAATTTCAATTTAATGAGTTGGAAATGAAGTGGCACCAAAAAGTGCAAAAAGAAGGTTCTTATAAGAACCTCCATTGGAGATGCTCTCAATTCATTTATTTGATTTACGTCTTAAAATGGATGAAATCCTTTAGGCTGCGTTTGGTACATGGGACAGCACAGGACAGGACGGGACAGAACTCACTATCCCACGTTTGGCGTGACATGGGACATGACAAAAATTCACTGTCCCACGTTTGGCGCGACATGGGACATGAACAAGGACTCGACAGGGTGGGACAAGATGAGACAAAAAGGGCATTTTCTTGTTCCACCAAAATAGGTGGAACAACATGGGACAAAAGTTAGACAGAAACAAAAAAAAAACATTTACCTACCCTCATTTGATATATAACTAATATGATATTAGCCTTATGGGTCACCACCACCGATCACCGCCACCACCACCATCGACGGCCACCGATAGCCACCGTCAACCACCCTCGGCCACCGCTACCTATTCCTCCACTATAACAACATTCTCCACCATCTCCACTACCATTCATCCATCACCACCACCATTACAATCGTTGACCACCTCCACCTCCACTAACACCGATCACCACCACCCATGGCCGCCACCACCATCGGCGGCCACCGATAGCCACCACCAACCATGGTTGACTACTTCCACCTCTTCCTCCACTACAACAACTTCCTCCACCACCATCGCCACCTCCACCGATCACCACCAACCACCGTCGGCCACCTCCACCTCTTCCTCAACTACTATAACCTTCTTTATCATTGTCTACCACATCCACCACTACCATGTCGACCACCTTCACCTCCATCGATCACCACCACCCATTGCCGCCACCACCACCGCAAACCACCGTCGACCACCTCCACCTTTTGTACTATCATTTATGTATGTATATATGTGTTTGAAAATTGTGTAAAAAAATAAAAATACTTTTAAATTAAGTTATTTAAATATATATATATATATGTAACACCCCGGAATTTGGAACGAGCAACTAAATAAAATTTCAATAAATTATCCAACAATATAAAATCATTTCTACAATTCACTCCTTAATATACCTCGGAATTTAAAACATTATAATTCCCCAATAGAATAACTTAAACGGGTGTTACTTAACCAACACAAGTTGCTAATTCCAAGTACGTGCGGAAGACATCACTAAACAAGTCACTTCTCGTGCACTTTACTAGCACTCGCCACTTCACAATGTAGCTAGAGCTACCCAAACCTGAGCCTGTTGCACATGCCGACAAATAAAAAGGGTTAGGCTTACGCCTAGTGAGTTCAAGCATTTTATCATGACTATATAGAACATAAATCCGGAATTAGTGGTTTTAGTCATGATTCAGCAATCTTTAATGAAAGTTTGCGACAAAGGTTATCCTTTCCAAAGAGTTCTCAAAATAGACATAAATGACTCATTTTCCAACGCACCCAAATTCATGGGAATCTTCCCCCAAAAGTGTAAAGCGTTTTCCAAAAATGAGTTACGAACCCCAATCCACTCGAATACGTGAATAAATATAGTTTTGGGCAAAACCTGCAAATACGGTTGACAATACATACTCAATCCGTAAAACATGGAAACCATCCATTTAAATAAAATCTTTCGTTGGAAACATAATATGAAGCAAAACTCACGCAACGTAAAATGTATTAAAATCCAAATACCATAGGATAAAACTTCAGCAGTTAAAACATCCAATAAGAATGTAACATAAATTCGTCCATCAATCATGGAACACAATCCATATGCATGTGATATAACCTCAACAATGTGAATAAATAAAATATCCGAAATCAACACCCTTCGGTGACGGGGGAGACCCGATCTCATCGAATGTGGCAAACACATAAATTAAACCACAATTAAATAAATACAAGTAAGCTTCTTGGATGTGGAAAACAGATGACATCAACCCAAACTAGGTCTTTAGTCCATCTCCGGCATCAACCCAAACTAGGTCTTTAGCCCCTCTTAGACATCAACCCAAACCAGGTCTTTAGTCCAAGCCCTCAAGTTCAACCATACTAGGTCTTTACCTTGGAAAAACAAAACCCACCATCCAAAACAAGCTTACTTAACTTAAAAAATTCATACATGACCTCAAAAGAATAACTAATGCATTCAAATCATGTAAACTTCAAATATGATGCAACTCATGAAATGCAAACCCCAAGCCCACATCGAGTTTATTAAAACCGGGCGAATGCCATCAAGACCCAATCGAGTCCAAAACCGAGCCCTTTGCTCAAAGATCTAATAATCATTTATCGACGTCATATCATGCAAATGAAATGAAATTAAGCATGTAACACATCCTAGACTCCACCCTGAGCATGTAAATATCAACGACATGCAATAAAATGCAACACGGTGCAATAAAAGCAACCCGTAAATAAGACTCCCCAACGAGCCATTTAAACCGGACAAATGTCCCAAGACTATCTCAAAGTCAAAACCGAGCAAAGTGCTCAAAGCTTGCTAGACCCATAATGTCGGTCATCCTCGCATAAAACGCGTTTAAACATTGTTTAAGAAAACACGTATCCCAAAATCATCATTCCCCAAAACTCAACACGGGTTAAACAAAAGGGTTTTCCCAAAGGACTCACACCCTTAATATTCTCAAAATGACTCATAACACTAAAAGTGCATTTTCCCAGATGGTTTATTAAAATCATTTACACTAACATGATTAAACCATCAAATAAACCTCATTTTGAGCAATTAATCTTTTAAAGACAATTTTGGCATCCAAATATTCAAAAGCCCCAAATATGGGTGTTTTACACATTTATGAAGATAAACACT
The DNA here is from genome assembly GCA_033807775.1 of Saussurea involucrata. Lineage (NCBI taxonomy): Eukaryota > Viridiplantae > Streptophyta > Magnoliopsida > Asterales > Asteraceae > Saussurea > Saussurea involucrata. The sequence continues at coordinate 83,980,419 of CM066317.1, forward strand.
TCAAAAGAGTTAAACCATTCAAATAACTCAACCACATATATTTCCAAGTAAAACACACAAATATTTGGAAAATACTCATTTTGGCATGTACAAAGTTTTCGCAAAGTAACTTGAACTCACCTTGCTAGATTTAGCTAAATCTAGGGTTTCTCCAACGTAAGCTCCTTTGATGAAGTTTGCATCCTCAAGCCAAAACTTCCAAAACCTAGATTTATGAATTCTCAACCATCAATAATCATCCTCAAACACTTACATACATTTCCCCCAACATAAATCATCCAAAAACACCACAAATATCAAAACCTTAACCTCTTAGATGGAGAAAAGTGAGAAATTACCTCAACCACCGCCAAATACTCCTGGACCAATCACCATACTTCAAAACTCTTCCTAGATCCTTGAAGATCTCTTAAAAACGAAACTGTAGCAACTTGAATCACTCAAATCGGAGTTGTGATGCAAAAGTTATGAAGAAATGAAGTTTGAGGGTTTGAGATTCGCGTTTTAAAGTTCCAGACCCTTCCCGCGGTTTGTCCTGCGGTTTATAAGCCGCGTGGAAAGCCGCGCGTCTCTCTGTTTGGTTGCTGTTGGGTCGGATACTGTTTCGACCGTAACTTCTTCGTTATAGCTCCGATTTTGCTCCGGAAAGAACCGTTGGACTCGTATTCGAATTCCCCATCCAACAAGACCATAAAATCTAAGATTTAAACCAAAATCCTATTTTTCTTATTTTTCTTAAAAGATCGGTTTCACACTGATTCGACATTGGACCTATCTGGAAATTACGGGTGTTACAATTCTCCCAACCTTAAAACGATTTCGTCCTCGAAATCTGTATCCTTTACAACCCAAAGTTAACCGACTCACTGTCGACCATAATTCATCAATTCCTAACGGGAATCTAAATTCCATCCACACGGTCTATAAAGACAATTCCTCGAACAATCGTTTATCAACAAAGCCCTTCACGTACACTGTACTTATGTCCAGGAAACACTCCGAAAACTGGAATATTTCCTAGTCAGACTACTTCGGTTGTCTCCCAACCTTAGATGTTCCACACATCCCGATTTCAATTTCAGAATCTAAGTCAACCCAAGGTTTGTTCACAACGAACCCAACTGAATCATCAATTCGATTCGTTTCTACCATCACCCGTCGGTTAACTCCAACGAGTTCTAATAGACTCCAAAATCCACCTCAACATTAATCATCAACCGACAGGTTCATCAACCACGCACGAAGGTTATTCCACCAAAACCGCTCGTCACAATTGAGCCTCTTCAGGTTACCACTACCATTACCAATATTCTTTTAAAATTGGCTATAAACCCCCGATTACACTAACGGTTTCCGACCTCAAACCAGCAAAGGTTAACACCTAGTTATACCACCAAACTCTGAACTCTGACAGGACTTCACACACGAGTTCCGTTTACCGAGGTTTCCACAAAACTAAGGTTGTCAACAAAACGGCTATACCAACCTCGAAATGCGTTATTGCAAGTCTAACGCTCCAATTACCACAATCACATTTACTTCGCTACCGATATCATCCGGCCTATAATACCAACATACTTGGAATACCCAACCTTCCACCACCGAAGTGCCACACGCACTTACCCTTAACTGGGTTACATACCCTTACCAAGGTCCTAACGAGTTCAAGGTTTTCAAGTGCGTTATTCAATAAATATGCCAATTAATCAAAACCATTCACAAAATATTTTCAACACCAAGACTTTCATCTCAAATAAACCGTATGTATTGAAAACTACTATCATCAAATCGGTAGTTACGCAAAACGGACACACTCGTCCCACATATGAAAATCATGTTGAAAATTATTTCATTGCAGTTCAGTTTACCCACAAAACGCAAAAGCGTAATAAACAACTCTCTTTAAAATGAATCGCCACGGTTCTAGTATGGATTGACTCATGACATGCACGTAAAGTAACTACCCGACTTTAAACACGATGCAACAAAAGGTGTGCATGTATTTCAAAAGAATTCCAACGACATCTGACTCCAAAATTTCCCTTTTAATCATAAACATGGCATGAGGCAAGGTTTACCAACAAAATTTTGCGCGCGTCAGTTTATTACACAAAACGATGGAACGGGTTACCAAAATTCTTAGTCAAAACACATAATGACTTGTGCAATTTCCTAGTCAATACAAAAACCCATACGTTTCCATCACTTGAAAATATCGACTAGAACATCATACAACTTCACATTGGGGTAGGCATGCAAGCTTGTAACACTTCCATTAGAAATTTTCTTGAAACGAAATAACATGCATCAAATGGTTGGCGACTAAATTTCAACAAATGAAACTCTTTAAATCAATTTCCCAAAATTTCTCATCCGGTCCTTTAATGCCATTTGAGTAAAACGTTTCTGGCAAAACTTGCACACAACAATGCATTATTCCAAAACATACAAGGAAATAAGTGTTAATAATTTGTTGACACCAAAAAGGGTTCAACCTATTTTCAATTCCAAATTGTACCAACGGTGCGCATCAATGTCCAAAACATAAGAGATCCCGCGTACTATAATTTTATACAAACAATTCTCTAAAATCTTCATCACGAAGCATTTTCCTCAAAATTTCATACTTGGAACAGAAAACGTCAAAACGTCATTGCAGAAATGTATTTGTCAAAAATACTCAAAACACCCATTTCCTCCAAACCAAAAAAAACTTTCAATTATTTTCCAAAATATTCGACAATTCAAAATTGACCAATGTCAATGGCTCATACATTCGTGGTTTTCAAATATCATGCATCATAAACCATTCGTGATCCCCAACTCACTAAAACCTGCTTTGACCAAATGGTCTCTCATTTAAACAAGGAGTTAATAAAACATTTTCATGCACGACTCGTTTATCGAAGTTTCGAGAAACAATGGTTACCAAGCTATGCATACCCTAAGTCGATATAATACGTTTTACATAAAAACGATAATAAACATTTAACTGACCAAAAGCGCACCAAGCAATTTATTACGAAATGTCACCAAAAATGTCCTTTCATGCATCACTTAAGTCACGTATAAATCAATCCATGCACTGAACTATATGCAACGGAATATTTAGTAACACAAACCTTTTGAAAGAAAAGTTACGCGACACTAGAGTTCCAAACTCATCTCTTTCTAGTCGCCTTATGGCATAAAATTAACTTTTCTCAACAAAATTCGAGTGGGACAAAATGCCCACATAACTCATAACCCTTTCACATAAGTAATTAAAGCATGCACCTCATGAAATTATACTCACACGAGTCAACATGTCGTAAAACAAAACTCCACGAACCTCAATGGACTCAATGACACAAAGTCAATAAAACGTCGCTAAACATCATGTTTCCAAAGCCAAATTGCTATAAGCAAAATCAGAAACGAGACGCCAAAATCCCACAATACCTTTCCATGGTAATACCATATAAACAACACCGTTTAACAAACTCATATTAAACAAATTCCCAAAATAGTTTTATACAGACATCATGGAAGGTAACTTTCCGTCCCAACTCTAACATATGTGGAGGAGATCCAATGTTAAAGTCACAAGTCGTAGTCACTCGCCCAACATCTTAAACACCATAAAACACGGATATCACCGTACCCTAAAGAAACGTTGGACGATAACAAAATGAAACAAATTCTGACGGAGTTTGCAACCCCCGCCATAAAATGGTTCATGTACGTCCAAAACCATGATTTGAAATATTGTGTGTGCTAAACATTTTCCAAACTTGTAACACAATCCTCATAAGGATTTGAACACACAAAATATTTAATGCAATTTATTTCCAAAGTAGATTTTGTGCAAAACCTAGTCGGCATTCAACGTCTCAACTCAAACTCCTCCAAAATTCTCCGGTCCACTATTTCCACCCGGATATTCAAACCTCTTAAGGCTAAGTCGGAAATTACATCGATTAACCCTACGGTTTTCCCTCTATTCAACGTCGGCTCAAAAAGCTCATGGTTCTAGTCCAACCATCAATCTCGACCCAAAACGGTATACTTAAAGCAAATATCATGCTTATCGTCACTCCAAGTGACTAATACTAGAATCGTCCGTCTATTCTAACGACTACTAGCTTAGAGTCTCCTTTACTACCCCAACGATCGTCACGTGAAAGCAATTCAAGCATGCACATGTACTAGTAGATTCACCATGACACTGGCCAAGTGTCACTATGAACGCACCGTACATGATTATCCTTGTTACTCTCGACGTGATTCTCGTTTCTAACAACATCCATTGATCTCGAAACATCCTATCTTAAAGTGCCTAACGGTGAATTTCACTATCATTTACTTAAACAAACGCTAGTTTGAGTCTAGGTATTCAAAGTCAACACCTAAATCTCTCAAACTTATGCTCTGATACCAACTTGTAACACCCCGGAATTTGGAACGAGCAACTAAATAAAATTTCAATAAATTATCCAACAATATAAAATCATTTCTACAATTCACTCCTTAATATACCTCGGAATTTAAAACATTATAATTCCCCAATAGAATAACTTAAACGGGTGTTACTTAACCAACACAAGTTGCTAATTCCAAGTACGTGCGGAAGACATCACTAAACAAGTCACTTCTCGTGCACTTTACTAGCACTCGCCACTTCACAATGTAGCTAGAGCTACCCAAACCTGAGCCTGTTGCACATGCCGACAAATAAAAAGGGTTAGGCTTACGCCTAGTGAGTTCAAGCATTTTATCATGACTATATAGAACATAAATCCGGAATTAGTGGTTTTAGTCATGATTCAGCAATCTTTAATGAAAGTTTGCGACAAAGGTTATCCTTTCCAAAGAGTTCTCAAAATAGACATAAATGACTCATTTTCCAACGCACCCAAATTCATGGGAATCTTCCCCCAAAAGTGTAAAGCGTTTTCCAAAAATGAGTTACGAACCCCAATCCACTCGAATACGTGAATAAATATAGTTTTAGGCAAAACCTGCAAATACGGTTGACAATACATACTCAATCCGTAAAACATGGAAACCATCCATTTAAATAAAATCTTTCGTTGGAAACATAATATGAAGCAAAACTCACGCAACGTAAAATGTATTAAAATCCAAATACCATAGGATAAAACTTCAGCAGTTAAAACATCCAATAAGAATGTAACATAAATTCGTCCATCAATCATGGAACACAATCCATATGCATGTGATATAACCTCAACAATGTGAATAAATAAAATATCCGAAATCAACACCCTTCGGTGACGGGGGAGACCCGATCTCATCGAATGTGGCAAACACATAAATTAAACCACAATTAAATAAATACAAGTAAGCTTCTTGGATGTGGAAAACAGATGACATCAACCCAAACTAGGTCTTTAGTCCATCTCCGGCATCAACCCAAACTAGGTCTTTAGCCCCTCTTAGACATCAACCCAAACTAGGTCTTTAGTCCAAGCCCTCAAGTTCAACCATACTAGGTCTTTACCTTGGAAAAACAAAACCCACCATCCAAAACAAGCTTACTTAACTTAAAAATTCATACATGACCTCAAAAGAATAACTAATGCATTCAAATCATGTAAACTTCAAATATGATGCAACTCATGAAATGCAAACCCCAAGCCCACATCGAGTTTATTAAAACCGGGCGAATGCCATCAAGACCCAATCGAGTCCAAAACCGAGCCCTCTGCTCAAAGATCTAATAATCATTTATCGACGTCATATCATGCAAATGAAATGAAATTAAGCATGTAACACATCCTAGACTCCACCCTGAGCATGTAAATATCAACGACATGCAATAAAATGCAACACGGTGCAATAAAAGCAACCCGTAAATAAGACTCCCCAACGAGCCATTTAAACCGGACAAATGTCCCAAGACTATCTCAAAGTCAAAACCGAGCAAAGTGCTCAAAGCTTGCTATACCCATAATGTCGGTCATCCTCGCATAAAACGCGTTTAAACATTGTTTAAGAAAACACGTATCCCAAAATCATCATTAACCCCAAAACTCAACACGGGTTAAACAAAAGGGTTTTCCCAAAGGACTCACACCCTTAATATTCTCAAAATGACTCATAACACTAAAAGTGCATTTTCCCAGATGGTTTATTAAAATCATTTACACTAACATGATTAAACCATCAAATAAACCTCATTTTGAGCAATTAATCTTTTAAAGACAATTTTGGCATCCAAATATGGGTGTTTTACACATTTATGAAGATAAACACTTCAAAAGAGTTAAACCATTCAAATAACTCAACCACATATATTTCCAAGTAAAACACACAAATATTTGGAAAATACTCATTTTGGCATGTACAAAGTTTTCGCAAAGTAACTTGAACTCACCTTGCTAGATTTAGCTAAATCTAGGGTTTCTCCAACGTAAGCTCCTTTGATGAAGTTTGCATCCTCAAGCCAAAACTTCCAAAACCTAGATTTATGAATTCTCAACCATCAATAATCATCCTCAAACACTTACATACATTTCCCCCAACATAAATCATCCAAAAACACCACAAATATCAAAACCTTAACCTCTTAGATGGAGAAAAGTGAGAAATTACCTCAACCACCGCCAAATACTCCTGGAACAATCACCATACTTCAAAACTCTTCCTAGATCCTTGAAGATCTCTCAAAAACGAAACCGTAGCAACTTAAATCACTCAAATCGGAGTTGTGATGCAAAAGTTATGAAGAAATGAAGTTTGAGGGTTTGAGATTCGCGTTTTAAAGTTCCAGACCCTTCCCGCGGTTTGTCCTGCGGTTTATAAGCCGTGTGGAAAGCCGCGCGTCTCTCTGTTTGGTTGCTGTTGGGTCGGATACTGTTTCGGCCGTAACTTCTTCGTTATAGCTCCGATTTTGCTCCGGAAAGAACCGTTGGACTCGTATTCGAATTCCCCATCCAACAAGACCATAAAATCTAAGATTTAAACCAAAATCCTATTTTTCATATTTTTCTTAAAAGATCGGTTTCACACTGATTCGACATTGGACCTATCTGGAAATTACGGGTGTTACAATATAATTTATTTGTGTCATTTATAACTATTATATGATATATAAAATCATCAAACAAGTTTTAGGGAAAATTGTCTAATCTTGTCATATCTAGTCCTAGTCGTACCAAACACAAGACAGACACCTTGTTTTGTCCCGTCCTGTCCTGTACAGTCCTGTCCCGCCCTCTTGTCCAGTCCCGTCCTGTCCTGTCCTGTCCAGTCCAGTCCAGTCCAGTCCTGTCCTGTCCAATCCTGTATGCGTATCAAACGCTACCTTAAATTCATTTGAATTCCACACATTAATAATTACATCATCCCTTAACATATTTGATTCAGAGGGAGTTTCGTTCAATTTAAGGAATAAGGATGCAAATGAAAATGTAGGAGAATGAGAATATGAATGAGCATTCCATTAATGCTGTTTGGTTAAACCAATATAATCAATAAAATTGTTTTATGATATTTTTAATACAAATATGTGACGTCCAACATGAAATAAAAAATATTTTTCATTCAACTCAAGAAATGAAGGGACGCATGAGAAAGATGACTGAGCGAGAATACGATTTTCATTCCCCCCAATTTGATCAGAAATGGAAATTAATAGGTTTGGGGTAATGAATTCATTATACTGTATCAAACCAAACCACATTATTCATTATCATTATCATTTGTTATCCCTCGATACACCCTTACAAAATTTATACCCCAAAATATACTACATTTTCACCAAACCATGAAACCAAGGGTTAGGGGGACTTTTATTAATATTCAAGGGTTGTTTGTGAAAATATCCATTTCATATATTACACAATTCATATCATCCCTTCTTCAGATCATTCTCCAGAAAGCCCTAAATCGAGAATCGACCTCGAGTAATCTCAACAAAAATGTCGCACTTCGGAAGAGCAGGTCCTCCTGACATCAGAGACACCTATTCGCTCCTCGTTCTCAACATCACCTTCCGTAAGTTGATAAAATTTCCACAATTGCTTCGTAAATTCCCCAATTTATTTGACGATTTTTATCAATTTCCCCAATTTTCTTTCAGGTACTACTGCTGATGATCTGTTTCCTCTTTTTGATAAGTATGGAAAGGTTGTTGATGTTTTCATCCCTCGTGATCGTAGGTACGATTTTCCCAATTTAATTCATCGTTTCATCAGCTGGAAATCCATATTTGTATAATGACTAGTTGTGTAAGCGGGGATTTATATTTTGTTTTATATGAATGAAGAAAAACTAATGCAAGTTCTCACAAAAAAACACAATATATTTGAACAAAATGTAAATTACAGTTATTATATATATAGAGCAAAAGGTCTTTGGTCAATTAATGATAAAAACATATGAATAAGAGGATGAAGCAACAAGGTGAACCTTTCCTGCTAATATGTATCTGCTTATTGAATCTATTTTAACAATGAAGTAGCTTTAAATAGCATATGTCAATAAAATAGTCGCCAATCGTTAGGTATTTGCTAAAACAAATGAGGCCAAGACAATGAAATGGTTTTACAATAGCAATCATCAAATAAATATATTTGAGAAATGCGACAACTTATTTGTGTTCAGAAAAACAATGCATTAACATTGGTAAATTGAAGTGAGATGGTAAGATTGCACCCTACGATGATTAAGGGGCCGTTTACCAAACACTTACTGGGTAGGCGCCTACCGGTGAGAGTCACCACTCCCACTTACCTTAGCGGGTAAGATTCTTAATGATCAAAATGGTATAGTAGGCAATAATCTTATCCGGTAAACCAGGTAAGGTTGTTTGTCATGCCTCTTACCGGGTAAGATTCTCAGTACTAACCATGCGTACCCAGTAAGGTAAGTGAGTCAGTATGCGCTTACCTGGTTAGCATTTGGTAAATGACCCTTAAGTAGCTTGACCCAACATTATTCAAGCTCAAGCTGCATTTAACAGGCGTCAACAGAAAATCATACTGCTAAAATATAAGGTTATATTGGAATTAAATAATTTAAACATAATCTTTTCTCAAAATGGCTTATAAATAAACAGAAACCTCGATGACATAGTGACAAATAGCATTGTGGCTTATGTCAATTGAATTTGATTATGTGAAAAAGCTGGTTTCATTGGTCTTATCGGAGTTATTTTAGGGGTGTGGGTTGGGATAGAGATAGGGGCGTGGATTTTAAGTGGTGGGCTTTATGTGCTCTAAAACATGTACCTAAGCGATGATAACGTATTCATTTGTTTATTCATCTGGCCAAATCAAAAAAATTCCTATGGAATTACCTTTCATATTATTACTATTAATTAAAACAGAGCATATGGATATGCAGGAAAATCTCAGTGCAAGAAATTTTCAACACCACATCGATCAAAATGAGATTTTTCACATAATCAAATAAAGAACGATACCATCATAAACATAAATCTGAGCATCTACCATCAGATAGTATAGATATTGTCATTATCCAGTGATTTTCTCGTGTAAAATTTCATGCACCTACTATTTTTTGTATTAAAATTTTATATATCCCTTCCATTTTAATGTAGTTAGCAAAATTTCCATTGAAAGGCTTGAAATCCATATTTGAATTTGAATGATAACCTGTTTGCCGTTTAGTATCATTATTTTGTTTTGTTCTTGGTATTAATCGGAGGGAGTTGCATTATCAAATCTTTTCATTTATGTCCGGAGTTAATCTTAGTTTTGGTAAGGTTTAATATGAAAAATGGCTGCCTTAAATCCAATTTTTGGGTTGATTTGGATGTTTAATTATTCTGGTGTTTACAGAACTGGGGATTCTCGGGGGTTTGCTTTTGTGCGGTATAAGTATGCCGATGAGGCCCAGAAGGCAGTGGAAAAACTTGACGGTGATGATTGTATTCTTATAGTTGTTTTTGATGAATTTATGAATTTAAACGTATTTCATGCATACGTTTGTGTCTTGTTTCAAGAAGAGTTGTCGATGGGAGAGAGATGATGGTTCAATTTGCCAAGTATGGGCCAAATGCTGAACGAATGTGAGTTACTAGCTGAATTGCTTTTACTGGCATAAGTACACAAACAAATATATGATTATTTGCATAAGATTTAAAAACAATTTAAAAAAGAATCAAAACTTCTGCATTTACATGTTTGTGTTTATTCACACATCTCTATGTATCTCTTGATTTTTGCATAGTGTTTTTGTCAATTTAGACTTTTTAAACCCATAGGTTTGGTGGTGTTTGTTTTTTCAAAAAAAGCTCTTATTTGCCACTTATGTCTGATTCGACGTAAGACAATTCAGATCGTTTGTTTATTTTCCCTTTTCTGATAAATTAAGTGATAACCTAGCCACTTAATTACCTCTTATTTTCGTCCATCACCATTCTTTTGATTTCAACGTCGGTTTTAGCCCACATGCACCCGGAATTTGCAAAAACGCAAAACGCGAAGATTGTAGATTTGTGTGTTGGCTTTCCAGAACATCTCGAGTCGCTTAAATCGGGCCTTCGGTGTGTGAGATATGATTAAAACTTCACAGCCTCACAAATCTGCCATCATCCTTCTTTTGTTTCTTTTTTTCGTTCCATCCTTCGATCATCGACACTCACTTCAATTGACGTATTTAAGTTGAATTTTTGAGGGATACAATAGACAATGATATATATTCAGACGTTTGTCAGTTTACAAAAACAAACAAGTCTTATTGATTCGGATTTCCGACTTCCTTCAGATTTCAGACTTCAGCACCACCTCTAAAATCAGAAGTGAACTCAGACTTCAAACTTGAGTATCTCTTAAAAAACAAACGCCACCTTAGTCTTTTTCAATTAGATTGAGCTGTTGAATGACTTGGGTGGTTGTTATTTTGTGCTGTTAGTCATAAGGGAAGGATACTGGAACCGGTGGAGAAGCTGAAGAGGATGTCAAGGAGTCGAAGTCCTAGGCCAAGGTAACGGTTTTATATGCAATTTTAGGCATTGGAATATTACAACTAGTTACTGCTGTAACTTTAACTGTGTTTGTGGATGTATTTCCAGGTACAGAGATGAATACAGGGATAGAGACTACAGGAGGAGAAGCCGTAGCAGAAGCAGGGATCGGTATGATCGTGATAGGTATCGAGGAAGGGATCGGGATCGCTACCAAAGCAGGAGTCGCAGTAGAAGTCCCGATTATGGCAAAGAGCGTAGGAGAGGAAGATATGACTACGAGAAGAGCCGGAGTCGAAGTCGGTCTCCTGACAGGTATTAAGATCCTCTTAAACTATAGTTAGAGCTGGAAATTGGCTGAATATGGTGGGCGAATAATCAGTTATCTAACTTATGAACAAGTTCTATTGGGCTAGAGTAGGTGTAAATGATGCGAGTCGAGGTCAAGTATTGGTATACTCGTCTCGAACTCGACTCGATAACTCGCGAGTAGTTGAAATCCAAACTCGACTCGATAGCAGTTTTCTAAACTCGAACTCAAACTCAAACTCGTTTAAAGCTCAAACTCAATCAAGATTGAAACAAGCTTGCCCGTTTAAACTTATGAAATTTAAGGGTCTAATCTTATAAATTATAAAAATTAAATGATGTACTCTTGAAATTTATAAAACTCAAGGGGTGTCCCTCAAATTTCATCATCAAGTAAACAAAATTTACCAATGATTAATTGCTATGGTTAAAAAGTGTACATATTTGTTTGAATATCTAAAAATATACGACATTTTTCTTTTATTGGTAAGCTTCTTACTAATTTTTTACATTATATTTTACAAATTATATTATAAAAGTAATTATATATATAAAGTCGAGTATCTCACGAGCTTTTCGAGTCGAGTATCATATAGCTCGAGTCCTCGACTCGACTCGTTAGTATGCCGAGTCAAGCTCGAGTTCTAGTCGAGTGTTGACCGAGTCGATCTCGAGTAACCCACGAGTTGTCTCGTCTCATTTACACCCCTAGGGTAGAGTCCTCTGCTCAAAGAATCAGTTATCAAACTTATGATTACTTCTATAAACTTTTTACGCTTAACTCTTGAAATTATTAATTTTGGAGATTGGTACTCGGGAATGCTCATACTCAACATGACTCTCGAGCTCGACCCATCTTCCAAGTTTTGTTTCCGCTCTTGCTATAGGATTCCCGACCTTTTATTTGTTGCCTTTTAATTTTATATCAAGAATCTGATGGAAAATGGATTGTATATAATAGAAGTGGTTCTCCCACTCATCATAGCAGCCGTCCTCGAGGGAGCCTATCTCCACGCCGAACACCTTCTAGAAGCAGAAGTCCCGTAGGACTCGATGACAAAGAACGCTCACCTCCTCCAAGAAGTGTTTCCCCTCGTCGTAAAGCCGATTCACGAACCCCTTCTCCAGTGCCTTCCAATGCTGATGTAAGCATTTCACAACTTGTTAAAGGGAGTAAATTACACTTTTAGTCCCCGTGGTTTGTTGAAAATATCTATTTTCGTCCTTATAGTTTCGAAAATACGATTTTCATCCCTATGGTTTACAATTTATTTCTATTTTAGTCCTTCATACTTAAAAGTAGTGTTTTGGCCTCAGGGACGAAAATAGAAATGAATTGCAAACCATAGGGACGAAAACCGAAATTTTGAAACCACAGGGACGAAATCCCCAAGTTTTAGCAAACCATACGAAAAATGTAATTTACTCTATTAAAGATTTATTGACTACTGGACATCACAAGTGACACTGATCTTTATATTTTGTTTTACAGGAATAAATGTGAACCAAGTCTTTGATATTGCATCTGCTGAGTTTCTATTTTATGATCAATTGGATGAACTCTAGGACCTCGTTGCTTATTAAGGTCAAAGTCAAACTCTTTGTGATGCATCTCTTGACTTTTATTTTGGTGGTCAAACTCAGATTTTCTCGCTTGGTTGATGCCACCTCAACCGTTTTCCAGCTATTCAGGAACTCCACATTTATATTTTATGCACGCATATTGCTTTATATTAATATGGCAAACTGAATTTCTTTGGCATGGACCATGCAACATCTCCGGAAAGTTCTGGAAGAGTTTATGTTGCCGTTGGCGAGTTGGTGAAGCAGCCGTTGGTGCTGAATTTCTTATCTTGCTGATTGCAAACTATGTGAGAACATCTTTGATGATTTGAGTGGTAAGAGTCAACGGTTGAAGTCAAATCCTAATTTGACTCTTAACCTACTCCCTTTTCTTACTTTTTTCTAACCGTAAAAAGGAGTTTTAGTAGGTGGGTGATTTGAAAAGTTGGTTGGAGTGAAGATTGAGTTAAATGTGGCTGCTGATGCAGTTAAGCTGTGAAGTGATGAGGGTTAGCTTTGTAGATAGTTTATTGCTGCCATGTTGCTGATAGCGGTAGCTGTGTTGCAGCAGACCATGCCCATCCTTGCAGAGGTTAATAATGAAAATTCATGTTCTTTTTTGAGTTGATCTGTTTCTTAGAGATTTTTGATTTATGCTTTTTTTTCTTATGTCTATGTGAATCATGTCTTATTATCACTAATTTTACTTCATAAATTATCCTCATTTTTACCCTTCGTTCTTATTGCGGGACCCTTTACTTTCGTCAACCTCTTAGTATTTCAGGTTTTTTATTATATGCCAATCTTGCTTTTCCTACTTGTGTCAGTAAAATGCTTCTATGTCCCATGTTTGTTTCATCTTATGTCTTCCCTCGTATTGTAGTTGCTTCTTGTTTGCACACATTTATCTGGTCTGCGTACATCGTACCCTCTCCGGACCCCACTTTTGTGTGGGACATAATATGTATATTAGGTTTGGTTTTTTGACCTTTTTTCTCGTTGAGAATTCCATTCTTGTTGCATTATAATTCATGTACCTTTAATTCTTTCATTTCGTATAATTGCTTGCGTATGCCAGCCTACAGTTTCCTATTTGATTAACGGTATACTTCTCTGTAATCATCTTAGTTGTTTTGTTTAAGCTTTAAACCGGAAAATCACTTATGTTGCCTTTAGGATTCAGTTATCATCTTGCAGTTTTACACATTTTACTTGGAGAATTCGGTGTTTTGTCGACTTAGTTATGTTGATCTAAAATGTGGTCATAGTAAAGCTTGATATTCTTTTTAGGCTGTCTATAAAGAATAAATCTAGTTTTGAAGGCTTTTAGAGATGGGTTCTGAATTTCATTGGCTTAGGTCAGTATCTCATAGGTTATTTAAAACGAAACGAAACGGACGTAGTAAAATTCCATGTAGAGGTAGGGGGTCTAGGGGCGGGATATACGCAGATCTTGCCTCTATCTGAAAAATGTATTTAGTTCTTTGAAAATGTTGAAGTTTATTAAAGAAGGCCTTGTCTAGGTAGTATGTGTTCTCAAACAAGAACAAGGCTTCTAGTAGCTATACAAGATATTGTATCACAAGGGAGCTAATGTAATTGATTCAAATTTGAGTTGTCTAGGAATCTTAGGTTCTGTTTTTTAAACACTCACCGTTTCTTACCGGGTAAGTGCCCCTTTGATCTATAATGTCACCGTCTGAGATGTTGTCTTGATAAAGATGAACAACCTTGCACTCGGTTTGCACTTGCCTAATTTATAGGGATTTGAAAGATAAAGTCGTGTATTCTTAAGAGGCGTTTGGTTTGATGGAATGACCGAGGGATTTGGATTTCGTGGGAGTTGGAATCGGATGGATTTTGGATTTGGAAAATTTGGTGTGTTTGATTTGTAGGATTTGGAATGGAATTGAAATCCATTTTTTCTATAAATAATTTATAGTGTAAAAAATTTAAATTACTTTTTATTAATGATTATTATAAAACAATGTTTTCAACATATTTAAAAGTATTATTACACGTAAATCCTATAAAATTCTCTGAAATATCAACAATCCTCCGGGATTTTTAAGTCCCATGTTTGTAGGATTTTAATGAAATCTGGGATTTTAATTTCAAACAATCTTTTAAACCAAGTATGAGATTGGAACAAAATTGAATTCTAAATCTTCCCAAATCTTACAAACCAACTGGGAACTTAGTAACTTGTTTATATTAAATATTGATTGATTTAGTGACTCGTTTATATTAAAATATTGATTGATTTTGTTCATATTGTCGATGTACAACCATCATAGGAAAGGTAAATCATGGTATTTTTGGGACAGAGTGGACGGATTTGGGTTTGAAC
Source organism: Saussurea involucrata (assembly GCA_033807775.1). NCBI lineage: Eukaryota > Viridiplantae > Streptophyta > Magnoliopsida > Asterales > Asteraceae > Saussurea > Saussurea involucrata. The sequence goes on from CM066317.1 coordinate 83,995,577, forward strand.
TTGAGACCTTGTGGAAACTTCAACCCCCTCTTTTGTTAGGATAATTAGTAGGGACTATGATTATTGATTATGTTAACCTAGTTTGTAAAGCATCAAGTTGTGAGTTTTTTTTATGTATATAATATTTTATAGAGTAAACTGCAATTTTGGTCACCGTGGTATGTTTTTTTTTTCTCATCTTTGGTCCCTAGAAAAATTTTATTGCAAGAAAAACCCTGTAGTACACTCTCTGAGGAGTAACACCGTTAAGTTGCTTCCGTTAAAACCCCCGATTGTGATTTGCACATAAGGGCATATATGCCCTTTTACAAACACTAGACCATAGGGACCCAAATTGCAATTTACCTTTTTGTTATTATACCATTTATTTAAAATATAATAATTATATTATATAATTAATAAATAAATATCACATGATTTAAAAATAACATATTTAATAAAATGATAAAATTTTAATCAAGTAATAATTTGTTTACGTTTTGTCAACCAAAACTAATAAATTTGTTACTTCTAAATAATTAATTAATAACTTGTTTACTCTAAAATAATCAAATTTGCATATTTATATAAATAATCAAAATTGCGTACCAAGGACCAAATATAACTTTAATTATTTATATAAATATGCAATTTTGATTATTTATATAAAGTATAACATATATAATATATAATATAAAAAATCTAGCGCATATTAAAACGTTTTATGAAATTACCTTTAAAAAGAGTAATTTTATTGAACTCAAGTTTTTTTTTAGATTTTTTAAATAAATTAAAGCATTTTGAATTTTGTTAGGAATGTTTTAGAAAAAAGGAGCGACCAAAAAACATTTGAAACAATTCCTACAGATTATTCAAAAAAATAAAAATAAAGTGAAGAATCAAAAGTCAAAATCTTTAAAAATTAATCACATTTAATTTCAACAGATTTTCTATTTTTTAGATTACAACATTAATTATATAATAAGAATATTATATAAGGGATCTCCAACCCATTTTTGTGTTTTTATTGTTGATCCTCTCTCTCAAATACTTATAACATAGTTTTTATAAAAAAATTCATGTTTTCATAATATTTTTATTGAATAATTTAAGTGAAATTTATTAAAAACAAAAATATAAATTATTTTAGAATAAATTTGCAATTAATTAATTAATTAATATTACTTGAGAGTAAACAAACTATTAATTAACTAATAGTTAGTTTAGAGTAAACAAATTATTAATTAATTATTTTAGAGTAATAAATTTATTAGTTTTTGTTGGAGATACGTAAATAAATTATTACTTAATTAAAATTTTGTCATTTTACTAAATATGTTATTTTTAAATCACGTGATATTTATTTATTAATTATATAATATAATTATTATATTTCAAATAAATGGTGTACGAATAAAAAAGTAAATTGCAAATTTGATCCCTATGGTTTGGTGTTTGTAAAAAGACAAATATGTCCTCATGTGCAAGTCATATGGAAGGTTTTAACGGAGACAACTTAACGGTGTTGCTCCTCAGGGATCAAAACCGAGCACTTTTACATACCAAAGGATTTTTCTTGCGATAAAAATTTTCTAAGGACTAAAGGTGAGAAAAACAACATACCACAGGGACCAAAATTGCAGTTTACTCTATTTTATATAAGGCAAAACTTACCCTTCTTACTGTGAAAGTTTTGGGGGAGAAGTTCATCGAAAATGGAAAAGGGCAGGGCGTTCGCCAGAGATGGAGGCCGACAAGGGACATGGCCGTGGAGCATTGGTCCCTATTGTATTGTATGTGTTGTGTATAATAATATGTATAAGGCCATGAGTACCACTATCCAATGAACCCAATGAACCCACTTGCCACCTCAGCGCCACATCAGCTTTTCTCTTTCCTACTCTCCTTACCCAAAAGTGGAGTACCGCTAACCCACTGAACCCAATTGCCACCTCATCTTTTTTAATTCTTTTATTTATACATTTAATTATTTAACAAAATAAAAATATTTATATATTTTTTAATAAATAAAAATAAGATAAATAATAAAAATAAAAAATCATATCATTCATTAAAAAATTAAAAATTAAAAAATACAAAACACTAAAAGTTATGTAATTTTCTAATTCTCTCTTTCTTCGCTAAAGTAGCCCTCAAACGGGGTCCTCCGAAACATCAACCCACGCCGACACTAACGCCAATTCCTCCTCTTTAGTCCACACCTGTCGGGTGGCTCTATTTTCAAAATTTTTCTTTTTTCCTTTTTGCGTTGGTGTCGGGTTTGATGGTTCCGGGATTGATTGTTGTGTGGAGATCGATTGTGGTGTTTGCGGTTGTTGGGTTTCAAGAACAAAGTCCTCTTCGAGATCGATTGCGGCGTTGAAAGCCGCGAGTTGAGGAAGTTGGTAATTGGCGGGAGTAAAACCTTATTGAACCAAACCATGATATGTAAATTGATGAGGAATATACGGGTGTTGCGGAAATGGTTGGAAACCAACGTTCGGGGCCGGTTGCGGAATATAACCTTGTTGAGGAAACGCTTGGAAGCCAAGGTCCGGGTCTTGTTGCGGTGTATCCGATCGGTTACGACGGGATGTAGGTGTGGTGTTTGAATTCATGATGGAATTTGAAAGAAATGGAAGAAGGTATTGAATTTGAGAGAAATGGAATTTGGATGCACATAATGGTTCATGCGATGTATCAGATGATGGTGGTATTTTCATGAAAAAGCATGCATTTCATGGCATTTAATGAAATACTATGCATTGCAGGTAAGATTATTGCATGAAACCAGTAACATTGATGCAATCGAGTAATCAATCTAGTGTGTACATAATGAATGTGTTAAATGAATTGTTTAGATGTGGGTTGCACGGGTTACTTAAACGATAATACTTTCATTTTATGAAAAATGCGACAATCACTCTTTTACTATAGTTGATCACATTTGATACTAGATTAGAGGCGTAGGCGACATTGGCGTGGGCCAAGTCGTCCTCGCGTCACCAAATCCTCTTACGTGTATTAACAAATATGATAACAGTGTTTTCGCGTCTTAATAAAATGAAGATGTTCTCGTTTCATAATTTAAAACCGAAATCGACCAATAAATACCAGTGTTTTAGGTTTCAGATCAAACTGTTAGACTCGGTTTCTTTCCTTTTTTTAGAACACCCCTAGTTCTGCACTGGTCTTTCAGGCGAGGCTTTTTGTAGGACGGTATTCTTTATGGCTCAGGATTTCGTGGTAAATTATCTTTGAGTTATTGTTCATGGCAAATGTGTCATTGTAGTTGAAATCTACCTAATAAGACTACAAATATGAGACATAATAAACAATATGGAAAAACATTATTCAACTCTAAATAATATCATAATCTATACAAAATACAATAATTCATGTGTCACTCTCAAGGCCTAACGAAGAAATCGGATAAGTGGAGAAAACAAAAAAAAGAGAGACCAAAAAATGTTTGAACAAAAGATACGCGTCTTGATTCTTTAAGACATTGTTTTAAATAATTTGTCATGCCGTTAAGGCTTGGATTCACCGTCACGTTAACCCTCGTGGCTTCACTCTAAAGCTTGACTTGCACTGTAATGCGTTATGCCATGTTAGGATGCTTTTCGGCATAATTAAATTTAATTTTTTTTTAAATATTGTTTGACAGATTTGCGATGGAAATCTTCGACATACAAGAAAAGAATAAAATTTTAATTATTAAAATACATTTCGTGAGATTTTCAACGGATGTTCGATGGACAAGAAAGTAATTAAATTTTAACTTTTTCAAATACTGTTTGACGGATTTGCGTCGGAACTCCTCGACCGATTTTCGATGTACAAGAAAATAATTTAGATTTTAACTTTTAAATAGTGTTGGACGAAAAATCTATCAAAAATTTGTGTGAACGTTTCGACTAAAAGTCGACGACACGTTAATTTCCCATCTAAATTCTGTCATAGATATAAAAGTATTATATTAAAAATCTATATAATTAGAAATACAGAGACATATTCAGATTTGGGGTAAACCGGTATTACCTAAAAGAATTACAATTCAATTCCCACAAAATTTTAATCTCTTTTACACCAAATTAAAATCTTGTAAAGTTTAGATTTATCCATTGAAGTTAATTAACCTTGGTAAGTAAGTAATAGTGTTAAATTTCATTGATACGCGCTTACCCGGGTAGTATTTGGTAAACGGCTCCTAAGTTAATTAACGTTAGTAACAGAAAATCCAAAATAACATTCATTAAAGAATAAAACTCAAAAAAGATATTGTGCATTCACATTAATTCAAACAACTATTCATTTTAGGAGAAGACCATGTATATATATATACTTTTTAGCAAATAGGTTCTGTTGACTTCAAAGCTTAATTTCCAAATAGGAACGTAATTTCCGATCAAAGACCACCTACTTCAGATCAAAGACCACCTACTTACGAAATTTTCCAAATAGGAACGTAGTGTTGAAAATTTTGTAAGAATCCGGGAAAAGAGATCGTATTATATATATATATATATATATATATATATAGCCAGAAGAACAAGAAAGAGAAGTCATACCCACAAATTAACTCGTCCACAATGAAGTCATCTATGGTGTCCAGATTCTTAATTACTCTTGTATTTTCAATACTCTTGATCATTCCAAGTACCTTTTTGGCTTCTGCAGATGGTCAAGGTACGTATGCTACTAAGCTTCCATAAGTTAACCTAGTTTAATTATTTGTAATAAGTAATTATATCAGGCGTGTATAATATATATATATATATATATATATATATATATATATAGGAGCGAGTTTAAACGAAAACGCTAACGATTTAAGAAAACACGAGAACGACCGTTAATGTACAAAATCATACATGGTTCATGTACAAAATCATACATAATTCACGCGACTTTGCCTCGCGACATAAGTCGCAGCCAAAGTCGCCCGCTTCCATTTTTTGCCATTAGTGTAAAATAACATATGATTTTGTACATGATTTGTTGTTCTCGTGTTTTCTTAAATAGTTAACATTCTCGTTTGAACCTTCCACTCTCCCTCTCTCTCTCTCTCTCTCTCTCTCTCTCTCTCTATATATATATATATATATATATATATATAGGGAGAGATTCAAATGGGAAATGCTAAATGTGTGAGAAATAGAGAAATGATATTAGCCTTTTATCTGGTCAACATTTGCGGCTTTTACTGTGAAGCACCGAATAATTTCTCGCGTGGTCTGCAGAAGATAGAGGGGTAGTTTCATAAAATACACGGGACGAGTTTATATGTGAATCAGTTAAAAATAGTTTATATATGAATTACACGATTCACATATGAACATATAGTTCATCTGTGAATCACACAGATTCACATAGGAACTCGTCCCACGTATATGTAAATTTACGAAAATGTCCTTCTAGTTTTGGAATAACCGCAACTTTTGACCAATAAAATCCGATCATGACCGTATGAATGGCTAGGATTACTTCTCTATTTCTCATACACTTAGCATTTCTCAAATGAACCTATGACTATATATATATATATATGAGTTGATGGTCATGGGTTCATATCCTTTTTTTTTTCTAAATATCTTCTATCTAATACTCGCTTTTGATGGACTATAATATGTACTTCAATATTAGCGAAATTCCGCAAATTAGTTGATGATTGAGTTGCAAAATACATTCATATTCAATTTATATAATTTATTTTCTTGCACACAGATCTTGCCTATGCCGCTCCTCCTCCTCCGCCTCCATGTTCTTCAAATAGGCGGAGTCTTGCAAAGGGTGATCCATATCCGAGCCCGGGACAAGATCCTCCTATTGGCAAAAGTGGAACAACTAGTGCAAGTCCTTAGTAATTCTATGGCACCAAGGACATTAAATCGACCAAGATGATAATCACTTAGATATATTCTTGTATTCGTGTATACTACTATCTTCTATTGTCGTGTCGACAATTAGGTGTACTAGTAGGAAGAATCCTTTTAATTACGTTACAACTTTTCTACATACCATTACGTCAATATTTGTATAAGCGTGTGATGTTTCAAAGACGTTTTAGTAGTTTACAAAGCAACATTGAACCAATATGAACTATATAGCACAATCACATTTGTGCACACCCATTATTTATTTTCTTGGAATGCTATTTTATGTACTACTACTCATGAATTCTTCACACAAGTCGCCATACGATTGACACAAGAAAAATACCTCGAGATGTAACTTATTGCAGACTTAGTTATATTCGTCACTATCAATTTGAAGGTGCATGTAAAATTCAAGTAGAGAAATATGACCAGACTCAATCAATTGAAGATGTTGGAACATGTAGTATTTATCACATGCCCTTGTCTCACATAGGAGGAGTAAAGAATGTTTTCTTTGTTTACAAGAAAAACATTTGAAATGTTTGAATGATATTTGAAGAGAACACAAAGGTGTAAAGTCTAGAGGGGGGTTTTGGTAGTATTATAGTTGAGGGACTATATATATATATATATTATCAAAGACTTAGCACTTAGCCATCTTCTTTACCATATCGTAACCATGATCATGAGAAAAACTTGTAGGATCGTTGTCTACAGTTCTTAAAACTCGAGGAGGTTCTGGCAGAGATTAGCCTAGATCCATCAACGACCTAGTGGAGGCTAATATTCCTTAAGGATAGTGATTTATTCATGTACTCGTTTTATCAATCGGATCACTTTCGTTTTCTGTCTCAAAAGAGTCAACCCATTCACATTTTGTTCATATTCTTTTTCCAGTCCTTTTATTTATTTAATTTTGAGAGTTCAGTTTTCATGTACTCTGCGCTTGATCCTCCTCTTTTCTTCTTCTGCCCAATCTCCCCTCTTCTGTTCTCCGCTCCATTCCGGCTCCCTTTCGCTCTAGCTTTTTGTTTGAGCAAGTGGAAGCTCACCCTTCCCCATCCAATTGCCATCGTCGCGTCTCCTTTCCTATTTTTTATTGGATCGCTGTGCTTCACTTTTTTTCTCTTTGCTTCTTTCATATCAATGTTCGATCCTCTGAACTCATCATTATTTGGGCCTGGGCCCCTTTTGAAAATATTTGCGTTGGGCCCATCATAGTTCCACTTCCAACGGCTTGGGCTCTGCAACACCATTTGGGTCTGTGTCACATGCGTTGGGCCTTCAGAATTGTCTAAAACATTCACTTGGGCCTTCCATTTTTTCTGCTGGGCCTCCCTTAAAATTCATCCTGTCTTTTTTTTTGATCTTTTCTACACATGTGGCTTTATAAGGAATCTCCCTACTTTACTTTCCATTAATGATTGATTGTGTTGGAAAAGGGAAACTTCCTTGTCCCCTCAGTCTCACTCCTTTTTTCCAAACATACCTCGATACCTGCATTTGTTTTTTCAAAATCATCTTGGCTTGCTACCTTCCTTCTCCGGCGATTTTTTTCCGACAACGTTCATCATCGGCGTTTTCCCCCACCATCCATCACCTTCGATTCGACATCCTCTCTGTCCATCATTCTTTCCTGATTTCTGCCATCCTTGACGAATTCTTGACCTTCGAATATACTTTCTTCTACAACCCAATCTTCCTCCTCCGACCATTCAGAGGGCGTTGACGATTCTTCCTCCGTTGATTCACTTTCATTTTCCTCTTCATTTAGCATTACCACCGACCCAACTCCTTCTTCCACAACTCTTATCCTATAGTATAATTCCCCTACTTTATACATCGTAACGAGGAAGCAACTAACACTTATGCATATTCCAAATTCGTTGTTTTTTCCCAATCACAATTGATGTAATTTAACGTTCGACCCCAGTTATTTGCTATCTTATTAAACACGTCTTTGTTCCAAGCATGGATTGGGACTCTATAAATCTTTAACCACACAAGTATTTCGGCTGAGCAAAACCCCTTGTCAAATCTTTTAGCCAAAGGTGCACCCCGTGTAATTTGTTGCATCGTTTTCTCATATTCGAAAGTTAACAATACGTTCCTTTCTCCAAGGTATTTTAATCTACATTCCGCCAAACTCTTAGACTTGCATAAGGATCGTATTGCTTCGAGATTGTCTATTGCCGCCACAGATCCGATTAGGCAATTTCCCAATTTCTTCATCCTCCTCCCATGCTTTGATAACTTCTTTCCTTCCATTTGTCTCTACATCTTCTTCCCCACTTTCACGCGTCTGTGGATTTATCTTTGCTACTTGGCAGTACGTCTTCTTCCTCGCATTAACAGTGTCGTGCAACTCCTCTATAAGTTCTACCCTATCATTCTAAACTTCGCCGTCCCCTTGCTATTTTGGTCCCTGTTGGCGACTAAAGCCCTCAGTTTGTAGGACCCCATCCATATCGAACTTAATGATTTTTCCATGACCGATTCATTCATCACGTTCCTGAATCGGAAAAATCCAAAACTTTTTCCATTTCTCATTTTCTTTCAAGCCATATATATTTCACCGACATCCCTGTAACGTTTAAACATCCTCCATAGATGGGGCACTTGCCGGTAGTTGAAGAAGATAAACGGCGACCACCTCCGATTGTCAGGGTAACCATGATACCGTCGACTATCAGCTGTCCTATTGTCTAGTTTCTCGCTTTTCCTCACACCCTCACTCGCTCCCTCTCTAAACTCTATTCCTCGCCGACTCTCTCTGACCCACTCGTTTTTTCCGGAGAAACCTACCCTGACCGGAAAATCTCTCTCTCTCTCTCTCTCTCTCTTATTATATTCATATGAGATACACTTAATCATATGACAACAATAATGAACGACATAAGAACATAAACACATATCAGAAATCATTCAACATTGTATCTTAATAGAGTTTAGAAAACTAACCTGGTGCACTCGCGTTAGGTGCAGCGAAATTGATTGATGCAGAAGCAGTCATCGTTGCGTGTAGATCGAAGTCTTCTAAAGCTCTATACGGTTTGCTTCGGAATGGGGCCGAACTGAATGCAGATTCGTGTAGGCAATAGGGACTTGATCTCCTTTATTTATAGGTCACTAGAGACTCATCCCATAAGGAGTCCTAGTTTATCTATAGGATTTGAATTTTAAATAATACGAGATATACACTAATCTTAATGTTAATCAGGTAATTAACTTAATGAATTATCCTACTCATATTAGGAGATATAACTGATATAGGATTATCTTGATAAGTATAAATATTTAAACCAATTGTCCTTTAATATTTATTATAGATAATGTTAAAGTCCAATTTATTTACAACATCTCTCTCTCTCTCTCCCCCTCTCTCTTATGTATATGTATATGTATATGTATATGTGATAGGATAATATTATAAACCAGAATTGTAATTGCCTATTACAAACTTATATTCGTCACTTGCTTTTCCAATCTTTCCTTCATATTTGGAGTTCTCATACTACTTTAAGATAAATGGTGATTCAGTTTGATACATATGACTGATAAGTAAAAAATCTTACACCCTCTATTTTCCTTTTATTTCATATTGATAATTAATTTATGTATACATATTAAAACGCATTTCAGAAAATAAAAGTCTTACTTTATTAAATCTTCTTTTTTTGAAGCAAACTTTATTAAATCTTTTAAAACGATTGATTAGAAATTTATAGGCATAACCCTTGCATCATCTCCGACATCTATTTTATAATAGGAAAAATTAGGGTTTAACAATTTTCTGCTCTAATAGCTTTGCTATCTTTTCTTTTTTGAAAGAGTGTCATAAACTATGTCTAGACTGATCCCTTGACAAATTATGACTGTAAGACATCAACTCTAATTAAAGCTCAATGGCCACAAGTTGTGTGTGCTCCTGGATTAATAGCTTTGCTATCTTGTATGTTAAAATAGAGAAAAGATAAAATAAAAAAATCTTCAAATTTGTGGAAATCTCTAAAACAATTTTTAAGAAAAAGAAATAATATTTTAGGTTTTCCACCAATAAGAGGCATTAAAGTAAAATGTTTAGAAGACAGACATGATATTTTTATTAGTGTATTGATTATTTTAATAATATAATAAATACTACAATCACTACAGCAAAATTGAGTTTATAGGATGCCTAAAATAAATAAGCGTCCTAACAGGGTGTTTTATAGGACCAAACAAAAAAGCGTCTTATCTTAAAAGTTTTAAAAAACGTTTATAGGACGCATTTGAGTGTCGTAACAGTTTTTTTAGAACATTTTTCAAATAAAACGTCATAATAACTATTTTATAGAACACTATTTGAAAAGTGTCCAATAAACATAAATGTCCTCTAAAAAGATGAGTTTATAGGACACTTTTCAAAAGCGTCTTATAAAATTAGGTAATACGGCATTTTATTTTAAAAATGTCCTATAAACCTTGTTACGACGCTCAAAAGCGTCCTATAAACGTATTGTAACATTTTTAGATAGAATGTTTTTTTGTTTGGTCCTATAAACTAATGTCTTATAAAACACTGTATTAGAATGCTTATTTATTTTAGGCGTCCTATAAACTCAAATTTGTTGTAGTGAATCTCTAAAATAACATAAATGTTAAGAGTTAGAAATGATAGTTTTTAGAGATTTTAATTTATAATATTCTATTTAAAAAAATATAATGTGACTGTTTGAGATGCTCTTATTATGAAGTTGAAACATTTTGTTTTCAACCGTAAAAAAAGTGATTTTCGAACAGGAATACCTATAAGAATTACCGTACCGTTCTCACAAAATTTTAATCTATTTTACATCAAAATTGTTAAATTGCGTAAACTTTAGATTTATCCAATTAAGGGGCCGTTTACCTAACACATACCCGGGTAAGCACTTACCAAATCACATTACCTACCAGATTGATATGACAATGACTAAAAATCTTACCCGGTAAGAGCGAATGAAAGGACCGAGAGTCTTACCCCTGTAAGTGATGACGACAACTCTTATCATGGTTAGCGCTTACCAGGTGAATTGTTTCATACGAAACCGATTTAGCAGACTAAAATCTTATCCGGTAAGTAAGTAATAGTGTTAAATTTCACTGATACGCGCTTACCCGGGTAGTATTTGGTAAACGGCTCCTAAGTTAATTAACGTTAGTATCAGAAAATCCAAAATAACATTCATTAATGAATAAAACTCAAAAAAAATATTGTGCATTCATATTAATTCAAACAACTATTCATTTTAGGAGAAGACCATGTATATATATATATATACTTTTTAGCAAATAGGTTATGTTGACTTCAAAGCTTAATTTCCAAATAGGAACGTAATTTCCGATCAAAGACCACCTACTTCAGATCAAAGACCACCTACTTACGAAATTTTCCAAATAGGAACGTAGTGTTGAAAATTTTGTAAGAATCCGGGAAAAGAGATCGTATTACACATGATGTGTGTGAGTCTATATATATATATATATAGTCAGAAGAACAAGAAAGAGAAATCATACCCACAAATTAACCGTCATCTAAATCGTCCATTGCATTTGGATTCTCATTGATTTTTAAACGAATTTACCCGATTTCGTCGAAATTCTGCAAAATTTTGGATGCACATAATGGTTCATGCGATGTATCAGATGATGGTGGTATTTTCATGAAAAAACATGCATTTCATGGCATTTAATGAAATACTATGCATTGCAGGTAAGATTATTGCATGAAACCAGTAACATTGATGCAACCGAGTAATCAATCTAGTGTGTACATAATGAATGTGTTAAATGAATTGTTTAGATGTGGGTTGCACGGGGTTATTTAAACGATAATACTTTCATTTTATGAAAAATGCGACAATCACTCTTTTACTCTAGTTGATCACATTTGATACTAGATTAGAGGCGTAGGCGACATTGGCGCGGGCCAAGTCGTCCTCGTGTCACCAAGTCCTCTTACATGTATTAACAAATATGATAACAGTGTTTTCGCGTCTTAATAAAATGAAGATGTTCTCGTTTCATAATTTAAAACCGAAATCGACCAATAAATACCAGTGTTTTAGGTTTCGGATCAAACTGTTAGACTCGGTTTCTTTCCTTTTTTTAGAACACCCCTAGTTCTGCACTGGTCTTTCAGGCGAGGCTTTTTGTAGGACGGTATTCTTTATGGCTCAGGATTTCGTGATTAATTATCTTTGAGTTATTGTTCATGCTATCATGGCAAATGTGTCATTGTAGTTGAAATCTACTTAATAAGACTACAAATATGAGACATAATCAACCATATGGAAAAACATTATTCAACTCTAAATAATATCATAATCTATACAAAATACAATAATTCATGTGTCACTCTCAAGGCCTAACGAAGAAATCGGAGAAGTGGAGAAAACAAAAAAAAGAGAGACCAAAAAATGTATGAACAAAAGATACGCGTCTTGATTCTTTAAGACATTGTTTTAAATAATTTGTCATGCCGTTAAGGCTTGGATTCACCGTCACGTTAACCCTCGTGGCTTCACTCTAAAGCTTGACTTGCACTGTAACGCGTTATGCCATGTTAGGATGCTTTTTGGCATAATTAAATTTAATTTTTTTAAAATAGTGTTTGACAGATTTGCGATGGAAATCTTCGACATACAAGAAAAGAATAAAATTTTAATTATTAAAATACATTTCGTGAAATTTTCAACGGATGTTCGATGGACAAGAAAGTAATTAAATTTTAACTTTTTCAAATACTGTTTGACGGATTTGCGACGGAACTCCTCGACCGATTTTCGATGTACAAGAAAATAATTTAGATTTTAACTTTTAAATAGTGTTGGACGAAAAATCTATCGAAAAATTGTGTGAACGTTTCGACTAAAAGTCGACGACACGTTAATTTCCCATCTAAATTCTGTCATAGATATAAAAGTATTATATTAAAAATCTATATAATTAGAAATACAGAGACACATTCAGATTTGGGGTAAAATCGGTATTACCTAAAAGAATTACAATTAAATTCCCACAAAATTTTAATCTCTTTTACACCAAATTAAAATCTTGTAAAGTTTAGATTTATCCATTGAAGTTAATTAACCTTGGTAAGTAAGTAATAGTGTTAAATTTCACTGTTACGCGCTTACCCGGGTAGTATTTGGTAAACGGCTCCTAAGTTAATTAACGTTAGTAACAGAAAATCCAAAATAACATTCATTAAAGAATAAAACTCAAAAAAGATATTGAGCATTCACATTAATTCAAACAACTATTCATTTTAGGAGAAGAACATGTATATATATATACTTTTTAGCAAATAGGTTATGTTGACTTCAAAGCTTAATTTCCAAATAGGAACGTAATTTCCGATCAAAGACCACCTACTTCAGATCAAAGACCACCTACTTACGAAATTTTCCAAATAGGAACGTAGTGTTGAAAATTTTGTAAGAATCCGGGAAAAGAGATCGTATTATATATATATATATATATATATATATATATATATATATATATATATATATAGCCAGAAGAACAAGAAAGAGAAGTCATACCCACAAATTAACTCGTCCACAATGAAGTCATCTATGGTGTCCAGATTCTTAATTACTCTTGTATTTTCAATACTCTTGATCATTCCAAGTACCTTTTTGGCTTCTGCAGATGGTCAAGGTACGTATGCTACTAAGCTTCCATAAGTTAACCTAGTTTAATTATTTGTAATAAGTAATTATATCAGGCGTGTATAATATATATATATATATATATATATATATATATATATATATAGGAGCGAGTTTAAACGAAAACGCTAACGATTTAAGAAAACACGAGAACGACCGTTAATGTACAAAATCATACATGGTTCATGTACAAAATCATACATAATTCACGCGACTTTGCCTCGCGACATAAGTCGCAGCCAAAGTCGCCCGCTTCCATTTTTTGCCATTAGTGTAAAATAACATATGATTTTGTACATGATTTGTTGTTCTCGTGTTTTCTTAAATAGTTAACATTCTCGTTTGAACCTTCCACTCTCCCTCTCTCTCTCTCTCTCTCTCTCTCTATATATATATATATAGGGAGAGATTCAAATGGGAAATGCTAAATGTGTGAGAAATAGAGAAATGATATTAGCCTTTTATCTGGTCAACATTTGCGGCTTTTACTGTGAAGCACCGAATAATTTCTCGCGTGGTCTGCAGAAGATAGAGGGGTAGTTTCATAAAATACACGGGACGAGTTTATATGTGAATCAGTTAAAAATAGTTTATATATGAATTACACGATTCACATATGAACATATAGTTCATCTGTGAATCACACAGATTCACATAGGAACTCGTCCCACGTATATGTAAATTTACGAAAATGTCCTTCTAGTTTTGGAATATCCGCAACTTTTGACCAATAAAATCCGATCATGACCGTATGAATGGCTAGGATTACTTCTCTATTTCTCATACACTTAGCATTTCTCAAATGAACCTATGACTATATATATATATATATGAGTTGATGGTCATGGGTTCATATCCTTTTTTTTTTCTAAATATCTTCTATCTAATACTCGCTTTTGATGGACTATAATATGTACTTCAATATTAGCGAAATTCCGCAAATTAGTTGATGATTGAGTTGCAAAATACATTCATATTCAATTTATATAATTTATTTTCTTGCACACAGATCTTGCCTATGCCGCTCCTCCTCCTCCGCCTCCATGTTCTTCAAATAGGCGGAGTCTTGCAAAGGGTGATCCATATCCGAGCCCGGGACAAGATCCTCCTATTGGCAAAAGTGGAACAACTAGTGCAAGTCCTTAGTAATTCTATGGCACCAAGGACATTAAATCGACCAAGATGATAATCACTTAGATATATTCTTGTATTCGTGTATACTACTATCTTCTATTGTCGTGTCGACAATTAGGTGTACTAGTAGGAAGAATCCTTTTAATTACGTTACAACTTTTCTACATACCATTACGTCAATATTTGTATAAGCGTGTGATGTTTCAAAGACGTTTTAGTAGTTTACAAAGCAACATTGAACCAATATGAACTATATAGCACAATCACATTTGTGCACACCCATTATTTATTTTCTTGGAATGCTATTTTATGTACTACTACTCATGAATTCTTCACACAAGTCGCCATACGATTGACACAAGAAAAATACCTCGAGATGTAACTTATTGCAGACTTAGTTATATTCGTCACTATCAATTTGAAGGTGCATGTAAAATTCAAGTAGAGAAATATGACCAGACTCAATCAATTGAAGATGTTGGAACATGTAGTATTTATCACATGCCCTTGTCTCACATAGGAGGAGTAAAGAATGTTTTCTTTGTTTACAAGAAAAACATTTGAAATGTTTGAATGATATTTGAAGAGAACACAAAGGTGTAAAGTCTAGAGGGGGGTTTTGGTAGTATTATAGTTGAGGGACTATATATATATATATTATCAAAGACTTAGCACTTAGCCATCTTCTTTACCATATCGTAACCATGATCATGAGAAAAACTTGTAGGATCGTTGTCTACAGTTCTTAAAACTCGAGGAGGTTCTGGCAGAGATTAGCCTAGATCCATCAACGACCTAGTGGAGGCTAATATTCCTTAAGGATAGTGATTTATTCATGTACTCGTTTTATCAATCGGATCACTTTCGTTTTCTGTCTCAAAAGAGTCAACCCATTCACATTTTGTTCATATTCTTTTTCCAGTCCTTTTATTTATTTAATTTTGAGAGTTCAGTTTTCATGTACTCTGCGCTTGATCCTCCTCTTTTCTTCTTCTGCCCAATCTCCCCTCTTCTGTTCTCCGCTCCATTCCGGCTCCCTTTCGCTCTAGCTTTTTGTTTGAGCAAGTGGAAGCTCACCCTTCCCCATCCAATTGCCATCGTCGCGTCTCCTTTCCTATTTTTTATTGGATCGCTGTGCTTCACTTTTTTTCTCTTTGCTTCTTTCATATCAATGTTCGATCCTCTGAACTCATCATTATTTGGGCCTGGGCCCCTTTTGAAAATATTTGCGTTGGGCCCATCATAGTTCCACTTCCAACGGCTTGGGCTCTGCAACACCATTTGGGTCTGTGTCACATGCGTTGGGCCTTCAGAATTGTCTAAAACATTCACTTGGGCCTTCCATTTTTTCTGCTGGGCCTCCCTTAAAATTCATCCTGTCTTTTTTTTTGATCTTTTCTACACATGTGGCTTTATAAGGAATCTCCCTACTTTACTTTCCATTAATGATTGATTGTGTTGGAAAAGGGAAACTTCCTTGTCCCCTCAGTCTCACTCCTTTTTTCCAAACATACCTCGATACCTGCATTTGTTTTTTCAAAATCATCTTGGCTTGCTACCTTCCTTCTCCGGCGATTTTTTTCCGACAACGTTCATCATCGGCGTTTTCCCCCACCATCCATCACCTTCGATTCGACATCCTCTCTGTCCATCATTCTTTCCTGATTTCTGCCATCCTTGACGAATTCTTGACCTTCGAATATACTTTCTTCTACAACCCAATCTTCCTCCTCCGACCATTCAGAGGGCGTTGACGATTCTTCCTCCGTTGATTCACTTTCATTTTCCTCTTCATTTAGCATTACCACCGACCCAACTCCTTCTTCCACAACTCTTATCCTATAGTATAATTCCCCTACTTTATACATCGTAACGAGGAAGCAACTAACACTTATGCATATTCCAAATTCGTTGTTTTTTCCCAATCACAATTGATGTAATTTAACGTTCGACCCCAGTTATTTGCTATCTTATTAAACACGTCTTTGTTCCAAGCATGGATTGGGACTCTATAAATCTTTAACCACACAAGTATTTCGGCTGAGCAAAACCCCTTGTCAAATCTTTTAGCCAAAGGTGCACCCCGTGTAATTTGTTGCATCGTTTTCTCATATTCGAAAGTTAACAATACGTTCCTTTCTCCAAGGTATTTTAATCTACATTCCGCCAAACTCTTAGACTTGCATAAGGATCGTATTGCTTCGAGATTGTCTATTGCCGCCACAGATCCGATTAGGCAATTTCCCAATTTCTTCATCCTCCTCCCATGCTTTGATAACTTCTTTCCTTCCATTTGTCTCTACATCTTCTTCCCCACTTTCACGCGTCTGTGGATTTATCTTTGCTACTTGGCAGTACGTCTTCTTCCTCGCATTAACAGTGTCGTGCAACTCCTCTATAAGTTCTACCCTATCATTCTAAACTTCGCCGTCCCCTTGCTATTTTGGTCCCTGTTGGCGACTAAAGCCCTCAGTTTGTAGGACCCCATCCATATCGAACTTAATGATTTTTCCATGACCGATTCATTCATCACGTTCCTGAATCGGAAAAATCCAAAACTTTTTCCATTTCTCATTTTCTTTCAAGCCATATATATTTCACCGACATCCCTGTAACGTTTAAACATCCTCCATAGATGGGGCACTTGCCGGTAGTTGAAGAAGATAAACGGCGACCACCTCCGATTGTCAGGGTAACCATGATACCGTCGACTATCGGCTGTCCTATTGTCTAGTTTCTCGCTTTTCCTCACACCCTCACTCGCTCCCTCTCTAAACTCTATTCCTCGCCGACTCTCTCTGACCCACTCGTTTTTTCCGGAGAAACCTACCCTGACCGGAAAATCTCTCTCTCTCTCTCTCTCTCTTATTATATTCATATGAGATACACTTAATCATATGACAACAATAATGAACGACATAAGAACATAAACACATATCAGAAATCATTCAACATTGTATCTTAATAGAGTTTAGAAAACTAACCTGGTGCACTCGCGTTAGGTGCAGCGAAATTGATTGATGCAGAAGCAGTCATCGTTGCGTGTAGATCGAAGTCTTCTAAAGCTCTATACGGTTTGCTTCGGAATGGGGCCGAACTGAATGCAGATTCGTGTAGGCAATAGGGACTTGATCTCCTTTATTTATAGGTCACTAGAGACTCATCCCATAAGGAGTCCTAGTTTATCTATAGGATTTGAATTTTAAATAATACGAGATATACACTAATCTTAATGTTAATCAGGTAATTAACTTAATGAATTATCCTACTCATATTAGGAGATATAACTGATATAGGATTATCTTGATAAGTATAAATATTTAAACCAATTGTCCTTTAATATTTATTATAGATAATGTTAAAGTCCAATTTATTTACAACATCTCTCTCTCTCTCTCCCCCTCTCTCTTATGTATATGTATATGTATATGTATATGTGATAGGATAATATTATAAACCAGAATTGTAATTGCCTATTACAAACTTATATTCGTCACTTGCTTTTCCAATCTTTCCTTCATATTTGGAGTTCTCATACTACTTTAAGATAAATGGTGATTCAGTTTGATACATATGACTGATAAGTAAAAAATCTTACACCCTCTATTTTCCTTTTATTTCATATTGATAATTAATTTATGTATACATATTAAAACGCATTTCAGAAAATAAAAGTCTTACTTTATTAAATCTTCTTTTTTTGAAGCAAACTTTATTAAATCTTTTAAAACGATTGATTAGAAATTTATAGGCATAACCCTTGCATCATCTCCGACATCTATTTTATAATAGGAAAAATTAGGGTTTAACAATTTTCTGCTCTAATAGCTTTGCTATCTTTTCTTTTTTGAAAGAGTGTCATAAACTATGTCTAGACTGATCCCTTGACAAATTATGACTGTAAGACATCAGCTCTAATTAAAGCTCAATGGCCACAAGTTGTGTGTGCTCCTGGATTAATAGCTTTGCTATCTTGTATGTTAAAATAGAGAAAAGATAAAATAAAAAAATCTTCAAATTTGTGGAAATCTCTAAAACAATTTTTAAGAAAAAGAAATAATATTTTAGGTTTTCCACCAATAAGAGGCATTAAAGTAAAATGTTTAGAAGACAGACATGATATTTTTATTAGTGTATTGATTATTTTAATAATATAATAAATACTACAATCACTACAGCAAAATTGAGTTTATAGGATGCCTAAAATAAATAAGCGTCCTAACAGGGTGTTTTATAGGACCAAACAAAAAAGCGTCTTATCTTAAAAGTTTTAAAAAACGTTTATAGGACGCATTTGAGTGTCGTAACAGTTTTTTTAGAACATTTTTCAAATAAAACGTCATAATAACTATTTTATAGAACACTATTTGAAAAGTGTCCAATAAACATAAATGTCCTCTAAAAAGATGAGTTTATAGGACACTTTTCAAAAGCGTCTTATAAAATTAGGTAATACGGCATTTTATTTTAAAAATGTCCTATAAACCTTGTTACGACGCTCAAAAGCGTCATATAAACGTATTGTAACATTTTTAGATAGAATGTTTTTTTGTTTGGTCCTATAAACTAATGTCTTATAAAACACTGTATTAGAATGCTTATTTATTTTAGGCGTCCTATAAACTCAAATTTGTTGTAGTGAATCTCTAAAATAACATAAATGTTAAGAGTTAGAAATGATAGTTTTTAGAGATTTTAATTTATAATATTCTATTTAAAAAAATATAATGTGACTGTTTGAGATGCTCTTATTATGAAGTTGAAACATTTTGTTTTCAACCGTAAAAAAAGTGATTTTCGAACAGGAATACCTATAAGAATTACCGTACCGTTCTCACAAAATTTTAATCTATTTTACATCAAAATTGTTAAATTGCGTAAACTTTAGATTTATCCAATTAAGGGGCCGTTTACCTAACACATACCCGGGTAAGCACTTACCAAATCACATTACCTACCAGATTGATATGACAATGACTAAAAATCTTACCCGGTAAGAGCGAATGAAAGGACCGAGAGTCTTACCCCTGTAAGTGATGACGACAACTCTTATCATGGTTAGCGCTTACCAGGTGAATTGTTTCATACGAAACCGATTTAGCAGACTAAAATCTTATCCGGTAAGTAAGTAATAGTGTTAAATTTCACTGATACGCGCTTACCCGGGTAGTATTTGGTAAACGGCTCCTAAGTTAATTAACGTTAGTATCAGAAAATCCAAAATAACATTCATTAATGAATAAAACTCAAAAAAAATATTGTGCATTCATATTAATTCAAACAACTATTCATTTTAGGAGAAGACCATGTATATATATATATATACTTTTTAGCAAATAGGTTCTGTTGACTTCAAAGCTTAATTTCCAAATAGGAACGTAATTTCCGATCAAAGACCACCTACTTCAGATCAAAGACCACCTACTTACGAAATTTTCCAAATAGGAACGTAGTGTTGAAAATTTTGTAAGAATCCGGGAAAGAAGATCGTATTACACATGATGTGTGTGAGTCTATATATATATATATATAGTCAGAAGAACAAGAAAGAGAAATCATACCCACAAATTAACCGTCATCTAAATCGTCCATTGCATTTGGATTCTCATTGATTTTTAAACGAATTTACCCGATTTCGTCGAAATTCTGCAAAATTTTGGATGCACATAATGGTTCATGCGATGTATCAGATGATGGTGGTATTTTCATGAAAAAACATGCATTTCATGGCATTTAATGAAATACTATGCATTGCAGGTAAGATTATTGCATGAAACCAGTAACATTGATGCAACCGAGTAATCAATCTAGTGTGTACATAATGAATGTGTTAAATGAATTGTTTAGATGTGGGTTGCACGGGGTTATTTAAACGATAATACTTACATTTTATGAAAAATGCGACAATCACTCTTTTACTCTAGTTGATCACATTTGATACTAGATTAGAGGCGTAGGCGACATTGGCGCGGGCCAAGTCGTCCTCGTGTCACCAAGTCCTCTTACATGTATTAACAAATATGATAACAGTGTTTTCGCGTCTTAATAAAATGAAGATGTTCTCGTTTCATAATTTAAAACCGAAATCGACCAATAAATACCAGTGTTTTAGGTTTCGGATCAAACTGTTAGACTCGGTTTCTTTCCTTTTTTTAGAACACCCCTAGTTCTGCACTGGTCTTTCAGGCGAGGCTTTTTGTAGGACGGTATTCTTTATGGCTCAGGATTTCGTGATTAATTATCTTTGAGTTATTGTTCATGCTATCATGGCAAATGTGTCATTGTAGTTGAAATCTACTTAATAAGACTACAAATATGAGACATAATCAACCATATGGAAAAACATTATTCAACTCTAAATAATATCATAATCTATACAAAATACAATAATTCATGTGTCACTCTCAAGGCCTAACGAAGAAATCGGAGAAGTGGAGAAAACAAAAAAAAGAGAGACCAAAAAATGTATGAACAAAAGATACGCGTCTTGATTCTTTAAGACATTGTTTTAAATAATTTGTCATGCCGTTAAGGCTTGGATTCACCGTCACGTTAACCCTCGTGGCTTCACTCTAAAGCTTGACTTGCACTGTAACGCGTTATGCCATGTTAGGATGCTTTTTGGCATAATTAAATTTAATTTTTTTAAAATAGTGTTTGACAGATTTGCGATGGAAATCTTCGACATACAAGAAAAGAATAAAATTTTAATTATTAAAATACATTTCGTGAAATTTTCAACGGATGTTCGATGGACAAGAAAGTAATTAAATTTTAACTTTTTCAAATACTGTTTGACGGATTTGCGACGGAACTCCTCGACCGATTTTCGATGTACAAGAAAATAATTTAGATTTTAACTTTTAAATAGTGTTGGACGAAAAATCTATCGAAAAATTGTGTGAACGTTTCGACTAAAAGTCGACGACACGTTAATTTCCCATCTAAATTCTGTCATAGATATAAAAGTATTATATTAAAAATCTATATAATTAGAAATACAGAGACACATTCAGATTTGGGGTAAAATCGGTATTACCTAAAAGAATTACAATTAAATTCCCACAAAATTTTAATCTCTTTTACACCAAATTAAAATCTTGTAAAGTTTAGATTTATCCATTGAAGTTAATTAACCTTGGTAAGTAAGTAATAGTGTTAAATTTCACTGTTACGCGCTTACCCGGGTAGTATTTGGTAAACGGCTCCTAAGTTAATTAACGTTAGTAACAGAAAATCCAAAATAACATTCATTAAAGAATAAAACTCAAAAAAGATATTGAGCATTCACATTAATTCAAACAACTATTCATTTTAGGAGAAGAACATGTATATATATATACTTTTTAGCAAATAGGTTATGTTGACTTCAAAGCTTAATTTCCAAATAGGAACGTAATTTCCGATCAAAGACCACCTACTTCAGATCAAAGACCACCTACTTACGAAATTTTCCAAATAGGAACGTAGTGTTGAAAATTTTGTAAGAATCCGGGAAAAGAGATCGTATTATATATATATATATATATATATATATATATATATATATATATAGCCAGAAGAACAAGAAAGAGAAGTCATACCCACAAATTAACTCGTCCACAATGAAGTCATCTATGGTGTCCAGATTCTTAATTACTCTTGTATTTTCAATACTCTTGATCATTCCAAGTACCTTTTTGGCTTCTGCAGATGGTCAAGGTACGTATGCTACTAAGCTTCCATAAGTTAACCTAGTTTAATTATTTGTAATAAGTAATTATATCAGGCGTGTATAATATATATATATATATATATATATATATATATATAGGAGCGAGTTTAAACGAAAACGCTAACGATTTAAGAAAACACGAGAACGACCGTTAATGTACAAAATCATACATGGTTCATGTACAAAATCATACATAATTCACGCGACTTTGCCTCGCGACATAAGTCGCAGCCAAAGTCGCCCGCTTCCATTTTTTGCCATTAGTGTAAAATAACATATGATTTTGTACATGATTTGTTGTTCTCGTGTTTTCTTAAATAGTTAACATTCTCGTTTGAACCTTCCACTCTCCCTCTCTCTCTCTCTCTCTCTCTCTCTATATATATATATAGGGAGAGATTCAAATGGGAAATGCTAAATGTGTGAGAAATAGAGAAATGATATTAGCCTTTTATCTGGTCAACATTTGCGGCTTTTACTGTGAAGCACCGAATAATTTCTCGCGTGGTCTGCAGAAGATAGAGGGGTAGTTTCATAAAATACACGGGACGAGTTTATATGTGAATCAGTTAAAAATAGTTTATATATGAATTACACGATTCACATATGAACATATAGTTCATCTGTGAATCACACAGATTCACATAGGAACTCGTCCCACGTATATGTAAATTTACGAAAATGTCCTTCTAGTTTTGGAATAACCGCAACTTTTGACCAATAAAATCCGATCATGACCGTATGAATGGCTAGGATTACTTCTCTATTTCTCATACACTTAGCATTTCTCAAATGAACCTATGACTATATATATATATATATATGAGTTGATGGTCATGGGTTCATATCCTTTTTTTTTCTAAATATCTTCTATCTAATACTCGCTTTTGATGGACTATAATATGTACTTCAATATTAGCGAAATTCCGCAAATTAGTTGATGATTGAGTTGCAAAATACATTCATATTCAATTTATATAATTTATTTTCTTGCACACAGATCTTGCCTATGCCGCTCCTCCTCCTCCGCCTCCATGTTCTTCAAATAGGCGGAGTCTTGCAAAGGGTGATCCATATCCGAGCCCGGGACAAGATCCTCCTATTGGCAAAAGTGGAACAACTAGTGCAAGTCCTTAGTAATTCTATGGCACCAAGGACATTAAATCGACCAAGATGATAATCACTTAGATATATTCTTGTATTCGTGTATACTACTATCTTCTATTGTCGTGTCGACAATTAGGTGTACTAGTAGGAAGAATCCTTTTAATTACGTTACAACTTTTCTACATACCATTACGTCAATATTTGTATAAGCGTGTGATGTTTCAAAGACGTTTTAGTAGTTTACAAAGCAACATTGAACCAATATGAACTATATAGCACAATCACATTTGTGCACACCCATTATTTATTTTCTTGGAATGCTATTTTATGTACTACTACTCATGAATTCTTCACACAAGTCGCCATACGATTGACACAAGAAAAATACCTCGAGATGTAACTTATTGCAGACTTAGTTATATTCGTCACTATCAATTTGAAGGTGCATGTAAAATTCAAGTAGAGAAATATGACCAGACTCAATCAATTGAAGATGTTGGAACATGTAGTATTTATCACATGCCCTTGTCTCACATAGGAGGAGTAAAGAATGTTTTCTTTGTTTACAAGAAAAACATTTGAAATGTTTGAATGATATTTGAAGAGAACACAAAGGTGTAAAGTCTAGAGGGGGGTTTTGGTAGTATTATAGTTGAGGGACTATATATATATATATATTATCAAAGACTTAGCACTTAGCCATCTTCTTTACCATATCGTAACCATGATCATGAGAAAAACTTGTAGGATCGTTGTCTACAGTTCTTAAAACTCGAGGAGGTTCTGGCAGAGATTAGCCTAGATCCATCAACGACCTAGTGGAGGCTAATATTCCTTAAGGATAGTGATTTATTCATGTACTCGTTTTATCAATCGGATCACTTTCGTTTTCTGTCTCAAAAGAGTCAACCCATTCACATTTTGTTCATATTCTTTTTCCAGTCCTTTTATTTATTTAATTTTGAGAGTTCAGTTTTCATGTACTCTGCGCTTGATCCTCCTCTTTTCTTCTTCTGCCCAATCTCCCCTCTTCTGTTCTCCGCTCCATTCCGGCTCCCTTTCGCTCTAGCTTTTTGTTTGAGCAAGTGGAAGCTCACCCTTCCCCATCCAATTGCCATCGTCGCGTCTCCTTTCCTATTTTTTATTGGATCGCTGTGCTTCACTTTTTTTCTCTTTGCTTCTTTCATATCAATGTTCGATCCTCTGAACTCATCATTATTTGGGCCTGGGCCCCTTTTGAAAATATTTGCGTTGGGCCCATCATAGTTCCACTTCCAACGGCTTGGGCTCTGCAACACCATTTGGGTCTGTGTCACATGCGTTGGGCCTTCAGAATTGTCTAAAACATTCACTTGGGCCTTCCATTTTTTCTGCTGGGCCTCCCTTAAAATTCATCCTGTCTTTTTTTTTGATCTTTTCTACACATGTGGCTTTATAAGGAATCTCCCTACTTTACTTTCCATTAATGATTGATTGTGTTGGAAAAGGGAAACTTCCTTGTCCCCTCAGTCTCACTCCTTTTTTCCAAACATACCTCGATACCTGCATTTGTTTTTTCAAAATCATCTTGGCTTGCTACCTTCCTTCTCCGGCGATTTTTTTCCGACAACGTTCATCATCGGCGTTTTCCCCCACCATCCATCACCTTCGATTCGACATCCTCTCTGTCCATCATTCTTTCCTGATTTCTGCCATCCTTGACGAATTCTTGACCTTCGAATATACTTTCTTCTACAACCCAATCTTCCTCCTCCGACCATTCAGAGGGCGTTGACGATTCTTCCTCCGTTGATTCACTTTCATTTTCCTCTTCATTTAGCATTACCACCGACCCAACTCCTTCTTCCACAACTCTTATCCTATAGTATAATTCCCCTACTTTATACATCGTAACGAGGAAGCAACTAACACTTATGCATATTCCAAATTCGTTGTTTTTTCCCAATCACAATTGATGTAATTTAACGTTCGACCCCAGTTATTTGCTATCTTATTAAACACGTCTTTGTTCCAAGCATGGATTGGGACTCTATAAATCTTTAACCACACAAGTATTTCGGCTGAGCAAAACCCCTTGTCAAATCTTTTAGCCAAAGGTGCACCCCGTGTAATTTGTTGCATCGTTTTCTCATATTCGAAAGTTAACAATACGTTCCTTTCTCCAAGGTATTTTAATCTACATTCCGCCAAACTCTTAGACTTGCATAAGGATCGTATTGCTTCGAGATTGTCTATTGCCGCCACAGATCCGATTAGGCAATTTCCCAATTTCTTCATCCTCCTCCCATGCTTTGATAACTTCTTTCCTTCCATTTGTCTCTACATCTTCTTCCCCACTTTCACGCGTCTGTGGATTTATCTTTGCTACTTGGCAGTACGTCTTCTTCCTCGCATTAACAGTGTCGTGCAACTCCTCTATAAGTTCTACCCTATCATTCTAAACTTCGCCGTCCCCTTGCTATTTTGGTCCCTGTTGGCGACTAAAGCCCTCAGTTTGTAGGACCCCATCCATATCGAACTTAATGATTTTTCCATGACCGATTCATTCATCACGTTCCTGAATCGGAAAAATCCAAAACTTTTTCCATTTCTCATTTTCTTTCAAGCCATATATATTTCACCGACATCCCTGTAACGTTTAAACATCCTCCATAGATGGGGCACTTGCCGGTAGTTGAAGAAGATAAACGGCGACCACCTCCGATTGTCAGGGTAACCATGATACCGTCGACTATCGGCTGTCCTATTGTCTAGTTTCTCGCTTTTCCTCACACCCTCACTCGCTCCCTCTCTAAACTCTATTCCTCGCCGACTCTCTCTGACCCACTCGTTTTTTCCGGAGAAACCTACCCTGACCGGAAAATCTCTCTCTCTCTCTCTCTCTTATTATATTCATATGAGATACACTTAATCATATGACAACAATAATGAACGACATAAGAACATAAACACATATCAGAAATCATTCAACATTGTATCTTAATAGAGTTTAGAAAACTAACCTGGTGCACTCGCGTTAGGTGCAGCGAAATTGATTGATGCAGAAGCAGTCATCGTTGCGTGTAGATCGAAGTCTTCTAAAGCTCTATACGGTTTGCTTCGGAATGGGGCCGAACTGAATGCAGATTCGTGTAGGCAATAGGGACTTGATCTCCTTTATTTATAGGTCACTAGAGACTCATCCCATAAGGAGTCCTAGTTTATCTATAGGATTTGAATTTTAAATAATACGAGATATACACTAATCTTAATGTTAATCAGGTAATTAACTTAATGAATTATCCTACTCATATTAGGAGATATAACTGATATAGGATTATCTTGATAAGTATAAATATTTAAACCAATTGTCCTTTAATATTTATTATAGATAATGTTAAAGTCCAATTTATTTACAACATCTCTCTCTCTCTCTCCCCCTTCTCTCCCCCTCTCTCTTATGTATATGTATATGTATATGTATATGTGATAGGATAATATTATAAACCAGAATTGTAATTGCCTATTACAAACTTATATTCGTCACTTGCTTTTCCAATCTTTCCTTCATATTTGGAGTTCTCATACTACTTTAAGATAAATGGTGATTCAGTTTGATACATATGACTGATAAGTAAAAAATCTTACACCCTCTATTTTCCTTTTATTTCATATTGATAATTAATTTATGTATACATATTAAAACGCATTTCAGAAAATAAAAGTCTTACTTTATTAAATCTTCTTTTTTTGAAGCAAACTTTATTAAATCTTTTAAAACGATTGATTAGAAATTTATAGGCATAACCCTTGCATCATCTCCGACATCTATTTTATAATAGGAAAAATTAGGGTTTAACAATTTTCTGCTCTAATAGCTTTGCTATCTTTTCTTTTTTGAAAGAGTGTCATAAACTATGTCTAGACTGATCCCTTGACAAATTATGACTGTAAGACATCAGCTCTAATTAAAGCTCAATGGCCACAAGTTGTGTGTGCTCCTGGATTAATAGCTTTGCTATCTTGTATGTTAAAATAGAGAAAAGATAAAATAAAAAAATCTTCAAATTTGTGGAAATCTCTAAAACAATTTTTAAGAAAAAGAAATAATATTTTAGGTTTTCCACCAATAAGAGGCATTAAAGTAAAATGTTTAGAAGACAGACATGATATTTTTATTAGTGTATTGATTATTTTAATAATATAATAAATACTACAATCACTACAGCAAAATTGAGTTTATAGGATGCCTAAAATAAATAAGCGTCCTAACAGGGTGTTTTATAGGACCAAACAAAAAAGCGTCTTATCTTAAAAGTTTTAAAAAACGTTTATAGGACGCATTTGAGTGTCGTAACAGTTTTTTTAGAACATTTTTCAAATAAAACGTCATAATAACTATTTTATAGAACACTATTTGAAAAGTGTCCAATAAACATAAATGTCCTCTAAAAAGATGAGTTTATAGGACACTTTTCAAAAGCGTCTTATAAAATTAGGTAATACGGCATTTTATTTTAAAAATGTCCTATAAACCTTGTTACGACGCTCAAAAGCGTCCTATAAACGTATTGTAACATTTTTAGATAGAATGTTTTTTTGTTTGGTCCTATAAACTAATGTCTTATAAAACACTGTATTAGAATGCTTATTTATTTTAGGCGTCCTATAAACTCAAATTTGTTGTAGTGAATCTCTAAAATAACATAAATGTTAAGAGTTAGAAATGATAGTTTTTAGAGATTTTAATTTATAATATTCTATTTAAAAAAATATAATGTGACTGTTTGAGATGCTCTTATTATGAAGTTGAAACATTTTGTTTTCAACCGTAAAAAAAGTGATTTTCGAACAGGAATACCTATAAGAATTACCGTACCGTTCTCACAAAATTTTAATCTATTTTACATCAAAATTGTTAAATTGCGTAAACTTTAGATTTATCCAATTAAGGGGCCGTTTACCTAACACATACCCGGGTAAGCACTTACCAAATCACATTACCTACCAGATTGATATGACAATGACTAAAAATCTTACCCGGTAAGAGCGAATGAAAGGACCGAGAGTCTTACCCCTGTAAGTGATGACGACAACTCTTATCATGGTTAGCGCTTACCAGGTGAATTGTTTCATACGAAACCGATTTAGCAGACTAAAATCTTATCCGGTAAGTAAGTAATAGTGTTAAATTTCACTGATACGCGCTTACCCGGGTAGTATTTGGTAAACGGCTCCTAAGTTAATTAACGTTAGTATCAGAAAATCCAAAATAACATTCATTAATGAATAAAACTCAAAAAAAATATTGTGCATTCATATTAATTCAAACAACTATTCATTTTAGGAGAAGACCATGTATATATATATATATACTTTTTAGCAAATAGGTTCTGTTGACTTCAAAGCTTAATTTCCAAATAGGAACGTAATTTCCGATCAAAGACCACCTACTTCAGATCAAAGACCACCTACTTACGAAATTTTCCAAATAGGAACGTAGTGTTGAAAATTTTGTAAGAATCCGGGAAAGAAGATCGTATTACACATGATGTGTGTGAGTCTATATATATATATATATATATATAGTCAGAAGAACAAGAAAGAGAAATCATACCCACAAATTAACCGTCATCTAAATCGTCCATTGCATTTGGATTCTCATTGATTTTTAAACGAATTTACCCGATTTCGTCGAAATTCTGCAAAATTTTGGATGCACATAATGGTTCATGCGATGTATCAGATGATGGTGGTATTTTCATGAAAAAACATGCATTTCATGGCATTTAATGAAATACTATGCATTGCAGGTAAGATTATTGCATGAAACCAGTAACATTGATGCAACCGAGTAATCAATCTAGTGTGTACATAATGAATGTGTTAAATGAATTGTTTAGATGTGGGTTGCACGGGGTTATTTAAACGATAATACTTACATTTTATGAAAAATGCGACAATCACTCTTTTACTCTAGTTGATCACATTTGATACTAGATTAGAGGCGTAGGCGACATTGGCGCGGGCCAAGTCGTCCTCGTGTCACCAAGTCCTCTTACATGTATTAACAAATATGATAACAGTGTTTTCGCGTCTTAATAAAATGAAGATGTTCTCGTTTCATAATTTAAAACCGAAATCGACCAATAAATACCAGTGTTTTAGGTTTCGGATCAAACTGTTAGACTCGGTTTCTTTCCTTTTTTTAGAACACCCCTAGTTCTGCACTGGTCTTTCAGGCGAGGCTTTTTGTAGGACGGTATTCTTTATGGCTCAGGATTTCGTGATTAATTATCTTTGAGTTATTGTTCATGCTATCATGGCAAATGTGTCATTGTAGTTGAAATCTACTTAATAAGACTACAAATATGAGACATAATCAACCATATGGAAAAACATTATTCAACTCTAAATAATATCATAATCTATACAAAATACAATAATTCATGTGTCACTCTCAAGGCCTAACGAAGAAATCGGAGAAGTGGAGAAAACAAAAAAAAGAGAGACCAAAAAATGTATGAACAAAAGATACGCGTCTTGATTCTTTAAGACATTGTTTTAAATAATTTGTCATGCCGTTAAGGCTTGGATTCACCGTCACGTTAACCCTCGTGGCTTCACTCTAAAGCTTGACTTGCACTGTAACGCGTTATGCCATGTTAGGATGCTTTTTGGCATAATTAAATTTAATTTTTTTAAAATAGTGTTTGACAGATTTGCGATGGAAATCTTCGACATACAAGAAAAGAATAAAATTTTAATTATTAAAATACATTTCGTGAAATTTTCAACGGATGTTCGATGGACAAGAAAGTAATTAAATTTTAACTTTTTCAAATACTGTTTGACGGATTTGCGACGGAACTCCTCGACCGATTTTCGATGTACAAGAAAATAATTTAGATTTTAACTTTTAAATAGTGTTGGACGAAAAATCTATCGAAAAATTGTGTGAACGTTTCGACTAAAAGTCGACGACACGTTAATTTCCCATCTAAATTCTGTCATAGATATAAAAGTATT
Organism: Saussurea involucrata; assembly: GCA_033807775.1. Lineage (NCBI taxonomy): Eukaryota > Viridiplantae > Streptophyta > Magnoliopsida > Asterales > Asteraceae > Saussurea > Saussurea involucrata. Next base: position 84,026,098 of record CM066317.1, read on the forward strand.
ATATTAAAAATCTATATAATTAGAAATACAGAGACACATTCAGATTTGGGGTAAAATCGGTATTACCTAAAAGAATTACAATTAAATTCCCACAAAATTTTAATCTCTTTTACACCAAATTAAAATCTTGTAAAGTTTAGATTTATCCATTGAAGTTAATTAACCTTGGTAAGTAAGTAATAGTGTTAAATTTCACTGTTACGCGCTTACCCGGGTAGTATTTGGTAAACGGCTCCTAAGTTAATTAACGTTAGTAACAGAAAATCCAAAATAACATTCATTAAAGAATAAAACTCAAAAAAGATATTGAGCATTCACATTAATTCAAACAACTATTCATTTTAGGAGAAGAACATGTATATATATATACTTTTTAGCAAATAGGTTATGTTGACTTCAAAGCTTAATTTCCAAATAGGAACGTAATTTCCGATCAAAGACCACCTACTTCAGATCAAAGACCACCTACTTACGAAATTTTCCAAATAGGAACGTAGTGTTGAAAATTTTGTAAGAATCCGGGAAAAGAGATCGTATTATATATATATATATATATATATATATATATAGCCAGAAGAACAAGAAAGAGAAGTCATACCCACAAATTAACTCGTCCACAATGAAGTCATCTATGGTGTCCAGATTCTTAATTACTCTTGTATTTTCAATACTCTTGATCATTCCAAGTACCTTTTTGGCTTCTGCAGATGGTCAAGGTACGTATGCTACTAAGCTTCCATAAGTTAACCTAGTTTAATTATTTGTAATAAGTAATTATATCAGGCGTGTATAATATATATATATATATATATATATATATATATATATATATATATAGGAGCGAGTTTAAACGAAAACGCTAACGATTTAAGAAAACACGAGAACGACCGTTAATGTACAAAATCATACATGGTTCATGTACAAAATCATACATAATTCACGCGACTTTGCCTCGCGACATAAGTCGCAGCCAAAGTCGCCCGCTTCCATTTTTTGCCATTAGTGTAAAATAACATATGATTTTGTACATGATTTGTTGTTCTCGTGTTTTCTTAAATAGTTAACATTCTCGTTTGAACCTTCCACTCTCCCTCTCTCTCTCTCTCTCTCTCTCTCTATATATATATATAGGGAGAGATTCAAATGGGAAATGCTAAATGTGTGAGAAATAGAGAAATGATATTAGCCTTTTATCTGGTCAACATTTGCGGCTTTTACTGTGAAGCACCGAATAATTTCTCGCGTGGTCTGCAGAAGATAGAGGGGTAGTTTCATAAAATACACGGGACGAGTTTATATGTGAATCAGTTAAAAATAGTTTATATATGAATTACACGATTCACATATGAACATATAGTTCATCTGTGAATCACACAGATTCACATAGGAACTCGTCCCACGTATATGTAAATTTACGAAAATGTCCTTCTAGTTTTGGAATAACCGCAACTTTTGACCAATAAAATCCGATCATGACCGTATGAATGGCTAGGATTACTTCTCTATTTCTCATACACTTAGCATTTCTCAAATGAACCTATGACTATATATATATATATATGAGTTGATGGTCATGGGTTCATATCCTTTTTTTTTCTAAATATCTTCTATCTAATACTCGCTTTTGATGGACTATAATATGTACTTCAATATTAGCGAAATTCCGCAAATTAGTTGATGATTGAGTTGCAAAATACATTCATATTCAATTTATATAATTTATTTTCTTGCACACAGATCTTGCCTATGCCGCTCCTCCTCCTCCGCCTCCACGTTCTTCAAATAGGCGGAGTCTTGCAAAGGGTGATCCATATCCGAGCCCGGGACAAGATCCTCCTATTGGCAAAAGTGGAACAACTAGTGCAAGTCCTTAGTAATTCTATGGCACCAAGGACATTAAATCGACCAAGATGATAATCACTTAGATATATTCTTGTATTCGTGTATACTACTATCTTCTATTGTCGTGTCGACAATTAGGTGTACTAGTAGGAAGAATCCTTTTAATTACGTTACAACTTTTCTACATACCATTACGTCAATATTTGTATAAGCGTGTGATGTTTCAAAGACGTTTTAGTAGTTTACAAAGCAACATTGAACCAATATGAACTATATAGCACAATCACATTTGTGCACACCCATTATTTATTTTCTTGGAATGCTATTTTATGTACTACTACTCATGAATTCTTCACACAAGTCGCCATACGATTGACACAAGAAAAATACCTCGAGATGTAACTTATTGCAGACTTAGTTATATTCGTCACTATCAATTTGAAGGTGCATGTAAAATTCAAGTAGAGAAATATGACCAGACTCAATCAATTGAAGATGTTGGAACATGTAGTATTTATCACATGCCCTTGTCTCACATAGGAGGAGTAAAGAATGTTTTCTTTGTTTACAAGAAAAACATTTGAAATGTTTGAATGATATTTGAAGAGAACACAAAGGTGTAAAGTCTAGAGGGGGGTTTTGGTAGTATTATAGTTGAGGGACTATATATATATATATATTATCAAAGACTTAGCACTTAGCCATCTTCTTTACCATATCGTAACCATGATCATGAGAAAAACTTGTAGGATCGTTGTCTACAGTTCTTAAAACTCGAGGAGGTTCTGGCAGAGATTAGCCTAGATCCATCAACGACCTAGTGGAGGCTAATATTCCTTAAGGATAGTGATTTATTCATGTACTCGTTTTATCAATCGGATCACTTTCGTTTTCTGTCTCAAAAGAGTCAACCCATTCACATTTTGTTCATATTCTTTTTCCAGTCCTTTTATTTATTTAATTTTGAGAGTTCAGTTTTCATGTACTCTGCGCTTGATCCTCCTCTTTTCTTCTTCTGCCCAATCTCCCCTCTTCTGTTCTCCGCTCCATTCCGGCTCCCTTTCGCTCTAGCTTTTTGTTTGAGCAAGTGGAAGCTCACCCTTCCCCATCCAATTGCCATCGTCGCGTCTCCTTTCCTATTTTTTATTGGATCGCTGTGCTTCACTTTTTTTCTCTTTGCTTCTTTCATATCAATGTTCGATCCTCTGAACTCATCATTATTTGGGCCTGGGCCCCTTTTGAAAATATTTGCGTTGGGCCCATCATAGTTCCACTTCCAACGGCTTGGGCTCTGCAACACCATTTGGGTCTGTGTCACATGCGTTGGGCCTTCAGAATTGTCTAAAACATTCACTTGGGCCTTCCATTTTTTCTGCTGGGCCTCCCTTAAAATTCATCCTGTCTTTTTTTTTGATCTTTTCTACACATGTGGCTTTATAAGGAATCTCCCTACTTTACTTTCCATTAATGATTGATTGTGTTGGAAAAGGGAAACTTCCTTGTCCCCTCAGTCTCACTCCTTTTTTCCAAACATACCTCGATACCTGCATTTGTTTTTTCAAAATCATCTTGGCTTGCTACCTTCCTTCTCTGGCGATTTTTTTCCGACAACGTTCATCATCGGCGTTTTCCCCCACCATCCATCACCTTCGATTCGACATCCTCTCTGTCCATCATTCTTTCCTGATTTCTGCCATCCTTGACGAATTCTTGACCTTCGAATATACTTTCTTCTACAACCCAATCTTCCTCCTCCGACCATTCAGAGGGCGTTGACGATTCTTCCTCCGTTGATTCACTTTCATTTTCCTCTTCATTTAGCATTACCACCGACCCAACTCCTTCTTCCACAACTCTTATCCTATAGTATAATTCCCCTACTTTATACATCGTAACGAGGAAGCAACTAACACTTATGCATATTCCAAATTCGTTGTTTTTTCCCAATCACAATTGATGTAATTTAACGTTCGACCCCAGTTATTTGCTATCTTATTAAACACGTCTTTGTTCCAAGCATGGATTGGGACTCTATAAATCTTTAACCACACAAGTATTTCGGCTGAGCAAAACCCCTTGTCAAATCTTTTAGCCAAAGGTGCACCCCGTGTAATTTGTTGCATCGTTTTCTCATATTCGAAAGTTAACAATACGTTCCTTTCTCCAAGGTATTTTAATCTACATTCCGCCAAACTCTTAGACTTGCATAAGGATCGTATTGCTTCGAGATTGTCTATTGCCGCCACAGATCCGATTAGGCAATTTCCCAATTTCTTCATCCTCCTCCCATGCTTTGATAACTTCTTTCCTTCCATTTGTCTCTACATCTTCTTCCCCACTTTCACGCGTCTGTGGATTTATCTTTGCTACTTGGCAGTACGTCTTCTTCCTCGCATTAACAGTGTCGTGCAACTCCTCTATAAGTTCTACCCTATCATTCTAAACTTCGCCGTCCCCTTGCTATTTTGGTCCCTGTTGGCGACTAAAGCCCTCAGTTTGTAGGACCCCATCCATATCGAACTTAATGATTTTTCCATGACCGATTCATTCATCACGTTCCTGAATCGGAAAAATCCAAAACTTTTTCCATTTCTCATTTTCTTTCAAGCCATATATATTTCACCGACATCCCTGTAACGTTTAAACATCCTCCATAGATGGGGCACTTGCCGGTAGTTGAAGAAGATAAACGGCGACCACCTCCGATTGTCAGGGTAACCATGATACCGTCGACTATCGGCTGTCCTATTGTCTAGTTTCTCGCTTTTCCTCACACCCTCACTCGCTCCCTCTCTAAACTCTATTCCTCGCCGACTCTCTCTGACCCACTCGTTTTTTCCGGAGAAACCTACCCTGACCGGAAAATCTCTCTCTCTCTCTCTCTTATTATATTCATATGAGATACACTTAATCATATGACAACAATAATGAACGACATAAGAACATAAACACATATCAGAAATCATTCAACATTGTATCTTAATAGAGTTTAGAAAACTAACCTGGTGCACTCGCGTTAGGTGCAGCGAAATTGATTGATGCAGAAGCAGTCATCGTTGCGTGTAGATCGAAGTCTTCTAAAGCTCTATACGGTTTGCTTCGGAATGGGGCCGAACTGAATGCAGATTCGTGTAGGCAATAGGGACTTGATCTCCTTTATTTATAGGTCACTAGAGACTCATCCCATAAGGAGTCCTAGTTTATCTATAGGATTTGAATTTTAAATAATACGAGATATACACTAATCTTAATGTTAATCAGGTAATTAACTTAATGAATTATCCTACTCATATTAGGAGATATAACTGATATAGGATTATCTTGATAAGTATAAATATTTAAACCAATTGTCCTTTAATATTTATTATAGATAATGTTAAAGTCCAATTTATTTACAACATCTCTCTCTCTCTCTCCCCCTTCTCTCCCCCTCTCTCTTATGTATATGTATATGTATATGTATATGTGATAGGATAATATTATAAACCAGAATTGTAATTGCCTATTACAAACTTATATTCGTCACTTGCTTTTCCAATCTTTCCTTCATATTTGGAGTTCTCATACTACTTTAAGATAAATGGTGATTCAGTTTGATACATATGACTGATAAGTAAAAAATCTTACACCCTCTATTTTCCTTTTATTTCATATTGATAATTAATTTATGTATACATATTAAAACGCATTTCAGAAAATAAAAGTCTTACTTTATTAAATCTTCTTTTTTTGAAGCAAACTTTATTAAATCTTTTAAAACGATTGATTAGAAATTTATAGGCATAACCCTTGCATCATCTCCGACATCTATTTTATAATAGGAAAAATTAGGGTTTAACAATTTTCTGCTCTAATAGCTTTGCTATCTTTTCTTTTTTGAAAGAGTGTCATAAACTATGTCTAGACTGATCCCTTGACAAATTATGACTGTAAGACATCAGCTCTAATTAAAGCTCAATGGCCACAAGTTGTGTGTGCTCCTGGATTAATAGCTTTGCTATCTTGTATGTTAAAATAGAGAAAAGATAAAATAAAAAAATCTTCAAATTTGTGGAAATCTCTAAAACAATTTTTAAGAAAAAGAAATAATATTTTAGGTTTTCCACCAATAAGAGGCATTAAAGTAAAATGTTTAGAAGACAGACATGATATTTTTATTAGTGTATTGATTATTTTAATAATATAATAAATACTACAATCACTACAGCAAAATTGAGTTTATAGGATGCCTAAAATAAATAAGCGTCCTAACAGGGTGTTTTATAGGACCAAACAAAAAAGCGTCTTATCTTAAAAGTTTTAAAAAACGTTTATAGGACGCATTTGAGTGTCGTAACAGTTTTTTTAGAACATTTTTCAAATAAAACGTCATAATAACTATTTTATAGAACACTATTTGAAAAGTGTCCAATAAACATAAATGTCCTCTAAAAAGATGAGTTTATAGGACACTTTTCAAAAGCGTCTTATAAAATTAGGTAATACGGCATTTTATTTTAAAAATGTCCTATAAACCTTGTTACGACGCTCAAAAGCGTCCTATAAACGTATTGTAACATTTTTAGATAGAATGTTTTTTTGTTTGGTCTTATAAACTAATGTCTTATAAAACACTGTATTAGAATGCTTATTTATTTTAGGCGTCCTATAAACTCAAATTTGTTGTAGTGAATCTCTAAAATAACATAAATGTTAAGAGTTAGAAATGATAGTTTTTAGAGATTTTAATTTATAATATTCTATTTAAAAAAATATAATGTGACTGTTTGAGATGCTCTTATTATGAAGTTGAAACATTTTGTTTTCAACCGTAAAAAAAGTGATTTTCGAACAGGAATACCTATAAGAATTACCGTACCGTTCTCACAAAATTTTAATCTATTTTACATCAAAATTGTTAAATTGCGTAAACTTTAGATTTATCCAATTAAGGGGCCGTTTACCTAACACATACCCGGGTAAGCACTTACCAAATCACATTACCTACCAGATTGATATGACAATGACTAAAAATCTTACCCGGTAAGAGCGAATGAAAGGACCGAGAGTCTTACCCCTGTAAGTGATGACGACAACTCTTATCATGGTTAGCGCTTACCAGGTGAATTGTTTCATACGAAACCGATTTAGCAGACTAAAATCTTATCCGGTAAGTAAGTAATAGTGTTAAATTTCACTGATACGCGCTTACCCGGGTAGTATTTGGTAAACGGCTCCTAAGTTAATTAACGTTAGTATCAGAAAATCCAAAATAACATTCATTAATGAATAAAACTCAAAAAAAATATTGTGCATTCATATTAATTCAAACAACTATTCATTTTAGGAGAAGACCATGTATATATATATATATATACTTTTTAGCAAATAGGTTCTGTTGACTTCAAAGCTTAATTTCCAAATAGGAACGTAATTTCCGATCAAAGACCACCTACTTCAGATCAAAGACCACCTACTTACGAAATTTTCCAAATAGGAACGTAGTGTTGAAAATTTTGTAAGAATCCGGGAAAAGAGATCGTATTACACATGATGTGTGTGAGTCTATATATATATATATATATAGTCAGAAGAACAAGAAAGAGAAATCATACCCACAAATTAACCGTCATCTAAATCGTCCATTGCATTTGGATTCTCATTGATTTTTAAACGAATTTACCCGATTTCGTCGAAATTCTGCAAAATTTTGGATGCACATAATGGTTCATGCGATGTATCAGATGATGGTGGTATTTTCATGAAAAAACATGCATTTCATGGCATTTAATGAAATACTATGCATTGCAGGTAAGATTATTGCATGAAACCAGTAACATTGATGCAACCGAGTAATCAATCTAGTGTGTACATAATGAATGTGTTAAATGAATTGTTTAGATGTGGGTTGCACGGGGTTATTTAATCGATAATACTTTCATTTTATGAAAAATGCGACAATCACTCTTTTACTCTAGTTGATCACATTTGATACTAGATTAGAGGCGTAGGCGACATTGGCGCGGGCCAAGTCGTCCTCGTGTCACCAAGTCCTCTTACATGTATTAACAAATATGATAACAGTGTTTTCGCGTCTTAATAAAATGAAGATGTTCTCGTTTCATAATTTAAAACCGAAATCGACCAATAAATACCAGTGTTTTAGGTTTCGGATCAAACTGTTAGACTCGGTTTCTTTCCTTTTTTTAGAACACCCCTAGTTCTGCACTGGTCTTTCAGGCGAGGCTTTTTGTAGGACGGTATTCTTTATGGCTCAGGATTTCGTGATTAATTATCTTTGAGTTATTGTTCATGCTATCATGGCAAATGTGTCATTGTAGTTGAAATCTACTTAATAAGACTACAAATATGAGACATAATCAACCATATGGAAAAACATTATTCAACTCTAAATAATATCATAATCTATACAAAATACAATAATTCATGTGTCACTCTCAAGGCCTAACGAAGAAATCGGAGAAGTGGAGAAAACAAAAAAAAAGAGACCAAAAAATGTATGAACAAAAGATACGCGTCTTGATTCTTTAAGACATTGTTTTAAATAATTTGTCATGCCGTTAAGGCTTGGATTCACCGTCACGTTAACCCTCGTGGCTTCACTCTAAAGCTTGACTTGCACTGTAACGCGTTATGCCATGTTAGGATGCTTTTTGGCATAATTAAATTTAATTTTTTTAAAATAGTGTTTGACAGATTTGCGATGGAAATCTTCGACATACAAGAAAAGAATAAAATTTTAATTATTAAAATACATTTCGTGAAATTTTCAACGGATGTTCGATGGACAAGAAAGTAATTAAATTTTAACTTTTTCAAATACTGTTTGACGGATTTGCGACGGAACTCCTCGACCGATTTTCGATGTACAAGAAAATAATTTAGATTTTAACTTTTAAATAGTGTTGGACGAAAAATCTATCGAAAAATTGTGTGAACGTTTCGACTAAAAGTCGACGACACGTTAATTTCCCATCTAAATTCTGTCATAGATATAAAAGTATTATATTAAAAATCTATATAATTAGAAATACAGAGACACATTCAGATTTGGGGTAAAATCGGTATTACCTAAAAGAATTACAATTAAATTCCCACAAAATTTTAATCTCTTTTACACCAAATTAAAATCTTGTAAAGTTTAGATTTATCCATTGAAGTTAATTAACCTTGGTAAGTAAGTAATAGTGTTAAATTTCACTGTTACGCGCTTACCCGGGTAGTATTTGGTAAACGGCTCCTAAGTTAATTAACGTTGGTAACAGAAAATCCAAAATAACATTCATTAAAGAATAAAACTCAAAAAAGATATTGAGCATTCACATTAATTCAAACAACTATTCATTTTAGGAGAAGAACATGTATATATATATACTTTTTAGCAAATAGGTTATGTTGACTTCAAAGCTTAATTTCCAAATAGGAACGTAATTTCCGATCAAAGACCACCTACTTCAGATCAAAGACCACCTACTTACGAAATTTTCCAAATAGGAACGTAGTGTTGAAAATTTTGTAGGAATCCGGGAAAAGAGATCGTATTATATATATATATATATATATATATATAGCCAGAAGAACAAGAAAGAGAAGTCATACCCACAAATTAACTCGTCCACAATGAAGTCATCTATGGTGTCCAGATTCTTAATTACTCTTGTATTTTCAATACTCTTGATCATTCCAAGTACCTTTTTGGCTTACGTATGCTACTAAGCTTCCATAAGTTAAGCTAGTTTAATTATTTGTAATAAGTAATTATATCAGGCGTGTATAATATATATATATATATATATATATATATATATATATATATATATAGGAGTGGGTTCAAACGAAAACGCTAACGATTTAAGAAAATACGAGAACGACCGTTAATGTACAAAATCATACATGGTTCATGTACAAAATCATACATAATTCACGCGACTTTGCCTCGCGACATAAGTCGCAGCCAAAGTCGCCCGCTTCCATTTTTTGCCATTAGTGTAAAATAACATATGATTTTGTACATGATTTGTTGTTCTCGTGTTTTCTTAAATAGTTAACGTTCTCGTTTGAACCTTCCACTCTCCCTCTTTCTCTCTCTCTCTCTCTCTCTCTCTATATATATATATATATATATATATATATAGGGAGAGATTCAAATGAGAAATGCTAAATGTGTGAGAAATAGATAAATGATATTAGCCTTTTATCTGGTCAACATTTGCGGCTTTTACTGTGAAGCACCGAATAATTTCTCGCGTGGTCTGCAGAAGATAGAGGGGTAGTTTCATAAAATACACGGGACGAGTTTATATGTGAATCAGTTAAAAATAGTTTATATATGAATTACACGATTCACATATGAACATATAGTTCATCTGTGAATCACACAGATTCACATAGGAACTCGTCCCACGTATATGTAAATTTACGAAAATGTCCTTCTAGTTTTGGAATAACCGCAACTTTTGACCAATAAAATCCGATCATGACCGTATGAATGGCTAGGATTACTTCTCTATTTCTCATACACTTAGCATTTCTCAAATGAACCTATGACTATATATATATATATATGAGTTGATGGTCATGGGTTCATATCCTTTTTTTTCTAAATATCTTCTATCTAATACTCGCTTTTGATGGACTATAATATGTACTTCAATATTAGCGAAATTCCGCAAATTAGTTGATGATTGAGTTGAAAAATACATTCATATTCAATTTATATAATTTATTTTCTTGCACACAGATCTTGCCTATGCCGCTCCTCCTCCTCCGCCTCCATGTTCTTCAAATAGGCGGAGTCTTGCAAAGGGTGATCCATATCCGAGCCCGGGACAAGATCCTCCTATTGGCAAAAGTGGAACAACTAGTGCAAGTCCTTAGTAATTCTATGGCACCAAGGACATTAAATCGACCAAGATGATAATCACTTAGATATATTCTTGTATTCGTGTATACTACTATCTTCTATTGTCGTGTCGACAATTAGGTGTACTAGTAGGAAGAATCCTTTTAATTACGTTACAACTTTTCTACATACCATTACATCAATATTTGTATAAGCGTGTGATGTTTCAAAGACGTTTTAGTAGTTTACAAAGCAACATTGAACCAATATGAACTATAAGAATTACCGTACCGTTCTCACAAAATTTTAATCTATTTTACATCAAAATTGTTAAATTGCGTAAACTTTAGATTTATCCAATTAAGGGGCCGTTTACCTAATACATACCCGGGTAAGCACTTATCAAGTCACATTACCTACTGGATTGATATGGCAAGAACCAAAAATCTTACCCGGTAAGAGCGAATGAAATGACCGAGAGTCTTACCCCTGTAAGTGATGGCGACAACTCTTATCATGGTTAGCGCTTACCAGGTGAATTGTTTCATACGAAACCGATTTAACAGACTAAAATCTTACCCGGTAAGTAAGTAATAGTGTTAAATTTCACTGATACGCGCTTACCCGGGTAGTATTTGGTAAACGGCTCCTAAGTTAATTAACGTTAGTAACAGAAAATCCAAAATAACATTCATTAAAGAATAAAACTCAAAAAAGATATTGTGCATTCACATTAATTCAAACAACTATTCATTTTAGGAGAAGACCATGTAGGCATGTATATATATATATATATTCATTTTAGGAGAAGACCATGTATATATATATATATACTTTTTAGCAAATAGGTTCTGTTGACTTCAAAGCTTAATTTCCAAATAGGAACGTAATTTCCGATCAAAGACCACCTACTTCAGATCAAAGACCATCTACTTACGAAATTTTCCAAATAGGAACGCAGTGTTGAAAATTTTGTAAGAATCCGGGAAAAGAGATCGTATTACATACGATGGATGGAGCAATCCATTCCTTCCTATGCAAGTAAAAGACTAGAAAGAGTTGACAAGTATGTATGTGTCTATATATATATATATATATATATATATATACACACGGGGTTAAATCAAATAAGAACCACAAATATGTTACAAACATGTGAGAATCGATATAAAATATTGTGTTACATGACATTTTTTCATTAAATGCTAGTATTTAAGATATTTTTGCTTCACATATATATATATATATTTGCTTCATAATATGATAGTTTACATGTATTTTTTTCACCATGTGAATATTTTTTACGTGTATTTTTCATTTCACTAGGTGAATAATTTTTCCTCCACATGTAATCTTTTCGCATGGTGAACACGAACATATGTGAAACAATATCTTAAATCATAGGTTTTGATGAAAAAATCAAGTAAATAAATATTTTTATATCGATTCTCACGGATTTGTAACATATTTGTCGTTCTCATTTGATAATCATATATATATATATATGGTCAGGTACAAGGGAAAACCTCAAAAAAGGGAAAACTGAGGAACTCCTTGGTAGCCCTTCATGTGGACGGTATGCACTTGCGCATACAAGTAATTTGTAACATGCACACGTGCATATGCAAAAGTGCATAATGCAATTGTGCATAAAAACAAAAAAAACAACATAATTTATCTGTATGCACAAGTGGACACCATCCAGGGCCACCAGGTGTTCTTCAGTTTTCCGTTTTTTTTGAGATTTTCCTCTGAACCTCCCTCTCTCTCTCTCTCTCTCTCTCTCTCTATATATATATATATATATATATCCAGAAGAATAAGAAAGTGAAGCCATACCCACAAACTCGTCCACAATGAAGTCTTCTATGGTGTTCTTAACTACTCTCGTATTTTCAATACTCTTGATCATTTCAAGTACCTTTTTGGCTTCGGGGAAGGTACGTATGGAACTAAGGTTCCATAAATTAAGCTAGTTTATTTGAAATAAGTAATAACATCAAGCTCTCTCTCTCTCTCTCTCTCTCTCTCTCTCTCTCTCACACACACACACACACACACACACACATATATATATATATATATATATATATATATGAGTTGATGGTCATGGGTTCATATCCTTTTTTTTTTCTAAATATCTTCTATCTAATACTCGCTTTTGGTGGACTTAAATATATTAGCGAAATTCCGCAAATTAGTTGATGATTGAGTTGCCAAATAAATTCATATTCAATTTATATTATTTATGTTTCTTGCATACAGATCTTGCCTATGTCGCTCCTCCTCCTCCTCCATGTTCTTAAAATAGGCGGAGTCTTGCAAAAGGTGATCCAATTGCGAGTCCCGGACAAGATCCTTCAAATGGCGAAATTGGAACAACTAGTGCAAGTCCTTAGTAATTCTATGGCACCAAGGACATTAGATCGATCAAGATGATAATTAATCACTTAGATATATTCTTGTATTCATGTATGCTACTATCTTCTATTGTCGTGTCCACAATTAGGTGTACTAGTAGGAAGAATCCTTTTAATTACGTCAATATTTGTATAAGCGTACGTGTGAATTCTTTGTCAATTGGTTTATTTTACGTTTTATTAAGTACTACTACTCATGAATTCTTCACCCAAGTCGCCATACGATTGACACAAGAAAAATACCTCGAGATGTAACATATAGGCAAAGTTCTATATCATCTTCGTTGCTAAGATGCCTTCAAACTTTGTTAAGAGATCAAACTCATCCTCGTTCTCGGCAACGACGTACTATCAAATACCTTACATGAGTCTATCTTAATTGATAGTACCTTCTATGGCTGCCAGTTTTACCTGTTTGTCTAATAGTGTATTTGATGGGATTTTAGTATCCGACTCTCTAGAAGGTCGAACTCTACTGGTAATCCGTGTTAATGACCCTTTGTTGGCATGTATTTCAACTTTTTCTCTTATTTTTCCTAGTTCATATGCTATTTCATTTATTTGATTTATGGAACCTTAATTTCTTGTAATACTTAAGTTGATCATTTCTCATGTATAATCACATGATTTCATATTTCTCTAACACCTAGGAAATTAAAACTCTTGGGAAAAAGAAATTTATGGTTAAGAACTATATATATACTACATAATTAAGTTGGTAACCTTCCTTAAACACATCTTGAAACATCACAATATTATACATCTTATGATACTCATAAATATTCTACAAATGGGCACTAATACAATGTGTTGAAATCTTTTGGGAAACATCATACATTGTAGGCCTCATTTCAGGGTTGGTATTCAAACATGCTATTGACAACATGATGATGGTTATCGTCACCTCCTTTATTCCTGGGAATGGTAATGGAAGACGTTGATCCACAAAATCTTTGAACTTCATCTTCTCATACGAGAGAGAGGTAATAATATCACCCGTATGCTCTCCTTTGATGACTTCAAGTGCAAGTACCCCGAAGCTATATACATCACACTTTGTGGTCACCTTCATCGTATAAGCAAGCTCTGAAAACAAATGCAAATATATAAAAGTGTATCCGTGGAAATTAAGCTTTTGAGTATATATATACTAAAAAAATGAAAACGGATGAATACTTTGGTAACCGTTCATCTAGACAATATGCACATGTGCATACAAGTAATTTGTAACATGTACATGTCCATGAATACCAAAAGCCACTTCAATTACTTGTATGTACATGTACGTACCGTTCAGATGAACGGTTAGTAGGGTGTTCCTCATGTTTTCATTTTTTTGAGGTTTGCTCTTGAACCTTAATATAAATATATACACACATATATATAGAAGGAAAAATTCCTAACCTGGTGCAAGGTATCCAAATGTTCCTGCAGGAGCACTCTCATTTGACGAATTTGGATACAAAATCTTGGATGTGCCAAAGTCTGAAACGCAAGCCTCATCGTCTAAGTCAAGGAGAATATTTTTGCTTGATATGTCTCGATGAACTATAGGAGGTGAGCAATCATGGTGCATATATGACAAAGCATGAGCCACCCCTTTGATTATATTCACTCTCTTGGTCCAATCCAATGTTTTTGTAGCTTCTTTTTGCAAGATTTCAAATAAATTACCTCTTTCTAGGTATTCATAAACTAAAAATGAGTGTCTTCTATGTGAACAATACCCGTATAGCTTCACAATGTTTCGGTGCCTTATTTCAGTCAACGCCTTTACCTCATTCAAAAAACTATTGCGATCAACCATATCCGCAGATGAATGAAGTTTCTTTACAGCAACGGTCTCATTTGATGACAACTTTGCTTTGTACACACTTCCACATCTTCCCTTTCCAATACAAAATGCTTCATTGAACTCTTGTGTCACCTTTAAGATTTCATCATATGTTTCCTTTCCACTAAAAGTCGATATGGAAAAGAATTCCATGTCATGCTCCTCTACCGGTTCATTTGTCAATGACAATCTCTTTCTTCGGCGATAATAGATGACCATTCCCACGGATATACCAAGTAAAAGTGCTCCAAGAAGAGGTAGTGAAACAATAAGTGCAAGTTTCCGACCCTTGTTTGTATTACGCCCTTCCACTATCAAATGATTATCGCACTTTTGTAACCCGGTAATGTTACCACACAAGCCTTGGTTCCCTTGTAAGCCTTGTAGCGAAATATTCAAAAATCCTTTGCTATTAGGAATGGGACCTTGCAAGTCATTGTAGGATATGTCAATGCTCCACAACGCGTTCATTGCTTCCATGGACTTTGGAATAGAACCGGAGAGTTGATTGTGAGAGAGGTTTAACTTCTCCAAACTACTCAAACTTGCAATTTGGGTTGGTATCGTTGATGTAAGCGAATTGTTGCTTAGATCAAGAGTTGACAAGTGAAACAATCGACCTAATTGGATTGGAATTTCTTCAGTTAACTTGTTGTTCCCCAAGTTCAACTCAAAGAGATTTAAGCAATTCCCCAAAGTATATGGGATCGGCCCATCCAAATTATTCTTAGACACGTCCAAGAGAGAAAGTTCCGTAAGTGATCCTAGTTCTACGGGTATGGCACCAGAAAGTTGGTTGTTGCGTAAAACCAAGGTCGCCAAACGATTCATTCTTCCAAACTCCATTGGAATCTCTCCAACTAGATGATTAAATGAAAGATTAAGCATTACTATTTGAGTAGAATTGCCAAGAGATGGAGGTATGCTACCACTTATATTATTGCCTCCAACTTGCATCGATGTTAAATTTTTGCACTTGCTCCAACTATCAGAAAGTTCCCCATAAACCTTATTGTCATTGAGATTAATGAACTGAAGGCGAGGGTAGACACCGAATATTTCTGATATATTTCCAGCGAGTTGGTTTCCATCGAATCGAACTCTAATTAGACTTGAACAATTGTACAAGCTCTTCGGCATTGTTCCCGTTAGATTATTATGACTTGCAATCAGCAACTCTAATCTCCCCCCATCACATATTCTATCAGGTAAAGAACCTGAAAAATTGTTTTCAGAAAGTTCTACTACAACCAACTTGAGATTTCCTAACTCTTGTGGAATAGAACCAGAAAATTGGTTATTTCTAAGATGGAAACTTTCTAATTTTAGAAGGTTTCCAATTGACTTTGGAATGGAACCATTGAGTTGATTGTTACTTACTTGAAAATTGACAAGGGATGACATGTTTCCAAACTCTTCAGGAATGGGTCCAGAAAGGTTGTTCGAATAGAGACGCAAATGGGTAAGGGATTGAAGATGACCTAGTGATTTTGGGATTGAACCCATGAGACTATTGTTATAAAGATTTAGCCATTCAAGTGCACTCAAAACACCTATTTCTGGAGGAATAGAACCGTTTATCCGATTGTTAAACAGATTTAATCTAATCAACTTGTTCAATTTTCTGAGAGTGTTTGGAATAGGCCCGGTTAAAAAGTTTTTATCCAAATGAAGCCCATTTAAGTTTGTGAGGTTTCCTAATTCATTAGGAATGGAACCAAAGAGTTCATTATCATTGAGGAATAGATAACTAAGGTTGGTCAAGTTACCTAGACACAAAGGGATTTCACCACTAAGAGTATTGCCATACAAAGCAAGCCCATTAAGAAACTTCATATGACATATTTGATGTGGGATTGAACCATTTAATTGGTTTTCAAACAAGTGAAGTGTCTCAAGATTTTCAAGGAGCCCAATTTCTGGAGGGATGATACTCGAAAAATGATTTTCGTTAAAATCAAGATAAACAAGTTTTGACAAGTTACCGATCCCAAATGGGATGATCCCAGAAAAATTGTTTACACTTAGCTCAAAATGTGTAAGGTTTGGGAACGATGAAAACGAGAAGCTATTCAGTGTACCTGTTATACTTGAGGATGAGAGGTTCAATCTCGTTATGCTTCCATCAGAATTGCAAGAAACTCCGTACCAATAGCACGGAGATGTAGTTTGCATCATTAGAGTCGAAGAACGGTTTCGACTGTCGGGAAGAAAAGATATCCATGAAGGTAATACAGAATTGTTATTTTGTTGTTGGAGGCTTTCTTTCCATTTAAGAAGAGCAATGACTTCCTCATCAGAACCATAAACAATTGAAGAAAGAGAGATTGTAGCAAGCACAAGAATACATAATTGCATGAAAATGGCTTTCTCCATGGGTAATTAACGATTTTTTCTTTTGGTGTTATGATGTCTAAGAAAAAAGTGTCATATATATAGTTCCAATTTAATTATACAACTGGCTTAAGTTCGAAATGAAGGAGGCTATGACTTTATGATTGTTGAATATTCAATGTTTGACCTACGGATACACAATATATATATATATATATATATATAGACCAAGATATAGTTGAAAATCACTAGGCAACAAATTAAACTTTACGACCGAAATATAGCAAAAGAAACTCCGATCGACAACGAAAACGTTTGTTTGTTTCCACCATTTATTTTGTCAATCCTCCTATTTCTTTGGCGGGGCTTGATGAGAGTGACACTTGAATTAATCGCGTTTTATGTATACTTGCAAGAAATTTCCACCCCACTAGGCCACTAGATATTCTGCCTAAAAATCAAGATTATTTTTAATAATATTACGACTTGTTTGGTTCATCATGACATATATAACGTACACAGTACGGGTATAATTTTAAAACAAAACCATGTAAGAAGGTATACAATTTTATACGTTTTTTGTCTTTTCTTAAAACCATGTAAAGTTTGCTTATATAAATATACACTACAAAAAAAGCTTCTTACCGACGGAATAATCCGTCGATGAAAGCCGGATCCATCCGAAATCTGTCGGTGAAAGCCCGTCACAAAAGGTTTCGTAGGGAATTGGATTTCCGTCTCCAATGGATATTAGCGACGGATCTCCGACATACAAGAAAAGAATAAAATTTTAATTATTAAAATATATTTCGTGAGATTTTCAACGGATGTTCGATGGACAAGAAAGTAATTAAATTTTAACTTTTTCAAATACAGTTTGACGGATTTGGGACGGAACTCCTTGACCGATTTTCGATGTACAAGAAATAATTAGATTTTAACTTTTAAATAGTGTTGGACGAAAAATCTATCAAAAATTTGTGTGAACGTTTCGACTAAAAGTCGACGACACGTTAATTTCCCATCTAAATTCCGTCATAGATATAAAAGTATTATATTAAAAATCTATATAATTAGAAATACAGAGATATTCAGATTTGGGGTAAAATCGGTATTACCTAAAAGAATTACAATTCAATTCCCACAAAATTTTAATCTCTTTTACACCAAATTAAAATCTTGTAAAGTTTAGATTTATCCATTGAAGTTAATTAACCTTGGTAAGTAAGTAATAGTGTTAAATTTCACTGATACGCGCTTATCCGGATAGTATTTGGTAAACGGCTCATAAGTTAATTAACGTTAGTAACAGAAAATCCAAAATAACATTCATTAAAGAATAAAACTCAAAAAAGATATTGTGCATTCACATTAATTCAAACAACTATTCATTTTAGGAGAAGATCATGTATATATATATATACTTTTTAGCAAATAGGTTCTGTTGACTTCAAAGCTTAATTTCCAAATAGGAACGTAATTTCCGATCAAAGACCACCTACTTCAGATCAAAGACCACCTACTTACGAAATTTTCCAAATAGGAACGTAGTGTTGAAAATTTTGTAAGAATCCGGGAAAAGAGATCGTATTACATACGATGGATGGAGCAATCCATTCCTTCCTGTGCAAATAAAAGACTAGAAAGAGTTGACAAGTATGTATGTGTCTATATATATATATATACACACGGGGTTAAATCAAATAAGAACCACAAATATGTTACAAACATGTGAGAATCGATATAAAATATTGTGTTACATGACATTTTTTCATCAAATGCTAGTATTTAAGATATTTTTGCTTCACACACACACACACACACATATATATATATATATATATATATATATATATATATATATATATATATATATATTTGCTTCATAATATGATAGTTTACATGTATTTGTTCCACCATGTGAATATTTTTTACGTGTATTTTTCATTTCACTAGGTGAATAATTTTTCCCCCACATGTAATCTTTTCGCATGGTGAACACGAACATATGTGAAACAATATTTTAAATCATAGGTTTTGATGAAAAAAATCAAGTAAATAAATATTTTTATATCGATTCTCACGGGTTTGTAACATATTTGTCGTTCTCATTTGATAATCGTATATATATATATATATATGGTCAGGTACAAGGGAAAACCTCAAAAAAGGGAAAACTGAGGAACTCCTTGGTAGCCCTTTATCTGGACGGTAAGCACTTGCGCATACAAGTAATTTGTAACATGCACACGTGCATATGCAAAAGTGCATAATGCAATTGTGCATAAAAACAAAAATAACAACATAATTTACCTGTATGCACACAAGTGGACAACATCCAGATGAAGGGTCACCCGGATGTTCTTCAGTTTTTCATATTTTTTTAGATTTTCCTCTGAACCTTCCTCTCTCTCTCTCTCTCTCTCTCTATATATATATATATATATATATATATATATATATATATATATATATATCCAGAAGAATAAGAAAGTGAAGTCATACTCACAAACTCGTCCACAATGAAGTCTTATATGGTGTTCTTAACTACTCTCGTATTTTCAATACTCTTGATCATTTCAAGTACCTTTTTGGCTTCTGCAGATGGGGAAGGTACGTATGGAACTAAGGTTCCATAAATTAAGCTAGTTTATTTGAAATAAGTAATAACATCAAGCTCTCTTTTCTCTCTCTCTCTCTCTCACACACACACACACACACACACACACATATATATATATATATATATGAGTTGATGGTCATTTGTTCATATCCTTTTTTTCTTTCTAAATATCTTCTATCTAATACTCGCTTTTGGTGGACTTAAATATATTAGCAAAATTCCGCAAATTAGTTGATGATTGAGTTGCCAAATAAATTCATATTCAATTTATATTATTTATGTTTCTTGCATACAGATCTTGCCTATGTCGCTCCTCCTCCTCCTCCTCCTCCATGTTCTTCAAATAGGCGGAGTCTTGCAAAAGGTGATCCAATTGCGAGTCCCGGACAAGATCCTTCAAATGGCGAAATTGGAACAACTAGTGCAAGTCCTTAGTAATTCTATGGCACCAAGGACATTAGATCGATCAAGATGATAATTAATCACTTAGATATATTCTTGTATTCGTGTATGCTACTATCTTCTATTGTCGTGTCCACAATTAGGTGTACTAGTAGGAAGAATCCTTTTAATTACGTCAATATTTGTATAAGCGTACGTGTGAATTCTTTGTCAATTGGTTTATTTTACGTCAATTGGTTTATTTTACGTTTTATTAAATACTACTATCTTCTATTGTCGTGTCGACAATTAGGTGTACTAGTAGGAAGAATCCTTTTAATTACGTTACAACTTTTCTACATACCATTACGTCAATATTTGTATAAGCGTGTGATGTTTCAAAGACGTTTTAGTAGTTTACAAAGCAACATTGAACCCATATGAACTATATATGTAACAACCCAAATTTCTAGAAAGTTGAAAGTTGGTGGTCATTGTGAAAAGAATGAAATTTAAGGTTAAGGACCCATTGTGCAATTATTTGGAAGATATAAATAGGGTCCAAACCCCTAGGTTTTCTTCCGGTGCACATTCTCTTGCATTTGTTGGCGGCTGAAGAGAAGAAAAGCAAATCGAGTAGTAGAAATCAGTATAGCATAAATCATGAGGAGAAGCTCGTTTGTTTTGGTAAGTATTCATATATTCCCTATGTTAATTCCGGCAATAGATAGCTAAGTGATTAAGTTCCTTGATATCTCCTTGTTTAAGCTGTAAAGTAATGGGGTAAGAACATCCCTGAGGTTTTAATCGCTAAAATCAATTTGTTAATTTGATAATCCCAATTTGTGGATTTAACTAATAGACAATCCAGTATGGACTTTGGACCAACCATGTGTACAGTAGTTTTCACTTTGCAATTCGTTTGTGTTTAGGAAGCCACGTGACCTTATTTCAATTTTAAGTGAGCCACAGATTTGTTTATGAAATGGGAACCAACATCACGATCTGATGGATTTGGCAATTCAATTAGTAATATAGATTTGGTAACTTAATTATTTATTAATAATTGTTGGGCCTAATTATTTGTGGATCCGAGATTTATGTCTTGAGCCGGTAAGCAGAGTCCAATAAGTATGATTTGGACTAGAAGGGGATACCTATCAACTTAGGTAACTTTTGGTTTAAGTTCGGGAGAAAGAGTTATGACGTATGTTTACTAAATTTATAGGTGTTCCACCTAGAGACCGAAAGTGTATATAAGTGAGAAGCTTTGAAGAGAGTGTGCCATGTGAGTATTTTTTCTAACTAAAATACGTGATCTTACGTGTTTTTCAAAGAAAGTGATTATGTGGAAATTCCCTGTTATTTTACATGACTTTTACGTAAATGAGAGCTTAATATTTTACTGATCAGGGTATGTTATGAGTGTGAGTTATTTACAAGATTTACGAACGTTTTCCCATGAAAAGTATGCCCTACTGAAAAGATTGTTCAACAAGATGAAATGGATTGTAAAGTGTTATACGGATTTCATGTTTTATGTTTATGATGAGCTATGTGTATGTTATGTGGAGTCGGTCTGCACAGTGGGATCTGTAGTCCTCGGGATCCGATGATCCCTTGGATTATTATGAGAAGCTTGTAGGAGGGAATTCATTTCCTTCCTACTCGGAATGTGATGAGCTTGTAGGAGGGAATTCGTTTCCTTCCTACTCGGGCGAGAGAGGAGTCTGCTGAGGCCCCGATCGCGGAATGTTTATGAGATCCATTACACTGTGCAGCACCATGAATGATGTTTATGTGAAGAATGTGAACTGTTTTATAAAATGATTTTATAATGATGATGTACACCGATTATGGAGGGAACTCACTAGACCTCATGGTCTAACCCTCGCTTTTCAAAACTAAAACCTTTTCAGGTAAGCGTTTAATAGAGACAGTGCAAGTGCCTCTGGTAGAAGTTAGATTACTCTCAGTTGTGTATAGGTTGTTTCCGCCAACCTTTGTTTATGAATGATGTAACGAGATTTTGGGACCCAGAATTGTAATGTTTATGAGTTAATGCTTTGTATGTCCTGTTGTATTTTTAGGGATGTTACAATATAGCACAATCACGTTTTAGTAGTTTACAAAATACCTCGAGATGTAACTTATTGCGGACTTAGTTATATTCGTCACTATTAATTCGAAGGTGCATGTAAAATTCACGTAGAGAAATATGACCGGACTCAATCAATTGAAGATGTTGGAACATGTAGTATTTATCACATGCTCTTGTCTCACATAGGAGGAGTAAAGAATGTTTTCTTTGTTTAAAAGATAAAAACATTTGAAATGTTTGAATGATATTTGGAGAGAACACAAAGGTGTAAAGTCTAGAGGGGGTTTTGGTAGTATTATATAGTTGAGGGACTATATATATATATATATATATATATATATATATATCATCAAAGACTTAGCACTTAGCCATCTTCTTTACCATATCTTAACCATGATCAAGAGAAAAACTTGTAGGATCGTTGCCTAAAGTTCTTAAAACTCGAGGAGGTCCTGGCAGAGATTAGCCTAGATCCATCAACGACCCAGTGAAGGCTAATATTCCTTAAGGATAGTGATTTGTTCATGTACCCGTTTTATCAATCGGATCACTTTCGTTTTCTGTCTCAAGTCAACCCATTCGCATCTTGTTCATATTCTTTTTCCAGCTTTGTCCTTTTATTTATTTAATTTTGAGAGTTGAGTTTTCATATTATTTCAAAGTAAATGTTAGTGGACTTTTGTATTACTAATACGTACAGAATCTTGCACCCTCTATTTCTTTTTATATGACATCTTAATGTTATGCTTTTTATTACGGAAACGTAAAAGAATAATATCGTTATGTTTTTTAAATATATAATATTTATATGTTGTTGCCGAAAAAATAAAAAATAAAAGACGATTTTCGACGGATTTCTGGCAGATTTCGGGTGGAAGTCAACGCCGTTTGACTTTCTTAATATCCGCCAGAAATCCGTCGGAAATGGCTGCCGGTTTTACCTGTTTGTCTAGTAGTGTATTTGAAGAGATTTTAGTATCCGACTCTCTAGAACTCTACTGGTAATCCGTGTTAATGACCCTTTGTTGGCATGTACTTTAACTTTTTGTCTTATTTTTCCTAGTTCATGTGCTATTTCATTTACTTGATTTATGGAACCTTAATTTCTTGTAATACTTAAGTTGATCATTTCTCATGTATAATCACATTTCATATTTCTCTAACACCTAGGCAATTAAAACTCTTGGGAAAAAGCAATATTTTTGGTTAAGAACTATATATATACTACATAATTAAGTTGGTAACCTTCCTTAAACACATCTTGAAACATCACAATATTATACATCTTATGATACTCATAAATATTCTACAAATGGGCACTAATACAATGTGTTGAAATCTTTTGGGAAACATCATACATTGTAGGCCTCATTTTAGGGTTGGTATTCAAACATGCTATTGACAACATGATGATGGTTATCATCACCTCCTTTATTCCTGGGAATGGTAATGGAAGACGTTGATCCACAAAATCTTTTAACTTCATCTTCTCATACGAGAGAGAGGTAATAATATCACCCGGATGCTCTCCTTTGATGACTTCAAGTGCAAGTACCCCGAAGCTATATACATCACACTTTGTGGTCACCTTCATCGTATAAGCAAGCTCTGAAAACAAATGAAAATATATCAAAGTGTATCCGTGGAAATTAAGCTCTTGAGTATATATATACTAAAAAAATGAAAAACTGTTAGAATACTTTGGTAACCGTTCATCTAGACAATATGCACATGTGCATACAAGTAATTTGTAACATGTACATGTCTATGAAAACCAAAAGCAACTTCAATTACTTGTATGTACATGTGCATACCGTTCAGATGAACGGTTACTAGGGTGTTCCTCAGGTTCCTCAGGGTGTTCCAATTTAATTATACAACTGGCTTAAGTTCGAAATGAAGGAGGCTATGACTTTATGATTGTTGAATATTCAATGTTTGACCTACGGTTTTATGCATCAACATGATTTGTTTTTCTTTCTAATCGTAATAAAAGTTATAACGATGTAGGAGGAGATATTGCATGCGCGTGGGAACATACAAAGATATAAAATATTAATACAAGAGTTGTATAGAGCAATTAATATATAAGTTTGTTGTTTACGCCAATGTATTTTAATATTAGCAATACAATATAATGGAGTTTATAGGAAACCTAAAATAAAAAAGTGTTATAATAAAGTATTAATAAAAAATCGTCTTATCTAGAAGTGTTAAAAAAGTTTATAGAACGCTTTCGGGTGTCGTAACAAGTTTTTTATAACATTTTTCAAATATAGCGACCTATTAACTATTTTATAGGACACTATTTGAAAACGTGTCATATAAACACAAGTGTCCTCTAAAAATATAGCTTTATAGGACACTTCTAAAAAACGTCCTATAAACTTAGTTAATGCTACACTTTATTTTAATATATCTCAAAAACTTTGTTACGCCGCTCAAAAGAATCCTATAAACTTATTATAACACTTTTAGATAAGACGTTTTTTTGTTTAGACCTATAAGTTAAGGTCCTATGAAACACTTTGTTATTAGGACACTTATTTATTCTAGACGTCTTATAAACTTATATTCGTTGTAGTGATAACTCCACGACCAAGATATAAGTTTGAAAGTCACTAGGCAACAAATTAAATTTTACGACCAAAATATAGCAACAAGAAACTCCAATCGACAATGAAAATGTTGTTCGTTTCCACTATTTATTTTGTCAACCCTCCTATTTCTTTGGTGGGGCTTGAGGAGAGTGACACTTGAATTAATCGTGTTTTATATATACTTGCAAGAAATTTCCACTCCATTAGGCCACTAGATATTCTGCCTAAAAATCAAGTCATTTTTAATAATATTACGACTTGTTTGGTTCATCATGACATATATATAACGTACACTTCTCTTCAAAGTTGAATATATGTTTATGATTATATCATTTGTTATTTCTTCTCATTTTCTTTTATTTTGTTGGTCTCATCAATTAAATATTTGAAAGTCAACAATAGTTAATGACACATTTTGATATATATGTAAAATGTTCAACTTTTATATATCAACAACAATTACAAACTAGAATCTCAGGATCAAATATCAAACAAAAATACAAACAAACCCTAATTCTAGATTAGAGGCGTAGGCGACATTGGCGCGGGCCATGTCGTCCTCGTGTCACCAAGTCCTCTTACGTGTATTAACAAATATGATAACAGTGTTTTCGCGTCTTAATAAAATGAAGAGGTTCCCGTTTCATAATTTAAAACCGAAATCGACCAATAAATACCAGTGTTTTAGGTTTCGGGTCAAACTGTTAGACTCGGTTTCTTTCCTTTTTTTAGAACACCCCTAGTTTTGCACTGGTCTTTCAGGCGAGGCTTTTTATAGGACGGTATTCTTTATGGCTCAGGAGTTCGTGGTTAATTGGCTTACTATCTTTGAGTTATTGTTCATGCTATCATGGCAAATGTGTCATTGTAGTTGAAATCTACTTGATAAGACTACAAATATGAGACATAATCAACAATATGGAAAAACATTATTCAACTCTAAATAATATCATAATCTATACAAAATACAATAATTCATGTGTCACTCTCAAGGCCTAACGAAGAAATCGGAGAAGTGGAGAAAACAAAAAAAAACAGAGAGACCAAAAAATGTATGAACAAAAGATATGCGTCTTGATTCTTTAAGACTTGGTTTTAAATAATTTGTTATGCCGTTAAGGCTTGGATTCACCGTCACGTTAATCCTCGTGGCTTCACTCTAAAGCTTGACTTGCATTGTAACGCGTTATGCCATGTTAGAATGCTTTTCGGCACATTATTTTCTAAGGTGATTATTTTTAGTAAACAACTTGAGGAATAAATGGCAATTCTTACGTAATCTAAGACATAAATACAAATAAAAAAGAAACTTAAAAATTAAAAATCCTAAATTTGTAAATAGTTACTCTCATTCTAGTACACGAATAGTCGAACACGAATTCTTTGGAAATTGAAGAAAGTAGCGATTAAAGATTCAAAATATTAATTTACTCATGATTTTGCACTCATAGTATCATTTTCTATAAGTTCTATATATCTAGTGTCAATGGTCTTTTTTTATTACTTTACATGAATTTATTTTGTTCTACAGTATGATTCAACACACTAACATAAAAAATAATTAAATTAATTTTTTTAAATAGTGTTTAACGGATTTGCGATGGAAATCTTCGACATACAAGAAAAAAATAAAATTTTAATTATTAAAATACATTTCGTGAGATTTTCAACGGATGTTCGATGGACAAGAAAGTAATTAAATTTTAACTTTTTCAAATACTGTTTGACGGATTTGCGACGGAACTCCTCGACCGATTTTCGATGTACAAGAAATAATTAGATTTTAACTTTTAAATAGTGTTGGACGAAAAATCTATCAAAAATTTGTGTGAACGTTTCGACTAAAAGTCGACGATACGTTTCCCATCTAAATTCTGTCATAGATATAAAAGTATTATATTAAAAATCTATATAATTAGAAATACAGAGACATATTCAGATTTGGGGTAAAATCGGTATTACCTATAAGAATTACAATTCAATTCCCACAAAATTTTAATCTCTTTTACACCAAATTAAAATCTTTTAAAGTTTAGATTTATCCATTGAAGTTAATTAACCTTGGTAACAGAAAATCCAAAATAACATTCATTAAAGAATAAAACTCAAAAAATATATTGTGCATTCAAATTAATTCAAACAACTATTCATTTTAGGAGAAGACCATGTATGTATGTATGTATGTATGTATGTATGTATGTATGTATGTATGCTTTTTAGCAAATAGGTTCTGTTGACTTCAAAGCTTAATTTCCAAATAGGAACGTAATTTCCGATCAAAGACCACCTACTTACGAAATTTTCCAAATAGGAACGTAGTGTTGAAAATTTGTGTAAGAATCCGGGAAAAGAGATCGTATGACATAGGATGTGTGTGTGAGTCTATATATATATATATATATATATATATATATATATATATGTCCTCATGTGCAAGTCATATGGAAGGTTTTAACGGAGACAACTTAACGGTGTTGCTCCTCAGGGACCAAAACCGAGCACTTTTACATACCAAAGGATTTTTCTTGCGATAAAAATTTTCTAGGGACTAAAGGTGAGAAAAACAACATACCACAGGGACCAAAATTGCAGTTTACTCTATTTTATATAAGGCAAAACTTACCCTTCTTACTGTGAAAGTTTTGGGGGAGAAGTTCATCGAAAATGGAAAACGACAGGGCGTTCGCCAAAGATGGAGGCCGACGAGGGACATGGCCATGGAGCATTGGTCCCTATTCTATGTGTTGTGTATAATAATATGTATAATATCTGTTATGTAACAACCCACTCCAAACATACCAAAATAAGATGCAATTAATATAAATATCGCCAAAACATGGCCCAAGTTCACACCATCAAAGTTCCAAAATTGGGTTTGCGGAAATAACCCTAGTTACAACTGAGAGTTTCTAAGCAAGAAAAGTAAGGAAAGGTCTGCTAAGTTAATCCACGCCCGTTCACGCTTTCTCCTTCCCAGTAGTGGAGCCGCCTCTAACCTTACCTGAAAAAGGTTCAGTTTGAAAATGCGAGGGTTAGACCATAAGGTCTAGTGAGGTCCCTCAGCTACAACCACACCACAACATTCATATAAAGGAGTTTTTAGATATATAAATCAACAAGAAGTTGGGCGAATAACATTCCCCAGATAGTCCACGTTCAAACACGTCATATGGGACACACCCCCCATAAATATAAATCGTGCTATATCATATGGGCCACACCCCCCATATATAGCATACCCCGCCGCATGGGACACACCCCCCATGTACATCGTATCATCTCACATGGGACACACCCCCATGTATAACACATCGTGCATATGGGACACACCCCCCATGTATAGCACCTCATGCATATGGGACACACCCCCATACACAATTATAACCACCGCATCATATGGGACACACCCTCCCATATATATATATATATACATATATATATATATATCACATCATGCATAAGAAATTCATATACAACATACCTTAAATAAGCATGCATGTACGAGTAACAACAAGTAGCATCAAGCTTAGTTAGAAAAACTCACCTGATGCTCTTACTTTTCTCCTCTAAGCTGGTTCCGACTCCCAAACGACTTCCCTGAACGTACAGGCAAAAAATATAAGCTAAGCCATCTAACTTATCCGGACAACAGGTCCATCCGGACAACTCACCTATCCGGGCAACACAGCTATCCGGACAACTCACCTATCCGGGCAACACAGATATCCGGACAACAGGTCCATCCGGACAACTCACCTATCCGGGCAACACAGCTATCCGGACAACAGGTCCATCCGGACAACATGCTCATCCGGACTATACGCCTATCCGGACAACCTACCCACCGGGTGCTTACCCGGACACCTTCTTCTAATGAAGGTGTCCGGACGGGCGCTGTTCGAGTTTTACACTCCAAATCCCGTCCTGAGCTCCGCCAAAGCAACGATTAGGCAATAACAGCTATCCAAAAACGTACTAGAACCAAACCCCACAATATACATCCATAAAAACATAAACAAGAGGAGCTTAAACCTTCCACAAGAGCTTTTGGCATTACTTTTACCAAACTAAACTTCTCAATACTCTACAATCAACAACCTGATTAAATGGAGTAATGGATTGAGAGTTTACCTGCTCAAATGCTTGCCATAAACGAATTCCCCAACAATCCTTCTTCTGATTTCCAACACCAAGCTCCTTCTTCTCCCAAAATCCACAAGAGCCCCCAAAACCCTCCTCTCTTTCTTTTCTCCAAGAACACAGCTGACACACACAGATTTTCAGCCAAAATGGAATGTTTCTAGGGTTTTGTGCCCTTATATACCTCATCCCAATTATTAACAAATAGCCCCTCAACTTCCATCTTATTACATTTCCACCACAAGGCTTGAAACTCTTTTTATTTGGACACGGTTACTACAACACTCCCCCCTCAAAAGAATTCCGTCCCCGGAATTCCATTCTCGAAAAGATGAGGGTACCTGGACATCATATCCGATTCCACCTCCCACGTAGCCTCTCTCCCTTTATGGTATCTCCACTGAACCTTTACTAGACGAACCTCTTTATTCCTCGTCTTCCGGACCTTACTGTCCACGATCTCTATTGGTTCCTCCACGAACGTCAATTTCTCGTCAATACTGACATCTTCCAACGGAATGGCCATATCGGACTCGGCCAAACATTTCTTCAAGTTCGACACATGAAACGTCGAATGAATTCTGCTTAGTTCCTCCGGCAACTCCAACCTGTACGCCACCTCTCCCACACGCTTGGTGATGGCGAAAGGCCCGACGTACCTTGGTTTTAGTTTCCCCTTCTTTCCAAATCGAACTACTCCCTTCCACGGTGATACTTTGAGCATCACCTTATCCCCTACCGCGAATTCGATTGGTTTTCTTCTCTTATTCGCGTACGCTCTTTGACGATCCTGAGCCACCTTCAATCTTTCCCTGATCACACTGATCTTGTCAGCCGTTAATTGCACGATTTTCGGCCCTGTCAACTGCTTCTCTCCCACTTCATTCCAACACAACGGCGTCCTGCACTTACGCCCATACAACGCTTCAAACGGTGCCGCTTGAAGGCTGGCGTGATAACTGTTGTTATACGAGAACTCAATCAACGGTAGGTGGGATTCCCACGAACCCTTGAAGTCTATCACGCACGCACGTAACATATCCTCCAAAGTCTGAATAGTTCTCTCGCTTTGTCCATCCGTCTGAGGGTGATAGGCGGTGCTCAAACAAAGTCGCGTGCCTAACTCCCTTTGCAGACTCCTCCAAAACGATGACGTGAAACGACTATCACGATCGGAGACAATGGACGACGGCACTCCATGCCTCGTCACTACTTCATTGACATATAACCTCGCCAGCTTCTCCAACGAGTCGCTCTCCCGAATGGGTAGAAAGTGAGCCGACTTGGTGAGACGGTCAACAATCACCCATATAGCATCGTGCCCCTTCGGGGTTCTAGGCAACTTCGTAACGAAGTCCATTGTAATACAGTCCCACTTCCACACCGGTATCTCCAAGGGCTGCATCTCTCCGTAAGGTCGTTGGTGCTCTGCTTTGACCTTCAGACAGGTCGCACATCGCTCCACGAAGTACGCAACATCTTTCTTCAATCCCGGCCACCAATACAGTTGCCTCAGGTCTCGATACATCTTATTTGTACCCGGATTAACCGAATATCGCGACTTATGCGCTTCCTCCAATATTCGTTCACGTAGACCTCCCAACTTAGGGACCCACACCCGGTCCTCAAAACGCCTCACCCCACTCGGGTCACACTTCAAGGATGTCACATAGCCGACCATCCTCTCGCTTTTCCACTCCTCCTCTACTAATGCTTCCTCTTGAAACCTCCTAATCTCGTCTATCAGACTAGGAACCACTTCTAATCGAAAGGCCACCACTTTCGTTGGTTCTCTTCTCTCCTTCCGACTCAGGGCATCGGCCACGACATTCGCTTTACCGGGATGGTAAAGGATCTCGCAGTCGTAGTCACTTAGCAACTCCACCCAACGACGCTGTCTCATATTCAGCTCCTTTTGGTCAAACAGATGCTGAAGACTCTTATGATCAGAATAAATCTGACATTTAACCCCGTAAAGGTAGTGTCTCCAAATCTTTAGCGCGAAGACCACCACCGCTAACTCCATATCGTGCGTCGGATAATTCTTCTCGTGCTCTTTCAACTATCGAGATGCGTAGGCGATCACCCTTCCATCTTGCATCAAAACACACCCTAGCCCCAACTTGGACGCATCACTGTAGATTACAAATCCTTCGGTTCCATTAGGCAAGGATAGAACCGGAGCACTACTCAACTTGTCCTTCAACTTGCTGAACGCTTCTTCCTGGGCCTTCGTCCATTCAAACTTAGAATTCTTCTTGGTCAGAGCGGTCAACGGCGTAGCTATCCGAGAAAAATCCTGAATGAACTTCCGGTAGTAACCCGCTAAACCAAGAAAACTTCTTACTTCGGATGGCGACCTCGGGGTCTCCCATCCCTTAATGGCCTCCACCTTGGCCGGGTCCACCTTGACACCATCTTCTGACACCACGTGCCCTAAGAATTGAACTTCTTTAAGCCAGAACTCACACTTTGAGAATTTGGCAAACAACTTTTCCCGCCGAAGCAGGTCCAGCACCAAGCGAAGATGCTCTTCATGCTCGCTCCGAGACTTGGAATAAATGAGGATGTCATCGATGAATACAATCACACACTTGTCTAGTAGTGCGCTGCACACCCTATTCATCAGATCCATGAATACCGCCGGAGCATTCGTCAATCCGAAGGGCATGACTAGGAATTCGTAATGCCCATACCTTGTACGGAAAGCCGTCTTCGGCACATCCTCTTCCCTCACTCTCAGCTGATGATAGCCAGACCTCAAGTCTATCTTTGAGAAGAATTTTGCCCCTTGCAGCTGATCAAACAAGTCGTCGATCCTCGGAAGCGGATACTTATTCTTGATTGTCACTTTGTTGAGCTCACGGTAATCAATACACATTCGCATCGATCCGTCCTTCTTCTTGACAAACAGTACCGACGCTCCCCAGGGTGATGAACTAGGACGTATAAACCCCTTGTCCAATAACTCCTGCAATTGCGTCATCATTTCCTTTATCTCTGCCGGTGCCAACCGATACGGTGCACGAGCTATCGGCGAAGCGCCCGGCATAAGATCGATCCTGAACTCGACCTGGCGATCCAGGGGTAAACCCGTCAGGTCATCCGGAAATACCTCCGGAAATTCACTCACCACCGGTACATCCTCCAACCCCTTCTTCTCCTTCTTAGCGTCTAGTACATACGCTAGGAAACCCCGACACCCCTTTTCTAAACAATGCCTCGCCTTCATCACCGTGATAAGGCAAGACTTACGCTCTCGTCTATCCCCATAGATTACGACTTCTGACTTATCTGGCAAAGCAATACGAATCATCTTCTTATTGCACACAATGCTGGCATCATTACTAGCCAACCAGTCCATCCCCACTACCAAATCAAACTCCCCCATACCCCTCGGGTATAGACGCAAAGGGAAAGTATGACCCTCTACTTCGATGCTACACCCCTCGAACACTTCCCTCACCACGACACAACTATCGTCGGCAATTTCTACCTCAATTCCACGCTCCAACCGCTTCGGCGTCACAGACAGACACCGAGCAAAGATCGGCGATACGAACGAACGGTTCGCACCCGAATCAAACAACACTTTAGCAAACTTCGAATTAACAAGAAATGTACCTGATACCACATCAGGCTCATCAACCGCCTCTTCCGCAGACATCTGAAAGGCTCTAGCTCTTGCTCGACCCGGTTCCACCTTCTTTTCCCCACCTTTTCCTCCTTGACCTCCTCCAGATCCACCAGCAAACCCCTTCCTCAACTGTGGGCAATCAGATTTGATATGATCCGGAGAGCCACACAGGTAGCACACTCTCGGGCTAGAACAATCACGCGCCATGTGCCCCTGTTTTCCACACTTATAACAACCATCAGGTTCGAAGCAATCTCCACGGTGCACTCTGTTATATTTTCCGCACGGCCTGTCACTGAACCTATGCCCCACCCGCAACTCGGGTTTAGAGGGCTTCGACCTTTTCACATCCCGAACTGGTCCATCCCACTTCCTCTTATCAACGCTCCTCTCCGACAGCTGACGATTCTTTTCTTTCTCATTTAGTTCTGCCACGTCAACCGCCGCTTGAAACGTTGCAGGGCCACGGTTCTATACCAGTTCCCTTATGCTGCTCTTCAGACCCCAAATGTACCTTTCAACCCGTCTTTCTTTAGTAGGCACATATATCTCAGCGAAGCGTGCCTTTTCGATAAACTTAGCAATGTACTCCTGCACGGTCATCGATCCCTACACGAGCCCCATGAACTCTTCTTCCAACTTCTTTCTTGCCGCTAGCGGGCAAAACTGTGCTTTAAACCTCCCAATAAACGTCTCCCACGAGGTTACCTTTGCCACTTCCGAACCCTTTCCTCCTGTTTCTACATCCCACAAAAAGATCGCATCTGCCTTTAACATTGACATGGCAAACAACACTTTATCCTCTTCGGCACACTTACTAGTGTCAAATGCCAGTTCCATCTCTCTGATCCACCTCATCGCCAATATCGGGTCCCGCTCTCCACTGAAGGATGGAGGCTTGCAAGACACGAAAGTTTTGAAGGTACACCCTTTTACTGACTTCGACTCTCCCGCCACAAAAGGATTTGCATGAGAGTGGCCCTCAGTCTCCGCTGTTGGTAATTTGGATGCCTTCGCCTCGGTCTCTTTCACACTTTCAGTCTTCCCTTCCGATGCCGACCCAATTCGCTGCTTCAGTAAAGCCTGCAAGGTCTCTTGCAATTTGCCCATCTCAGCAGTGAATCTCTCTTCAGTCACAAAAGCCTTATTGTGGTTCGAACTCAAGCTCTTTGATGGGCTATCATTCCCGGAAGCAGTGCTCTCGGTTTGGGTTGGTTCGCTTACCACAGGCACTTCCCCACCCTTAGCCTGACGGACAGTCGGCGCTTTCTTCTTACCCCTAGTCACCATGCCCGTTCCTCCAGTCTGAGCGGCAGCTTGTCGGGGTGCTCTTCCCCGGCCCCTTCCACGACCTCCGCCCCTCCCGCGGGTAGCCGTTTGCCTTGGAGGATGCACTGGCTCATCCTCCACAACCTCTTCCACCCGGATTTCCCCCACTTCCGGGACAAGCTCCACATCCGGCACATATCTGCTCCTCAAACTTCGTTCCGACATTCTCAATTACTGAAACATTACACAAAATAACGCTTAACAACAATCCCAAAATAACAAGGTAAGAGTGATCACAGTCATGTACCTGTAAATTCACAATTACACTGGCCAGGTGTAATCCTGAGTTTACCTTACATGATAGTTTTCACCACCCTATTATTTACTCTCCCCAGTGAGGTCTCCCTAGGCCTTCCTATTTCTCAGTTGTACTTCTACAGTTTAAGTTTAGGCCCATCCGGGCACCTAAATCCCTTAAACTACAGCTCTGATACCAACTGTAACAACCCACTCCAAACATACCAAAATAAGATGCAATTAATATAAATATCGCCAAAACATGGCCCAAGTTCACACCATCAAAGTTCCAAAATTGGGTTTGCGGAAATAACCCTAGTTACAACTGAGAGTTTCTAAGCAAGAAAAGTAAGGAAAGGTCTACTAAGTTAATCCACGCCCGTTCTCGCTTTCTCCTTCCCACTAGTGGAGCCTCCTCTAACCTGCTTACCTGAAAAAGGTTCAGCTTGAAAATGCGAGGGTTAGACCATAAGGTCTAGTGAGGTCCCTCAGCTACAACCACACCACAACATTCATATAAAGGAGTTTTTAGATATATAAATCAACAAGAAGTTGGGCGAATAACATTCCCCAGATAGTCCACGTTCAAACACGTCATATGGGACACACCCCCCATAAATATAAATCGTGCTATATCATATGGGTCATACCCCCCATATATAGCATACCCCGCCGCATGGGACACACCCCCCATGTACATCGTATCATCTCACATGGGACACCCCCCCCCCATGTATAACACATCGTGCATATGGGACACCCCCCCATGTATAGCACCTCATGCATATGGGACACCCCCCCATACACAATTATAACCACCGCATCATATGGGACACACCCTCCCATATATATATATATATATATATATATATATATATATATATCACATCATGCATAAGAAATTCATATGCAACATACCTTAAATAAGCATGCATGTACGAGTAACAACAAGTAGCATCAAGCTTAGTTAGAAAAACTCACCTGATGCACTTACTTTTCTCCTCTAAGCTGGTTCCGACTCCCAAACGACTTCCCTGAACATACAGGCAAAAAATATAAGCTAAGCCATCTAACTTATCCGGACAACAGGTCCATCCGGACAACTCACCTATCCGGGCAACACAGCTATCCGGACAACAGGTCCATCCGGACAACTCACCTATCCGGGCAACACAGCTATCCGGACAACAGGTCCATCCGGACAACTCACCTATCCGGGCAACACAGCTATCCGGACAACAGGTCCATCCGGACAACATGCTCATCCGGACTATACGCCTATCCGGACAACCTACCCACCGGGTGCTTACCCGGACACCTTCTTCTAATGAAGGTGTCCGGACGGGCGCTGTTCGAGTTTTACACTCCAAATCCCGTCCTGAGCTCCGCCAAAGCAACGATTAGGCAATAACAACTATCCAAAAACGTACTAGAACCAAACCCCACAATATACATCCATAAAAACATAAACAAGAGGAGCTTAAACCTTCCACAAGAGCTTTTGGCATTACTTTTACCAAACTAAACTTCTCAATACTCTACAATCAACAACCTGATTAAATGGAGTAATGGATTGAGAGTTTACCTGCTCAAATGCTTGCCAGAAACGAATTCCCCAACAATCCTTCTTCTGATTTCCAACACCAAGCTCCTTCTTCTCCCAAAATCCACAAGAGCCCCCAAAACCCTCCTCTCTTTCTTTTCTCCAAGAACACAGCCGACACACACAGATTTTCAGCCAAAATGGAATGTTTCTAGGGTTTTGTGCCCTTATATACCTCATCCCAATTATTAACAAATAGCCCATCAACTTCCATCTTATTACATTTCCACCACAAGGCTTGAAACTCTTTTTATTTGGACACGGTTACTACATGTTATAAGAAGATTTTTATTAGAAAATGAGAGAAAATGGTAAAATGAACAAAATCTTTGGCAACATTTAAGATTTTGAATCACCCTAATTGACTAATTTGGCAATAAAATGCCTACCTAGAAATACATTTTTCTTCAGGAGATTCAAAATCATAATCGACGCCAAAGATTTTTTCAAGATGTTCGATTGCAACAAAGAAGAGACCACAACGAGATGAACAATTGAACACTAATCATGAACAATTTGGATATTGAAACCGAATAATATAAAATGCACTCCCGGGATATTTCTCAATAAGTGACTTGATTACATTCACAATTCAAATGATAAGTTGCGCTTTCGATCTTGTATTTGTAGAGGTGTTCAATGTTCCGTTCGGTTACTAGGGTGAACTGAATTGCATGAGGCGGATACCTAGGTACCCAAAATGAAACCAAACTGAACTAAAATAAGGTGGTTACCTGTAGTTCAGTTCATGGTTACCCCAATATATAATAACAAATTCATTTGTGATGTAAAAATAATAGTGATATATATTTTTGAATTAGTTGTACAACAATTAAATAAAAATAACCTCAAATGCTACATATTAAAATAAGCTTTATTGTTTAAAAGTTTCCATTCATTGGTTGATGGCCACTCTTTCATAACTTAATACATTCAAAACTTATTTTTACTCTTTTAGTTGTAGGTTAATAAAAAAACAAATCACTATTATATATTAAATATATTATATAATTATATATATATATATATATACACACACACAAGCCACGATTATTTTGCAATCCAGTAAAAGGTTGCACGTCGTGCAACTTTCTAAACGGTTACAAGTCGTGCAACCTTCTAAACGGTTACAAGTCGTGCAACCGTCATCTAAATCGTCCATTGCATTTGGATTCTCATTGATTTTTAAATGAATTTATCCGATTTCGTCGAATTTCTGCTAAATTTTGGATGCACATAATGGTTCATGCGATGTATCAGATGATTGTGGTATTTTCATGAAAAGCATGCATTTCATTGCATTTAATGAAATACTATGCATTGCAGGTAAGATTATTGCATGAAACCAGTAACATTGATGCAATCGAGTAATCAATCTAGTGTGTACATAATGAATGTGTTAAATGAATTGTTTAGATGTGGGTTACACGGGGTTATTTAAACGATAATACTTTCATTTTATGAAAAATGCGACAATCACTCTTTTACTATAGTTGATCACATTTGATACTAGATTAGAGGCGTAGGCGACATTGGCGCGAGCCAAGTCGTCCTCGCGTTACCAAGTCCTCTTACGTGTATTAACAAATATGATAACAGTGTTTTCACGTCTTAATAAAATGAAGATGTTCTCGTTTCATAATTTAAAACCGAAATCGACCAATAAATACCAGTGTTTTAGGTTTCGGATCAAACTGTTAGACTCGGTTTCTTTTCTTTTTTTAGAACACCCCTAGTTCTGCACTGGTCTTTCAGACGAGGCTTTTTGTAGGACGGTATTCTTTATGGCTCAGAATTTCGTGGTTAATTGGCTTACTATCTTTGAGTTATTGTTCATGCTATCATGGCAAATGTGTCATTGTAGTTGAAATCTACTTAATAAGACTACAAATATGAGACATAATCAACAATATGGAAAAACATTATTCAACTCTAAATAATATCATAATCTATACAAAATACAATAATTCATGTGTCACTCTCAAGGCCTAACGAAGAAATCGGAGAAGTGGAGAAAACAAAAAAAAGAGAGACCAAAAAATGTATGAACAAAAGATACGCGTCTTGATTCTTTAAGACATTGTTTTAAATAATTTGTCATGCCGTTAAGGCTTGGATTCACCGTCACGTTAACCCTCGTGGCTTCACTCTAAAGCTTGACTTGCACTGTAACGCGTTATGCCATGTTAGGATGCTTTTCGGCATAATTAAATTAAATTTTTTTTAAATAGTGTTTGACGGATTTGCGATGGAAATCTTCGACATACAAGAAAAGAATAAAATTTTAATTATTAAAATACATTTCGTGAGATTTTCAACGGATGTTCGATGGACAAGAAAGTAATTAAATTTTAACTTTTTCAAATGCTGTTTGACGGATTTGAGACGGAACTCCTCGACCGATTTTCGATGTACAAGAAAATAATTTAGATTTTAACTTTTAAATAGTGTTGGACGAAAAATCTATCGAAAATTTGTGTGAACGTTTCGACTAAAAGTCGACGATGCGTTTCCAATCTAAATTCTGTCATAGATATAAAAGTATTATATTAAAAATCTATATAATTAGAAATACACAGACGTATTCAGATTTGGGGTAAAATCGGTATTACCTATAAGAATTACAATTCAATTCCCACAAAATTTTAATCTCTTTTACACCAAAATCTTGTAAAGTTTAGATTTATCCATTGAAGTTAATTAACCTTAGTAACAGAAAATCCAAAATAACATTCATTAAAGAATAAAACTCAAAAAAGATATTGTTTTTTTTAACGGCAAGTTAACACACACATACGTTCCCAGGGATCGACCCGACCGGTCAGGTAAATCAAAAAAAGATATGTTTTTTTTAGCAAATAGGTTATGTTGACTTCAAAGCTTAATTTCCAAATAGGAACGTAATTTCCGATCAAAGACCACCTACTTTAGATCAAAGACCACCTACTTACGAAATTTTCCAAATAGGAACGTAGTGTTGAAAATTTCGTAAGAATATCCAGGAAAAGAGATCGTATATATATATATATATATATATATATATATATATATATATATAGCCAGAAGAACAAGAAAGAGAAGTCATACCCACAAATTAACTCGTCCACAATGAAGTCATCTATGGTGTCCAGATTCTTAATTACTCTTGTATTTTCAATACTCTTGATCATTCCAAGTACCTTTTTGGCTTCTGCAGATGGTCAAGGTACGTATGCTACTAAGCTTCCATAAGTTAAGCTAGTTTAATTATTTGTAATAAGTAATTATATCAGGCGTGTATAATATATATATATATATATATATATAGGAGTGGGTTCAAACGAAAACGCTAACGATTTAAGAAAACACGAGAACGACCGTTAATGTACAAAATCATACATGGTTCATGTACAAAATCATACATAATTCACGCGACTTTGCCTCGAGACTTAAGTCGCAGCCAAAGTCGCCCGCATCCATTTTTTGCCATTAGTGTAAAATAACATATGATTTTGTACATGATTTGTTGTTCTCGTGTTTTCTTAAATAGTTAATGTTCTCGTTTGAACCTTCCACTCTCCCTCTTTTTTTTTCTCTCTCTCTCTCTCTCTCTCTATATATATATATATATATATAGGGAGAGATTCAAATGAGAAATGCTAAATGTGTGAGAAATAGAGAAATGATATTAGCCTTTTTATCTGGTCAACATTTGCGGCTTTTACTGTGAAGTACCGAATAATTTCTCGCGTGGTCTGCAGAAGATAGATGGGTAGTTTCATAAAATACACGGGACGAGTTTATATGTGAATCAATTAAAAATAGTTTATATATGAATTACACGATTCACATATGAACATATAGTTCATCTGTGAATCACACAGATTCACATAGGAACTCGTCCCACGTATTTGTAAATTTACGAAAATGTCCTTCTAGTTTTGGAATAGCCGCAACTTTTGACCAATAAAATCCGATCATGACCGTATGAATGGCTAGTATTACTTCTCTATTTCTCATACACTTAGCATTTCTCAAATGAACCTATGACTATATATATATATATGGGTTGATGGTCATGGGTTCATATCCTTTTTTTTCTAAATATCTTCTATCTAATACTCGCTTTTGATGGACTAAAATATGTACTTCAATGTTAGCGAAATTCCGCAAATTAGTTGATGATTGAGTTGCAAAATACATTCATATTCAATTTATATAATTTATTTTCTTGCACACAGATCTTGCCTATGCCGCTCCTTCTCCTCCGCCTCCATGTTCTTCAAATAGGCGGAGTCTTGCAATGGGTGATCCAATTCCGAGCCCGGGAAAAAATCCTCCTAATGGCAAAATTGGAACAACTAGTGCAAGTCCTTAGTAATTCTATGGCACCAAGGACATTAAATCGACGAAGATGATAATCACTTAGATATATTCTTGTATTCGTGTATACTACTATCTTCTATTGTCGCGTCGACAATTAGGTGTACTAGTAGGAAGAATCCTTTTATTTACCTTACAACTTTTCTACATACCATTACGTAAATATTTGTATAAGCGTGTGATGTTTCAAAGACGTTTTAGTAGTTTACAAAGCACCATTGAACCAATATGAACTATATAGCACAATCACATTTGTGCACACCCATTATTTATTTTCTTGGAATGCTATTTTAAGTACTACTACTCATGAATTCTTCACACAAGTCGCCATACGATTGACACAAGAAAAATACCTCAAGATGTAACTTATTGCGGACTTAGTTATATTCGTCACTATTAATTCGCAGGCGCATGTAAAATTCACATAGAGAAATATGACCAGACTCAATCAATTGAAGATGTTGGAACATGTAGTATTTATCACATGCTCTTGTCTCACATAGGAGGAGTAAAGAATGTTTTCTTTGTTTAAAAGAAAAACATTTGAAATGTTTGAATGATATTTGAAGAGAACACAAAGGGATAAAGTCTAGAGGGGGGTTTTGGTAGTATTATAGTTGAGGGACTATATATATATATATATTATCAAAGACTTAGCACTTAGCCATCTTCTTTACCATATCCAAGGGCGGAGCCAGCTAATGCCCAGAGTTAGCTTAAGCTAACCCTGATTTTAAAAAAAAAAAATATAGGCCAAAAGTCCATTAAATGATAAGCCCATTTAACTAATATTATATTAGGCTAACCATAACCCATCTACTAAATGATAAGCCCATTTAACTAATATTATATTAGGCTAACCATAACCCAATTACCCAATCACTAAATATTTAAATTGAAGAGGATCACCCTAGTTAATTTTTCTGGCTCCGCCCCTGACCATATCGTAACCATGATCATGAGAAAAACTTGTAGGATCGTTGTCTACAGTTCTTAAAACTCGAGGAGGTTCTGGCATAGATTAACCTAGATCCATCAACGACCTAGTGGAGGCTAATATTCCTTAAGGATAGTGATTTATTCATGTACTCGTTTTATCAATCGGATCACTTTCGTTTTCTGTCTCAGAAGAGTCAACCCATTCACATCTTGTTCATATTCTTTTTCCAGTCCTTTTATTTATTTAATTTTGAGAGTTCAGTTTTCATGTACTCTGCGCATGATCCTCCTCTTTTCTTCTTCTGCCCAATCTCCCCTCTTCTGTTATCCGCTCCATTCCGGCTCTCTTTCGCTCTAGCTTTTTGTTTGAGCAAGTGGAAGCTCACCCTTCCCCATCCAATTGCCATTGTCGCGTCTCCTTTCCTATTTTTTATTGGATCGATGTGCTTCACTTTCTTTCTCTTTGCTTCTTCCGTATCAGTGTTTGATCCTCTGAACTGGAAGCCGTTTCTGGGATTGCATCATTATTTGGGCATGTGTTAAGGGCCCCTCTTGAAAATATTTGCGTTGGGTCCATCATAGTTCCACTTCCAACGGCTTGGGCTCTGCAACCGCTAACAGCTTGGTTCACCATTTGGGCCTGTGTCACATGCGTTGCAGCGTTGGGCCTTTAGAATTGTCTAAATCATTCACTTGGGCCTTCCATTTTTTCTGCTGGGCCTCCCTTAAAATTCATCCTGTCTTTTTTTTTGATCTTTTCTACACATGTGGCTTTACAAGGAATCTCCCT
Organism: Saussurea involucrata; assembly: GCA_033807775.1. Taxonomy (NCBI): domain Eukaryota; kingdom Viridiplantae; phylum Streptophyta; class Magnoliopsida; order Asterales; family Asteraceae; genus Saussurea; species Saussurea involucrata. The sequence continues at coordinate 84,068,112 of CM066317.1, forward strand.
ACTTTCCATTATAATGATTGTGTTGGAAAAGGGAAACTTCCTTGTCCCCTTTCTTTCCAAACATCATCATCACTCCTTTTTTCCAAACATACCTCGATACCTGATTTTTTTTTTCAAAATCATCTTGGAATGTCCTTTCGCCTCCCTTGCTACCTTCCTTCTCCGACGATTCTTTTCGAACAAGGTTCATCATCGGCATTTTCCCCCACCATCCATCACCTTCGATTCGTCATCCTCTATGTCCATCATTGACCCTCTTCTTTCCTGATTTCTGCCATCCTTCACGAATTCTTGACCTTCGAATATACTTTCTTCTACAACCCAATCTTCCTCTCCTTCCTCCTCCGACCATTCAGAGGGCGTTGATGATTCTTCCTCCGTTGATTCACTTTCATTTTCCTCTTCATTTAGCATTACCACCGACCCAACTCCTTCTTCCACAACTCTTATCCTATAGTATAATTCCCCTACTTTATACATCGTAGCTCGTCGATGATCATCCGTAACGAGGAAGCAACTAACACTTATGCATATTCCAAATTCGTTGTTTTTTCCCAATCACAATTGATGTAATTTAACGTTCGACCCTAGTTATTTGCTATCTTATTAAACACGTCTTTGTTCCAAGCATGGATTGGGACTCACTAAATCTTTAACCACACAAGTATTTCGGCTGAGCAAAACCCCTTCGACCAACGCCTCAAATCTTTTAGCCAAAGGTGCATCCCGTGTAATTTGTTGCTTAACATTTGCTGCATCGTTTTCTCATATTTGAAAGTTAACAATACGTTCCTTTCTCCAAGGTATTTTAATCTACATTCCGCCAAACTCTTAGACTTGCATAAGGATCGTATTGCTTCGAGATTGTCTATTGCCGCCACATATCCGATTAGGCAATTTCCCAATTTCTTCATCGCTTCTTCATCGTCCTCCGATGCTTTGATAACTTCTTTCCTTCCATTTGTCTCTACATCTTCTTCCCCACTTTCACGCGTCTGTGGATTCATCTTTGCTACTTCGCAGTATGTTTTCTTCCTCGCATTAACAGTGTCGTGCAACTCCTCTATATGGTGCCTCCCATAGTTCTACCCTATCCTTCTAAACTTCGCCGTCCCCTTGCTATTTTGGTCCCTGTTGGCGACTAAAGCCCTCAGTTTGTAGGACCCGATCCATATCAAATTTAATGATTTTTCCATGACCGATTCATTCATCACGTTCCTGAATCGGACAAATCCAAAACTTTTTCCATTTCTCATTTTCTTTCAAGCCATATATATTTCACCGACATCCCTGTAACGTTTAAACATCCTCCATAGATGGGGCACTTGCCGGTAGTTGAAGAAGATAAACGGCGACCACCTCCGATTGTCAAGGAAACCATGATACCGTTGACTATCGGCTGTCCTATTGTCTAGTTTCTCGCTTTTCCTCACACCCTCACTCGCTCCCTCTCTAAACTCTATTCCTCGCTGACTCTCTCTGACCCACTCGTTTTTTCCGGAGAAATCTACCCTGACCGGAAAATCTCTCTCTCTCTCTCTCTCTTATTATATTCATATGATGTACACTTAATCATATGACAACAATAATGAAGGACATAAGAACATAAACACATATCAGAAATCATTCAACATTGTATCTTAATAGAGTTTAGAAAACTAACCTGGTGCACTCGCGTTAGGTGCAGCGAAATTGATTGATGCAGAAGCAGTCATCGTTGCGTGTAGATCGAAGTCTTCTAAAGCTCTACACGGTTTGCTTCAGAATGAGGCCGAACTGAATGCAGATTCGTGTAGGCAATAGGGACTTGATCTCCTTTATTTATAGGTCACTAGAGACTCATCCCATAAGGAGTCCTAGTTTATCTATAGGATTTGAATTTTAAATAATACGAGATATACACTAATCTTAATGTTAATCAGGTAATTAACTTAATGAATTATCCTACTCATATTAGGAGATATAACTGATATAGGATTATCTTGATAAGTATAAATATTTAAATCAATTGTCCTTTAATATTTATTACAGATAATGTTAAAGTCCAATTTATTTACAACATCTCTCTCTCTCTCCCCCTTCTCTCCCCCTCTCTCTTATGTATATGTATATGTATATGTATATGTATATGTGATAGGATAATATTATAAACCAGAATTGTAATTGCCTATTACAAACTTATATTCGTCACTTGCTTTTCCAATCTTTCCTTCATATTTGGAGTTCTCATACTACTTTAAGATAAATGGTGATTCAGTTTGATACATATGACTGATAAGTAAAAAATCTTACACCCTCTATTTTCCTTTTATTTCATATTGATAATTAATTTATGTATACACTTTTGTGAGTAGAGAGATGGGGGAGCTAAAAGAACTAGAAGAGGTGCTTCGAGGTTGGAAACCAAAAATAGGGGTGAGGGATAGAATGAGATGGGTGGAAGGGGATGATGGAAATTTCTCGGTGCAAGAACTCAAAGCAATTATAGATGAGAGGGTGTCGGCAATTGGGGAACAATATGAGGAAACTAAATGGTCAAAAGTGGTCCCCAAAAAGGTGGGAATCTTTACTTGGAGGGCTAAGTTAGGTAGGATCCCAACTAGGTCGGTTCTTGATAGGATGGGGGTGGATTTGGGATCTACGCTCTGTCCAAGATGCGGAAACGAGGTGGAAACGGTGCAGCACACTTTGGTACAATGTCAAGAAGTAGCCAAAGTGTGGAATAAGGTGCTGAAATGGTGGTCCCATAAGGAAGAAAATGTAGGATCTTTACAAGAGTTGCTAAATCTCAATTTCTCCGAGTCAAATACGCTCGCTCAACCAAAAGTGTGGATGGAATTGGTATGGTGCTTCTCGTACTTCATATGGGAACATCGAAACCAAGTGATATTTAATGCAGATAAAAGCAAGTTGGTAGACCGAGTGTTGGAGTTTCAGAGACGGTGCTTCGAATGGTTCTCAAGAAGGATGGGGGGAAGGAAATTGGAGTGGACTTTATGGCTAACAGATCCACACCAGGCGTTGTCTGCATCTAATCAGACTGTGCGTGGTGTCTGTGAGGGTCGGGAAGGAAACTGAGAGAAGAAGGCTACTGTGCGTGCTACTGGGTTCGTGATTGAGGAGGACTTGTGTCGAATCTGGTCGAGGCGAAGGATATCAGTCTAAACAGCTGCGGTTAGAGGATTATCAGTGCTGCTCGGGCCAACAGCTGTGTGGCTGTCTGTCTTAAGCACTGCATTAAGCAATGCTGTCCTTGGGCAACAACAGCTGTTTCAGCTCAGGCCCGTGATCTGGTCCAAATCTGCTTAGGCCGAGGGTCGCAGACAGCGGCTGCCCACAGTAAACTGTTCCGTGAAGCTGCTGTTTCTTGAGGCGAAGGGTGATCGGGCGGTTTGGCGAAGTCTGCTGCGGTAATACTTGGGTTCGAGTTCTTCTTGGTTCGTGAGTGTTAATGACTTGATGTATATTTTCTGTAATGTTCGGATGCAATTGGTTCGTTTTGTTTCTGTTTGAGGCTTGAGCTGCTGCTTTTTTGGTAGTACCTGTTGTGTTTGGTTTGCAGCTTGCAAACCACAGCAGGTTTGGTGTTGTTTGTGGCCTGCCTCTTTGTTTGTGTACTTGGATTTTAAATTCAAAGGTATGGTAATGGAAGTTTGCATTTAAAAAAAAACGCAGTCTTACTTTATTAAATCTTCTTTTTTTGAAGCAAACTTTATTAAATCTTTTAAAACGATTGATTAGAAATTTATAGGCATAACCCTTGCATCATCTCCGACATCTATTTTATAATAGGAAAAATTAGGGTTTAACAATTTTTTGCTCTAATAGCTTTGCTATCTTTTCTTTTTTGAAAGAGTGTCCTAAACTATGTCTAGACTGATCCCTTGACAAATTATGACTGTAAGACATCAGCTCTAATTAAAGCTCAATGGCCACAAGTTGATTGTGCTCCTGGATTAATAGCTTTGCTATCTTGTATGTTAAAATAGAGAAAAGATAAAATAAAAAAATCTTCAAATTTGTGGAAATCTCTAAAACAATTTTTAAGAAAAAGAAATAATATTTTAGGTTTTTCACCAATAAGAGGCATTAAAGTAAAATGTTTAGAAGACAGACATGATATTTTTATTTGTGTATTGATTACTTTAATAATATAATAAATACTACGATCACTACAACAAAATTGAGTTTATAAGACGCCTAAAATAAATAAGCGTCCTAACAGGGTGTTTTATCGGACCAAACTAAAAAGCGTCTTATCTTAAAAGTTTTAAAAAACGTTTATAGGACGCATTTTAGTGTCGTAACAGTTTTTTAGAACATTTTTCAAATAAAACGTCGTAATAACTATTTTATAGAACACTATTTGAAAAAGTGTCCAATAAACATAAATGTCTTCTAAAAAGATGAGTTTATAGGACACTTTTCAAAAGCGTCTTATAAAATTAGGTAATACGACATTTTATTTTAAAAATGTCCTATAAACCTTGTTACGACGCTCAAAAGCGTCCTATAAACGTATTGTAACATTTTTAGATAGAATGTTTTTTTGTTTGGTCCTACAAACTAATGTCTTATAAAACACTGTATTAGAATGCTTATTTATTTTAGGCGTCCTATAAACTCAAATTTGTTGTAGTGAATCTCTAAAGAGTTAGAAATGATAGTTTTTAGAGATTTTAATTTATAATATTCTATTTAAAAAAATATAATGTGGCTGTTTGAGATGCTCTTATTATGAAGTTGAAACATTTTGTTTTCAACCGTAAAAAAAAGTGAATTTCGAACAGGAGTACACATAAACATTCAGATTTGGGGTAAAATCGGTATTACCTATAAGAATTACCGTACCGTTCTCACAAAATTTTAATCTACTTTACATCAAAATTGTTAAATTGCGTAAACTTTAGATTTATCCAATTAAGGGGCCATTTACCTAACACATACCCGGGTAAGCACTTACCAAGTCACATTACCTACCGGATTGATATGTTAAAGACCAAAAATCTTACCCGGTAAGAGTGAATGAAAGGACCGAAAGTCTTACCCCTGTAAGTGATGGCGACAACTCTTATCATGGTTAGCGCTTACCAGGTGAATTGTTTCATACGAAACCGATTTAGCAGACTAAAATCTTACTCGGTAAGTAAGTAATAGTGTTAAATTTCACTGATACGCGCTTACCCGGGTAGTATTTGGTAAACGGCTCCTAAGTTAATTAACGTTAGTAACAGAAAATCCAAAATAACATTCATTAAAGAATAAAACTCAAAAAAGATATTGTGCATTCACATTAATTCAAACAACTATTCATTTTAGGAGAAGACCAAGTATGTATGTATGTATGTATGTATACTTTTTAGCAAATAGGTTCTGTTGACTTCAAAGCTTAATTTCCAAATAGGAACGTAATTTCCGATCAAAGACCACCTATTTCAGATCAAAGATGACCTACTTACGAAATTTTCCAAATAGGAACGTAGTGTTGAAAATTTTGTAAGAAACCGGGAAAAGGGATCGTATTACATACGATGGATGGAGCAATCCATTCCTTCCTGTGCAAGTAAAAGACTAGAAAGAGTTGACAAGTATGTATGTGTCTATATATATATATATACACACACGGGGTTAAATCAAATAAGAACCACAAATATGTTACAAACATGTGAGAATCGATATAAAATATTGTGTTACATGACATTTTTTCATTAAATGCTAGTATTTAAGATATTTTTGCTTCACACACACACACACACACACACACACACACACACACACACACACATATATATATATATAGGACGGTAATCAAATGAGAACCGTAAAAAGGTTATGGATCGTGGGGACTAATCTCAATCATTAAAAAGTTCTAATCAGTGGTTATTAAACATGATGGCATTATCGTAATATTAATGAAACCTATGTCTAATCTTACATCTACATTAAATAATGAAAGGGCGTATTAGGGTTTTTAGTTATAGCATACTTTCTTTGACTATCAATTAATTTGCGTCTATCTGAAACAATGCCATACTCCCTACTCATCATTTGCCTTCAACCTTTCTCACCAAACTCCAGGTTATGGTTCTTCTGGGTGGTCAAGTTTGATCCTTGGACCAACCCTCTGTTTTGAATCTCTTTCCTAATATTCTTTTATGATATTTCGTTCTTCGCCATCGTGACGGTGATTTCTCACTCCCGACCTCGATTGAAAAACAGACGAAATGAGATGAAGACTGGTAACCACGAACACTGATCCTCGTCGGCGACGTGGATTGGTCGAAGATGAGAAACCAGCATGGAAGAAGCAAAAGCAAAGGAAGACAATGAGATTGTGGAGGAACAGAAGCATTTCGTTCAAAGTTTCTCCGATTTATTGATACAAAACCCTAGAACCTAGAACAATGGGGAAAGCAGAGAAATTGATGAACCAGATCATGGAGCTGAAGTTCACCGCCACCGCCAAAAGCTTCCAACAACAGGCAAGAAAGTGCAAGAAAGATGAGAAATCCGAGTGTTTCATATGGGCATGAATCGGTGATTAAGACATAAAATTTATTTGATTTCATTAGGTGAAAATACATTATAGATGAAATTTTTGTTTGATTTCATGGGGTGAATTAAGATATACATGAGCTTATGTTTGGATTTCATCAGATGAAATAACATATTTATGAAAATTGTGATTTATTTCATGTGGTGAAATAAGGTTAGTATGTGTTTCATATGGTGAATCTGGTATTTCATTTGATGAAAATCCTTGTGTTTCATATGGTGAATCCTTGTGTTTCATCTAATGAATAGATTTACATGTTTCATGTGGTGAATCTTGTTACCAAAATGACGATTATACCCTTTTCATGTGGTGAAACAACTATTAATTAAAACCATTAGATCAAAACCAAATTACGGTTTAGATCGGTTCTTACGGTTCTCAATCTTTTTTTGGTCCTCACATGATTTAACCCCTATATATATATATATATATATATATATAGGGGTGGGTTCAAATGAAAACTCAAATTCAATTGTAAACATGAGGACAAGTCACAACCATTGATCAAGATTTGGAAAACTAATCAATGGTTAAAACTTAATTAAACCAATTGAGAAGTGATTAGAGGCAAATCTGGAAATTTGAATCAACGCCTACCAACTTTGACTTTTTATTTTCTTTTTTAATTAAAAAACTTTTACCCCCTTAAAGTTTAAAATAAATTATCTTAAAAAGTACTAATATTTTAATCAAACAAATTACATCAAAAAAACGAGAATTTCGTGCTCTTCGATAAGACATCCATCTCGATATATTTTTTTTCTTCATTTTAACCGTTTCTACGTGAAATGCTCTGTATGTGTTATATTCAGTCTGAATATGTATGCACGTTTCCTGCTGTCCATATTCAGTATGAATAACAAAGGAGAACGTTCATTCACTATTCATGACGAATAACACAATATTCAAAATGAATAATACAACATTCAGGATGAATAATACACGAATTCCTGATTCATGTATTATTAAACATGAATCGTGTATTATTCATCCTGAATAACACATTATTCATCCTGAATAACACATTATTCATCCTGAATAACACATTATTCAACCTGAATAACACATTATTCACCCTGAATAACACATTATTCATGTTGAATAATATATGAATGACCCGTGAAGGTTGAACACATGACACACTCTCTTTGTTTTCCGATTCACAACCGAAACTTGGTTTTATTCTTTATGAATATGTATCCACATCTTCAGGTGTCCACATTCAGTATGAATAACAAAGGTGAACGTTCATTCACTATTCATGATGAATAATACAATATTCAGGATGATTAATACGGTATTCAGGATGGATAATATATGAATTCATGAATCGTGCATTATTCACCCTGAATGATGTATTATTCATACTGAATGATACATTATTCATGAAGAATAATACATGAGTGACTCGTGAAGGTGTGGGGACGTGACACACTCTCTTTTGTTCATCGGTTCACAATTGAAACTCGATAGGTTCCCGATTCATCTCGATAGGTGTTGGGTTATGGTAATGAAGAACACGATACCTTAGGACGCTGAAGAAAGTGTTGTAGAAGGTGATGTCGAGTTACGAACTTACGGTGTCGAGATGTTGTACGCACTTGAACATACATAAATATTCATACCGAATATAACACATATATGACATTTCACGTAAAAATGGTTAAAACAAAAAAAAAACTATATCGAGATGGATGTCATATCGAAGAGCACAAAATTCTCGTTTTTTTGATGTAATTTGTTTGATTAAAATGTTAGTAATTTTTCAGTTAATTTATTTTAAACTTTAAGGGGGGAGGGTAAAAAAATTTAATTAAAAAATAAAATAAAAAGTCAAACATGGTAGACGTGGGTTTTAATTATCTTCCCTTTTTACCCCTAATCACCTTAATTACTAATTTCAATTAAAAACTCTATTTAATATGAGTCATTGGATCAATATAGATGGAAGGGCCAAGATTCGTCCTCATGTTTACAATTGAATTTGAGTTTTCATTTGAACTTTCCTCTCTCTCTCTCTCTCTCTCTCTATATATATATATATATATATTTGCTTCATAATATGATAGTTTACATGTATTTCTTCCACCATGTGAATAATTTTTACGTGTATTTTTCATTTCACTAGGTGAATAATTTTCCCCCCACATGTAATCTTTTCGCATGGTGAACACGAACATATGTGAAACAATATCTTAAATCATAGGTTTTGATGAAAAAATCAAGTAAATAAATATTTTTATATCGATTCTCACGGGGTTGTAACATATTTGTCGTTCTCATTTGATAATCGTCTATATATATATATGGTCAGGTACAAGGGAAAACCTCAAAAAAGGGAAAACTGAGGAACTCCTTGGTAGCCCTTTATCTGGACGGTAAGCACTTGCGCATACAAGTAATTTGTAACATGCACACGTGCATATGCAAAAGTGCATAATGCAATTGTGCATAAAAACAAAAATAACAACATAATTTACCAGTATGCACACAAGTGGACACCATCCAAATGAAGGGTCACCCGGATGTTCTTCAATTTTTCGTTTTTTTAGATTTTCCTCTGAACCTTCCCCCCCCTCTCTCTCTCTCTCTCTCTATATATATATATAGAAAACAATTCGTACAAACTTTACAAACCACTAAATTAGGCAACAACAGATATATTTATGGTAATTATTATCATTCATTAATAATGATTGTGATATATATGGAAGATGATTAAGTTCATTAATTATGATCATGACTTTAGATTAGGAAATATAATAAAATCAGATATTTATTAGACTTGATGAACGGCCAAGATTGGTTTGTATAGTTTGTACGAATTACTTGGTTTGCAAAAGAAACTCACCCTATATATATATATATATATATATATATATATATATAGAGAGAGAGAGAGAGGAAGGTTCATGTGAGGAGCCTAACAATTTAAGAAAATAAGAGGGGCATTCTGGACCAATCAAATTAAAATTCCCGGTTTATTTTAGGTAAGGGTATTTGTGTCATTTGAACCGTTACCTCTTTATTTTGGAAATTATACGCCTTCCTTCAATTCATCTGATCAACGAACTCTCAACTCCATCAATATGAACTTCTTCTCTGTTTTGAGGCTCTCCATGAATTATCATATCTTCTTCTTATCAATTGGTGTCTTCTTGATGGATCGTCCCCCTAGAGTCGAAGTTGCAGATGAAGTTGTCGAAGAAAACATAGGGGAAATTAATTCAGATTCCTCAGTTGCTCCATCAAAACAGTGTAATGTTTTCCAAATCCCAATTACCTCTACCGATTCATCAAAAGAAGCTATTAGGTTAGAATTACCTATTTCAAGTGAGAGTTCTGATTTTGCTAATGATTCATCTAAACAAGCTTCTAGGTCAAATTTACCTATTGACAGTGATCATTCAATTGATCAGACACTAATGGAGGATGTTGCTGGTAATCTATATTTTAGTTTTTTGTTATTGATTTTGTTTGTTATTTTATTTGATTGTTTTGATTTTAAGTTATTAGGTTTATTGTTGTAATTGCTGCTTTTTTACTTTTGTTTATTTGAAATCAAATCATATGTTCGTTAGTTAGAGGTTAATATCTTTCTCTCCCGTTGTTTGTTAGATTTAAGATTTTAAAATTTCCCCTATATGATCACATATGATTATGTTCTTCATATGAGAGAGAACCAGTTGATGTTTGTTAGAGTTATGATTTTATAAATTTTCCATGTATAATCACATATGATTATGTTCTTCTTATCATATATGACCACTTGATATTGTTTGCAAGAGTTATGGTTTTTACATCTTCCATGTATGATCACATATGATTATGTTCTTCATATGACAGAGAACCAGTTTATGTTGTTTGTGATTAATGATTTTTACATTTTCCATGTCTGATCACATATGATTATATTCTTCATATGACATAGAATTTATCTTTTATACAGTCTCTGAGACTGAGATGTTGGGCAAAATTGGACCCTTGAATGTATCAAAGAAGGATAAATATAGTTCATCAATAAATGTTATACCAAATGTCCCGGAAGGAGTTAAACCGGTTGTTGGTTCAATGTTTCAAACCATTGGTGAGTGCATCGATATGTATAGGAAATATGCACATTATGCTGGCTTTGATATAAGGCGATCTACAGAACACACCTTTAAAGACAAATCTGTCAGGTTGAAATATTTGGTATGTCATCGATCTGGTGTTCCTAACAAACGTTCTGTTGATAGCATGGATGTTGGTGAAAAACGAAAGGTGCTTCGTAATTCCAACTTCAAAGTAACTGGTTGCAAAGCACAAGTTAGATTTCATAGGGTTAATAGTACGTCACAGTTCCAGCTTTACTATTTCTATCCCAATCACAATCATAACTTGTTAGATGAGAGTGATAGAATGCTATCTCGCAATAGTAGGAAGATGAAGTTTTCAGATAAAAGGCTTGTACATCGTGCAACAAGGGCAAACATTGGGGCATCCAAAGCGCATAGAATACAAGTTTGTTTGAAGGGTGGTTATGAGGAAGTTGGTTATAGTAGGAGCGACTATAAGAATTTTAAAAGAGATTTCGATACTTTTGTTGGTGATGGCGATGTTCAGATGGTAGTAAACATGTTCAATGAGCGTGTGGTAAATGGGACGAACTTTGCTTTTGAGTTTAAAGTATGCGAAGGAAAACTTCAAGGTTTATTTTGGGCTGATGAACTCTCGAGGTTTAACTATTCAGAATTTGGTCATGTTATATCATTTGATGCCACATATCGTTCAAACAAGTATGTTTTTGTTACTTATTTATATTGTTTTCCCTTTTATGTTCTTTATTCAGATGTTTTATTGTATATATTCACTTTTTCAGGCATTGTATGATCTTTGTACCATTTCTTGCTATTGATAACAATAGGAGCTCCGTTGTTGTTGGTTCTGGCATTTTGTGTGATGAAAAGCTTCCATCATACACTTGGTTACTGGAAGCATTCTTAAAAGCTCATGGTAGTCAACCAAAACTCGTCTTAACCGATCAAGATGTTGCTATTAGAGAGGCATTTCCAATCGTGTTTCCTGTATCCAAACATAGATTTTGTATGTGGCATATAATGTCTAAGTTACCAAATAGGGTATGACTTATTTGATGTTTTACTTTTCATTCAACTTATTCATTTTGTATTTTATTGCCTTTACTTCATTTGTTTGACTGATCATATGTGATTTACTCAGGTTAGTACAGACCTGCTTGTTAACACAGATTTCAGGAAACGTCTTTTGAAGCTAGTTTGGAGTGTGTATTTGGGTCCACAAAAGTTTGAAATTAAATGGAATGCATTGATGGATGAATTCAATATGGAAGGTCACCCATGGCTCTCGGAGGTGTTTTCTATTCGGTCTAAATGGATTCCCGGATACTTCAAAGATCTTCCTATGTGTGGTTTAATGAAGACAACATCACGCTCTGAAAGTTTGAATTCATTTTTAAGACTTTCTCACACCATGGTAATGATTTGTTGACTTTTATTCTATCTCATGATAGTGCAATGGACAAACAAAGAAACAGGCAACGTACTGATGAGCATGATACCAATGTTAGTATCCATGATTTCAAGACTGTACGGTTGATTGAGAGGCATGCTGCCATGTTTTACACAAAGACCATCTTTTTTGATGTTCAAAAGAAAATACTTAAAGGAGATCGTTATTGTTCTCAATGGAATGTTGTTATTGAGAATGGTCGCCAAGTATTCACAATTAGGGAAAAGGACGAAATGTTTAAAACGAAAGCAGAGTTTAAGGTATACTAATCATTAATCATATGTGATTTTTGCTTATGTTAATAGTCAGACTAATCATTAATCATCTGTGATTTTTGCTTATGCTAACAGTCACACCAATCATTAATCATATGTGATTTTTGCTTTACAGGTTGTACAATTGATAGATGATGGATCATTGTCATGTTCCTGTCAACATTTTGAGTATTTTGGCATTCTCTGTTGCCACATATTCAATGTATTATTCAACACTGATGTTGATGACATACCTACCCAGTATATTAGTAGGAGATGGATGCGAGGTGTTATCCCTATCGATGTTCTCCGTACTCGCCGTATCCATGCCGGAAGCAACGAGCAATCTGACAAGTTGATTAATGATATCCAGTCTGAGTATGATCAAATCCTCAATAGCATTTATGTCGATAATGACAAACTTGCGTTGTTTTTGGAAAAAGTTCGATCCATCAAAGATGAAGTTGCCCCTAACATACCTTCAATATATGGTAAGGTTAACAAGGATGCTGAATTTGAGAAATTATTGGGTGTCTCGAAGCCTACGACCATTGAAATACATGCACCTGAAGGTATCAGAAACAAAGGATGTGGGACCGGTAAGCGCTTGATTGGTGCCGGAGAGAGAGCTATCAAAGATGCTCGACACAAGAGGAAGTGTAGAGGGTGCGGTGAACTTACAAACCATGACTCTCGCAATTGTCCAATAAAGAAAGGAGTTACTGAGTAGCTTGGTTACTGTACATGTATTATTGATTACTCTTGATTAGTGATTGCATAGTATTGGTTTAGACAATTTAAAACGATTGTGTTGGTTATGGTTCATTTTAAATAATATTTGCTTTACTTAATCTATGATTTTACTTTTAAGGTTATGTTATGATCAGTAGCTTAAATCCTTGGAACTTGTATAAAACATATTCAAAAATGAAGACCAAGATCACATATGATTTTGTATACAAAAAGTTGGGCAGAATGCATATGAATAGTATTCATATTAACAAAATCACATGTGATCATATACATGAGCTGGAAGTCTATGCTTATGTGCATGCTGAAACCAACATGAAACCAATATAATCACATTTGATTTTGTATAGTCAATGTGATCAGAAGCCAATTTGAAGTATGCATATTCAAAAATGAAGACCAACAAGATCACATATGATTTTGTATACAAAAAGTTGGGCAGAATGCATATGAATAGTATTCATATTAACAAAATCACATGTGATCATATACATAAGTTGGAAGTCTATGCTTATGTGCATGCTGAAACCAACATGAAACCAATATAATCACATATGATTTTGTGCATACTAGCAACATTCCAAAACAAATTATGCCATATTTGAACTGTATATACTAAGAATATCCCAAATGATCATGAAAATCATCATATATCATTCAATCATCAAAATTTTCATATTATATTCAATCGTCAAAATCATTCAACAAAATATTACCAATTCCCTAAAATGTATCCAACATTGCCAACAAAACCATAATCCCTACATCAAGTTTTCCAAAGACAATAAACACCCCAACTGTTATACTATCAATTACTTCTATTTAACAGATGACTCATAAACAACAACTAAGCCAAGCGTGCTTTTTTGCTCTTCGATGCATCTTTTATCATCTTTTTTATCACCTTAACTTCTGCATTTGAAAACGCCCTAGACTAGTTGATCACTTTATACTTCAAAACGTTGATGCTTGAAAGAAGTATCTTACAGAGGTATTTATTCCTCAACTTGTTTATTTGATTGCTCTATGCTCCATACTCCTTATCAAAACCTGAATCATATCTGCTTACTGTTTCACCTTTGAAGGTTTCCATATGCCGCATCACAAATATTCCACAATCTATGAAGTTATCGACTGTTCTCCACTTCAACTTGTATCTGTTTGGTTTGACCTTTGACATGCTATTCATACGTGGATGTTTCACCTTTTTCAAGTAATCAACCAACGTTTTTTTCTGCAACACATAATACATAACATATAAGCTGTCAAAAAATTGGTTTTTTAGTTGTAAATTAATATTTCCAATATTTTATTCTTACCAAGACATTTGGAAGCTTCCCATATTTGTTCTCAATTGGCACATCTGTTGCACTGTTATCTAGTATGACAAAGCTCGGATTTTTCAGGTTGAAAACAATCAAGTAGAAATGTGTTGAGCGCTTTATAGGGAAAAATATCTGTGGAAAAAAGAATTCGTAAGTTTCTAGTTATCATATTAGATATGTCATGCATACCATATCAACACTTTTGAGTGAAGCCATTTCGTTCACATTTGTCATTGCATTCTTCAAACTTGATGTAAATGCCTCTAACATATCTGCCTTCTTCATTTTTGGTGGCAACATTTCGTCACTCTACATAGCAAACATATAACATTCATATTTGTAAGATTTTCTAATACAAAGTTTAATTGATTTTATAATTGTAGTTGTACGTACCATTGTAGTAGTAGTGCAAAACAATCTAGGTGGAGATGTGTTATTTCTAAATTGCTCTTCGTTGTTAAGGATGCATGACCATAAATCAATAACAGATGCACATATTTCAGTATTTGGTGCCATGCTTTCAAAAACGACTCTTGGTGCTTGCGCTCCACCAAAACTCTGGAATACTCCATCCCTTGTATTTTGAAGATGCAAAAATCAATATAGAATATTTTTTTAATTAAATCATATGTGATTAATCAATGGTAGATGGGTTCAAACGAGAACGCAAACTATTTACGAGAACACGATAACGGCCGCCAATGTACAAAATCACATGTGATTCACGTTCAAAATCACATGTGATTTTACACTATCTGGAAATTTGGACACGAATCACATGTAAAATCACATGTGATTTTGTACGTGAATCACATTTGATTTTGAATCACATGTAAAATCACATGTGATTTTGTACATGAATCACATTTGATTTTGAATCACATGTGATTTTGTACGTGAATCACATGTGATTTTGTACGTGAATCACATGTGATTTTGTACGTGAATCACACTGTAAATGAGTAATCATATATGATGTTATCAAGAAGAAAAAGAATTTATGTTAAAACTTACATTTTATCGCCCTGCATTGCAAACATCCAAGCAGACACCGTTGTTTCTTCTTTTGTTAGTGCTTCATTAGGGTCCACCTTTCTGTTTATATAGGGGGAGCAGATTGGTAGTCCAACCCTAATATCGCGTTTTACCACTTCATTTTGTACATTCAGACCTGTGATTTGATTGACATTAGGTGTTTCACAGTCTGTTTGAATCCCTTTCAACTTTTCTTTATCCACCTTCAACCTTACGAGAAGTCCTCCTGTAGATTGCTGTGGTTCCTTTTCTGTCTCTGTCACAAGAAGTCCTCCATGTTCACATCCCTCATCTCGATTTTCTATATCTATATGCGTGCATCCATCCTTTCGAATCACTGTATCTTCATTGGCATAGCCTTCGCCGAATTCTTGAGTAAAACCAAAGCTATAACTTGGTGCTGAACTTGGTTCTGAAGATGATACTTTTCGCCTTTTATTGCTATCTGTCGGCATAACAACAACTTCATTAGTTGTACTTTCTATCACAGATTCTTGATTTTTCTTTGCTTCTTTTTCAGCCGTTTTTTCTGCAACTAATCGATCACATGAGTCGATAACATCTGGGTTTTGCAAAAATTGTGTGAAAGTCTCGATGTTCTGTTCCTCACCTTGAGTTGGTATCTTCTCTCCTATACTCTCTGTATTCCCAATGCTCAACTTGTGTACAAGAATATCAAGTTGATTTTCTTCATCTCCACCTTCTGTTGCATCCGTTTCTTCTAGAGTTCTTGTACTCTCATTCCTTATCTCTTTGGGACTGCTTTCTCCTATTACAGCTTCCCCACCTTATGTTTCGTTTCTTTAAACATGAAAATCATCCTGATTTTTTGTATTACCTTCTGTTTCGTTTCTTTCAACATGAAAATCATCCTGATTTTCTGTATTACCTTCTGTTTCGTTTCTTTCAACATGAAAATCATCCTGATTTTCTGTATTCCAAGACAAATTCACCTGTTGAGTTTCTGGAATTTGTTGTTCAATGAGAAAAAACTCAATCTGTTTTCTTCGCCAATCTACAAAATTTGACGCTTTCGGAAACTTTGTACATGCATTATCCAATGTTGTGTTGAATGTTGTTTTCAAGCACATTGTGTCGTCCAGAAATTTATGATATCCCTATTAAAAAATATCCAATATTGTATTGTTATTATTATAAAAACATACCCAAACTAGCATATTCTTCTGCTTTGAATCACATATGATTTAAACACTATCATTTATTGAAATACTATACAAATGGTAAATCATACATGATTTACATATCACATATTCTAACAACAATTTTCTAATTGCATTATAAACATATATGATTTACATATGAAAATTCAGATCACATATGATTTTCTAAGTGATATGAAAATGTTTCATCATAAATGATCAATATATAATCAGATTGTAAAACAATATAATCACATATTGAATTGATAATGTTATTAATCAAATATGATCATTGGAACATAGATTCTAACCAACAATATTCATGTCTCAAGTCATCACAATGTTTTACTAAATCACATATGATTCAACCATATAAACTCTGAAAACACAGATTGCATTATAATCATATATGATTTTACATATGAAAATTGATTTGTATTATAACCACTATACCAGTAATGGTAGATCAAATCACAAATCATTAATAACAATCATGTATTATGTCTTTTTACAGAGGAAATCACATATGAGGTTAGACAGAGGAAAATCACAGATGATTAATAACATTATCAATTAATGAACTGGAAATCACAGATGATTAATAACATTATCAATTAATGAACAGGAAATCACAGATGATTAATAACATGTTGTGGTTAACATGTAAATCACAGATGATTAATAACATGTAGTCATACTAGTGAATAACACAAATGATCACATATGATATTTGACGCATGCATAATAACAATATCACAAATGAACTCATATGATATGTGTTTACAAATGTATAAGTATGTACCTCGATATTAACTGGCGAAGAAGGAGGTTCTGCATTCGCCAAGCTGTCTTCTTGATTGTTAACCTCATTTGAATTTTCGTTGTTGTTGACATACGACTCATTAAACTCTCCCAATCCTAATCCTCCCGATTCGAGCTCCGCTTGCACCCTCATCCTTAATAACTCAGATGACCATGCTTTCATTGCTGGTCTAACTCTTATAATCTGTGGCACACTACATTTAATGCTGTCCACATAAAGCAACTACAAAAAAAATTTAATCGTTATTATCAATTGGAAATTAACATCATGTTGTAATTATATATCTATTAAACTTACCACTAGAGTCGTCAATGGCCCACAGAAGAATTCATTTTCGTCATAACCACTCCAATTGATCTTGCTGAACCTTAGACGACTAAGGATGTATTCACACCAGTTGATGTCTTTGAAATTTGTTTCTTTTGTCACTCTGGACAGAACATTCAGGTCACATGATCCGTTGTATTTGCAATTTCCCATTGTATTGCAAAAAACAACGATGAAGTTTAGCATAAAGTTCCAGTCCGCATCATCTGATGATACTATCATCCTACTTACATCTGTTGGTCTTATAACATCTCTGTTGAATTGCTTCAACCATTCTTCCTTTATTGTAGCACCATAGTCATCTGTTTCACAACTGTCATACATGATATTACCCATCGGTGCACCAATCATGTCTCTAATTGCTGATTCATGTATCTCTATTGACCCCTTTGAAGTCTTGATGGTCATTGTGTGTGGATCAAAGTTTAATGCCACATGGAGTCCAAGGTTGGATGGTATTCCATCCAACTTCATTCCAACTAGGCCTTCAAAGCCCATTTTAGTAATGCATTCTTGTTGTGAAGCAGATAATGATCTCATTGCATTGAAAAGTGGGTTGGGTGTTGTCCTCAACCGTATACTTTTTAATTGTCTTGCTTTCTTGTTTTCCATCAACTTCCTACCCTTGACAACAACTTTCTCTTTCCTTTTGTGTTCTTTCTCTACCTTCTCAGTGTCTTGTCTAACTCTTTTTGCCTTCTTTTTTTCTTTCACAGACTTTGGTGCTTCTTTCCTCTTAACAGAGGAAGATCCTGTCCAATTATAATGTAGTTACTACAAAGCATTTCTTTAATACAACATAAATGAAACCAACAAATTTTTTATTTTCATTCTAAATGAGTTGGGGGTAACATAAACCTTATAATGTACATTTGACACAGTAAATCACAGATGATTAATAACATAAAAACTATAATAATCATGTGTGATTTATAAGAGTACCAAATGAAATTAACAAAATCCTAGACATAGAGTTAAATCATATATGATTGGTAACATTACCAATTTCAAAGAGGGAAATGAGTTGGGGGTAACATGTACATTTGACACAGGAAATCATGTGTGATTAATAACATAAACATTATTAATCATGTGTGATTAATAAGTGTACCAATCTAAATCAGATCACATATGATTAATAACATATTAATCAATTATCAAACATACAAAATCCTAGACATAGAGTTATGGTTAACATCTAAATCACATATGATTTACTAGGTGTTCCTAACAACATTTCATCATATACTATCAGATGATTAATAACATTATAAATCACATATGATTCAACAAACCAGTATACCACTAAATCACATATGATTCAACAAACAGATGATTAATAACATTTCCTAAACAAACCACTATACCCTAAATCACATATGATTCAACTCACAGATGATTAATAACAATCATATATGATTCAACAAACCACTATACCAGTCCCTACTAAATCACATATGATTCAACAAACCACTATACCAGTCCCTACTAAATATCAATGTTTGACAGAGGAAATGACAGGTGATTAATAACATTATACCTTCTATTGGATTTGAAGTAGGGAGTTCACTATTTGATGCCTTTCCACACTCATTGACTTCCACCGTATCAAGTGTTTTTGCTATCCTCTTACTTTTTCGACGTTCTTCAAGTAGAAACAAACACAAAACATCATCAGGAACACTTTTGTATACATTTAAAAACCCTAAAATTCAACATGCACTAAAAACTTCATACCTGTTGAATCCATTAATTTTGCTGTCGTAATCTTCGTGATTTTCAGATTCACGACCTCGTTTGAACGAATTTTGTCTTTTAATCTTCGATTTCTTCCTTTATACAAATGATTCGGTGAAGATTTGACGTAGAAGTTCTGAAATCGGAAGGGAGCGATAAGGGTTTTGATCGAAAAGGGTTGAACGAGGTGGGTTTTGATAATGATTTCAGTATCTCGTTTACGTGATTGTGTATATCCATAATTTTACTACTTTTACTAAAATACACTTCCTTTATTGTTACCCCTGTGGAAAAGTAATTTCAGTGGCATAGAAATTACAAAATTTGCCACTGAAGATTTAAGCCGTGGATTAGATTATTTAATGGTCCAGATGAATCCCTTTATTTTCTTAATTAGGTACACTCCTCGTTTGAACCCACCTCTCTCTCTCTCTCTCTGTCTCTCTCTCTCTCTCTCTCTCTCTCTCTATATATATATATATATATATATATATCCAGAAGAATAAGAAAGTGAAGTCATACTCACAAACTCGTCCACAATGAAGTCTTCTATGGTGTTCTTAACTACTCTCGTATTTTCAATACTCTTGATCATTTCAAGTACCTTTTTGGCTTCTGCAGATGGGGAAGGTACGTATGGAACTAAGGGGGAGTTTGGTTCACATAATGTTTTTGGATGGAATGGAATCTGTCAAAGGAATTTGACTTTGAAGGAATTGGAATGGAATGTTGTCAGGTTTGACCAGTTGTTTGGTTGACAGAATTGGAATGAAATATGTTAAAGGAATTCGAATCTGTCTGTTTGGTTCACAGAATGTAGCTTTGGAATTGGAATGAAATTTTGGTAAATGACCAAAATACCCTTTTGATAATTTTAATTGTTAACATAATATAAATACAATAAATATATACAGTTCGTTTTCATAATGACCATTTTACTCCACTACATCAAAACCCTAAAATCGATTTCAAACAACAGATACATAGCAGATTGTGGTTTCAAAAATAGATTTCAAACAAAGCAGCAACAATCGCAAGAATCCATAATAAGCAAAAACCCAGATGCAAGAATTGCAACAATATGTGATAGAATGTCAAAAACATAAATCGCAAGAATGGGATAAAAATCGCAAGAATCGCAAAAAACAAGCAAAAACTCAGCAAGAATCGCAAAAATCGATAAAAAAAATCGCAAGTTCAGTCGATGCAAGAATCCATGGAACACAATCCACGGAACACAGTCGGTGTTTCAAACGAGAAGAAAAGGAGGAGAGAACGAACCTGTCGATGTTGATGTCGATGGATGTAACGACCCGTAATCCCATACATAGTTCAAATAGCATACATTGCATGATGTCGTTAAAACAAGAGATACATTATATAACAAATACGGTCCCCTAGTCTTTTACAAACATTCAGTACATCATTACAAACGTTTACATAGTAGATTACATCATTACTAACAACATGCTATATCTACTAAACACATCATAGTCTTCAACTACATAGTCCTCCAAAAGCTATTCGCGGTTTAACCTTCTTATTTGCTATTACTCGATCCACGACCTGGAATACACATTTTTAAAACAAAATGAGGGTTAGACCTTGAGGTCTAGTGTGAGAAAATCCCCGTTAGTTAAAAACCATTTGCACAACATCATACACATAATTCACATAAGAATACCAATTAAGACTCATGCATCATGTATCTTTCCATCTCATTCTCTTGGCCATATTAGTTGGTTGCAAGCCAACTAATAAATTAACTTCACTGTACGACAATTACAACCAACAACGATGTACAAATATTACAGCCAATACACCGGTCCTAAGCCTGGCCACGTATTCTCAAATAGTAGAATACTCGTGTAAATACAATATCTCAATATATTATATTACATACATAAACACATAAGCATACCATCTATCACATTTCCAATCCACGCATATATGCATTCCAGTTTCAAAACGTTTTAAAGTAAAACTCACCTGTTTGTTTATCAACACGTTTCCAAGCCTTCTTAACAGGTTCAGTCCTTTACCCAGAATTCACAGGATCTGTAACAATCAGATACAATATCTTTTTACAAAATAGAACACCTAAGACTTATTAAAGCTAGGAACTCTAAAGAACTCCAATCCTCAAATGTTACCCCCAAACCCGAACTCAAGTTGAGTCCATAACGCATTCAGTCCTCATTCATTTCCCTTTCCAAGAATTAACAAGACACGGGTTACTGGGTACTCAAAAGCATCTAAACTCTCAAAATTGACCAAACAACTAAAGTATCCGGACAACATAACTTATCCGGACAACACAACCTTTCCGGATAACATAACCTTTCCGGATAACATAACCAATCCGGGTAACATAACTTATCCGGACAACACAACAATCCGGACACTATCCGGTAAATCATTTCATCCGGAAACTAAAGAAAATAGGACTTACCCGGTTAATCGATTCATCCGGATACCTGCAAGAAAACTACCGGACACTAACAACACATTATCCGGACACTACCCAAGAAACTACCGGACACATTCATATCATCCGGAAACCACTGACTGTTTATCCCATTTTCACCCAGAAATCGACTGAATCATTAACAGTTATGTAATTGACTATTCTAATCCGATAGAAACTACCTAATAGCAATTACACACATAAATTGTAAAAGAAACATACCTGAAATCACTTCCAAGGTCACCAAATGGAGCCCCAACCCTTCCTTTTTCTTCTTTCGCTCTTTCTCTCAAAACACATACAACACCTACTGATTTTCTGCTGTAAGTGAAAATATCTGGACACCTAATAAGATATTATCAAACTAATTTACACTCTTAGCCTTAAACTATTCACAATTAACCAATTCACCATTAAACTTATAAATTTACCCAAACTTACCCTAAACATCAATTTTAAAGTTAAATAAATTTAACGGAACTAACATTTAACTAACGAACTTACCCGGGGTATTACAATGGAGAAAGTCGATGTTGCTGTTCGATAGAAAAGAGTCGATGTTGCTCGATGGAGAAGAAAACGATTTGGGATTTAGGGGTAGGCTGCAGGTATATCAATTAGGGCAAGGGTATTTTTGGAATAAAAAAATTTAAACATTCCATTCCTTTAAAATCCCAGCCATATGTGATGGAATGTTAAGAACATAAAAATTGGAATTCAATGGAAAGTTTTAACATTCCATTGCCCAAAAGATTGAACCAAACACTGGAATGGAATCTGGTCAATGGAATGTCACATTCCAATTCCACCAGATTCCATTACTTTCCGGTGAACCAAACGCCACCTAAGGTTCCATAAATTAAGCTAGTTTATTTGAAATAAGTAATAACATCAAGCTCTTTTTTTTCTCTCTCTCTCTCTCTCTCTCTCACACACACACACACATGTATATATTTATATATATGAGTTGATGGTCATTTGTTCATATCCTTTTTTTCTTTCTAAATATCTTCTATCTAATACTCGCTTTTGGTGGAGTTAAATATTAGCGAAATTCCGCAAATTAGTTGATGATTGAGTTGCCAAATAAATTCATATTCAATTTATATTATTTATGTTTCTTGCATACAGATCTTGCCTATGTCGCTCCTCCTCCTTCTCCATGTTCTTCAAATAGGCGGAGTCTTGCAGATGGTGATCCAATTGCGAGTCCCGGACAAGATCCTCCAAGTGGCGAAATTGGAACAACTAGTGCAAGTCCTTAGTAATTCTATGGCACCAAGGACATTAAATCGATCAAGATGATAACTAATCACTTAGATATATTCTTGTATTCGTGTATACTACTATCTTCTATTGTCGTGTCGACAATTACGTGTACTAGTAGGAAGAATCCTTTTAATTACGTTACAACTTTTCTACATACCATTACGTCAATATTTGTATAAGCGTGTGATGTTTCAAAGACGTTTTAGTAGTTTACAAAGCAACATTGAACCCATATGAACTATATATGTAACAACCCAAATTTCTAGAAAGTTGAAAGTTGGTGGTCATTGTGAAAAGAATGAAATTTAAGGTTAAGGACCCATTGTGCAATTATTTGGAAGATATAAATAGGGTCCAAACCCCTAGGTTTTCTTTCGGTGCACATTCTCTTGCATTTGTTGGCGGCTGAATAGAAGAAAAGCAAAGCGAGGTGTAGAAATCAGTCTAGCATAAATTAGGAGGAGAAGCTCGTTTGTTTTGGTAAGTATTCATATCTTCCCTATGTTATTCCGGCAATAGATAGCTAAGTGATTAAGTTCCTTAATATCTCCTTGTTTAAGCTGTAAAGTAATGGGGTAAGAACATCCCTGAGGTTTTAATCGCTAAAATCAATTTGTTAATTGGACAAAAGAGCTTTGTAAGTGAACGCAGGAGATTAGACCCGAATCATAACAAGGTGTGGTGTTGGCTGCATTCTTGCATGTGTGCGTGGGCCGATAATCCCAATTTGTGGATTTAACTAACCATGTGTACAGTAGTTTTCACTTTGCAATTCGTTTGTGTTTGGGAAGCCACGTGACCTTATTTCAATTTTAAGTGAGCCACGGATTTGTTTATGAAATGGGAACCAACATCATGATCAGATGGATTTGGCAATTCAATTAGTAATATAGATTTGGTAACTTAATTATTTATTAATAATAATTATTAGAAAGGTCGGTGTTGGGCCTAATTATTTGTGGATCCGAGATTTATGTATTGAGCCGGTAAGCAGAGTCCAATAAGTATGATTTGTACTAGAAGGGGTAACCTATCAACTTAGGTAACTTTTGGGTTAAGTTCGGGAGCAAGCTCGAGTAATAAATTTAAAGAGTTATGAAGTATGTTTACTAAATTTATAGGTGTTCCACCTAGAGACCGGAAGTGTATATAAGTGAGAAGCTTTGAAGCGAGCGTGCCAGGTGAGTTTTTTTTCTAACTAAAATACATGATCTTACGTGTTTTGCAAAGAAAGTGATTATGTGGAAATGCCCTGTTATTTTACATGACTTTTACGTAAATGAGAGCTTAATATTTTACTGATCAGGGTATGTTATGAGCGTGATTTATTTACAAGCTTTACGAACGTTTTCCCATGAAAAGTATGCCCTACTGAAAAGATTGTTCAACAAGATGAAATGGATTGTAAAGTGTTATACGGATTTCATGTTTTATGTTTATGATGAGCTATGTGTATCTTATGTGGAGTTGGTCTGCACAGTGGGATCTGTAGTCCTCGGGATCCGATGATCCCTTGGATTGTTATGAGAAGCTTGTAGGAGGGAATTCATTTCCTTCCTACTCGGAATGTGATGAGCTTGTAGGAGGGAATTCGTTTCCTTCCTACTCGGGCGAGAGAGGAGTCTGCTGAGGCCCCGATCGCGGAATGTTTATGAGATCCATTACACTGTGCAGCACCATGAATGATGTTTATGTGAAGAATGTGAACTGTTTTATAAAATGATTTTATAATGATGATGTACACCGATTATGGAGGGAACTCACTAGACCTCATGGTCTAACCCTCGTTTTTCAAAACTAAAACCTTTTCAGGTAAGCGTTTAATAGGAGGCTCAGATAAAAGAGTAAGAGCAAGATAGAGTACAGAAGCAGCTAGAGACAGTGCAAGTGCCTCTGGTAGAAGTTAGATTATTCTCAGTTGTGTATAAGTTGTTTCCGCCAACCTTAGTTTATGAATGATGTAACGAGATTTTGGGACCCAGAATTGTAATGTTTATGAGTTAATGCTTTGTATGTCCTGTTGTATTTTTAGGGATGTTACAATATAGCACAATCACGTTTTAGTAGTTTACAAAATACCTCGAGATGTAACTTATTGCGGACTTAGTTATATTCGTCACTATTAATTCGAAGGTGCATGTAAAATTCACGTAGAGAAATATGACCAGACTCAATCAATTGAAGATGTTGGAACATGTAGTATTTATCACATGCTCTTGTCTCACATAGGAGGAGTAAAGAATGTTTTCTTTGTTTAAAAGATAAAAACATTTGAAATGTTTGAATGATATTTGGAGAGAACACAAAGGTGTAAAGTCTAGAGGGGGTTTTGGTAGTATTATATAGTTGAGGGACTATATATATATATATATATATCATTAAAGACTTAGAACTTAGCCATCTTCTTTACCATATCTTAACCATGATCAAGAGAAAAACTTGTAGGATCGTTGCCTAAAGTTCTTAAAACTCGAGGAGGTCCTGGCAGAGATTAGCCTAGATCCATCAACGACCCAATGAAGGCTAATATTCCTTAAGGATAGTGATTTGTTCATGTACCCGTTTTATCAATCGATCACTTTCGTTTTCTGTCTCAGAAGAGTCAACCCATTCACATCTTGTTCATATTCTTTTTCCAGCTTTGTCCTTTTATTTATTTAATTTTGAGAGTTGAGTTTTCATATTATTTCAAAGTAAATGTTAGTGGACTTTTGTATTACTAATACGTACAGAATCTTGCACCCTCTATTTCTTTTTATATGACATCTTAATGTTGTTATGCTTTTTATTACGGAAACGTAAAAGAATAATATCGTTATGTTTTTTAAATATATAATATTTATATGTTGTTGCCGAAAAAATAAAAAATAAAAGACGATTTTCGACGGATTTCTGGCAGATTTCGGGTGGAAGTCAACGCCGTTTGACTTTCTTAATATCCGCCAGAAATCCGTCGGAAATGGCTGCCGGTTTTACCTGTTTGTCTAGTAGTGTATTTGAAGAGATTTTAGTATCCGACTCTCTAGAACTCTACTGGTAATCCGTGTTAATGACCCTTTGTTGGCATGTACTTCAACTTTTTGTCTTACTTTTCCTAGTTCATGTGCTATTTCATTTACTTGATTTATGGAACCTTAATTTCTTGTAATACTTAAGTTGATCATTTCTCATGTATAATCACATTTCATATTTCTCTAACACCTAGGCAATTAAAACTCTTGGGAAAAAGCAAATATTTTTGGTTAAGAACTATATATATACTACATAATTAAGTTGGTAACCTTCCTTAAACACATCTTGAAACATCACAATATTATACGTCTTATGATACTCATAAATATTTTACAAATGGGCACTAATACAATGTGTTGAAATCTTTTGGGAAACATCATACATTGTAGGCCTCATTTCAGGGTTGGTATTCAAACATGCTATTGACAACATGATGATGGTTATCATCACCTCCTTTATTCCTGGGAATGGTAATGGAAGACGTTGATCCACAAAATCTTTTAACTTCATCTTCTCATACGAGAGAGAGGTAATAATATCACCCGGATGCTCTCCTTTGATGACTTCAAGTGCAAGTACCCCGAAGCTATATACATCACACTTTGTGGTCACCTTCATCGTATAAGCAAGCTCTGAAAACAAATGAAAATATATCAAAGTGTATCCGTGGAAATTAAGCTCTTGAGTATATATATACTAAAAAAATGAAAAACTGATAGAATACGCTGGTAACCGTTCATCTAGACAATATGCACATGTGCATACAAGTAATTTGTAACATGTACATGTCTATGAAAACCAAAAGCAACTTCAATTAGTTGTATGTTATTTCTTCTCATTTTCATTTTTTTCTTGGTCTCATCCATTAAATATTTGAATGTCACCAACAATTAATGATAAATATTTTTAGACGGATTACAATCGTTTGAAAATGCAACGTTTGAAAAAGTCAGGGTTTTTATACACGATTTTGGAACTGTGTAAAAAGTCACATTTTTACACGATTCCTAAACCGTGTAAAAAGCTAAAAATAACTGTGTAAAAATGTGTACCTTTTTACACGGTTTTGAAACAAAACCGTGTAAAATGTGTATAATTTTAAAACAAAACCGTGTAAGAAGGTATACAATTTTATACGTTTTTTGTCTTTTCTTAAAACCATGTAAAGTTTGCTTATATAAATATACACTACAAAAAAAAGCTTCTTACCGATGGAATAATCCGTCGGAAATCCGTCGGAAATCCGTCGATGAAAGCCGGATCCGTCCGAAATCTGTCGGTGAAAGCCCGTCACAAAAGGTTTCGTAGGGAATTGGATTACCGACAGATCTCCAATGGATATTAGCGACGGATCTCCGACATACAAGAAAAGAATAAAATTTTAATTATTAAAATACATTTCGTGAGATTTTCAACGGATGTTCGATGGACAAGAAAGTAATTAAATTTTAACTTTTTCAAATGCTGTTTGACGGATTTGCGACGGAACTCCTCGACCGATTTTCGATGTACAAGAAAATAATTTAGATTTTAACTTTTAAATAGTGTTGGACGAAAAATGTATCAAAAATTTGTGTGAACGTTTCGACTAAAAGTCGACGACACGTTTCCCATCTAAATTATGTCATAGATATAAAAGTATTATATTAAAAATCTATATAATTAGAAATACACAGACATATTCAGATTTAGGGTAAAATCGGTATTACATATTCAGAATTACAATTCAATTCACACAAAATTTTAATCTCTTTTACACCAAAATCTTGTAAAGTTTAGATTTATCCATTGAAGTTAATTAACGTTAGTAACAGAAAATCCAAAATAACATTCATTAAAGAATAAAACTCAAAAAAGATATTGTGCATTCACATTAATTCAAACAACTATTCATGTTAGGAGAAGACCATGTATGTATGTATGAATGTATATATACTTTTTATCAAATAAGTTCTGTTGACTTCAAAGATTAATTTCCAAATAGGAACATAATTTCCGATCAAAGACCACCTACTTCAGAAATTTTCCAAATAGGAACATAATTTCCGATCAAAGACCACCTACTTCAGATCAAAGACCACCTACTTACGGAATTTTCCAAATAGGAACGTAGTGTTGAAAATTTTGTAAGAATCCGGGAAAAGTGATCGTATTACATACGATGGATGGAGCAATCCATTCCTTCCTGTGCAAGTAAAAGACTAGAAAGAGTTGACAAGTATGCATGTGTCTATATATATATATATACGGGATTAAATCAAATGAGAACCACAAATATGTTACAAACATGTAAGAATCGATATAAAATATTGTGTTACATGACATTTTTTCATTAAATCCTAGTATTTAAGATATTTTTGCTTCACATATATATATATATATATATATATATATATATATATATTTGCTTCATAATATGATAGTTTACATGTATTTGTTAAAATGGTATCAGAGCCAAAATCGAAGGAATCAATCATCGATACGATCATTCTGCAACGATTCATCATCAACAGCCCAATCTTGGTATGAAACAGTCATTTTTTCGAATTTTTTTGTTGCACACACTGTTTTGGGATTGAAAAACACATTTCTGTTGGTTTTTGGACAAAACTCGAAGTATTAATGTTGTCCAGAATACCCTCGCGCATCTACATACCAATTTTCAGCCCAAACAGATCATTTTTGAGGATTAGACATAAGATTATTTGAATCTTCATCCATGTCGCAATCAACATGCATTCAAACATTCATCCGAGTCGCAATGGTCATATATTCATGCATATCGCAATCCACTGCTCATGAACAGTACCAAATCGCAATGGTCTATTGCGACTTGGCCTCCAAATCGCAATGGTCTATTGCGACTTGGCCTCCAAATCGCAATGGTCTATTGCGACTTGGCCTCCAAATCGCAATTGCCTATTGCGACTTCGATCCCGAATCGCAATCCATTACACTATGAACAGTACCAAATCGCAACCTTCAGTTGCGACTTGGGTGAACTTTTACCTATTGCGACTTCAGGTGCTGCGACTTCAGCTATTGCGACTTCAGTGCATTGCGACTTCAGTGCGTTGCGACTCTGGGTTTTGACATGGTTTGTGTTGCAACAAAAGGGTTAAAAATGTGTAATCGTGACTGTTTCTGGAGATCAAGATGGTAAGAGCATATTTCAAGGGGGAGCCTAGACTACATTTGAATAATTGCATCACTACGGTTTTCTAAAGAAATAAAGGCGGAGAAGAACTGAAGATCTTTCGAGACGGATGATTCCTTTACAAAACTATAGGGGGAGATTGTTAGGACACTAAATGTCCTAATTATAAGATAGTTTTGTAAAGGGGTAATTAATAGTAATATGGGCTTGGATATAGTGTAATGGGCTTGGGCTTTATAGTGTAACGAGGGGGTATATATAGATAAGTGTGTGTAATTAGGGCAAGAGTTAGTCATTGCAATGTAGCCTTCTTGGTGTAGTGTGTGTTCTAGAGAGAGATCCATTCTCTCTCTAGGTTGCTTTCATCTTGAATAATACAATTTATGAATCGTTGCCTTGTTAAAATGGGACTAACAAGTGGTATCAGAGCCAAAATCGAAGGAATCAATCATCGATACGATCATTCTGCAACGATTCATCATCAACAACCCAATCTGGTATGAAACAGTAACTTTTCGAATTTTTGTTGCACACAAACTGTTTTGGGATTGAAAAACACATTTCTGGTTGTTTTTGGACAAAACTCGAAGTATTAAAGTTGTCCAGAATGCCAGTGCGCACCTACGTACCAATTTTCAGCCCAAACAGATCAGTATTGAAGTTTCGACCTAAGATTATTTGAATCTTCATCCATGTCGCAACCTTGATATTCATCGAAATCGCAATCAGAAGATTCATCGAAATCGCAATCTTCAAATATTCATCGAAATCGCAGTGATCTTTGTGTGAACAGTACAAAGTCGCAGTGACCTATTGCGACTTCATTCCCATATCGCAATCCACTGCTCATGAACAGTACCAAATCGCAATGGTCTATTGCGACTTGGCCTCCAAATCGCAATTGTCTATTGCGACTTGCCCCAAATCGCAATCCATTACACTATGAACAGTACCAAATCGCAACCTTCAGTTGCGACTTGGGTGAACCTTTATCTATTGCGACTTCATCTGTTGCGACTTCAGTGCATTGCGACTTCATTGCATTGCGTCTTGTGTGTGTTTGTGACATGTAAGCACTTGCGCATACAAGTAATTTGTAACATGCACACGTGCATATGCAAAAGTGCATAATGCATATGTGCATAAAAACAAAAAAACAACATAATTTACCTGTATGCACACAAGTGGACACCATCCAGATGAAGGGTCATCCGGATGTTCTTCAGTTTTTCGTTTTTTTTAGATTTTCCTCTGAACCTTCCCCCTCTCTCTCTCTCTCTCTCTATATATATATATATATATATATATATATAGGGTTAGGTTCAGGGGAAAACCCTAAATAACTGGAAAACCAGAAAACTACAAAAATTCGGAGAAAAAAATATATCAATATGGATGTCAAATTAACAAGAAAAATATGATCGTTTATTTGGTGCAATTTATTTCATTCGAATTTTGTTCATTTTTCGTATTTTTTCGAATAAAAAACAAGGGGTGAGGTTTTTTAATTTAGATAATATTGTTGTAACCGTCCGTCTAATCACATCCATCAGATCATCTAATCCAACGATTAATAAAGTGTTTTTTTAGTTTTTCATTTATTTGAGGTTTTCCCCTGAACCTCCCTCTATATATATATATCCCGAAGAATAAGAAAGTGAAGTCATACTCACAAACTCGTCCACAATGAAGTCTTCTATGGTGTTCTTAACTACTCTCGTATTTTCAATACTCTTGATCATTTCAAGTACCTTTTTGGCTTCTGCAGATGGGGAAGGTACGTATGGAACTAAGGTTCCATAAATTAAGCTAGTTTATTTGAAATAAGTAATAACATCAAGCTCTCTTTTTTCTCTCTCTCTCTCTCTCTCTCTCTCTCACACACACACACACATACATATGTATATATATATATGTATATATATATATATATATATATATATATATATATATATGAGTTGATGGTCATTTGTTCATATCCTTTTTTTCTTTCTAAATATCTTCTATCTAATACTCGCTTTTGGTGGACTTAAATATATTAGCGAAATTCCGCAAATTAGTTGATGATTGAGTTGCCAAATAAATTCATATTCAATTTATATTATTTATGTTTCTTGCATACAGATCTTGCCTATGTCGCTCCTCCTCCTCCTCCTTCTCCATGTTCTTCAAATAGGCGGAGTCTTGCAGATGGTGATCCAATTGCGAGTCCCGGACAAGATCCTCCAAGTGGCGAAATTGGAACAACTAGTGCAAGTCCTTAGTAATTCTATGGCACCAAGGACATTAAATCAATCAAGATGATAACTAATCACTTAGATATATTCTTGTATTCTTGTATACTACTATCTTCTATTGTCGTGTCGACAATTAGGTGTACTAGTAGGAAGAATCCTTTTAATTACGTTACAACTTTTCTACATACCATTACGTCAATATTTGTATAAGCGTGTGATGTTTCAAAGACGTTTTAGTAGTTTATAAAGCAACATTGAACTAATAGACAATCCAGTATGGACTTTAGACCAACCATGTGTACAGTAGTTTTCACTTTGCAATTCGTTTGTGTTTGGGAAGCCACGTGACCTTATTTCAATTTTAAGTGAGCCACAGATTGTTTATGAAATGGGAACCAACATCACGATCAGATGGATTTGGCAATTCAATTAGTAATATAGATTTGGTAACTTAATTATTTATTAATAATAATTATTAGAAAGGTCGGGTGTTGGGCCTAATTATTTGTGGATCCGAGATTTATGTCTTGAGCCGGTAAGCAGAGTCCAATAAGTATGATTTGGACTAGAAGGGGTAACCTATCAACTTAGGTAACTTTTGGTTTAAGTTCGGGAGAAAGAGTTATGACGTATGTTTACTAAATTTATAGGTGTTCCACCTAGAGACCGAAAGTGTATATAAGTGAGAAGCT
The DNA here is from genome assembly GCA_033807775.1 of Saussurea involucrata. Classification (NCBI taxonomy): domain Eukaryota; kingdom Viridiplantae; phylum Streptophyta; class Magnoliopsida; order Asterales; family Asteraceae; genus Saussurea; species Saussurea involucrata. The sequence continues at coordinate 84,100,442 of CM066317.1, forward strand.
TTGAATCGAGCGTGCCAGGTGAGTTTTTTTTCTAACTAAAATACGTGATCTTACGTGTTTTCCAAAGAAAGTGATTATGTGGAAATGCCCTGTTATTTTACATGACTTTTACGTAAATGAGAGCTTAATATTTTACTGATCAGGGTATGTTATGAGCGTGATTTATTTACAAGCTTTACGAACGTTTTCCCATGAAAAGTATACCCTACTGAAAAGATTGTTCAACAAGATGAAATGGATTGTAAAGTGTTATACGGATTTCATGTTTTATATTTATGATGAGCTATGTGTATGTTATGTGGAGTCGGTCTGCACAGTGGGGTCTGTAGTCCTCGGGATCCGATGATCCCTTGGATTGTTATGAGAAGCTTGTAGGAGGGAATTCATTTCCTTCCTACTCGGAATGCGATGAGCTTGTAGGAGGGAATTCATTCCCTTCCTACTCGGAATGTGATGAGCTTGTAGGAGGGAATTCGTTTCCTTCCTACTTGGGCGAGAGAGGAGTCTGCTGAGGCCCCGATCGCGGAATGTTTATGAGATCCATTACACTGTGCAACACCATGAATGATGTTTATGTGAAGAATGTGAACTGTTTTATAAAATGATTTTATAATGATGATGTACACCGATTATGGAGGGAACTCACTAGACCTCATGGTCTAACCCTCGCTTTTCAAAACTAAAACCTTTTCAGGTAAGCGTTTAATAGGAGGCTCAGATAAAAGAGTAAGAGCAAGATAGAGTACAGAAGCAACTAGAGACAGTGCAAGTGCTTCTGGTAGAAGTTAGATTATTCTCGGTTGTGTATAGGTTGTTTCCGCCAACCTTAGTTTATGAATGATGTAACGAGATTTTGGGACCCAAAATTGTAATGTTTATGAGTTAATGCTTTGTATGTCCTGTTGTATTTTTAGGGATGTTACAATATAGCACAATCACGTTTTAGTAGTTTACAAAATACCTCGATATGTAACTTATTGCGGACTTAGTTATATTCGTCACTATTAATTCGAAGGTGCATGTAAAATTCACGTAGAGAAATATGACCAGACTCAATCAATTGAAGATGTTGGAACATGTAGTATTTATCACATGCTCTTGTCTCACATAGGAGGAGTAAAGAATGTTTTCTTTGTTTAAAAGATAAAAACATTTGAAATGTTTGAATGATATTTGGAGAGAACACAAAGGTGTAAAGTCTAGAGGGGGTTTTGGTAGTATTATATAGTTGAGGGACTATATTGTGATTCCAGAACAAGTAATCAATCAATATAAATCATAAAAGAAGCCATCTCTATATTCAATAATCTCCAAATAGCTCACAATACAATGAAGAACAATTACTTGTGTGTGTGGCTAGTGTGTGTGAGAAATGACCTAATTCCCAAAAGGGAAATTAGCAAACTATATATACCTAGGGTATAGAATAGCATAATTACAAATATAGTCCCTCTACATGGTACAATAACATTTTAAGCACTAACATTCTCCCCCTTTGTACCAATGTAGAGCAAAAGATTTAGACATCCACCGGGGTCACATTCTTCTTTCGAATACCAAAGATGATCTCGAATCTTCGCAGTTCAAGGCGGTAGTCTTTCCGGTATGAGATGGCTTCAATCACTTGGTTGATCAAGTTCTTTTCTTTTTTAGTGAGCTTTACCTCTCCATTCGCATCCAGACGAAGCTTACTTTCCAAATGAAACAGAATACTCTTCAAAGTACCCTCACAGTACTTGTTGAACTCAATAACTCTCATAAATCTTTTCTTTGAGTCAGCATCAACGTAGACAACCCCTAGCTCAGGCTTGTTCAGTACAGTGTAGGCAGGGATACCTTGAATATCAGATAAGCGTTTGTTCGGTCTTTTTAAATTCACATGAGTTTGAAAAGATTCCAAACCCATCTGAAAGTCCGTGAGGTATGAATACTTCAGAATGTTCTTCATGAATTTCCTCACACTTTGGTAAGCCGCACTGTATGTTATTCTCTTCTCTGGATCGTTCTTCTCTGGATGGACGACAAGTAGGTTGTAAAGACATAGAAGATCATTCAGCTTCAGACTTTTGAAGTCAGCCTCAGAGAATACACATTCAGTACCATCTGATCTCAACACGGTGAACTCAGGATAAAATACATCATGTAATTTTAGAGATTCTACCTTCAGCAACTTCATAATTGTATTGTCTGATTTGACAGCACTTGATCCTCTGTCTTTGTTTCTCATAACATACAGAAACTCGATCTTCCTCAGTGACGGCCAGTCTTCAATCCCATATACTTTCTCCAAGTTGATTCGCTGAACATCCCGTACAAATAATTCTTTCCTCAGGGTCTCTAGATACGGAGTCATGATTGCTACTCTTTCTCCAGTGGCCACGTACCTTGGTTCAGCATCAACGACAGTTTGATAGAAGCGGAGTTCTGCCTCAAGTACTCGATCTCTGATCTTACCATCCGGTATAATCGGTGCATTTGGAGCTGAAGTACCTGAACTTGGATCTGCGGTTTCTGTCAAAGGTGGAGCATCATCTTCAGATTCTATTTCCATAACTTGGTCCCCAGTGGTATCTAATTCAACATCCAGAGCATCAACCATTTCTTCTTTTATCTTGTGGCTCAAATGCTCTGGTTCTTCCTCAGAGTCAACATAGATCATGTCGATAAGCATATCATCAGCCATCCGCACATCTGCTGTTCTATTGTCAACAGCCGAAGGCTTTTCAACCCCGGTTAAGACATCAGCTAGAACAATCGTTTCTGTATCAACATTCTGAACAACATCAGTCGCCGCTCCGCCTTCACCTGTATTTCCCCCAGCTTCTGATTCATTAACATTGCTAGTAGCCGCAATAGCACTCGACTCTCCTACACCTGCTCTGTTCTCCCCTCATGTTGATCAGGCGGATCCTGATCATCATGTTATCTTTTCTTGGATACTTCAGATTCAATACCACATCTCTCTTCTACAACTTTGAGCCGGTTACTGATATTGGAGAATCTATGCATCACGGCATTAGACATATCTGTGATAGAGTTGGTAAGCTTCTCAAGTTGGTTTGCTAGAAGAAGTTGTGTATCTGTGGATGTTGAAGTTTGAGGTTGGGTTGGAGGTGATGTATGTTGACGAAGTAGAGAAACTAAGTCAACTTCTTCTGATGTACTGGAGTCGCTTTTGGCTAACAGGCGGGATAGCAGCTCAGATTTGAGCTGGTATTCAGGTATAAGGTGTAGTGGGATAGATGATGGATGTTGTGAATCTGGTTGAGCTTCGGATGGTTGTTCTTGAGGAGTGGATGATGATTCGGCAACATGTTTACCTTCAATGGCGCGGTTGACTTCAGATGTTAACAGGTCAACTGATTTCTGCATTTGAGCACGGTGTTGCTTGTACGATCTGTCAATGGAACTTAGTGCAGAGGCCAGTAATGGTAGAGTAATAAAATGAGGACGTGGTCCGAGCATCCGTACAACCTGTTCACAAGGAAAATTTGGGAAAAGAGAGCTAACTTCCGGACCACTTAGGTACGCGGTTGAAGTAGCGGTTGTAGCAACCGTACTGCCTGTGTTCATGGCTGGCAAAGTGTTGACCATGACAGGACTTCCACCCTGTCCTCGTGGGGCACCAACGAATGGCGGCCGCACTCTGGGTGTTCCGGTTGGGGCACGGAAGCCCGCAACTTGGTGTTGTTCCAGCAATTGTGTCCTAGGAAAGGATGTTCTACCAAATGGTACTAGACTCAATGTGCGTGGAATAAAAGGCGGTGGCCGGGGCGGGAGCCTACCTGATTCAATACCAGCAGACACCGAGTGTGTCGCCGATAGACTTTGAGCTATATCCCCTGTGGAAAATGAAACATCGGCAAACTGAGATGCCGATGAGTGGCTGAGTGGGGATGTGCTATGCATGGCTGGGTCCACCATGTCTGTTTCAATACGCAACGGCGACAGACGCTCGTTGGTAGATAATGTGGCTACCCGTCTTGGATCGGTTTGGGGAGAGTCAGTAGTTAAAACTTTATCTGACTCTATCACAGCTTCACTCATTTCTTTTCTCCCTCTATCCTCACCACTAACTGCCATTTCTACTTCAACTTCTTTTTCTACTTCTTCGTTTACAGATGAAGGACCCACAGCATCAGTAGCAGTATCGAGAAGTTCGGTGTTCCGAGTGGAATCAGCATCCGAACTCACAACACGTGGTCTTTTTCCCATATGTCTAGGGATCAAATTTACCAACGGGTCATGACCTGAGTCGTCATCGTCATCATCATCGTCATTTAAAGCAAAGAAGGGTTCTATCTCATCGTCTTGATTAACTGCATCATCGGGAGATGATGCAGCGGCATAAGCTTCTTCCCATGAGACATCATCATCAAAGATCCGGGGAGGAGGTCGAGGCGGTAGTTAAGCTTGTTTCGAAGAAGATGCTTGGCCAACAGTCCGTAATCTTCTCCCAACTCTTTTTCTTTTCGTTCTCCTCACCTCTCGTCGTTCAGGAACACCCCCATGTTCCTGAACCCCCTCGACATTTGGACCCTCACCTCCTAATAGGTTTGCATCGTGGGGAGGTCCCTCCGGTTCTGGCTGGACAATCAATGCGTTATCTATCCTATATTGCCTAACTACCCCAGACTGTTGGTCGGCATATGCAAGTAGATCTTCACGTAGAACGGCGGTGTGAGCAAAGTTGATCTGCTTGGGCATTCTGATATAGTGCATGTACTGGGTTGGGCCTCTTGGGTGATTCTCTCGTCTCGGAATCTGATCGTTGTCTACCATAGCTTGATGAATCAAGATCTGGAAGAATCGCTGAAATGGTACGAAGTTTCGTCTCATCTTCGGTTTTAATTGATCCGCGACAAGCTCAACGATCTCGTTCCATATCAAGACGGCATAGTTGATGTTGTGGTTAAAGACGAATGCATGAAACATGCGTAGTGTAGATAGGTTAGTCTTGTCTAGTCCAGTATGCTTTGAAGTCATGCATCGGTTGAAGATTGAGCATATGGAATAGTATATTCTCGGTAGGTAGTTCCGTCTGAAAGTGGATGAGCCGGTAAGTGGGGCATTCGCCGGAGGTTGATAACCCAAACTTCGGATGTCTTCATAGAGCTGAGATTCAGGAACCGGATCCTGAAGATTCTCACTCGGGAGATTTAGTGAACGGCTGAGTCCCCTTAGCGTGAATCGGACATCGAAGTGGTCGAGTTTGGCAGTGAAATGTGGAACTCTGGCGGTTGGATGGTATTTCAGTGTACTCTAGAATTGTTTAAGATATATCGCAGGCACAAGATCGACTCTGGTCAAAGCAGTCAGTAAGGGGTGACCGCGAAGAATCTCGAGTATGACTCTGTAGTCAAAAGGAACCGCCAAGTCTAGATGATGGTTGTTGTGCAGAAATTGCACCGTATTAGTACTCGAAAAGATTTCTTCGTCCAGATCATGTGCATTGACCGACGAATGTGATGAACGATGTGAACGGATGATGGTGTTGTCATCCGACTCATTTCCATCATGATCAGCCATCTGGAATATTACACAGTTAAGAAACCAGCCAAAAACAGTTTTGCTTTGAAAAAAATTTCAAAAATTTCCTAAGTCATGGGCAAGTCGCAATCAACATAAAAGGGAAAGTCGCAGCTCATTGCGATGTCGCAATGCAAAGAAGTTAAGACAAAGTGAAGTCGCAACAGGAGGTTGCGATTTGGTCCATGTCGCAACTGACCATTGCGACATGGTTGAATGCATGACCACTGCGACATGGTTGAAGTTTTGAATGCTAGTGGGTTGCGACTTGGACGAACACTGAACCAAACCCTAAGTGTTCAACCCAGATTCTGCTTTTTCACTCAAAACATGTTAAATGAAATACCACTAGACTCGCAATCCTAACGTGAACTAACCCTAAGCATTTAAACACCCTAACAAACACACATACGCAAGGATTTAGCAGATTAAATAAAGCCGAACTTAAAACCCTAAAAAAACGAGATAACATGCGATTTAATGGACCAAAATCAATAAGATTCGAGATATGTTACCTTGGAGTCGATCTGAGATGATTGATTTGAACAGAAATCACGAAAACAAACTTGAAAATCGAAGTCGCAAAAGCAGTTTTAGAGAGAAAAGGGTTTTTTTCGAGTTGAGACTTGGTTGAAAAGTCAAAACCCTATTATATACGATTTTTCAAACTGAGGGATACGTGGCACAATATGATTGGTCCAAGGTTTGACCTGCCACGTGTCATCAAGTCGCAGTGAACAAGCTACGAACTGATAAAAGGTCAAGTCGCAACAGAAGGTTGCGAATAGTTACTGTTCACATGAAGAAGTCGCAATACACTATTGCGATTTTGGCACTGTTCACGTTGTCAAGTCGCAGTTCATGGTTGCGATTTGGCACTGTTCACACTGTCAAGTCGCAGTCCACGGTTGCGATTTGGCACTGTTCATGCTCTGAAGTCGCAGTGTACGGTTGCGATTTGGAAAAATTTAAGCACATTGAGAAATCGCAATAGAAGGCTGCGATCTCTCACTGTTCACATGTGAAATCGCAAGTGTGAGTTGCGATTTTAATAAAATTTTGACATTTTTCAGTTTAAAAAAAAATTTTAAAAAAAATATTATCACATTGAAAGATGTCCAACTTCCAATTGATTAGCCACGCAAGGTATTAAAACATTTTCACTCCCCCTTAAGTGATGCAAGTAAGCTTTAGAAAAATGATTTTTATCATCTAAGGGTTTGTGTTTGAAAAACAGATTAGAGAACATACCTTTTGATCTTCAAGTAAGGAGCACAGGAAATCAACACTTACAAGGTTAGTCAGAAATGCACACTCCCCCTATTCTTGTGCATACTACTTAGTTTGTACTCCCCCTGAGACTATGAACACACCTCATGCAGGCATAGATATCATAACAAGAAATAGAAAGTAATAAAGAGAATAAACAATGAAAAACAACAAAGACATGAAAATAAAATATCTTATATTGAGAGTAGAATGAGATGAAAATTTGTATGTATCAGTCTAGATAGAGATAACTAGAGTGAACTACACATATTTCCATCCATTAAGTGATCAATATAGAATATTAAACTTTCATGTTCAACATGCCTAGCTTGGATACTAAGAAATTAAATCGTTTTTCATCCAAGGCTTTCGTAAAGAGATCGGCAAGTTGAAACTCAGTTCTAACAAAGTATAATTCAATTGTACCTTTTTCAACATGATCTTTGATGAAATGATACCTGATGTCTATGTGTTTGGTCTTTGTATGTTGGACCGGGTTAGCTGATATTGCAATTGCACTCTTGCTATCACAGTAAATGGGGATCTTATCATACTTGAAATCATAGTCAGACAGTTGAGTCTTCATCCACAGAACTTGTGAACAACAACTGGCAGCGGCCACATATTCTGCCTCCGCAGTTGATGTTGAAACACAGTTCTGTTTCCTCGAGGACCAACTTACTAGTTTATCACCCAAAAACTGGACATGACCAGATGTGCTCTTCCGGTCTAGCATACTACCTCCATGATCCGCATCAGAATATGCAGTGAGTTCAAATCCTGTTCCCTTCGAATACCACAGACCAAGGTACGGTGTCCCCTTCAAATAACGAAAGATTCTTTTAACAACACTCCGATGTGATACCTTTGGTTGTGCCCGAAATCTTGCACAGAGACATGTTGCAAACATTATATCTGGACGACTTGCCGTCAGGTACATTAATGAGCCTATCATACCTCGGTAATTCTTAACATCTACATCTTCACCAAGTGGATCTTGACCTATTTTAGACCCAGGAGCCATAGGTGTACCAATTGAGGTACAGTTTTCCATCTTAAATTTCTTCAAGATGTCAAACACATACTTCGACTGGTTGATGAAGATACCTGTTGAGAATTGCTTGACTTGTAATCCAAGAAAGAAATTAATCTCTCCCATCATACTCATCTGGAATCTGGTCATCATTATACCCGAGAACCAAGTACACAATCCAGGGTCAGTTGAACCAAATATAATATCATCAACGTAAATTTGTACTAGAAGGATCTCACCATTTTCATGCAGAGTGAAGAGAGTTGTGTCGATTTTACCTTTTCGAAAGCCAGCACCAAGTAGGTAGGTAGATAAGATTTCATATCAGGCGCGAGGGGCTTGTTTTAGACCATAGAGAGATTTGTCAAGAATGTAGACGTGATCTGGTTTATCTTTGTCCACAAAACCCTCCGGTTGAGAAACATATACTTCTTCTTTCAATACACCGTTCAGGAAAGCCGTCTTCACGTCCATTTGATAGACAGTGAAGTTTCTGAAAGCGGCAAATGCAAGAAACATCCGAATTGCCTCTAAACGAGCCACCAGTGCATACGTCTCATCGTAGTCGATTCCCTCTTGTTGCCTATACCCTTTGGCTACAAGGCGTGCTTTATTTCTCACAACAATCCCATCTTTATCTTTCTTATTCTTCAGGACCCACTTGGTACCAATTATCGTTTTACCTTTGGGTCTAGGAACTAAACGCCACACGTTCAATGCTTCAAACGAATTTAGCTCATCTTGCATGGCAATGATCCAATCCGGATCTTCTAAGGCTTGTCGAACTGTTGTGGGCTCAACTTGACTTAGAAAGAGCGCGTAAAGGACTTCATTAGTCGTTGCAGATCTTGCCTTCACAGGTTCGGAGACGTCACCAATGACTTATTCAATGGGGTGACTCTTAGTCCATCTTGAAGCATGAGGATGAACAATTATAGCACCATAGTTGGGATCCACTAAGGTAGGATCTTTATCAAAGTTCAACTCTATTGTCAAGGTAGGTTCCGGTTGTCGGGCGGGTTCATTGACAGAAGTGTCAACAGGAACTGCCTCCGGTTCTGCTTCAGAAGATGACTCACGTTGAGTTGCAGAATCCTCACCATTGGCGTTAGAAGGTGTACCTGACGAAGAAGCACCATTCGTGGATACATGTTGTGTTGCTTGTGGAGATGCCATATGCGTGTTACTTGAAGACGAAGCAGGAGTTGTTGCACCAGATGAAGGAGTAGTCAGTTCCGGTGTAGGCCCTGACAATGTAGCATTAGTTGGTGGTGTGGCAACATTGCTCCTGTTAGATGTAGATGAAGTAGGTTTATCACTACCAAAAAAATCATCATAAAAATATTCAAACAGAAAATCAAGATCATTAGGTTTAGAGTTAGAAGTAGATGCATGATCCTTGTTTGAAGATCTAGTCACCATAGGACGAATTTGTCCAGATGCTAGTATTCCAGATATTGCGGGTTCTGTACTATTTTGCACAGAAGCCAAGTCTTCAGTTTCATCAAATCTGACATTTACGCTTTCCTTCATAGTTCTAGACGATTTAAGATAGACTCTGTATGCTTTTGATGTGAGCGAGTATCCGATGAAAACGCCCTCAATACCCTTTGGACTGAATTTGTTCAAGTTGTCCTTGTCGTTCAGCACAACACACCTGCATCCAAACACACGAAAGTAGTGTATCACAGGTTTTCTATTATTAATCAGTTCATATGGAGTTTTACCAAACCGACGATGGATTATAGAATGGTTTTGTGTATAGCATGCCGTAGCAACAGCTTCAGCCCACAAGAACAGAGGTAGATCAGCATAAGACAGCATCGTTCTGGCAGCTTCAACAAGTGTGCAGTTTCGTCTTTCAACGACTCCGTTCTGCCGAGGAGTTCTAGCCGCAGAATACTGATGAGATATTACTAACGATTTAAAGAAATCATCAAGAGTCTTGTTCTTGAATTATGTCCCGTTGTCTGACCTAACAGTCTGAACTGATTGTTGACGGTTCGCTTGAAGTTGCTTGATTAACGAGATGATCAAGTCAGGTGTTTCGTCTTTTGATCGAAGAAACTTGACCCAAGTATATCTCGAATAATCATCGACAATCACTAACACATATCGTTTGGCACTGACACTCTGAGTCTTCATCGGACCACAGAGATCCATATGAAGGATTTCTAAAGGTTTGTGTGTGCTGGGTTGGGGTTTCGGTGGATGAGGAGCTCGCTTTATCTTCCCTTTCTCACAAGCAATACAGAAGTTGTCTTTCTCAAACTGAAAAACTGGTAGACCTATAACTAAATCACCCAACGTTAGCTTTTGAATGTAATGAAAGTTGAGATGAGATAGTCGTCTATGCCATAACCAACTCTTTTCCATAGTTGCCTTAGTCAACAGACACACGTCATTCTTCGGCTTAACCTTTGATAGATCAATAGTGTAAAGATTTGATTTTCGCGAGCCAACTAGAAGTTCATTTCCTCCGTCGGTTAGAATTGCACACCGAGTCTTCTTGAAATGGACTTCTAGGTCTTTATCACAAAACTGACCTATACTAAATAAGTTATGCCCTAAGCCTTCAACATAATTCACTTTAGTTATTCTGACGTTGTCGGCCACAATATCTCCATAACCCATGATTGGAGCGTAATGATCATTTCCAAACTTAACTTTCCCTCCATCGTGTTTCACAAAATTGCTCAACAGCTCCTTCCTTCCTGTCATGTGTTTTGAGCAACCAGAATCCAAATACCACACATGACGGAGCTGCAAAATGGGATTTAAACAGTTTTAGGTACCCACTGCCAATTGGGTCCTTTCGGGTTAGGAGAATTAACCTTTTTCTTTGAATTGTAGTGGTTATAATATCTATTTGAATAAAAACGATTTGAACCATAGAAGTTATAACCAAACCACAAAGAATAATCAGACTTGCAGATAAAATCATCTACACCACAAGAAGAGCAACAAATTTTATCATGTGCTAAATTAATCAGTTGTTGCATAGAAGAAATCTTGTACGGAATTACAAGTTTTTGTTTGTTTGAAGCAACACGATTACTAACATTAGAAACAAAAGTGTTTTTCTTGGAATTAAAAGCAACAGTAGATGATTTTCTCTGGGCCACATCATGTGTGAACTCCTTTATTCTCCACTCAACCCGCGAGTTGTTTCTTAAATTACGATATGAAATGGAATCAAGATAAGAATCGTAAGCGTAGGAATTTTGAACTTTAGAAGATTTAGATTTGCGCTTATTTTTCTTCTTTTTCTTTTTCTTTTTCTCAACGGTTTTAGAAGATTCCCCCTCGAAGAAATTCTCCTTGGGTTTCTCTTCCTTGACCAAAAAGTCAGAATGATCTGGAAGTTTTGCACTAAAGTCAAAATTAACATCCTTTTGTTGAGCTTGCTTGTCCTTCCTTTCGCAAGGAGTGTCAATAACATGGTCAACTTTAATATCATTGGAGGAGGAGTTATGAGAGAGGTCACAAGAATTTTCATTAACAGGTTTTTCCTCAATCTTAATGGGACCAAAATCATCCAAGTCATTCGCCATCATGCTTCTGTTATTAGTATTGCCTATGAAGGCTTTGCATGAGGAAGCATCTGAATCAGAGGAAGCTTTGCTAGCAAACTCTGTCATAGCTTCAGTGGATAAACTTGTCAATTTTCCCATCAGTCTTGAGATTTCATTTTGAAAGTATTCTTTATTAGACTCAAGATCATTTCTCTCTTTGATCAAAATGTTTTCTAAATCAGATATTTTCTTTATAAGAAAAACATTTTCAGTTTCAAAAGATGTTATTTCGAATTTAAATCTCTCTCTTTATTTCTCAATATTTTCTTTTTCAAGAAATAACCTTTTCTGAAAATCAGAGACTTGTTGTGAGAGATTCAAACATCTAAGTTAAAGAGATTTATTTTCTTCTAAGGTTTTTGAAGACGAAACAGAAACAACCTTTTCAGATTTGTCATTCATGGTATTTATCAAAACAGTTAACATCACTTCCTTTTCGATATCAAAAGCAAGTTGATCGTCATTTCTGACTTCTTCAATTTTGCTTTTAATATTCAATTCAAGATCTACAAGCTTCTGTTCAAGCACCAAGGGAGGATAATATATTTTTCCATCAGAAACGGGTTTTGATACAGTTCCCTTTGGTGGCTGAACAATATAGCTTTCAAAATAGTCATTAGGCAAGGTTTTCTTATCTTGCATAGCCTTCCTATTTGCCTGATCATAAATATAAGGAAGTTGTATGGTTATAGTTGTCTTTCTTTTAACTTCTTCCTCAACTCCTTGTTCCTCCTCATTAAGCCATTTAATCTTGAATTTAGGATCTTTTAGAAACTTAAGCCATCGAAACTTGTATAAACAAGGTGCCTTTTTCAAAGCATTTTCCAAATAATGAGGATTGTCATATCACAAACCCCATTTTGAATTGTAATATCTGAAATTCTTTGGTGTGTTTAGAAAAATGGTTTGTTCAGATTGACCAAGTTTATACAGTTTCGCTTCTAGATCACTTGCCTTTTCAGACAATTCGTTATTAATATCTTTGTAAGAACGCAACATTTGTTCAAGTTCATTCTTCCTATTTTCAGCAATTCTTACATTTTCTCCCATTTCATCCATTTTTCTTCGGAAATAAGTGCGGGATTTTTCGATTTCAACTCGTTCAATTTTCAAATCATCATTTAACTTTTAATGGTCAATGATTGTTTGTCTTTGAAGTTCAATGGTTTTATGTGCCTTAATGAGTTTCTCGCTTTGTTCATCAAGTTTTAATTGAAAAACTTTAAACTGATTACCAAAATGATTAATAGTGCAGAGATCTACCTCATCTGTCTCAGGCACCGCATCAGCCTCTGAATCCTCATCATCTCTGCTCATCAAGCACATCCTAGCAAAAGCAGCTGTGTCTTCCTCTCCTTCATCATCTGTCTGGTCCAACCAATACTCTTCCTCCACTGGAAGCTCAATTCCTGACTCTTTCTGTTCAGCTAATAATGCCTTCTGCTTGTAGTAGTCAGAATTCTTTACTTTTGGTTTCCAGCAGTCTTTGGAGAAGTGACCGGTCTTCCCACAGTTGTAGCACTTTTGCTCTTCATCCTTTTTATCACCATACTTCTTCACCTCCGGCCTTTTACCATCTTCCCTATGATCATCAAACTTCTTTGACTCAATCCGATTCTTGTGTTCAAAGTTTTTAGAACCAGATGAGTAACGTTGGTTATTTGATCCAGGAGTTTTTACAAATCTGTGTTGAAAGGCCTTGGAAAGAAGTATCATAGCCTGCCTTAAGCTTTCTGCCTCATCCAAGTCAGCTTGGTCTAACTCATATTCTTCTCTCTGAACACTCTTGCCCTTAGCTTTTCTTGACAACAATGCTAACGGTTCACTTTCAAGCTCATCCTCCTCTTCTTCTTTCTTCTCAGCCCCCACCATCTTCTTTTCCTTCTTACCATTCTTCTCATTCTTCATCAACTTCTTCCTTTTCAGCTCAGCATCATCTTCATCTTGCTTTAAGGTTTCAAACATTTGTTGTAACGGAAGATAATCCAGTTGAGAATTCTGTTTCATTCTATAAGCATACTTCTTCCACTCGGGCTGAAGTACGTTCAAGAACTTCACATTAGTCTCCATGATGGATTTTGATACTTTGTAACTATTGAGATCATTTAGGATAGTTGTGAAACGATCATATGCTTTATCTAAACTCTCACCCTCCTTTTGCTTGAAATTCTCATACGTATTGAAAACATTTGAGATTCTCAGCTGGTTTTCCACTTCTGACCCTTTGTAAAATTTGATGAGTTCATCAAACATACCTTTACCTGTTTCACTCAAACTGTCAACCTTTCGATATATGTCGTTGGTTAAGGCTTGCATAACCAATGACCTAGCAGCTTTATCGGCTTTGTATCTCAACAAATTGTTACCCGTGTAGTCCTTTGGCTGAATAACTAAGTTGTTACCATCTGGGTCGTCTTCACGAACCTCTCCTAGAACCCCGTTTATCAAGGATTCATGGATAAGAGCTCCATTTTCTTGTCGTTCAACGTAGTCAAGAAATCTGTCTTTCCAAATTTTAAAGTCTTTCGGGAAAAGAACAGGTGGTTTATCTTTTGAACCAATAGTCAACATATCTCTGGCAGTCATTTTGGATTACTTGTTGTTGATCGTTAAAAATCTGATTAATCTGATTAGGAGTTACTTTTAAAGTTTCAAGTTTATGTCTCAACACACTTAAAGTCGCAACCCAAACCAAGTCGCAACACTGAAGTCGCAACAGTTGAAGTCGCAACAGTTGAAGTCGCAATAACCTGAAGTCTCAATAACCTGAAGTCGCAATAACCGAAGTCGCAATAACCTGAAGTCGCAATAACCTGAAGTCGCAATACCCGAAGTCGCAATAACCTGAAGTCGCAGTACCCGAAGTCGCAATTGAAGGTTGCGATTTGGTACTGTTCAAAGTGTAATGGATTGCGATTTGGGGGTAAGTCGCAATAGGCGATTGCGATTTGGGAGCCAAGTCGCAATAGACGATTGCGACAATGATGAATGTTAGTGGATTGCGATTTGTATGAAGATTCAAGGTCAAATCTTCAAAACAGATCGGATGAGGTTGAAATTTGGTGGGTAGGTTCGCGAGGCTATTCTGAGCAACTTTAGAACTTCAAGTTTTAACCAAAAACCAACAGAAAATGGGTTTTCGATCCAAAACAGTGTGCAGAAAGTTAAAGTACGAAAATGAGAAAAACTATCCAATCTGAGCTTCGATCCTGATGTTTTTGCGGAATAAAACACACAGAACTATCCTAGAAACAACCCTTGATCAATTCCAATCCATTAGAAGAACTCTAATGGCTAAAATCAATCAAAAATTGAAGAAAAAATGAAGAACACTCAAAAATGGAAATATTTCACTCAAACCTAATCAAATCAAAGATTTACAGGCTCTGATACCAATTGTGATTCCAGAACAAGTAATCAATCAATATAAATCATAAAAGAAGCCATCTCTATATTCAATAATCTCCAAATAGCTCACAATACAATGAAGAACAATTACTTGTGTGTGTGGCTAGTGTGTGTGAGAAATGACCTAATTCCCAAAAGGGAAATTAGCAAACTATATATACCTAGGGTATAGAATAGCATAATTACAAATATAGACCCTCTACATGGTACAATAACATTTTAAGCACTAATATATATATATATATATATATATATATATATATATCATCAAAGACTTAGCACTTAGCCATCTTCTTTACCATATCTTAACCATGACCATGAGAAAAACTTGTAGGATCGTTGCCTAAAGTTCTTAAAACTCGAGGAGGTCCTGGCAGAGATTAAGTTGGTAACCTTCCTTAAATACTACATAATTAAGTTGGTAACCTTCCTTAAACACATCTTGAAACATCCCAATATTATACATCTTATGATACTCATAAATATTCTACAAATGGGCACTAATACAATGTGTTGAAATCTTTTGGGAAACATCATACATTGTAGGCCTCATTTCAGGGTTGGTATTCAAACATGCTATTGACAACATGATGATGGTTATCATCACCTCCTTTATTCCTGGGAATGGTAATGGAAGACGTTGATCCACAAAATCTTTTAACTTCATCTTCTCATACGAGAGAGAGGTAATAATATCACCCGGATGCTCTCCTTTGATGACTTCAAGTGCAAGTACCCCGAAGCTATATACATCACACTTTGTGGTCACCTTCATCGTATAAGCAAGCTCTGAAAACAAATGAAAATATATCAAAGTGTATCCGTGGAAATTAAGCTCTTGAGTATATATACACTAAAAAAATGAAAAACTGTTAGAATACTGTGGTAACCGTTCATCTAGACAGTATGCACATGTGCATACAAGTAATTTGTAACTTGTACATGTCTATGAAAACCAAAAGCAACTTCAATTAGTTGTATGTACATGTGCATACCGTTCAGATGAACGGTTACTAGGGTGTTCCTCAGGTTTCATTTTTTTTTAGGTTTGCTCTTGAACCTTAATATAAATATATACACACATATATATAGAAGAAAAATTTCTAACCTGGTGCAAGGTATCCAAATGTTCCCGCAGGAGCACTCTCATTTGATGAATTTGGATACAAAATCTTGGATGTGCCGAAGTCTGAAACGTAAGCCTCATCGTCTAAGTTAAGGAGAATATTTTTGCTTGATATGTCTCGATGAACTATAGGAGGTGAGCAATCATGGTGCATATATGACAAAGCATGAGCCACCCCTTTGATTATATTCACTCTCTTGGTCCAATCCAATGTTTTTGTAGCTTCTTTTTGCAAGATTTCAAATAAATTACCTCTTTCTAGGTATTCATAAACTAAAAATGAGTGTCTTCTATGTGAACAATACCCGTATAGCTTCACAATGTTTCGGTGCCTTATTTCAGTCAACGCCTTTACCTCATTCAAAAAACTATTGCGATCAACCATATCCGCAGATGAATGAAGTTTCTTTACTGCAACGGTCTCATTTGATGACAACTTTGCTTTGTACACACTTCCACATCTTCCCTTTCCAATACAAAATGCTTCATTGAACTCTTGTGTCACCTTTAAGATTTCATCATATGTTTCCTTTCCACTAAAAGTCGATATGGAAAAGAATTCCATGTCATGCTCCTCTACCGGTTCATTTGTCAATGACAATCTCTTTCTTCGACGATAATAGATGAGCATTCCCACGAATATAC
Source organism: Saussurea involucrata (assembly GCA_033807775.1). NCBI lineage: Eukaryota > Viridiplantae > Streptophyta > Magnoliopsida > Asterales > Asteraceae > Saussurea > Saussurea involucrata. Next base: position 84,117,027 of record CM066317.1, read on the forward strand.
CAAGTAAAAGTGCTCCAAGAAGAGGTAGTGAAACAATAAGTGCAAGTTTCTGACCCTTGTTTGTATTACGCCCTTCCACTATCAAATGATCATCGCACTTTTGTAACCCGGTAATGTTACCACACAAGCCTTGGTTCCCTTGTAAGCCTTGTAGCGAAATATTCAAAAACCCTTTGCTATTAGGAATGGGACCTTGCAAGTCATTGTAGGATATGTCAATGCTCCACAACGCGTTCATTGCTTCCATGGACTTTGGAATAGAACCGGAGAGTTGATTGTGAGAGAGGTTTAACTTCTGCAAACTACTCAAACTTGCAATTTGGGTTGGTATCGTTGATGTAAGCGAATTGTTGCTTAGATCAAGAGTTGACAAGTGAAACAATCGACCTAATTGGATTGGAATTTCTTCAGTAAACTTGTTGTTCCCCAAGTACAACTCAAAGAGATTTAAGCAATTCCCCAAAGTATACGGGATCGGCCCATCCAAATTATTCTTAGACACGTCCAAGAGAGAAAGCTCCGTAAGTGATCCTAGTTCTACGGGTATGGCACCAGAAAGTTGGTTGTTGCGTAAAACCAAGGTCGCCAAACGATTCATTCTTCCAAACTCCATTGGAATCTCTCCAACTAGATGATTAAATGAAAGATTAAGCATTACTATTTGAGTAGAATTGCCAAGAGATGGAGGTATGCTACCACTTATATTATTGCCTCCAACTTGCATCGATGTTAAATTTTTGCACTTGCTCCAACTATCAGAAAGTTCCCCATAAACCTTATTGTCATTGAGATTAATGAACTGAAGGCGAGGGTAGACACCGAATATTTCTGATATATTTCCAGTGAGTTGGTTTCCATCGAATCGAACTCTAATTAGACTTGAACAATTGTACAAGCTCTTTGGCATTGTTCCCGTTAGATTATTATGACTTGCAAGCATCAACTCTAATCTCCCTCCATTACATATTCTATCAGGTAAAGAACCTGAAAATTTGTTTTCAGAAAGTTCTACTACAACCAACTTGAGATTTCCTAACTCTTGTGGAATAGAACCAGAAAATTGGTTATTTCTAAGATGGAAACTTTCTAATTTTAGAAGGTTTCCAATTGACTTTGGAATGGAACCATTGAGTTGATTGTTACTTACTTGAAAATTGACAAGGGATGACATGTTTCCAAACTCTTCAGGAATGGGTCCAGAAAGTTTGTTCGAATAGAGACGCAAATGGGTAAGGGATTGAAGATGACCTAGTGATTTTGGGATTGAACCCATGAGACTATTGTTGTAAAGATTTAGCCATTCAAGTGAACTCAAAACACCTATTTCTGGAGGAATAGAACCGTTTATCCGATTGTTAAACAGATTCAATCTAATCAACTTGTTCAATTTTCCGAGAGTGTTTGGAATAGGCCCGGTTAAAAAGTTCTCCAAATGAAGCCCATTTAAATTTGTGAGGTTTCCTAATTCATTAGGAATGGAACCAAAGAGTTCATTATCATTGAGAAATAGATAACTAAGGTTGGTCAAGTTACCTAGACACAAAGGGATTTCACCACTAAGAGTATTGCCATACAAAGCAAGCCCATTAAGAAACTTCATATGACATATTTGATGTGGGATTGAACCATTTAATTGGTTTTCAAACAAGTGAAGTGTCTCAAGATTTTCAAGGAGCCCAATTTCTGGAGGGATGATACTCGAAAAATGATTTTCGTTAAAATCAAGATAAACAAGTTTTGACAAGTTACCGATCCCAAATGGGATGATCCCAGAAAAATTGTTTACACTTAGCTCAAAATGTGTAAGGTTTGGGAACGATGAAAACGAGAAGCTATTCAGTGTACCTGTTATACTTGAGGATGAGAGGTTCAATCTCGTTATGCTTCCATCAGAATTGCAAGAAACTCCGTACCAATAGCACGGAGATGTAGTTTGCATCATTAGAGTCGAAGAACGGTTTCGACTGTCGGGAAGAAAAGATATCCATGAAGGTAATACAGAATTGTTATTTTGTTGTTGGAGGCTTTCTTTCCATTTAAGAAGAGCAATGACTTCCTCATCAGAACCATAAACAATTGAAGAAAGAGAGATTGTAGCAAGCACAAGAATACATAATTGCATGAAAATGGCTTTCTCCATGGGTAATTAACGATTTTTTCTTTTGGTGTTATGATGTCTAAGAAAAAAGTGTCATATATATAGTTCCAATTTAATTATACAACTGGCTTAAGTTCGAAATGAAGGAGGCTATGACTTTATGATTGTTGAATATTCAATGTTTGACCTACGGTTTTATGCATCAACATGATTTTTTTTCTTTCTAATCGTAATAAAAGTTATAGCGATGTAGGAGGAGATATTGCATATAAAATATTAATATAAGAGTTGTATAGAGCAATTAATATATAAGTTTGTTGTTTACGCCAATTGAAAAAGTGTCATATAAACACACGTGTCCTCTAAAAATATAGCTTTATAGGACACTTCTAAAAAACGTCCTATAAACTTAGTTAATGCGACACTTTATTTTAATATATCTCAAAAACCTTGTTACGCCGCTCAAAAGAATCCTATAAACTTAACACTTTTAGATAAAACGTTTTTTTGTTTAGTCCTATAAGTTAAGGTCTTATGAAACACTTTGTTAGGACACTTATTTATTCTAGACGTCTTATAAACTCATATTCGTTGTAGTGATAACTCCACGACCAAGATATAAGTTTGAATGTGAGGACAAATTAGTTTTACGACCAAAATATAGCAAAAGAAACTCCAATCGACTATGAAAATGTTGTTTGTTTCCACTATTTATTTTGTCAACCCTCCTATTTCTTTGGTGGGGCTTGAGGAGAGTGACACTTGAATTAATCGTGTTTTATATGTACTTGCAAGAAATTTCCACTCCATTAGGCCACTAGATATTCTGCCTAAAAATCAAGTCATTTTTAATAATATTACGACTTGTTTGGTTCATCATGACATATATATAACGTACACTTCTCTTCAAAGTTGAATATATGTTTATGATTATATCATTTGTTATTTCTTCTCATTTTCTTTTATTTTGTTGGTCTCATAAATTAAATATTTGAAAGTCAACAATAGTTAATGACACATTTTGATATATGTAAAATGTTCAACTTTTATATATCAACAACAATTACAAACTAGAATCTCAGGATCAAATATTAAACAAAAATACAAACAAACCCTAATTCTAGAACTAAGATGTTCAAAACCCTAATCTAGAAAGAGAGAGTGAAAGAGATTCACAAAATGTAAAAGTAGAGAAAATGAAATCAGTAGTCCCAAATGAACGACAGATGCCATCTTTATATAATATGTAACATTTTCACTTTAGCCCCTCAGCTTTCCACAATTAGCTTCGCTACCCTCGAAGTTCACTAGAAAGTGACGTGCCGTCCTCATCTTCCAGCAATATATCACACAACCCTTCTTCTCACTGAAACATATCAAATACGTACACTCCACTAAATAGCAAGATGGCAAGACTGGAATAGAAAACATACCTTTTAACACCCTTCCTCATTCTTGACATCTGAATAAATCCAACATATGTAACTTCTCACAGAGATAGTTATGTTGGTTTATTCCTAGAGATTTTGTGAAAATATCTTGTTGGATTTTCAGTGGAAGGAACCTTAACAGTTTTCAGCATACCAGATGCAACTTTTTCCCTTACTTGATGAACGACACTTTCAATATGTTTCGTTCGTTCATGGAAAATAGGGTTGTTTGCAATCTGAATTGCTGATTTGTTACAATTTAGATTTACAGGATGTAAGTCTTTTATTTTTAAATCCTTCAAAACATTAAGAACCCATATAATCTCACGAAGAGCAAAAGTCATTGCTCTATACTCAGATTCCGCAGAAGAACAAGAAACAGTGGTCTGTTTCTTGCTCTTCCATGAAATCATGCAATTACATAAGAAAAGGCAATAACTAGTAACAAACCTTCTTGTGGACAAACACTTGCCCCAATCAGCGTCAACAAAAACATTTAACTTAAAATCAGAAGACACAAAAAAATTTACACCCTTACTAGGAGATGCTTTTAGATACCATAAAACTCTAAGAGCAAGCTTCAAGTGTGATTGTCTTGGGGAATGCATGAATTGACTTAAACAATGAACAACAAAGGCTATATCTGCTCTAGTAGCTAACAGATAAATCAATTTACCAATTAAATTTTGAAAACCAGTAAAATCTTTTAAGAGCGGATCTTTGGAATCAGATTTAAACACATATGTGACAATTAAGTTCATATCCATAGGAGTACCAATAAGCTTAACTCCCAAATAACCAAATTCATTCAAATGTTCAAGACAATACTTACGTTGCGACATACAAATCCCCTTTTCAGATTTTAAGATTTCTATACCTAAAAAGAATTTTAACTATCCAAGATATTTTATTTTAAAATTTGATTGTAAATGTTTCTTTACCTGTTTATTTCAACTTTACAATTTCCTGTTAAAATAATATCATCCACATATACTAAAAGAATAACAAAAATAGAACCAACATTTTTTTGTGAACACAGAATAGTCACTAGAGCTTTGACAGAACCCATTTTCAACCAAACAAGAAGACAACTTCTCATACCATTGTCTAGGAGCTTGCTTTAAACCATATAATAAATACTACAATCACTAAAACAAAATTGAGTTTATAGGACGCCTAAAATAAATAAGCGTCCTAACAGTGTGTTTTATAGGACCAAACAAAAAAACTTCTTATCTTAAAAGTTTTAAAAAACGTTTATAGGACGCATTTGAGTGTCGTAACAGTTTTTTAGAACATTTTTCAAATAAAACGTCGTAATAACTATTTTATAGAACACTATTTGAAAAAGTGTCCAATAAACATAAATGTCTTCTAAAAAGATGAGTTTATTGGACACTTTTCAAAAGCGTCTTATAAAATTAGGTAATACGACATTTTATTTTAAAAATGTCCTATAAACCTTGTTACGACGCTCAAAAGCGTCCTATAAATGTATTGTAACATTTTTAGATAGAATGTTTTTTTGTTTGGTCCTATAAACTAATGTCATATAAAACACTGTATTAGAATGCTTATTTATTTTAGGCGTCCTATAAACTCAAATTTGTTGTAGTGAACCTCTAAAATAACATAAATGTACTTAAGAGTTAGAAATGATAGTTTTTAGAGATTTTAATTTATAATATTCTATTTAAAAAAATATAATGTGGCTGTTTGAGATGCTCTTATTATGAAGTTGAAACATTTTGTTTTCAACCGTAAAAAAAGTGATTTTCGAACAGGAGTACACATAAACATTCAGATTTGGGGTAAAATCGGTATTACCTATAAGAATTACCGTACCGTTCTCACAAAATTTTAATCTATTTTACATCAAAATTGTTAAATTGCGTAAACTTTAGATTTATCCAATTAAGGGGCCGTTTACCTAACACATACCCGGGTAAGCAATTACCAAGTCACATTACCTACCGGATTGATATGGCAAGGACCAAAAATCTTATCCGGTAAGAGCGAATGAAAGGACCGAGAGTCTTACCCGTGTAAGTGATGGCGATAACTCTTATCATGGTTAGCGCTTACCAGGTGAATTGTTTCATACGAAACCGATTTAGCAGACTAAAATCTTACCCGGTAAGTAAGTAATAGTGTTAAATTTCACTGATACACGCTTACCCGGGTAGTATTTGGTAAACGGCTCCTAAGTTAATTAACGTTAGTAACAGAAAATCCAAAATAACATTCATTAAAGAATAAAACTCAAAAAAGATATTGTGCATTCATATTACTTCAAACAACTATTCATTTTAGGAGAAGACCATGTATATATATATACTTTTTAGCAAATAGGTTCTGTTGACTTCAAAGCTTAATTTCCAAATAGGAACGTAATTTTCGATCAAAGACCACCTACTTCAGATCAAAGACCACCTACTTATGAAATTTTCCAAATAGGAACGTAGTGTTGAAAATTTTGTAAGAATCCGGGAAAAGAGATCGTATTACATACGATGGATGGAGCAATCCATTCCTTCCTGTGCAAGTAAAAGACTAGAAAGTGTTGACAAGTATGTATGTGTCTATATATATATATATATATATATATGTTAGGCCCAATTAACAAGGCAACGATTCACAAAATGATGGATAGGTAACAAGAAGATAGTATAATCAAAGTGGTGTATTATTGAAATGGAAGAACACCTAGAGAGAGAATGGATCTCTCTCTAGAACACACACATACACACTAGGAGGCTACATTGCAATGACACTCACACAAACCCTAATTACACACACTAAACATTATATACCCCCTTGTTACACTATTAAGCCCAAGCCCATATAACATAACCCAAGCCCATATTACAATTAATATCCCTTTACAAAACTATCTTATAATTGGACATTTTGTGTCCTAACAATCTCCCCCTATAGTTTTGTAAAGGAATTACCCGTCTTGAAAGATCTTCAGTTCTTCTCCCCCTTGATTTCTTTAGAAAACCGCAGTGATGCAATTCTTCAAATGTAGTCTAGGCTCCCCCTTGAAATATGCTCTTACTCTTTATATTTCAACCTTGACAAATCGGATTCAATGTCTCGACCGAGTGCACGAAAAATATCTTCATAATTGTGGAAACTCTAGCTCGTACCGATAAGCTCACAATAAAAAATAACGAGCGAGTTGTTGCGTGACAATACCAAATGCAAACTCAGTCTATAACACCAAATCCTTCGATAAGCCGCGAGTTGAATAGGAATTCGGCTTAAGAGCGTGATTCGGATTTGCTCGAAAGAGGAAACATAATGAAGCATACACTATAAGGTAGGGTTTAGAAGAATTCCACAAGTAACATTGTTCATCAACTGTAGAAAAATGCTCATTCCCAAAATATCAGAATACTGAATGATGAAAATCCGGAACTTCAATCTTCAAGAAATAGTTGAATGATTATAAGCACTCAAGAGTCTGAATCACAACCAAGGCACCAGAACAATGATTGCAAGCGCTCACAATTCTGATTGATCAGGTCAGAAGAGCACTCAACGGTCTAGCATCGTCAACAAAACTCCAGAATAATGATTGCAAATGCTCAAACGTCTAATCCAATTCAACTAAAGACTGAATTCCAACACCCATCTTCTGAAAATCTTGGCAAACTTGAGCTCCTTTAAGCATTTACAGTTGCAATATGTATGTGACAGCCTAAATATGGGAATGATGTCACACGCGCTTTATGCTAAACACCATGAACAATGCCCCCCTCCTGAGACTAAACACCATGAACAATGCCCCCCAATTAACAAGGCAACGATTCATAAAATGATGGATAGGTAACAAGAAGATAGTATAATCAAAGTGGTGTATTATTGAAATGGAAGAACACCTAGAGAGAGAATGGATCTCTCTCTAGAACACACACATACACACTAGGAGGCTACATTGCAATGACACTCACACAAACCCTAATTACACACACTAAACATTATATACCCCCTTGTTACACTATTAAGCCCAAGCCCATATAACATAACCCAAGCCCATATTACAATTAATACCCCTTTACAAAACTATCTTATAATTGGACATTTTGTGTCCTAACAATATATACACACACGGGGTTAAATCAAATAAGAACCATAAATATGTTACAAACATGTCAGAATCGATATAAAATATTGTGTTACATGACATTTTTTCATTAAATGCTAGTATTTAAGATATTTTTGTTTCACATATATATATATATATATATATATATATATATATATATATATATATATATATATATATATATATATTTGCTTCATAATATGATACTTTACATTTATTTGTTTCACCATGTGAATATTTTTTACGTGTATTTTTAATTTCACTAGGTGAATAATTTTTCCCCCACATGTAATCTTTTCGCATGGTGAACACGAACATATATGAAACAATATCTTAAATCATAGGTTTTGATGAAAAAAATCAAGTAAATAAATATTTTTATATCGATTCTCACGGGTTTGTAACATATTTGTCGTTCTCATTTGATAATCGTCTATATATATATATATGGTCAGGTACAAGGGAAAACCTTAAAAAAGGGAAAACTGAGGAACTCCTTGGCAGCCATTTATCTGGACGGTATGCATACAAATGTTGCACCAAACAAACACTAAGGAGTTCCTCAGTTTTCCCTTTTTTAGGCAACATGCCTATGTTGCCTAAGCCTAATTAGGAGAAGACAAGATCATTTAACAATTTTACTTTTGAGATAGAAGAACACCAACATAAGGACATACCCAAGAACTGATGCTGGGAGTGAGATTGGTTTTACCAAAAGTGTTACCAGATGGTCTCTCTCTCTCTCTCGATATATATATATATATATATATATATATATATATATATATATATACATTTCAAGGTTGTTTGGCTCAAAATAAGTCCTGCACACAATTGTGTGGCTTCTGCCACAAAAATAAATGATTAACATAAACTCGAAGTCTCATAGGCACATACCAGAGTTTCATCCAAGTCAAGAACAACTTGCAACCAGAGTTAACTCCAAAACCCAACTCCAAAACCCAATCATGAGTGATATCTTGTATATACCAACCCTACTTTTACAGTTATCAGTTTCACCTTATACAGTCTCTGGCCTCGTAATGATCATTCAGTAAATACTATTGGTTAGACAATTTCCCCTTCACACTTGCATTCTGAAATAGAGAACTGTTGCCATCATAGCAATTATCAATAGCATATTTCAGGGTTCTCACATATTGCTTCAGAAAGTAAAATTTAGTTTGAGGTTTGGGGTTAGGAAACATTGTCATGTTACAAAAGATCCATGACTATCATGAATAATTTACAAAAGATCCATGCTTTCATCACCTATCGGAGAGAGTACCGGAATGCGTTGAGGAGGTTTGAGATCATATTTGGAATCCGGAAGAAGTACGTGAACCCGGTGGATGCCTAATTTCTTTGCCTCTACATTCGTACAAATGGGGAGATTGTTAGTGCACATTTTATCTAGTTGTACCAAGTAGAGGGGCCTTTTGTGTAAATGTTTAGTTACAAACTATAAATAGTATTTTTCATTGTAATTGGCATTAGGTCATTCCATTACACACACACTCAAGTACACATTTGCACTTTTCTCTCTAAATTCATCTTGTGTACTTGGTGATTGATTATTGAATATATGGATGGCATTATGAGCATATTGTGGATTTGATTACTTGTTCTGGGATCACACATATAAAGACTTAACTAATTTACAAACTCTTTTTTCATTAGGAGAAAAGTATCCAGGAGGTAAAGACATGTAAACTTCTTCAGATAAGTCACCGTAGAGAAAATCATTATTTACATCTAACTGACATAAAAGCCAATCATACTATACAGCTAAAGCAATAACACAATGAACTGTAACCATTTTAACTACAGGTGAAAAAGTTTCTTCATAATCTAACCCCTCTCTTTGAGAGTACCCTTTAGCAACTAGTCTTACCTTATATCTTTCAATTTCGCCTGTGGACTTATATTTTATTTTATAAATCCACCTACACCCAATTGGCTTTCGACCAGGGGGTAACTCAGTTAAAACCCAAGTTCTATTCCTATACAAAGCTTCCATTTCATCATTCATAGCAGTCACCCAGTTCCTATACAAAGCTTCCATTTCATCATTCATAGCAGTCACCCAGTTCTGAATTTTAGAAGCCTAAAAAAAATTCATAGCAGTCACCCAATTGGCAATGATTGCTTTGAGACCTACATTAATGAGTCAAGAAATGCGTGTTAACTGTTAACGATTAGTATGGTCGTACGACCATCTAGAAGTCACGATCGTCGGTCGTAAGGATCTTACTACCACTACAGGAATAGGAGACGGAGGTCGTAGTCGTAAGTAGCTTACAGGATCTTATCTTAGTCCAAGTTTTGTCGTACATAAATATCATATTTAATTTTCCTCAGCGGTCTTGAGGTGTAGTTTTTTTACCCAAACACTAACCTTCCGAAAACGTGAAAAGGAAAGGATTCAGCCGAAGGTTTCTAATTATATGGGCGAACGTTCAGGGTGGGTCGACAGATGATCGACACCTGTCCACCAACTCTTCACATGCTTCGTTAGATGATCGACACCTGTCACGACAAGTTACATGCTTCGGTTGCGTGAACATTTAAAATTCAAATTTACGCATTAAATTTAAAATTTGGGGGCAAACTGTTTGGGTAAAAACTCACAAGTCACGACCGATGACAAAAATCAAACAATATATAACATACGACAAGTCTTGTATTAAGATAAGGTTCTGTAATCTACTCACGACCGTGATATTAGTCGTCACTTATGACGATGGTCGTAAGATACTTATGACGATGGTCGTAAGATACTTACGACCAGTGACCAGATCCCCTAGGATGTTCGTACGATCGTCGCAAGACACTAACTCTCGACAAGCGTTTTTAATGCAAGTCTCGGAGCTTTAATGATACAACGGTCATAACTAAAGAATCATCGTCAAAGGGAATAAATGACCGAGACCATTACACGTATTTATTACCAACAAGCCTATATAAACCAAGCATTGCATATCATTTAGACACGAAGATTGACTAAGCAAAGACTGAATACTCCAGCAAGCAATCTCTCTCGAAGAAACTCACGACAAAAGCCTGTTTACTCTCGACACGCGAAACAATCTCACGACCGAATTTATTTTTACTTTTACTGTAACACATTGTACCTTCAATACTTATTTCTAAGGACGTCGTCCCTGTTTGATGACCATAGTGCACTGTCAACATAACTGTCGACCGCTGATTTTTACCATCGACGGGGTTTTCTGCATCACCAAATTATGTTGTTCCATTTTCTTTTTCTTTATTTGTCGCATGATTTGTCAAGGGAGACTAGCTTTGTTTAGTTGATAAAGCTCAACACCGACTTTAAATTTACCTTTGGATGATTTTTAGCATTAACATTGGTCCACTCCAATATTTTCGCAACAAGAGGGGTTATTTTCCTCTTGTTTTACTTTGATGTATAGAGAAATTAATTATCCCTCTCTAGTTCTCTAACGTTTTTAGAATACATAACAAATTAATTAGGTGGAACAATTATAACTTTGTGGGAAACTATTCATGGATAAGAACTATATATTACATTATTGATAACCTTCTTTAGACATGACCTGCAAGATCACAATTGTACATAATCTATAAATACATTCTACAATTTTCTATAATCTTATGGGAAACATCATACATTGTAGGCCTCAATTCAGGTTTTGGATTTAAACATGTTATTGATGAGACTATTACGGCTATCAAAACCTTCTTCATTTCTGGTAAAGGGAATGGAAGACGTTGATCCAAAAAATCTTTTAGCTCCATCTTCTCTTCTGAAAGAGAGGTAATGATATCACTTGGATGCTCTCCTTTGATCACTTCTAGTGTGAGTACCCCAAAGCTATATACGTCACATTTTTCGGTTACCTTCATGGAATAAGCATGTTCTGCAAACAAATGAAAACAATAATAGAAGTGAATGAGTTGCAAGTTCTTGAGTATTAATTCTAAAAGAGAAGGGAAATTTGGTAACCTGGTGCAAGGTATCCAAATGTTCCCGCAAGAGCACTCTCATTTGAGGAATCTGGGTACAAAATCTTGGCTGTTCCAAAGTCCGAAACACAAGCCTCACTCTCTAAGTCGAGGAGAATATTTTTGCTTGATATGTCTCGATGAACTATTGGAGGTGAGCAGTCATGGTGCATATATGACAAAGCATAAGCGATGCCTTTGATTATATTCACTCTCTTGGTCCAGTCCAATGTTTGAGCACCTTCCTTTCTCAAGGTTTCAAATAAGTTACCACCTTTTAGGTACTCATACACCAAAAATGAGTGTTTGGCATGTGAACAATACCCGTAAAGCTTCACAATGTGTCGATGCCTTATTTCAGTCAATGCCTTCACCTCATTTAAGAAGCTATTGCCGTCAACCATATCTGAAGATGAATGAAGTCTCTTTACAGCAACAGTTTGATTTGACGTCAACTTTGCTTTGTACACACTTCCACATCTTCCCTTTCCGATGCAAAATGCTTCATTGAATTCTTGTGTCGCCTTTAAGATTTGATTATATGCTTTCTTTCCATTAAAAGTTGAAATGGAAAAGAATTCCAAGGTGTTCCTTTCTACCGGGTGCATTGTCAACGATAACCTCTTTCTTCGATGAAAGTAGATGACCGTTCCAATGAATATACTAAGAAGTAGAAGTGCTCCAAGAAGAGAAAGTGAAACACTAAGTGCAAGTTTAAGGAGTTTGCTTGTATTATGTCCTACCACTATCAAATGATTGTTGCACCGGTGTAACCCGATAATGGTACCACACAAACCTGGGTTTCCTTGTAAGCCTTCTAGCGAAACGTTCAAGAAGACTTTGCTATTGGGAATGGGACCTTGCAAATCATTATAGGATATGTCAATGCTCCACAAAGCTTGCATCAATTCCATGGACTTTGGAATTTGGCCAGAGAGTTTATTGTGAGAAAGATTTAGCTCCTGCAAACTACTCAATCTTCCAATTTGTGATGGTATTTTTGAAGTGAGTGCATTGTGACTTAGATCCAGATATGACAAGTGGGACAATTCACCTAATTGAACTGGAATTTCATGAGTAAATTTGTTGTTCCCTAAGTTCAATTGAAACATATTTAAGCAATTCCCCAAAGTATCAGGGATGGGCCCAGAAAATTGGTTACTTCCAAGAGACATTCTCTGTATATGTAGGAGGTTGCCAATTGACTTTGGAATGGAACCATTGAGCTTATTATTACTCACCGTCAAAGAAACAAGGGATGTCAAGTTTCCAAACTCATCTGGAAGGGAACCATAAAGGTTGTTCAAGTGGAGGCGCAAAAAGGTAAGAGACCGAAGACGACCTAAAGAACTTGGAATTGTACCAGTGAGATTGTTGTTGTAGAGGTTTAGCCATTGAAGTGAAGCCAAACTGCCAATTTCTGGAGGAATGGAACCGTGTACCTGATTGCTAAACATATTCAGTTTGATCAACATGTTCAGTTTTCCAAGAGTGTTTGGGATAGGCCCGGTTAAAGAGTTGTTTTGCAAATGAAGCCCATTTAATTTTGTAAGGTTTCCTAATTCATTAGGAATGGAACCAATGAGTTTGTTGTCATTGAGAAATAGATTACTGAGGTTGGTCAAGTTACCTAGACAAAAAGGAATGGCACCACTGAGAGTATTGGCATACAAAGAAAGCATAGAAAGAAACTTCATATGGCATATTTGATGTGGGATTGAACCATTGAACTGGTTTTCAAACAATTGAAGTGTCTCAAGATTGGCCAATAGCCCAATTTCTGGGGGGATGATGCTGGAAAAATGATTAAAAGCAAGATCAAGATAAACAAGTTTTGACAAGCTACCGATCCCAGATGGGATGATCCCGGAAAAATTGTTTACACTTAGCTCAAAATGTGTAAGGTTTGGGAACGATGAAAACGAGAAGCTATTTAATGTACCCGTTAGACTTGAGGATGAGAGGTTCAGGCTGGTTATGCTTCCATCAGAATTGCAAGAAATTCCGTACCAAGTGCATGGAGACGTAGTTGCAATCATTTGAGTTGAAGAACGATTTTGAATGTTAGGAAAAGAGATCCATGAAGGTAATACAGACATATTATTTTGAAGTTGCAGGCTTGGTTTCCATTTAAGAAGAGCAATGACTTCATCATCATAACCATAAGCAACAAATGGCCAAAGGGAAATTGTAGCAAGCACGAGAATAGATAATTGCATGAAATTGACCTTCTCCATTGGTAAAGGATTTATCAATCTTCGTGCGTATGAGGAGTAAGAGAAAAGTTTCATATAGTTCCAATTTATACACCTTTGTTTTTCCAAATCAGAGGAAGTTTCGCCTAGAAAAAACCATAGTTAGACATGGTCAATTGTTACATCATTTATTGCACCAAAAATTGTGTAAACTTTGGTAGAAATAGTGATTCATCTCTAATTCGTTAAACCAATTCAGACACCAAATAGAATATTTCAAACACGTTCATCATTCTTAAGTTATTCCTGAATAATTAGCTAGCATCAAATTATATGTAAATGGTGTGTTTTATTTTAGTAAGATTTTTGTAAAATAGTGTGTTTTAGATGTTTTTAATCATCTAAAAAGTATTAATTTAACTTTGTAAAATAAGTTTGAAACATAAAAAGAAAATAAATTCTTTGGCGTCTTAACAAGTTTTTTAGGACACTTTTAATACAAAGTGTCGTATCTTTTTCTGGGACATTTGTTTCTACAAGACACGTATTCAGATAGCGTGCTCTAAAATAGTTAATATGACGTTTTTTCAAATAAAAATGTCCTTAAAAAGTTGTTACGTCCAAAAATGTCCTATAAACTTATTACAACAACTTTAGATAGGTATTTGGTCCTATAAATTTTAAGTCTTATAAAGCAAGCTGTTATGGCGCTTTGAACATTTTTGGCGTCCTATAAACCCAATTTTGTTATAGTGATAATAATTACAACTAGCCCTAACCACCGTTCTTACTATATCCCAGCATATTCTCTTCTATTCTACACACCCGCAATTATCAAAAACTTGTTAAGACGAAAAAGTGGTTCTCCACAAAACATCTTTTAGGCCCGACTTATGCCTATACAACATCCATCTAAAAGAATTATCCGTAATCAAATCCAGAACAACATCCTTCTAATTAGGCTCGATTTTACTGAAAACAGCTCCGTAAGCTCCATATAGAACAACAGGTAACATAATAGCCTCCAAAAAATATTGATGCTTCAACGAAGAGATGTGGGCCATCTTTATTCCATCCAACGCCGCTCCAAAGGACTGAAAAGAAGAGAATGGAAACTGCCACCAACCTTCCAGACTTCTCCAAATCGCAACAGAAACGTCGCACAAGAAAATGTTGTGATCTGCAGTCTCCACGACTTGCTTACATAACGGGGAAATTGTATTATCGAGGTATATACCCATGTCTGCAAGTCTTGCTTTGACAAGGATTCAAGTATTCAACCTTGCATAGCCCTCCAGCAAAAGATGTTAATTTTGGACGGGACTAAGTTATTACGTTTAGTTGGGAAATCACCATTCTCTAACATCGAAGTCTCGAATTTTTTCCCTCATAACTTTGACCGAAAAATCACCATCTGCAGAAATTCCATTTTCATTTATCTTTAGGGAGTTTAGGTAGAAACTTCCTAATTTCATAGACAATTGCATTAAGTTATCGCTTCTCTACCACTACGGATTTCTCTACGACAAACCCATTTGTACCCTCCTCCCATTCTATGTGCCACCTTGCAAGGATATCGTTCTCAAGAGCGAAAAGTTTAAGATATTAATCATTACAAAACAAAT
The DNA here is from genome assembly GCA_033807775.1 of Saussurea involucrata. Lineage (NCBI taxonomy): Eukaryota > Viridiplantae > Streptophyta > Magnoliopsida > Asterales > Asteraceae > Saussurea > Saussurea involucrata. Next base: position 84,132,479 of record CM066317.1, read on the forward strand.
GACTTTTACCCAAAAAAATTATCAAGAGAAATTATTGTCGGTGTTTATCCACGAATCATCCAGAAAAAACCAATTGTTCGGTAGAATACGATGTTTTTCGAGAAAATACCCACGGAGTACCCAGGTCCAGAGAATCCCTGAGTAATTTTCACTGATTAGCATTACCCAAAAAAAATTACCCACCAACTTTTGTGACGAATCACCCTTTAACAACAATTTTCTTAGAAAAAAGTTCGTAGACAAAAGTCTTTCGTGTAGTAGTGAATCCTTTAGTTTACGGTCACCTGTTCAATTATCATACCAAAACAACGTACTTTTTCCGTCATCAACCTGTTTAAGCATAAGGTCATTGAAGGCTACACCTTTCAAATTCAACCATAACAACGTCTTTATGACTTTGGACTATGCCAGGTAGCATACGGTCAGTTGTGCTTCCAACATGTTGTCCATGGATGACCTCCACTTTTGACCTTCCAACATACGGCCACTAATGAATATCTTGTTTCATAAATATATTTATTGATCCTTAATATAAAAAATTGATCTTAATTAATAAACTCTAATAGTCTTTCATAAATAATATCTGAATCAGAATAAATAAATCTTCAACGTTTCGCTAAATATTGGTTTCATCATTGTAAAATTTAGAAAGTTTGCATTTGATTCGTGGTCTAACAAATATTATAGCTAAATATCATTTGCATCACTTGCTGCTACCGGACTCTTTCGAGCTTCAAAGGGATGACTTGTAGATTGTTAGATATCCAATGCCCACATTATACATCTAGTTGTTTTGCATTTTAATAACTAATTTTTTAGTTTAAATAAATTAAATTATAAAATAATATATTATTTTGATTTATTTATACACACATATATAAACATATATTTGTTGTTTAAACTATTGTTTTTATTTTCTTTACAGAAAAAAGACAAAAGATTAAGTTGATTTAACGGAGTTAACGAAAACATTAATCAAATGGACCATGACCAAATAAATTAAATACCATAGAAACTCTAGTCAAAGAAAATATCAAAACACGAAAACCAAATCCATAATTTATAATAATCATGTGCATGGGAGCATATATTGTAAGCAAACAAGCAAAGAAATGTAAATAATAAAAGTGACTATAATGTGTTTGTTTTAGTAGTTATCTTTACATTTTGTTTCTAAACAATGATTCGTTTTGAAGATAGTTTACGTAATTAGAAAGTATGTTATGAAAGATTTGAGATATAGATATAGTAAAATTAACAGCATCGTCTATATCATCAAGTTGACGAATATAAACATGACGTTCTTCTTCAACTATCATGTTGTTCAAGATTATATATAAATTTATAAAAAAAATCAAAATAATGTAAAATTTATAATTTAATAAATAAAAAATTTATATCAATAATAATTAACGATCATACTATTCATATTTTTCTATAACACAAAAATTAATTATTCATACCATTTTCATAAGCATACTCTACAAAAATCAAAATATATGATGTAACATAAACTAATTTCTTATCAATAAATTATACTCTACATATTTTTATATTATTCATTATAATATCAGTAAAAAAAAATACTGATATGAAATTAACAGTTATCGAAAACAAATTAATAATTAAAAATTTATACATTACTACAACCACAATTTATAAATAAAAAATCCTACATGAAAATTAGAAATTGTTTAGACATTCAATAAAAGTCCTTGTATTGAATGATCAAGTCCATCTAAAGTGTCAAGCACGCATATACTTCTAGTATGACCTCGCTTTTCTTCGTTCACATATTATTTCAATTGTGCACCGTGCGTTGCGCGGATGATGATAAACATTTTTTGATTTTTTTTGTAGCAAGTTAAATAATTTGATCCTTTACGTATTATATATTTTTCTTGTAAAATATTTTCATATTAGATATTAAACTAATAAAAAAACAGTATTTCACTTTATATATATGAAACCACCTCATCATTTCATGTTGTTCTTTTGGCCAACATGTAGTTAAAGTTATCTCATCCGTTTTCTCCAACCATCTATTATGACTTCAGTTTCACCTAAGTCACAAATACACGTTACAACATCTACATGAAAATATATATTACATAGAAATATTACTAAGGAGTTACATTCGAAAATTGAAACCACTAACAATACATATGAAATTAAAAATACAAATAGATTAATCTAATAAGTTTTTTACATTAACAAAAAATGAGAGGTTTTATAAATTAATGGGAGGTTTTTAAAATACAATAAATTTTTTAAAACTATATTTATATAGAGTCCTAGTTGAATGAAAAAATCAAATATTTTAGATTAAATGAGAAGTTAAATAAAGATATAATAATATTGTATACATAAAAAAGTAACAAAATAAATCAAAATAATGATGCATGTGATAAAACTATTGATTTATAATCATTTTTTGAAAAGGCTGTACTAGGCTATGTCTATTGATTTATAATCATTGTTACCATACAATTAACAATTTAAGTTATCTATAATCATTAGTAAGCTATTGATTATGAAAAAAGAAAAGTAAATAAAAATATAAAGTATTGATTTATAAACATTTATTACCTTACTAAATAAATAAATAAAGTTTAGATTTATAAGCATTGTTAGTATACCAAACAAAAACAAAAACAATAAGATTTATATATTAATTATTTAATTGTTTAATGTACATATTGATGTTAAAACCATTAAACTTTGGTTGAAATAATTTTAAAATAAACCAAAAAGAATAATACAAATTTAACTTAATTATCAATGAGTTTGCTATATTTAGCCAAACACCATTTCACATTTTCAAAAACATCAAACAATCCTTTATATACACTACTTCATTACCTATGTTTTCATCTTCCTACCAATGTGGGACATCCTAAATAATACTATTGTTCCATCTTCACCAAGGCTAACCTTTAAAAAAATCAAAATTATGAGAAATTAGAAAATGAATCATGTTAAGGTTTTCTTTTATAGATATAAAACAGTTGATTTATAATCATTGTTAGCTTATAATTAACAAATCGAATTATCTATAATCATTGATTATGAAAAAATAAAAATAAAACTAAATAAAAATATGAAATATTGATTTATAAACAACTGTTACCTTATGATAAATTAGAAAAATGGCCTCTCATTGTGCCATGTCAACATGTTAAGATTTTCTTTTATATATATATATATATATATATATATATATATATATATATATATATATATTGATTGATTGTTACCTTACTAAATAAATAAAGAAAAGAGTGAATTGTGGATTTGGTCATGTGCTTTGATGGTTTTTGGGACTAAAGTCCCTATATTATGTTTATTGTGGATTTGGTCCTTGTGGTATTAAGTTTTTCTTGGCCATGGTCCATCGACTAACGTTTTCGTTAACTTCGTTAAGTTAAGGACCATTTTTGCCATTTTTTTAAATTTTGTCTTTCTACTATAAAAAAAGTAAAACAATATTTTTATACACACACAAATATATACATATATAACTATAGACACACAAATATATATATATATATATATATATATATATATATATATATATATAATTATACACAAATATATGTATATATATACATAACGATATATAACAATTTAATTTTATCATTTTATTGTAATGGTGGAAAAAGATATGGTTTTATTGTTATAATGTAATTAAAATTTTGATTTAAACAAATCGAATCATAAAATTGTATCTTATTTTATTTAGAGCGAAAAAATAAGATATTGCTTTATGATTTGATTTATTTAAATTAAAACATTAATTATGTTAAAGACGATTTAATTTTATTGTTCTTTTATTTTCATTGTAACAAACAAGCTTATTATCGATATTTTAACACCAAATTATTGAAAACCACCTTATCCAAAAAAAAAAATTATTGAAAACCACTGAGAAATGAACTCCAATTTTAACATTCTAAAATTAGGAGTTTCAATTTTAATATTGTTTTTCGTCTTTAACATAATTAATGTTTTAATTTAAATAAATCAAATCATAAAACAATATCTTATTTTTTCGCTCTAAATAAAATAAGATACAATTTTATGATTTGATTTGCTTAAATCAAAATTTTAATTACATTATAACAATAAACCCATATCTTTTTCCACCATTACAATAAAATGATAAAATTAAATTGTTATATATCGTTATGAATATATATACATATATTTGTGTATAATTATATATATATATATTTGTGTGTCTATAGTTATATATGTATATATTTGTGTGTGTATAAAAATATTGTTTTACTTTTTTTATAGTAGAAAAACAAAATTTAGAAAAAATGGCTAAAATGGTCCTTATTTAACGAAAATGTTAGTCGAGGGACCATGGCCAAGAAAAACTGAATACCACAAGAACCAAATCCACAATAAACATAGTATAGGGACTTTAGTTACAAAAACCATCAAAGCACAGGGACCAAATCCACAATTCACTCTAAAGAAAATAAACAATAAAAAATTATTTAGTAAAAGTTTAGATTTATCAGCATTGTTAGTATACCAAAATAACAAAAACAATAAGATTTATATATTTATTATTTAATTGTTTAATGTATATATATAGATGATAAAACCATTAAACTTTGGTTAAAATTATTTTAAAATAAACAAAAAAGAATAATATAAATTTAACTTAATCATCCTTGGGTTTTGCTATATTTAGCCAAACACCATTTCACATATTTTCAACAACATCAAGCAACCCTTTATATACACTTCTTCATTACCTATGTTTTCATCTTTCTATCAATGTGGGACATCCTAAATAATACTATTGTTCCATCTTCACCAAGGCTAACCTTTAAAAAAATCAAAATTATGAGAGGCTTTAGGTGCCAAGGGGGTGAATTAAGGAAGTTAAAATGAGATGAAAACCCTATGTTCTTCATTTCATTTTGGTTCATACGTTTGAGAGGAGAGATTGAGAGAAGAGGAGAGCCCTAATTGGAGGTGTGAAGGGAAGAGTTGCAGCAAATGATAGAGTTATCATATCCAAGGTATGATCTCTCATTCTTTTTCTTCCTCTTCTTTATGTTTGGCTAGTCGAGCATTTAGTTTGAGGATTTGATAATCCATGTGTTGGTGGGGTTTTAATCCATAAGAAATAAGGCAATTGATTTTGAGACTGATTCCCTATGAGTTTTGATCAAATCAGTAACAAACTTCATCATGTTTGCTTGGTAATCTCCAGTTTTCCATGGATTGAGTTTTTGGAGTTTTGAGGTTTGAATTCATGAATCACTAGATGAATTTGTTGGGTTTTATGTTGTTTAAAGTGTTGGTTATTGATTCTTAATGTTTTTGATATCTAAAATATCGATTTGGGAGGCTTAGAACTGGTTTGGGAAATTTTGGGATGAGAAACCCTTGGTTTTGGGAAGAAATCTCGTGAAGGGGGCAGACCAGTGCTCTGCGCGCCTGGCTGCGCGTTTGGAGGCGCGCCACCAGGGGCGCCAAGCTCTGGCCCCCAAACCTTCTTTCCGTTTCGTTGTTCGTTGGGGTCTAGGATCGAGGCGTCGATTGGGTTGGTCTTAGAGATTATTGGGAATGTTTTGGGATGTAATTAGATGTTTTAACACCATTCTTATAGCGTCAATTCTGGTGTTCGGTTTGAGGTAAAGTTTGTCCCGGAGCGTGTGTCGATGTGCTAAGGCTAAGGTGAGTTCCCTTACCCTCTTTACGTGAATGAAAAATGTTTGCGAAAGGTTTTCTTAACTGATTATGGTTACGAGCATGATGGCATGATTAAACGTTTTGAAAGGCTTTATTACACATGACATGGAAATGTTTACTAATGCATGCAAGTTGTTTATACGTTCTGTTATGCGTGAATGTTGATTACATGTTATTGCGATGTTGTTGCTATGTGTGGAGTCGGGTTGCACAGTGGTGAATGTCGTGCCTGGCTTTGTAAGGTGAATGCCGTGCCTGGCTTTGTAAGGTGAATGTCGTACCTGGCTTTGTAAGGTGAATGTCGTACCTGGCTTAGTAAGGTGATGAAAGTTGCGGCCACTGTGCTATCCCCTCATATGGAGTTGAGTATTGAAACTGGATTTTCGATTATTTTATAACGGTTAAATATTTTATACTGTTATTTGTGTGGAACTGTTTTTAAGAGGGAATTCACTAGACCTCATGGTCTAACCCTCGCTTTTCAAAAACAAAAACCATTTTCAGGTGATAGTCGTATTGGGATTCCATCGGGTGTTGCTGGAAGGGTTGTGGCGTTGTAGAAGAGCTAGAGTTTAGTGAAGACTCGTAGATTACCGTCGGGCTTCCTGTAGCAATCTCAGTTGTGGAGGTGTTTTTCGTTGCGTGTTTAGAGTAGATCTGATGTAATGCATACTTTGGGGACCGTTTTGGTTGTAATATTGTTTAATGTTATTTTATGAAAACTGGGTCGTTACAAATGGTATCAGAGCCATAGTTTAAGGGATTTAGGTGACCGGATGGGCCTAAACTTAAACTGTGGAGTTGAGTGGGACACAACTGAGATATAGGAAGCCATTAGGAAAGACCTTAATCATAGGATATCTTGACAATGGTAGTGAGAACTCTCATGTAAGGTAAATTCAAATAGCATCTGGCCAATGCTATTGTGGTTTTACAGGTGCATGGGTGTAATCAATATCTATTGTCGGGATGAGTGGTGAGTGTGGCAGTATGTAGAAGGTTCTAACCTTGTATTTGATAGCAAAAGGCTGATGTGTCATGGGAGATCGCTTGTGATGCGATGCTTTTACTGTTTAGGTGAAGTGATTTTTGGTATGTCTTTGAGCCGGCTAGGCGTTTGATACTTGGAAGGGATGTGTCGGTTAGTTGGGATAGTAAGTGAGAATTATGTTGGCATCTTGAAAGCTTCAATTCAAGATCGAGTGAAGGAATCTAGTCTTGGATTCGTTGGTCAATCGGTTTAGTGGCAAGGTTAATGAATGAAAGTTATCAGTGTTGTATTGAGGTATGCATAAGAGTAGAAGGTGAGATAAGTGGTCAATTGTTGAACCATGTTGAGTGGTCGATCAGGTGGGTCGTGAAGCACTTGTGCTACAAGTTATGGTAAAAGTAGGGAAGCGGTTGTTGGTCATAGTATGGAGTCAGTGAAGAGTTGAAGTGAGTGCAACGGTTGACCTAGTTAGAGCGAGTAGCCTTCAATTGCATGTTGAATCCTTGCATCATGTCAGTAAATGTATGACACTAGTTCTTTCATGTTAAAAGCATGTACGTGCATAACAAACTTCCCTTGTTTTGGGAAATGAGTTGACACTCGCAAGTGTGTATTTTTTTTAAAATAAAAGACAAATTTGTTTTCACTATATGGTAAAGTTTTTAACTTAGTGATCTACGAATTATTTCACACTTTTAATTGTGGAAGAGAACCTTCGTTACGAAAATATAGAAAACGTTTTATTGCGAGGTTTTGTTTTATAAACAAAATGAGTATGGACTCGTTATTATTATATGAACGAGTGTTGGAATTGACAGACCCACTTTGGGTAAGTGATTTCGTTTGAGTTTTCTTGCAAAGATGTAAAAGTTGATCGGAGAAAGGCGTGTATCCGGCATGACGCTGGACCACCTCGTGTGAGTATTACAGAAGTGAAAGATTGTGGTAGCATAAGTATTTTCTTGTGGGGATGATGACCCATATAAGAACGAAATGTTAGGGTAATCGAAGCGGGTGTGCTTTGAATAGTTGACCTTGTCATGTGGTTCGTCTAGACCCGGGAAAGACAAAGTCGGGAAACGATTTTACTTCACATAGAATTGTGTTATAGATGGCATGAGAGTAGTTATATCGTTTGTGTATGAAAAGGCATCTTGTTAGCTTGTTACAATGTGGTCACGTGGTGCGATAGTGACGTGAGGAAGTGGTAGTATTTGGTACCGAAGGAACGTGTAAGCCATAGATGTAATGATGGTTTGCCGTAATATTGGAGTTTAGTCAGGAGTGTTGAAGCATACCGTGGATGTAAAGGAATACAATGAGTGGGTCGATCGTGTTGGAAAGTTAGGAACTCGTGGTAGTTCTCGGTGTTAAGTACTTTACGAGGACTTGGCTAAAGGTCTTGACTGATGATTTTGGAGAAACCGTTCTTTTGAACTGTAGCGGTGTGTGATGAGCGTTCTGTGTAGGCACGAGAGAAAATGATGACGGTATGGTAGATCAAGTATAGATAGGCTTGCGGCGAGAAGATGTCAGGAGACACTGGAAAGGTGGACTGTAATTAAGGAACTGTTATTTCTAAGGCATGAGAAAAAGGGATCGTTGTGTATATCATGGTTAAAGAGTTGAGGAAGCTAAGTTTGTGCTACCGGTCTAAAAGCTGGCTCATGATAGCGAGTCATTCTTTTGAGGCATCTTTAGTGTATCAAGTTAGGATGGAAACAAGTGGTCGAATGTGGTGCCCTGGTCGAGAGACCTTGGGATTAGATTCGGTATTGTCGGGGAGAATGTTTCACGTGAGCATGTCGTTCAGTATTCGATTAATTGAGATAGTTTGAGTGAGCTTTGTCACTCCTCCTTGTGGGAGGGCAAGTAAATTTTGGTGGTAATTGTTGATCCAAACCCTCAGTGATTTGATAATGACCCTCTCTTATATACTTAGTGAAAATTGTAAGTAAACAATATGTATCAGAGTTTCACTATCGCTGATAAGTACTAAGATCTTCCAGTATCGCTGATAGGAACTCTCGCTCTTTAGATTAAACATTCAGCGAAACTGTTCACCATAATACTGAGCCTGTTCAGTCCTTATGGTGATCGCTGATAAGTTAGTTGTTTACTTATGATCCCTGAAGACAAGTTTCACGTCAACATAGGTTCTACGCTGAAGTCGAAGATCAAGCTCAAGAACCAGCGACAAGTCTTCTAATGAACTGATGCGGATCAGCGAAGACTCAGATTTGTCCAATCAACGTGAAATATCAAGTACAAGACTTTGGCTATCGCTGAATTGTATCATTCGCTGATAAAGAATGATAGATCGCTGAATCAACGAAAAGCTGATCATGAAGTCCTCCGTACAAAGTACTTTTGTCTTAACCACCCTTGCACGACTCCGTACGATATGTCAGAATAGAACCTCCTTATTGTCTGAAATCGTACAACAACTCTGATACTACACTGTTCAAACATGCGGCTACTTAGATTGTCAACAAAGGTCAATGACATGAAACCAATCAGCTGCTGCCACGTGTAAAGTGTATACTGCCATGCATTAAATGCATGCAGTATATAAGAAGATGAACTCACTTCATTTTGAAGTAACTTACTAACTCTGGACAAGTTCATCCTTCTTATCTTGAGATAGGTTATTACTAGTAATTTCCTTCTCCTTCTTAGTGCAAGAAACTTAGTGTTCCAACTTGTTTAGATTTAGGATTTATCCTTAATCTTGTTTCCGCAACAAGCTGTAAATTGTTAATGATTTATCAATAAACAATTTAGAAAAGTAAAATCTGTGTGTTTGTATTCAACCCCCCCTTCTACAAACTTGTATAACCCTTCGGGACCAACAAGTGGTATTAGAGCAGATTTGTTTAATCTCATAAACAAGATCCAATCTATACTAAGATTTCTCTTCCTTGCTATTTCTAAAAATGGCTACCAACACAAACACAAATTATATCGACAATGGTTCTCTTGCAAAACCCCCTAGATTCTCCAGAGATAATTTTAATCTATGGAAAAATAGGATGACTCTCTTCTTAGAAGGTGTAGACCCTACTATGCCTTATTATCTTGAAAACGACCCATTTATTCCTGTAAGAATTGATGCCGCAGTACCTGCCGCTGAGAATAGACCTGCTATTCCAGAAAGGCTGGTACCCAAAGATGTTCATACGTGGACTGACGAAGATAAGAAGAAAGTGGCTATCGACACAAAAGCCAGATCCATACTATCCATGGCTCTTCCTGACGAAGTCTACCATTCCGTCATGAACCTGAAATCCTCAAAAGCCATGTGGGACACAATATGTGTTCAGTATGAAGGTACTGCTGAAGTTCAGGACTCTCGAAAGATCAACCCGGTAAGACAGTATGAAAGTTTCATTTGTGGTAAGAATGAGACTCTCTCTGAAGTTCACCAACGTTTTAATTGCTTAATAATAGATCTGAAAACTGTTGGTAAGGAATATTCTAACTTTAAAGTGCTGACAAAGTTTCTAGAATGTTTACCTGAAAGCTGGGACAATTATTCTATGTGTCTCAAGCTGTCAAAAGATCTAAGATCAATGACTCTTGCTACCTTATATGGCACGATGCTGAATCATGAGCAATCAAGCCATCTTAAGAAGAATCTTGTAAAAGATTCCAAAAGCACCCCTGTTGCTTTAATCTAAGAGGAACCTTCTACTCAGCGACCCTCGGTCACTATCACTGAGTTAGAGAGTAACTCTGAAAGGTCATCAGATTCTGACTCTTCAGATGATGATGAATCTTTGGCTCTCCTAACTAAAAAGTTCAGGAGATTCGCCAAAAAGAAAATGTTCAGAAAGAACAAACCTCTTTCTATAACTGATAAGCCAAGATCATCAGCTACTGTTGATAAGGCTACTGCTACTTGTTTTAACTGCGAAAAGATTGTACATTTCGCTAACGAGTGCAGGTCTAAAAAAGTATCGAGAAACTCAGCGTTTCCCAAGAAATCCTTTATTCCCAGGAATAAAGATGACAAATATTCTAAGCTAAAAGAAAAATATGCAAAGCTGAAAAGCTTCAAGAAGAAAGGCAAAGGCCTGATGGTTTATGATTGTGCTGCTTCAGAAGAAGAAGAATCATCATCTGACTCTGAAGATGATGAAGCCAATCTCTGTCTTATGGCAAAGATTGAGGATGAGGAAGAAAGTTCAGACATTCCCTCTACTTCAACCTCTGCTATTCAGGTATCACCTTCCTTCTTTACAAATATTGCAAATATTGATGAAGCTGATAGTCTCCGCAAAATCGATCTCTTGACTAGAAGCTTATATGAAGCCATGAATGGCAAAACTATAGTTGAAAACCAAAACCTTGATCTCGCTGAAAAACTTAAAAACTGTCACCTTCAAATAGAAAAGCTTTCTAAAATTGAAGAAGACTTTAAAGATCAAGTGCATTTAAATCAGCTAGTCAAAATCGAACGAGCAGAAGCTATCGCTGCTTTGAAAGCTGAAAAGGCTACTGTTGAAGGATGGTGTAACTCTTCAACAAAGATCACTGAGATAATTAAGTCTCAAATACCCCTGAGTGATAAACGTGGTCTTGGTTACAAATATGAAACTCAAGAACCAACCAATGATCGTTCCATGCTCTTATTTGGAACTTTCGTATCCTCAGTCGCTGACACTTCATCCTCTCAGTGTTCGTCCTCCAGACCGCCTATCCCTGAGGAAATCTCTGCCTCTTCAAAAGGTAAAGAGAAAATGGTTTATCCAAAACCTACCTCTGTCTTTAAAGATAAAGGTAAAGGAATTGCGTTGAACCAAAACCCTCAGAAGGGTACTTTAGTACCAAAGCTGAATGCTTCTAAAGCTTTAGTGATTTATTCCTCTGGATCAAGAAATCAGATCTCTGGATCTACTCAGCGTGGGTCTATTCAGCGATCTACTCCTAGACTCATAGTGGATATCCTTGGTAAGAAATCTGAAGAACTAAATGTTCCTCCCATTTCTAAAGCCAAAAGCTTATTTGGTGTTGGTCCTTCTAATTCAAAATCAAAAGCTCAGCATTCAAATAGACCTACAAGTACTTTTAGTTATAGGAAATGTTATCACTGTGGACTCACTGATCATATTTCTAGTAAGTGCCCCACAGCCACCAAAGCTGATAAGATAGCTAAGGTGAAGATTGCCCCCAAAGCAAAGAAGACCACTGAGGTTAAGAAATTAACCAAAGTGAAGACTGACAAAGCTGAATCTTCAAATGCTGCAAAGATTGCTGAACCTTCCATTCCAACTACCTCCACTGACAAACGTGTACACATGGTTAAGTGGGTTCCTAAGAAAAACTGATCTTCCTTTGTGATGCAGGTTAAGAAGGGTATCTGGTATCTCGATAGCGGATGCTCTAGACACATGACTGGAAAGAAAAGCCTGCTCGCTGAATACAAGGAAGAGAAGGGTCCCTCTGTGACTTTCGGTGGAAATGGAAAAGGACATACCTGAGGGTTTGGTGTACTCTCTAATGGTACAACCACCTTCAGAAGAGTCGCATATGTTGAAGGGCTGAAGCATAATCTGTTAAGCATCAGTCACCTTTGCGACAAAGATAACAAAGTAATCTTTACCAAGGAATCCTGCTTTGTCACTGACAAAAAGGAGAAGATAGCTCTCAGCGGTTATCGTTTGGAAAATGTTTATGTAATAAACATGGACTCAACAACCACGGAGAACTCCTGTTTCTTCTCAAAAGCCTCATCTGATGTCAATTGGCTATGGCATAAGAGGCTCTCTCATCTGAATTTCAAGACACTGAACTCTCTTTCTTCAAAAGAGTTAGTTACTGGTCTACCTCAACACTCATATGCCAAAGAGTCTTTATGTTCAACATGTGAGAAAGGGAAGCAGACCAAAGCAAGCTTTAAATCAAAACAAGTCTCCTCAGTGTCATCTCCTCTACAACTACTCCAAATGGATTTGTTTGGCCCTGTTAACAAACAATCCATCGCTGGAAAGAAATATACACTGGTCATAGTTGATGAATTCTCTCGTTATACATGGGTTATGTTTCTCCATTCCAATAGTGACACCCCTGAAGAACTCATCACCTTTGTTCGGAAGATGGAAACCCTGAACAATTTGACCGTTCGCTCAATAAGGAGTGATCATGGGACTGAATTAAAAAACAGTTCTCTTGATTCCTTCTTTGAGAGCAAGGGTATTTCTCACAACTTTTCTTCAGTGAGAACACCACAACAAAATGGAGTCGCTGAAAGAAGAAATAGAACAATTATTGAAGCTGCACGTTCAATGCTCAGCGATTCTCACCTGCCTACTCAGTTTTGGGCAGAAGCTGTCAACACTGCTTGTTTTACGCAAAACAGGTCACTGATAGTCAAAAGATTCAATAAAACAGCCTATGAACTATTTCATGTGAGAAATCCTTCAATCAGCTTTCTTCACATCTTTGGATGTCAGTGTTTTATACTGAACAACAGAGATGCCCTTGGAAAGTTTGATCCTAAGGCTGATGATGGAATCTTTCTTGGATACTCCTCAGTTTCCAAAGCCTTCAGAGTCTTTAATCGAAGAAGACAAACTGTTGAAGAAACAATTCACGTCACGTTTGACGAGTCCCGTTCAGCGAACTCTAAACCGTCCGCTGATACTGAAGAACTGAATCAATGGATGTTTTCTCATCTTGGTGATTCAGAAGATATTCCCACTCCTCGTGCTCACACAGTTGAAGATGATGGTCCAACTATCATTCCAAATATGCAGAATAGTGAAGCTGAAACATCATGGGTCTCAGTTGTTCCTATAAACACTATACCTTCTTCTGAAACCAATATCTCAGATATTCCATCCACTTCTCAGCAATCAGTGAATATAATGACAACTGCATCCATTCCTCTCTTGGATGATACTCCAGACGTCGCTAAAGCTTCATCTTCAGCTCCTCCAGTTCAGGTTGAGTCAGCGTCTCACGCTCCGGCTCAGCGATGGACTATAAATCACCCAATTGATCAAATTCTTGGTGATCCAAACGCTGGTATTCAGACTCGACGAAGTGCAGGTAATATTTGTTTATTTGTAAATTTTATTTCACTAACTGAACCAAAGAAAGTAGATGATGCCCTCAAAGATCCAAACTGGGTCAGCGCCATGCAAGAAGAGCTGACAGAATTCGAAAGAAACAAAGTTTGGAAACTTGTTCGAAGACCAACTGACAAAACAGTGATAGGCACTAAATGGGTCTATCGAAACAAGTTGGACGAACATGGAACTGTAACCCGTAACAAGGCTCGTCTTGTTGCTCAGGGATACAGACAAGAGGAAGGCATAGATTATGACGAAACATTTGCTCCAGTAGCAAGATTAGAATCTATTCGTCTATTCTTAGCATACGCTGTACACAAAGACTTCAAAGTATATCAGATGGATGTTAAGTCATCGTTTCTAAATGGAAAGCTGAATGAAGAAGTCTATGTGGAACAACCTCCAGGATTCTCATATCCTAAGCATCCAGGTTATGTTTATAAACTGGATAAGGCACTTTATGGCTTAAAGCAAGCTCCACGTGCATGGTATGACACTCTTTCTACTTATCTCCATATTGGAAAATTTGAGCGAGGCAAAATAGACAAAACTCTATTTTTCAGGAAAGTAAAAGGTCATATCATTCTTGTTCAAATATATGTTGATGATATTATATTTGGCTCGACTAACCCTGATCTCTGTACTCGTTTTCCTGATAGAATGAAAGAAGAGTATAAAATGAGCATGATGGGTGAACTAACATATTTCCTTGGTCTACAGATAAAACAAAATGAAAAAGGAACTTTCATTAATCAGGGAAAATATGTTAAAGATATGCTGAAGAAATTCGACTTAACTGAAAGTTCAGCTATGAAAACCCCTATGGCACCACCGCTGACACTTGATAAGGACACTAAGGGTGTTCCTGTCAATGTCACGCTGTACCGTGGGATGATCGGCTCACTATTGTATCTTACAGCTAGCCGACCCGATATTATGTTTGCAACATGCTTGTGTGCACGATATCAAGATGAACCTAAGATATCTCATATGAAAGCTGTAAAGCGAATTTTTCGATATCTTAAGGGTACAACGAATCTAGGTCTATGGTATCCCAAAGACTCAGGATTCGATTTAATCGCCTATTCAGATAGTGATTTTGCAGGTTGCAGAATGGATAGGAAAAGCACCACAGGAGGATGTCAGCTCCTGGGTGGAAAGCTGGTAAGTTGGACAAGTAAAAAGCAAAACTCAGTGTCCACTTCCACAGCTGAAGCTGAGTATGTAGCCGCTGGAAGCTGTTGTTCTCAGGTCTTGTGGATGAGAAATCAACTACTGGACTATGACCTTCAACTCTCAAATATTCCAATCTATTGCGACAGCACAAGTGCCATCGCTATAGCTAATAATCCAGTGCTACACTCATAGACAAAACACATCAAAATCAGGTATCACTTTATCAGAGATCATGTGATGAATGGTGATATAGAACTTCACTTTATCCCAACTGATTATCAGTTAGCTGATTTGTTCACCAAACCTCTTGATGAGACAAGATTCAACTTTCTCATCAGCGAGCTTGGAATGCTGAACTTTGAAGAGTAAAATCTTCAGCGGTTCACAGTTGATCAGCGATAGGATAAAATCAATTTTTACAACCCATTCTATCATCTTCTCTCTGAATAAACTTGATTCGCTGATATCAAGGTATGTTTTTCTCTCTGACAAATCGCATGCAAATGCAAGATTTCAAAACAAATCTCATCGCTGAATATCTCTTCCTTATCAGCGAAACTTTGAAATTTCTAAAACCATCACTGATATTTCTATTCAGTGCTTCATGTTTTCAAAAGTGTCCCTGAGTTTTCAAAACCTCAGAGACAACCAAGAATATGAAAGGACAGTTGTGACGTCATTGCAACGGATAAGCCCCAGCACGTTCTTCTTTCTGACACATGTTTGCACGTTTCGTTTACTCGCCAATCAAATGCAAACACGTGTCCGTGTCATGATGAAAATCTTTTCCCGCTCAAGATTTTCTCTTTCTAATCTCTCTATATAAACAAATTCTTGGTTTATATTTTTCTTTTACGCGAACTTCTCCTCCAAGCAAAGAAAGAATTCACTGTTGCATTTCGCTCTCGATTCTTTTCAAGAACAACTGTTCATCTTCTTCAAACATCAAAGGTTAATATGTTCTTATTATTTTACCAAATGCAAATAACTTGTTTCTGATCTTCTCATTGTTTTAACAAGATCAAACAAAAGAACTTCTTAAAAATAAAATCATTTTCTTTCATGGTTTTATGAACACAACCATTTCATGGTTGTTCTTCAAGTTTAAATGCAAAAATCTTAAACTTGTTATTCACACATTCGTTTTTCCAGAATCCCTATCTTCAAAGGAAACTGGAAAACAAGATTTTTATTGGGTTTGAAATTTCGTTTTAAAAAAAAAACCCTAATCTTCATTAAGACATTTTGTCTGAATGAAATGGACAAAATTCGAACCATCTTATTGGAAAATCTTTCCACATTAAGATTATTCTTATTTGTTAATCCTTTGGTTGAACTGATAATACAGAAAATGGCATCTTCTGACATTCCCAAGAACACCAACGCTGAAAACACTTCTGCTGATGACACTGCTGAGGAAGTGGACATCTTCAAGGCTCCTCAAGTCAAATTTTCCCTTGACAAATTGGATTGCACTAAGGTGAACAACCTCTATGCGCTTCTCGAGTTTCCTCCTCGAAAGCAAGTCACACATCTAGCTAATGCTGTGAACTTCCTAAAGAATTGCTGCATCTCCACAGCCCTGACCATAACACCTCCTGCACATCAGCTTTTGCTCTCACAATTCTGGTACTCAGCCAGACACTCTCAGCTACCCTCAGCCAAAGACCCCTCCAAAACAATCGATTGCATCCTCTGCGATATCGAATATGGCACCATGAAGATTACCCCTGCCATAATTCGCAAAGCTCTCAACCTTCCCATCGCCACCAAGGAAAAACCCTTTGTTCCCCTCCCTGACCCCAAGAAAAACTCAGACAGGGAAGCCATCATTGCATTTTTCGATGCAATGGGCTATGTATGGGAAATCGGCAGAGACATGAAGCCCGAGAAGAAGCTGACGATTATCAAGAAATCGAAAATGCCCAGCGAGATGAATTTCATCTTCGCCCATTTGATCAGCTGCATGACTGCCAAGAGCGGCTCCTCTGACCAAGCCGCTAAGCCTCAGCAAGCAATGGGATATGCTTTGCTGAAAGGTCTCAACATAGACTGGGCATCGATTATCTATGATGACCTGGTTCTCAGAGTGGACACCGTCGCTGACAGACCTCCATGGGTTCCATATCCTCGGTTCATCAGCGCTATTTTCCAAAGAGGCCTGAAAGACAGCTACCCAGAAGAGGGTGACCTGAAACTCTCTCAGGTCGGCCCTAAAATACTCGACTTCAAACCAGTGGCGAATGAGGTACGTCTTTCTACACTCTTGACTCTTCTTAACCCTACTACTTCTTCTACTTCTGCAGCTCCTTCAGCGGACAAACCCACCGCTGATACCCCAGCTGCTACCTCCATTCCTCTTAAAAGGAAACATTCTGACACCCACCTTGGTTCCAAAAGAACTAAGAAGACCAAGGAGCAACCCAAGAAATCTCCTGCTAAAAACTCCTCAGCTCCTCCTGTTGAGCTGAAGGAAAGTTCAGTGGTACGCTCTCCCACACCTGAACAAGCCATCCCTCCAATCCCGACTTCAGCGTCTCTAAACGCTGAGGTTAGTAACTTGGAAACTACCCAACCTCCCTCAGTCTCTCAAAAGACTGATGAAGTGATTCTCAGCGATTCCAACGCTGAACTCAGTAACCAACCCCCAATCTTATCCTTCGCTTCTCCCTCCACTCATTTGGACATAACTCCAGTTATCAATACTGCACCTGTCATTCCTCCAGAAGCTAAAGGAACGACGGAAGTAGGACCTGCAGAGCTGTCCATACGTCCACGTACTCTCGCTGACGATATGGAACTTTACTCAGGAACCCGAGATTTTGATGAATTCACCAATCCTCCTGCAGGTACTCACCAACCCCTATACACTGTTACTAAACCCCAAACTTCTGAGCTTTCCTCTGTTCACAAGTTTTTATATGTTACAGGTCCTAATTTGAGAGACATCAACACGTCTCTGAAGACAGTAGAGACAACGCTGACTGGTCTCACGTCTACTCTTTCCGGCAACTCTTCAGCTGTAACAACCGCTGGAGAAAATCTTTTAAAGCTTACAACCGAAGTCGGAAAGAATGCCTCCAAAGCTGACATGGAGAAGGTTGATAAATCACTCGGTGATTTTTCCAAAGTTCTCGCTGACATCTACACAGACTACTTCGACATCAAGAAATCTGTAGACACCATGTCCGGTGAAGTCACAACGCTGAAGACATCGGTTGGCACACTCGAAGGTGATATGTCTGCTGTAAAGACTGATGTCAGTTCAGTAAAAATTGATATGAGTTCTGTGAAGACTGATGTCAACACGATGAAGAATGACATCTCTTCAATTCAGAACTTGTTGAAGCAGATTCTGACCAACACGGCCGCCCCTGCACCTGCCCCTGCACCTCCATCTTTTACTACGGCGGATCGTGCTGAACTTGTGAAGATCATTCCTGGTATTTCTGACATGAAAAACATATTATCAACGATTGAATTGTATATAGGGATCCCTGGCCAAGAAGACAGGGAAACCACACGAGCTGCTGAATCTTCTCATTCCTCCCCCAGTCATCATGATAAAGAGGGGGAGAAGAGCGCTGAAGACCTCTCCAAAAGCGCTGAATACCTTTCCCATGATGAATCTATCAGGGGAGAGAAGACTGAAGACCTCACCTTCACTGAAGAGGGTGAGAAGACAATTGAAGCTGAAGCAGCCGCTGGACCTCAGGGAGATGAAAACCCTGAGGGAACCGAGAAGCTCGCCTCTGTATCTGAGGGGGAGCAACTCGAAGAAGAAGCTGAAGAAACTGAGTCTGAAGCTGAAGATGAAGAAGCCATCGATTTGTCTGATGCTGAGCCATCCTCTTCTCCAAAGAATGATTATGACGAAGATGACGATGATGATGATTCTTTTATCGTCAAGCCTGCTCAGAGAACTAAAGCTCTTAAAGGGATTCTGATAAATGAACCTTCGGGGGAGCGGACAAAGACAAAGCCATCAGCATCTGAAGCTGACAAAGGCAAAGGAAAAGGTGTCGCTGAAGATGAAAATCTGATGATATTGCTTAACAAGCCGGTTTGTCAGGTACATTAATCTTACACAACATCCATCCTCTATACACTTTATCAGTTCTCTACCTCCGCAAACCTCTATACACAATCCCATTCTTTTCATCTATGTTCTACCCATGTTCTTACTTGTAAGATCGCTGCGTTTCAGCCAGTCCTCTCCCCTGTTTGAGGATATCGCTGAAGTTCCTACAGCTGCGGCTTCAACAATCCCAGCTCTCAACGCTGAAGAAATAATCCCAGTCTTGGACTTGATCTCTGAGACTGATGAACCTGAAGAACAGACTCTCTCACACAAAAACAGACCTTCCTTGGCTCCTCAAAAGCTAAGTGAAGAGGATCAAGAAAAGAGAGATGCAATGATCAAGAGACTCGAAGATCAGCGAATCATTTTGAAGCGTGATCAACTTCCTTCCGTTCCTCCAAAGTTCAGAGTTTCCCAAAAGGAATACAAGGAACACCTCAGAGCTGAACGCTTAATCGCTGAAAGAAAGGAAGCTGAAGAAAAAGATAGAGAATACGCCATCAAGCTTACTCAACGATCAATAAAAGACCCCAAGCTGAAAAGAGTTCCTATTGATGTTCAACGTCAGCTATGGGATGATGCTCAAAAGATCGTTAGAGAAAAAACTAAGGTCTCTGACACGACCTTGGAATGGGCTAAACAAATGCTGACCTATTGTTCTAGACCATCCAAAATCCTCAAAGCAAACATCAGAGGAAAATTGTACGCCGATGTTCCTGTTATTGAAGTGGATGTCTACAGAGATGACAAAACCAAGCAAACTTTCTATGCTGCTACCTTAGAAAAGTTTGGTCTCTCTGAATGGTTAGAAACAAAATTAGCCATTCAGGGATTGCGCTCAAAGTACAAAAGCCATGTCGAGAAGATCTTAAACAAACAGATCGACCTGCTTTCTTCTGTTGTGGATATTCCTCCTCTTCCTCCTCAACAAAGAAAAATCTCTGCTAAGAAAAAGAAAGTCTCTGATTCAGGTCCTCCTATACGGAATGAAACAGGCATTGGTTTCTCTCGTGCTGAAGTTCTTGGCCCTGATGCTGATCTCTCAGCGCTTGACACCTCCCTACCACCTGGAGAAACTTTCATTCCTGGCACAGTTGTAAGTGATCCATATGGTATATTCTTTCTAGACTACGATGGAAACCATCACTTTCAACGTATCTCTGAGCTCCACCTCGCTCCCATCGAACAACTCAGAGATCTCTTATACTGGTGTGAAGTCATACGCGACATCAAAGCTAGACACCTGAAGCCCTTGATTTTTGAAGAAGCTCTGAAGAAAAAGAATCAAGGAGCATATGTCCCAAATTGGATGATTGCCACATCAATGACCCTTGATGAACAACTAATTAAGGAAGAACCTTTTGACGGATAGGATCGCCTTGAAATTCTTTCTATCCTTATCTGTCTACATCTTTTGTACTTGTAATTTTATTCGTTGTACTTGTAATTTTTCCACTTCCCTCTGTAATCTTTACAAAGTTTAAAGAAAAATTTCAGCGAACGTACTTTACTCCATCAGTACAGAAAAGATCCCAGAAAACAGTAAAAGGGACAAATATTTTATGAGTTCTTTTTATCCTTATGTTTTCATTATATAGCAATTTTCTCTGTTGCTATGTCATAATCAAATAGGGGGAGATTGTTGATCCAAACCCTCAGTGATTTGATAATGACCCTATCTTATATACTTAGTGAAAATTGTAAGTAAACAATATGTATCAGAGTTTCACTATCGCTGATAAGTACTAAGATCTTCCAGTACCGCTGATAGGAACTCTCGCTCTTTAGATTAAACATTCAGCGAAACTGTTCACCATAATACTCTGAGCCTGTTCAGTCCTTATGGTGATCGCTGATAAGTTAGTTGTTTACTTATGATCCCTGAAGACAAGTTTCACGTCAACATAGGTTCTACGCTGAAGTCAAAGATCAAGCTCAAGAACCAGTGACAAGTCTCCTAATGAACTGATGCGGATCAGCGAAGACTCAGATTTGTCCAATCAACGTGAAGTATCAAGTACAAGACTTTGGCTATCGCTGAATTGTATCATTCGCTGATAAAGAATGATAGATCGCTGAATCAACGAAAAGCTGATCATGAAGTCCTCCGTACAAAGTACTTTTGTCTTAACCACCCTTGCACGACTCCGTACGATATGTCAGAATAGAACCTCCTTATTGTCTGAAATCGTACAACAACTCTGATACTACACTGTTCAAACATGCGGCTACTTAGGTTGTCAACAAAGGTCAATGACATGCAACCAATCAGCTGCTGTCACGTGTAAAATGTATACTGCCATGCATTAAATGCATGCAGTATATAAGAAGATGAACTCACTTCATTTTGAAGTAACTTGCTAACTCTGGACAAGTTCATCCTTCTTATCTTGAGATAGGTTATTACTAGTAATTTCCTTCTCCTTCTTAGTGCAAGAAACTTAGTGTTCCAACTTGTTTAGATTTAGGATTTATCCTTAATCTTGTTTCCGCAACAAGCTGTAAATTGTTAATGATTTATCAATAAACAATTTAGAAAGGTAAAATCTGTGTGTTTGTATTCAAACCCCCCCCCCCCCCCCTTCTACAAACTTGTATAACCCTTCGGGACCAACAGTAGTTCCTAATTAGTAGAACCTTTCGGTGGATTTGGTGAGGAATATAATTGTGTATAGAAACGAGGTATGGCTTAATGATTGTTGTGAGTTTGGACCGTTGATTGGTAACTGTTGTGGCACGTGTGATCGGTGTGATTTTGGGGATACGCAATTTGTGCCAGGCAAAAGTTATATTGGTGGAAGGGCGTTCTTCTTTTTGATATGAATGTTATACAGTGGTGATAATGCGGTAACGATTTGAGGGCAATCTTGTGTAATGTCGATGAAGGGAGTGGTCAGTGTTCGTTTAGAGATTCGGGTTGATGCGGCGTTGACTCCAGTAGAGTTGCTTTTTTGAAAGAGTAAATTAGTGTAGTTGGCCGAGGAGCGATTTCAAGAATGTCGTACAATGGCGGTTCTGATCAGAAATGTATGGATAAGGAGAATGAGACTAAGATGATTGGTTTGGGAAAGTATGAGTATTTTCAATCTCAAGTCGGGGGAAACAGCTGGATAGAAAAACGTTCCCATGGTTGGAGGAGTGTGTTCCAAGAGGAAATTGAGTTGGGTTACATTATAATGAATTAATGGCAGTCATAGAAAGAATTGGAGAGATAATGGATGAGTCAATTGCATTCGGTGAAAAGTTGGATCGTTTTGTGTTTTGGTGAAAAGTTGGATCGTTAAGATGTGTTTTGGTGTGTTTAGGGAGTGTTGGTTGGAAAGCAGTATGGTGTATCTTCGCAGACAATGTGATTAATTGAGGAGTCAGATTTTGTCACATCGTTAGAGATAATCATTGGGGCCGAATGGTCTAGATTTCGAAAGGCAAAGAAGTTGGTCTTGTAGAGATGAAATTGCAATTCCTTAAGAGTTCTGGGCAATGTAAGTATTGGAAGTCATAAGTTAACTCCTATAGCAGCATGGGTCCGACAATGGAATTCCGAGGACGGAATTCTAATAAGGGGGAGGTGATGTAACACCCCATATTTTCTACTCTTGTGATTTTAGATAAAAATGAAAGATTTGGTGGCCAAAGTGTGAAACTTGAGACTTAGGTGCCAAGGGGGTGAATTGAGGAAGTTAAAATGAGATGAAAACCCTATGTTCTTCATTTCATTTTGGTTCATACGTTTAAGAGGAGAGATTGAGAGAAGAGGAGAGCCCTAATTGGAGGTGTGAAGGGAAGAGTTGCAGCAAATGATAGAGTTATCATATCCAAGGTACGATCTCTCATTCTTTTTCTTCCTCTTCTTTATGTTTGGTTAGTCGAGCATTTAGTTTGGGGATTTGATAATCCATGTGTTGGTGGGGTTTTAATCCATAAGAAAGAAGGTAATTGATTTTGAGAATGATTCCCTATGAGTTTTGATCAAATCAGTAAGAAACTTCATCATGTTTGCTTGGTAATCTCCAGTTTTCCATGGATTGAGTTTTTGGAGTTTTGAGGTTTGAATTCATGAATCACTAGATGAATTTGTTGGGTTTTATGTTGTTTAAAGTGTTGGTTATTGATTCTTAATGTTTTTGATATCTAAAATATCGATTTGGGAGGCTTAGAACTGGTTTGGGAAAGTTTGGGGATGAGAAACCATTGGTTTTGGGAAGAAATCTCGTGAAGGGGGCAGACCAGTGCTCTGCGCCTGGCTGCGCGTTTGGAGGCGCGCCACCAGGGGCGCCAAGCTCTGGCCCCCAAACCTTCTTTCCGTTTCGTTGTTCGTTCGGGTCTAGGATCGAGGTGTCGATTGGGGGTTTGGTCTTAGAGATTATTGGGAATGTTTTGGGATGTAATTAGATGGTTTAACACCATTCTTATGGCGTCAATTCAGGTGTTCGGTTTGAGCTAAAGTGTGTCCCGGAGCGTGTGTCGATGTGCTAAGGCTAAGGTGAGTTCCCTTACCCTCTTTACGTGAATGAAATGTTTGCGAAAGGTTTTCTTAACTGATTATGGTTACGAGCATGATGGCATGATTAAACGTTTTGAAAGGCTTTATTACACATGGCATGGAAATGTTTACTAATGCATGCAAGTTGTTTATACGTTCAATTATGCGTGAATGTTGATTACATGTTATTGCGATGTTGTTGCTATGTGTGGAGTCGGGTTGCACAGTGGTGAATGTTGTGCCTGGCTTTGTAAGGTGAATGCCGTGCCTGGCTTTGTAAGGTGAATGTCGTACCTGGCTTTTTAAGGTGAATGTCGTACCTGGCTTAGTAAGGTGATGAAAGTTGCGGCCACTGTGCTATCCCCTCATGTGGAGTCGAGTATTGAAACTGGATTTTCGATTATTTTATAACGGTTAAATATTTTATACTGTTATTTGTGTGGAACTGTTTTTAAGAGGGAATTCACTAGACCTCATGGTCTAACCCTCGCTTTTCAAAAACAAAAACCATTTTCAGGTGATAGTCGTATTAGGATTCCATCGGGTGTTGCTGGAAGGGTTGTGGCGTTGTAGAAGAACTAGAGTTTAGTGAAGA
The DNA here is from genome assembly GCA_033807775.1 of Saussurea involucrata. Taxonomy (NCBI): domain Eukaryota; kingdom Viridiplantae; phylum Streptophyta; class Magnoliopsida; order Asterales; family Asteraceae; genus Saussurea; species Saussurea involucrata. The sequence goes on from CM066317.1 coordinate 84,156,599, forward strand.
CTCGTAGATTACCGTCGGGCTTCCTGTAGCAATCTCAGTTGTGGAGGTGTTTTCCGTTGCGAGTTTAGAGTAGATCTGATGTAATGCATACTTTGGGGACCGTTTTGGTTGTAATGTTGTTTAATGTTATTTTATGGAAACTGGGTCGTTACAAATGGTATCAGAGCCATAGTTTAAGGGATTTAGGTGACCGGATGGGCCTAAACTTAAACTGTGGAGTTGAGTGGGACACAACTGAGATATAGGAAGCCATTAGGAAAGACCTTAATCATAGGATATCTTGACAATGGTAGTGAGAACTCTCATGTAAGGTAAATTCAAATAGCATCTGGCCAATGCTATTGTGGTTTTACAGGTGCATGGGTGTAATCAATATCTATTGTCAGGATGAGTGGTGAGTGTGGCAGTATGTAGAAGGTTCTAACCTTGTATTTGATAGCAAAAGGCTGATGTGTCATGGGAGATCGCTTGTGATGCGATGCTTTTACTGTTTAGGTGAAGTGATTTTTGGTATGTCTTTGAGCCGGCTAGGCGTTTGATACTTGGAAGGGATGTGTCGGTTAGTTGGGATAGTAAGTGAGAATTATGTTGGCATCTTGAAAGCTTCAATTCAAGATCGAGTGAAGGAATCTAGTCTTGGATTCGTTGGTCAATCGGTTTAGTGGCAAGGTTAATGAATGAAAGTTATCAGTGTTGTATTGAGGTATGCATAAGAGTAGAAGGTGAGATAAGTGGTCAATTGTTGAACCGTGTTGAGTGGTCGATCAGGTGGGTCGTGAAGCACTTGTGCTACAAGTTATGGTAAAAGTAGGGAAGCGGTTGTTGGTCATAGTATGGAGTCAGTGAAGAGTTAAAGTGAGTGCAACGATTGACCTAGTTAGAGCGAGTAGCCTTCAATTGCATATTGAATCCTTGCATCATGTCAATAAATGTATGACACTAGTTCTTTCATGTTAAAAGCATGTACGTGCATTACAAAATTCCCTTGTTTTGGGAAATGAGTTGACACTCGCAAGTGTGTATTTTTTTTAAAATAAAAGACAAATTTGTTTTCACTATATGGTAAAGTTTTGAACTTAGTGATCTACGAATTATTTCACACTTTTAATTGTGGAAGAGAACCTTCGTTACGAAAATATAGAAAACGTTTTATTGCGAGGTTTTGTTTTATAAACAAAATGAGTATGAACGAGTGTTGGAATTGACAGACCCACTTTGGGTAAGTGATTTCGTTTGAAAATTTTCCAGTCGTATGTGAAAGGGTTCCATTGGGAACAACCGTTGTGTCGGCATCGATTTGGATGGACAAGGTTACGAAATATCGTAAGAGTGCCTGTGAGTGATCCTTGCGGTCGTTGTGTTTTTACTATTCATCTTGAGTGGTGTTGTTTCATGCATACACAAGCTTGTTTTATGATTTTGTATCTATTGCGTCTTTTTAAGAGTGCAAAATGATTTCAATCGTTGTGTCATTGTACTTGAAGGCTATGAACTTGCTAGGTCGGGAAGGGTATTACGCTTGTGGTCGAGGAAAGGTTTTGAGAGTTGATTTTTCAGTTGAATGTCGTGCCTGGCTTTGTAAGGTGAATGCCGTGCCTGGCTTTGTAAGGTGAATGTCGTACCTGGATTTGTAAGGTGAATGCCGTACCTGGCTTAGTAAGGTGATGAAAGTTGCGGCCACTGTGCTATCCCCTCATGTGGAGTCGAGTATTGAAACTGGATTTTCGATTATTTTATAACGGTTAAATATTTTATACTGTTATTTGTGTGGAACTGTTTTTAAGAGGGAATTCACTAGACCTCATGGTCTAACCCTCGCTTTTACAAAACAAAAACCATTTTCAGGTGATAGTCGTATTGGGATTCCATCGGGTGTTGCTGGAAGGGTTGTGGCGTTGTAGAAGAGCTAGAGTTTAGTGAAGACTCGTAGATTACCATCGGGCTTCCTGTAGCAATCTCAGTTGTGGAGGTGTTTTCCGTTGCAAGTTTAGAGTAGATCTGATGTAATGCATACTTTGGGGACCGTTTTTGTTGTAATATTGTTTAATGTTATTTTATGGAAACTGGGTCGTTACAAAAAAATAAAACAAAATAAAAATATGAAGTATTGATTTATAAACAACTGTTACCTTATGATAAATTAGGAAAATGGCCTATCTCTCTCTCTCTCTCTCTCTATATATATATATATATATATATATATATATATATATTGATTGATACCTTACTAAATAAATAAAGAAAATAAACAATAAAAAGTTATTTAGTAAAAGTTTAGATTTATCAGCATTGTTAATATACCAAAATAATAAAAACAATAAGATTTATATATTGATTATTTAATTGTTTAATATATATATATATATAGATGATAAAACCATTAAATTTTGGTTAAAATTATTTTAAAATAAACCAAAAAGAATAATATAAATTTAACTTAATCATCCTTGGTTTTGCTATATTTAGCCAAACACCATTTCACATATTTCAACAACATCATGCAACCCTTTATATACACATCTTCATTACCTAAGTTTCTATCTTTCTACCAATGTGGGACCTCCTAAATAATACTGTTGTTCCATCTTCACCAAGGCTAACCTTTAAAAAATCAAAATTATGAGAAAATAGAAAAATGGCAATGGAAGTCTCTCATTGTGCCATGTCAGCATGTTAACATTTTCATTTATAGATATATATTGATTGTTAGTATACCAAAATAATTAAAACAATAAGATTTATATATTGATTATTTAATTGTTTAATGTATATATATAGATGATAAAACCATTAAACTTTGGTTAAAATTATTTTAAAATAAACAAAAAAGAATAATATAAATTTAACTTAATCATCCTTGGGTTTTGCTATATTTAGCCAAACACCATTTCACATATTTCAACAACATCAAGCAACCCTTTATATACACATTTTCATTACCTAAGTTTTCATCTTTCTATCAATGTGGGACATCCTAAATAATACTATTGTTCCATCTTCACCAAGGCTAACCTTTAAAAAAATCAAAATTATGAGAAAATAGAAAAATGACAATGAAAACCTCTCATTGTGCCATGTCATCATGTTAACATTTTTCTTTATAGATATATATTGATTGATTTATAATCATTGTTACCATGCAATTAACAATTTAAGTTATCTATAATCATTAGTAAGCTATTGATTATGAAAAAAGAAAAGTAAATAAAAATATAAAGTATTGATTAATAAACATTTATTACCTTACTAAATAAATAAATAAAGTTTAGATTTATAAGCATTGTTAGTATACCAAACAAAAACAAACACAATAAGATTTATATATTAATTATTTAATTGTTTAATGTATATATTGATGTTAAAACCATTAAACTTTGGTTGAAATAATTTTAAAATAAACCAAAAAGAATAATACAAATTTAACTTAATTATCCATGGGTTTGCTATATTTAGCCAAACACCATTTCACATTTTCAAAAACATCAAACAATCCTTTATATACACTACTTCATTACCTATGTTTTCATCTTTCTACCAATGTGGGACATTCTAAATGATACTAATGTTCCATCTTCACCAAGGCTAACCTTTAAAAAAATCAAAATTATGAGAAATTAGAAAATGGATCATGTTAAGGTTTTCTTTTATAGATATAAAACAGTTGATTTATAATCATTGTTAGCTTATAATTAACCAATTGAATTATCTATAATCATTGATTAAGTTATTGATTATGAAAAAATAAAACTAAATAAAAATATGAAGTATTGATTTATAAACAACTGTTACCGTATGATAAATTAGAAAAATGGCCTCTCATTGTGCCATGTCAACATGTTAAGATTTTCCTTTATATATATATATATATATATATATATATATATATATATATATCTATATATATATATATATATCTATATATATTGATTGATTGATTGTTACCTTACTAAATAAATAAAGAAAATAAACAATAAAAAATTATTTAGTAAAAGTTTAGATTTATCAGCATTGTTAGTATATCAAAATAATAAAAACAATAAGATTTATGTATTGATTATTTAATTGTTTAATGTATATATATAGATGATAAAACCATTAAATTTTGGTTAAAATTATTTTAAAATAAACCAAAAAGAATAATATAAATTTAACTTAATTATCCTTGGATTTTGCTATATTTAGCCAAACATCATTTCACATATTTCAACAACATCAAGCAACCATTTATATACACATCTTCATTACCTAAGTTTCTATCTTTCTATCAATGTGGGACCTCCTAAATAATACTGTTGTTCCATCTTCACCAAGGCCAACCTTTAAAAAAATCAAAATTATGAGAAAATAGAAAAATGGCAATGGAAGCCTCTCATTATGCCATGTCAGCATGTTAACATTTTCATTTATAGATATATATTGATTGTTAGTATACAAAAATAATAAAAACAATAAGATTTATATATTGATTATTTAATTGTTTAATGTATATATATAGATGATAAAACCATTTAACTTTGGTTAAAATTATTTTAAAATAAACAAAAAAGAATAATATAAATTTAACTTAATCATCCTTGGGTTTTGTTATATTTAGCCAAACACCATTTTACATATTTCAACAACATCAAGCAACCTTTATATACACATCTTCATTACCTAAGTTTTCATCTTTCTACCAATGTGGGACATTCTAAATTATACTATTGTTCCATCTTCACAAAGACTAACCTTTAAAAAAATCAAAATTATAAGAAAATAAAAAAATGACAATGAAAACCTTTCATTGTGCCATGTCATCATATTAACATTTTCGTTTATAGATATATATTGATGATTCGGGGGTTATCATGTTACTTCACCAAAATGTTCAACATTGGCAAGAACTTCCAACCCCGATTTTTCTTTAACATCTTATCAATGATTATGAAAAAGATAAAATACATCTTATTAAATTGAGACTTATTTGGTTAGATTAATAACACAACTACAAAAGTTGACTTTTATGTTGCCCGTTATTATACGTTTTAAAATAATCGTGTAAAAAATATCCACTTTTTTCCAATGAACCTTTTACATGGTTTATTAATAAATTAAAACGTGTAAAAGAGTCACATGTATATTCTTACAGGGTTTTTTGTTTACAACTGTGTAAAATAGTACTTGGTTTTTTATACGGTTTTGTGGATTAAACCATGTAAAAAGAACTCTATACACAGTTTTGTTGAATCCAGATCCGTGCAACAATAATGAAATCGAAAATATCAAACAATGAAAGAGAATGATTTCAACTGGTCATCCCTGTATTATGCTTTCAGAGAGAATATTACAATGAGTTTTGAAAGCTAAAAGGATGATTAACCTATTTTTCTAGGCTAATACAACATTATATATCTCGGGCCCGTGGTTAACAAGCCCACGGCCCGTTCACTATGGACTAACTTTAAACAATTACAATTCAAACCCTTGAACTTAAAATCAACATAAATTCTACCCTAACAATCTCCCCCTTTGATTTGAAGTTCGAGTTCGCACTCGATCTCTTGCCAGTTGAATACGTATCGTTTGCGCAACACGAAGTGAACCTCGAAGAATCTGATGGCGCGGCGGTAGTCGAGACGTTCTTCAACCATATCCAAAGCAGTTTGAGCAGTTCTTTCATTCAGATTGGGTACATAGGATACCTTTGGATTTTCGGATTCGTGCTTGATGATCTTCCGAAGAGCGTCTTGAACTTTGAGCAGTGTGCCGTCGCAAAATCGATCTACCTGACTGAACCTTATAAACTTCTTTTCTTTCTGAGCGTTGAGGAAGACGATCCCAAATTCCGGTTGAAGCAACATTGCATTCTCGGGATACATTGACAGTTCAGGAGCTTTCAGATTCGGTTTGAGCAGATTTACCTTCTTCGCTCGGTTCTCGATTGCCATTTGAAAGTCCGTAAGATAAGAGATCATAATAGAACGGACGAGGAATCGACGAACCGCTTCGAGCGCTTTTGTTACAGCAAGCGGTCGGATGGTTCTGGTACGAAGGTCTCTCAGAATAGCCAGGAGGTCGAACGGATGGAGATGCTTAAAGTCAGCTTCAGAAAAAATCCATTTTTTCCGTCTTCACGTCGAACGGTGAACACGGGAAAGACGATCTTCATAATTCGGTTTGACTGAATCTTTAGCACCTCTGAAATTTTATGTTTGGTTCGAACCTGGTCTCTCGGGAGACACCGCTTCATGGCTTCTACGTATCGGAGTTGGCGTGCTGGATCAGGACTGTAGATGCTAAGACAGAAGGTCGGCTCAATCGGGCGAATTTTGTGTACAAACAGCTTCTTCAGAGATTCCTCCAGATGAGGAATGAGGACCTTGATCTTCTCCCAACGGTTTTGTTGCTGAGGAGGGGGAGGAAGATCAGGAGCTGTCGTTTGCTGAGGAGATGTCGGGATTTCTGCATTTGAGCTTTCGGGTTGATCTGAAGTCGTAGCGGGTTGAGTCGAGTGAATGGGAGGCGTACCATAGAAATTCTGAAGCAGAAACTGGTCGTAATCAACGTTGTCGTCTTCATCAGTGGGAAACACCAAGTTTACCTCGAAGTTTACGGCTCTGGCAGCTTTTTCGTACCATGCGTCTTCGGTTTCCGGGTTGGTTTCACATGCTGGATCAATCATGGTGAGCATTGGCATGTCTGATGGTTCTTGTGCAACCAATTCCTGTGTTGTACCCTCGGGCTTTTCAACCGTTGGGGCTTCGTCATCCGAAATATCCATGTCGATGACCATCTGTGCTAATGGCAACTCGGCTTCGGATGTTGCTGTTGAAGTTGCCGCAGTTGGGGGTTCCTGTTGAACCACTGTTGTCGTTTCGGCAGTCACGATCTGGACGGTCTCGGTTTGGCGTAGACGCTTCTCCCCCTCACGGTGATCAGGATCATACTGGTCATCGTGCTTGCGTTTGAGACCACCGACTTGACTCTTACAAGTGTCTTCTAGTGAGCGGACCCTCTCAGACAGCGTGGCAAGTGCTTTGTTGTAGTCGTTGAGGGTCGAGTCAATGGCGTCAAGGCGTGAGGTGATGGACGAAGATGGAGCAGTGACCTGGGATCGAAGAACTGAGATCAGGTCTGCTTCGGTAGATGCAGTTGTGTCGGATTCCTGGAGCAGTTGGGCTAAGAGCATCGTCTTCAGAGTGTCCACCGAATAAGTAGCTTGCGGTTGAGTCGGTGGAGGCACATAGGCGGTTTCAGTGTCTACGAGGTGGCCCTTTTCTTTAATAGCACGCATCGCTTTGGCAAGTTCAGCGGCTACATGTTCCTGTATTTGTTGCTCCATAACCTGTCGAGCAGCCTCAAGGGTGCTTTCTAGAGACCCTTTTGACACAAAGTCGGGTAAAATAACACCGAGCTCACTTAGAATACCCGTTGAGGCATCTACCGTAGAGGTAGAGCCGCCTACGTTCACAGCTGGCGTGATATTAACTGTGGTAGGATTTCCGTCCAATCCTCGTGTTCCGGAAGTCGAAGACACTATAGACGTTCCGGTCGGGTCACTAAGAGCCGCGACTTGGTGTTGTTCCGCATCAAGTGTCCTAGGCGAAGAATGTTCAGTAACAATAGGCTCTAGACTCAATGGTGCACGCAAAGAAGTCGAGACCGGGGGCTGCTGGTCTATTATTTCAACACCAACACTCTCCGAATGAGAGGCCGGTGGAAGTTGTGCTTGTTCCCCGTGTAATATTGAAACATCCGTCTGTCGTGAGACGGATGAGTGGATGGGGGGGTCGTGCAATTGCTCCGCTGGGTCCACGGAGGCTTCTTCAATACCCCGTCCCAACAAATGAGACAAGATAGCAGATGTGGCTACCCGGATATGACGTGGATGGTTTCGCTCAGGAGCCTCGTTATCTTTATGGCTCAATCTTTCTTGGTTCGAGTTCGACCTTAACACCCTCCTTTTCACATGTGCTATGTCCCGAGGAAGGTCCCTCCGGCTCTGGCTGGACCATGGGATTCCCTAACTCTCGTATATATGCTATCACAGGTGTTGGTCCCAAAATGGCCCAACAAGTATTGTAGAAGGGGGGGTTGAATACAATACTCAGATTTTTCACAAGTTTTAATTCTATTTATTGAAAATCTTTCAATAAGAATTACACATAGAAAACAAAAGATTGTTGCGGAAAAGAACAGTTAAACTATTCTAACAATCTAACACAAAGTAAACTGAAAAACACTTAGAACAAATTGGGCACTTAGACACAAGATGCAGTTTCAGTAAGAAAGGAGCTTGCACTTAGTAATCTTCAGAAGCGTGATTTGCATGGAGAGTCTTTACCTCTATTTATAGTCCATGCATCATTTAATGCTTGGAACACTTGTCACTCTTCCATTCATTGTAGAGGTTGACTTCTGAAAAGCTGATATCTCCTTTTTAACTTATCCAAAGAACCAGGAGGACAGTCGTACCAGAAAAGGACCTTATCTGAGAATAGATAAGATGACAAACTGCCACTTTTATCTGACAATAGGATATTGTCTCATAGCAAATGATCTTTTCTTTTGTCTTCAGAGAATAAGGCTACCGACCTCCTGTATTGGAAACTGTACCAATTTGAAATCTCACTTCTTTAGAGAAGAGAGATCCTTCACCGAAGTGTAGAATATTTCGGTGCAGTCTTCTCAAATTCCCACCGATCTCTGAACATATATCGGTGGGAATCTTCTTGAACTTCCACCGATCTCTGAAAGCATATCGGTGAAAGTCTTCTTGAGCTTCTCACCGAATTTCTTCAATTCGGTGATGCTTGTCTACCGATAGCACAAGCATATCGGTGGTGGTGTAACTTGTAGAGAGTTGCTGCCGATTTTCTCACTTCCGCAATGAGATAGTCTTCGCACTTGGTTTCGGTTGATCTTCGACTTCACCGAACAATTGATATGAGAGTACAAGTTACACAAAAGAATCCAAAAATATTCTAAGTACCTAAGAGGGTTTAATTGAGTCAATTTCAAATCTGTGAAGACCCAACAATCTCCCCCTATTTGAATTTGATCTCTATCCTTAGAATATTAAAGAGCAAATGAAAATGAGAGCATTTTGACCCTTTTTACTCTTTTGGGTTCTTTTTCACATAGTCCTTTCTTTTTTTTTCTTTTTTTGATCTATGTTTGTTTGAGTATATCTATACAGTGTATATGAAGCAAGGAAATAAAAGGTATGTACAAAATATAAACAAGAGAAGCACTTTGAATTGCATAAGTCATTCTCATACATCAGTAAGCAAAAGATTATCACAACTACTGAAAGAAAAAAATGACCTACTTCTTTGACGATTGTCGGCGTTTGATCTCGTCCATTAAGATTCGGTAGTAGGGTTGAGCTTCGGGGATGTGAGGGAACAAGTTGTGGAGGCCTTCAAGAAACATGGTGTCGGCAACGGGAATTTGAGAGAATCTGAAGAAGGCTCGTTTGCCGAATCCATCGTTGAAGTATAGTCCAAGAATCGGTGAAAGACCCAGAGTTGTCGTGGGATATGATACCGAAGAGGGAAGGGAAAGATTCAAGTTACTTACATTCGGTATCTTTCCTTCCTTTGCCATATCCTTGAAGACAGTGTCGGGGGGATTCTGAACTTTAGGAAGGCACACTTCTTCCTTCAAGGATTGCAGTTTCGATCTTTCATCGGTGGTAAGCACGATGCTATACTTCTTTTTGATCTCCTTCATCTTTGCCATTAGATCATCAATGTAATTGACAAAGATGTCCTTCTTTGGGTTTGGATTTTTGGCCAAGTGTCGAGAGATTTCGTACCATTCGGGGAGACCGTAGGTTCTGAGTTGGTAGTCTCTCACACTTTTTAAGGAGCCATCTTCCCGATCAATGATAAGCCTGATATCTTTTGGATTGGATCTGGAGGTTGCGATCTTGACACCTGAGATTGGGGTTCTGTCGGATCGGTGGTGCATCTTCAACTTGTACCATCTAACCTCTTCATTTCTCTCTTGTTCAAATTCACTCAGTACCGATTTCTGTGCCGACACGGCATCGGTGTTCTTGGCTTTCTTGGCTTCTTCCTCTGCAACCTTTAGAGAGAGGGCCTTGGTATCATCAAGGGCTTTTTGGGCTAATCTGGCTTCCTCAATTTCCTGAGGAGTCAGACCAAGATTGGGTTCCTGCGGATGCGATTGAGGTTTAAGCTTGAGTTTGTCTGCATCGGTGGGACGAATCCCATACTTCATCTTTTCTTTCTCTAGTCTTTCTTGTTCGGCCAATTGTTCGGCAGTAAGAGATTTCTTTCCCTTGTTAGTTTTGGCCGCAGAAAACTTCTCCCCCTCAGTAGTTGACTTGTCTTTCGACTCTTTTTCTTTAGAGAGTTGCTCCCCCTCAATATCGGCGGTTTCAGCGTGGGTTTCGGTGGTTACATGGATGTCATCGGTGGAAGATGGAGTCTTGGGGATGACCGTTTGTTTAAGGGATGGCAACTTGGGATGGGTTATCTTTTTCTCCCCCTCAGCACCAGCCAGAATCTTCAAACCCATTTGTCGGAAAATGTAGTCGAATTTTTCATGAAGAAGGGAAAGACGATTTGGTACCTCATCAGAGACCATGGTGAAGTCACCGAGATCCATCTCCAGGTGACCGAATTCCCGAAGTTTGGTATTGATATCACGAAGAGAGTTGGCAGCGGCCTGGCCGAAGTCTTGATGAGACTTAGCTTCTTGAAGCAACCTCTGAAGTTCAGAGTCCTTGACAGTGGAGGCCGCCTTGAAAGCACCGAAGGAGAAGGCAAGGTCTCCATGAGATCGGGACAAGGAGTCCACCTTGGGAACCAAAGTGGAGATGTCGATGGTAAGAGGCCTGATAGCATCGGTAATAGTATTTGAAATAATCTGTGGCAGCCGAGACTCGATGGTGGACATTCAGGAGCTCGTCATGGCGATCATTGCAAGAGTGGCCTGTTTGAAGGATTCAAATTGGGTGCCGACAAGCCGACACTGTCGAGCACTTTCCTGTAAGTCTTCAATGAGAGAGGGTTCTTGAGAAGTTGTTTGACCCCCGATATCCCCAGGAACGATGTAGCGGATGCGAAGGGGATCCTCCGCCGAGATGGGAGTGTTGCTGGGATATAACATTTCATCGGGGAATAGCGGTCTCGGTGGCGGAGTGGGAGATCGTCGGGGAGATTCCTGAACCGGGGGGGGGTGATTGGTGTTGCGTAGGCGACCTTCGGGGAGAGTGAACCCGAGGGGAACTTCGGGGAGAAGTTTGGTTCACAGGAGACTTCATCGGGGAGGGGGAAGCGGACTCAATGAGGATCGCTACGTCAGACGGGGAGGTTCGGGGAGAACCAGTGTCGTCAAAGAGACCTGCAAAGAAGTCATGGGGGGGATCTAATGGGGGGGAACCCTGATCGGGTTGTGCATCATCATCGATCAAGAACTGACCGGGTGAAAGGGCGTGCAATGCAAGGTCCAGACTTTCGGAGGGAGAGTCTAGAGATTCGGCGGGAGAAGCAGCATGTTCACTCAGAGAATGGGTGGGAAGAGGTACATTAAGGGATGCATTAGGAATAACCAAGTGATCGGTGGTGAACAGAAAAGATTCCTTAGGGGAGGACCTACGGACAGGGCCCCGAGAGCGTTTTAAACGACTTTTCGGGGGGGGGGGGGGGACGAAGAGTGCCTCCGCTTAGAAGGTTTTTGGACCGGGGAGGCCACCGATGGGTTAATCGGTGTCGTGGTCCTGGAAGCAGCGGCGGAGGTGTCGGCGGCCGATTTCTTCTTCGCGCCGACTGACTTTGCTCTGGAACGGGGGGAAGATGTCATCGCAGCAGCAAGGACTTCGGGGATATCGGGGTGGTGAAACCCTGGAATTTCAGAATCACCCGATTGAAGCTCTGGGGAGATGGCCAAAGTGATCATACCTCGGCGTAAAGGACGATCGGTGTCTAGAGCACCGACGTTGAGAGTTTTGCTGCCGACGATCGGTGGAGCCCAGTCATAAGAGAATCAGGGAGTGCGGGACTTGCGATCTTCGTCCAGGGACTTTCCAAGTTTGTGCTGGATGATCATGGAGATGAATCGGGGATAGGCAACGTGGCACTTCCTTGGATGGGAGATCACTTCTACTAATTCGGTGAAGAAGTACTGGGCGACATCAACTCGGCGTTGAAAGATGAGGGCATGGGCAAGTTTGGTGATGTATGAGGGGGATTGATCATGGCCGCTCGTCTTTCGGGAGAGGCAGTGGATCACATGAGCAAAGAAAAAGTTCCATATACTACCCATGTGACTCCTAAGAAGAGTTCCAGGACCTTTGGAGCTTTTGGAGTTGTCGTCGACCACGTATCCTGTGGCACTGAGAACATCTTCGAGAACAGTATCGGAATGCCAATCGTCATAGGAATCGAAAGCATCGATTTTCAGGGCAGAGCGAACATCATCGACCCCAAAAGTGAGGTCGTGAGCATCCTCGTCTTCAGAAAGTATGGATGCATGAATCGCATCATTGGAGGGGTCATACACACAGGAGAGCCAGAATGTCCCAACGAGCATTTTGCTCATTTTGAGATTGCAAGTGAAGGCATGAAGAAGGGGAGATCGAGTGAGGAACTTGATCACATGGGTAAATTCAGGATGGGAGGGATCGGGTTCAAATCTGGCAACGTGATTGCATGGGTTGAACTTGAGATCAGCAAAACACGTAGGGGAGATGTTCTTCGAGGACGCCATTGATGATCAAGAGAGAGAGCACGAAGTTGGTGTAGTTGCAGGTTATAGAGGAAGCACGAAGGAGAATTAGAAAACGTAAAGGAAAAATGAGTGGAGGATCGAGTATATATAGGGTTTTAAAAAAAGGGGGGGAACGGTTAAAATAAAATAGAATAAAATAAAAAAGGTAATCATGACCACTTGGGAATTGTGGTCAGGAATCCGTTTCACGAAACGGGGAGGTGAAACGGGTCTGACAGGCTAGGGGTATAGGGGTGACGTGTAGATAGGATTGAAAATCGGTGGACATCGGTGAGGAAAGTGAGGGGACAATCGGTGGATATCGATGGGAAACACACAGAAGTATCGGTAGTCGGTGAGGATCCACCGAGGCGTTGAGACACCGAGAAAGGCCGAGAGAAGAATCACCGAAAAAAAACACTTAGGATGACTCACCGAAAGGATGAAGCACCGAAAGGATGAATCACCGAAAGGATGAATCACCGAAAAGATCACTTAGTATGACTCACCGAAAAGAAGAGGCACCGAAAGATGAATCACCGAAAAGATGAATCCACCGAAAGTTATCAGACCGATTTTTTTTTTTTGAACCTATTCTAAGTATAACATGCCAAGTTCACCGATGAGGAAAGTGAACCTGGCCTCATCCAGAGGTTTAGTAAACAAATCTGCAAGCTGAAGATCAGTTGGAATAAAATGCAGCTCAATGTCACCTTTGGAGATATGGTCCCTGATGAAATGATATCGGATATCGATGTGTTTGGACCGTGAGTGAAGAACAGGATTGTTTGCAATTGCAATTGCACTTGAATTATCACATAGGATGGGTATCTTGGAGTAGAACTGATTGTAGTCTCTCAACTGGTTTTTCATCCATAGAATCTGTGCGCAGCAACTTCCAGCAGCAACATATTCAGCCTCGGCAGTGGATGTTGAGACTGAATTTTGCTTTTTGCTGGACCAGCTTACCAGTTTTCCACCAAGGAATTGACAACTGCCTGTTGTGCTTTTTCTATCATTTTTTGAACCTGCAAAGTCAGAATCTGAATATCCCATGAGTTCAAAACCTGAGTCTTTGGGATACCAAAGACCCAGATGCATGGTACCCTTTAGATACCTGAAAATCCGTTTCACAACATCCAAATGAGATTTCTTTGGATTTGCTTGATAACGGGCACACAGACAAGTAGCAAACATGATATCTGGTCTGCTAGCAGTTAAATAAAGCAAAGAACCAATCATGCCTCTATAATGAGTGACATCCACAGATTCACCATTTAAATCGGTGTCAAGTTTCAAAGGTGGTGCCATGGGAGTTTTCATAGGGGATGAGTTTTCAAAGCCAAATTTCTTCAGAAGATCTTTGATGTACTTGCTTTGGTTTATGTAAATTCCTTATGAAATTTGTTTCACTTGAAGACCTAAGAAAAAAAGTTAGCTCCCCCATCATGCTCATCTCATATTCACTTTTCATGAGAGAAGCAAAATCATCACACAGAGACTCATCGGTGGCACCAAAAATAATGTCATCCACATAAATTTGAACAAGAATGACATTACCTGAAGATTGCTTGTGGAAGAGAGTGTTATCAATTGTACCTCTAGTATAGCCATGCTTAAGTAGAAAGATGGCGCGAGTGTCATACCAAGCTCGGGGAGCTTGCTTGAGCCCATACAGAGCTTTGTCAAGTCGGTACACATAGTCTGGGTGTGTGGAATCTTCAAAGCCTGGAGGTTGCTTCACATATACTTCCTCAGCTAGTTCTCCATTCAGGAAAGCACTCTTTACATCCATTTGAAATACCCTGAAGTTCTTGTGAGCAGCATGGGCAAGAAAGATCCGGATAGCTTCAAGTCTGGCAACTGGAGCGAAAGTTTCATCATAGTCAATACCCTCTTCCTGTCGGTAGCCTTGAGCTACGAGTCTGGCTTTGTTTCTGATGACAGTACCATCTTCATCCATTTTGTTTCTGAAGACCCATTTTGTGCCGATGATTGTTTTTCTTGAAGGTCTAGGCACAAGTCTCCAGACTTTGTTTCTTTGAAATTGGGAGAGTTCTTCTTGCATGTCCGAAACCCAACATGGGTCACTTAGGGCTTCTTCAATCCTTTTAGGTTCAACAAGAGATAGGAAATTCACATAGAGACAGATGTTACTGGTGCCTCTCCTTGTTTGAACACCAGCTAGCTGATCACCGATGATTTGATCAATGGGATGATCTTTGGTCCATTTAAGAGCAGGGGGCATCGGTGGAGGAATAGTTGAAGTAGAAGGAAAGTTCGAGGCTGGGGTGTCGGCAGGATGTGATGAAGGTGGGTTGTCAGAGGGATTATCGGCAGGAAGAGATTCGGTAATGAGGTTAATGTCGGTGGATGATGGATATGGTTCGGTGGAGGCAATTTCGGCAGAGGGGGTTTCAGGTGTTAAAGACGATGACCCAGCTTGATTGTTTGGAACAGAAGGAATATTTGGAATACAGGGTGGATCGGTGGAGGTTGAAATGGGAGATTCCCCAATGGATGATATCCATCTATGTAGTTCTTCATCATCATTTGTCATAGAAGATGATCTTGAGTCATCACACTTTACATGGATAGATTCGTCAATGCATTCTCTCCGAAGATTGTAGACTCGGTAGGCTTTGGAAGTCAAAGAATATCCCACAAAGATTCCTTCATCTGCCTTAGGATCAAATTTCCCAAGATTTTCCCTGTCATTTAGGATAAAGCACACACAGCCAAAGACATGAAGGGAACCAATGTTTGGCTTTCTTCCATGAAAGACTTCATATGGAGTTTTCTCATGTCTTTTTGTTATCACCGACCTGTTTTGAGTGAAACATGCAGTGTTGACAGCTTCGGCCCAAAAATAGGTTGGCAGATTTGCTTCACTCAGCATAGACCTTGCTGCTTCACATAGTGTCCTGTTTCTTCTTTCCACAACGCCATTTTGTTGTGGAGTCCTGACAGCAGAGAAGTTTTGAGAGATTCTTTTTTCATTGAAAAAATCTTCTAAACTGCTGTTTCTGAATTCGGTGCCATTGTCACTTCTTACTGATCTGACAAGCTGACCATTCAGAACTTCATTCTTTTTGACAAAGTTGATGATTTCTTCAGTTGCATCACTTTTGTACCTGAGAAAAGACACCCAAGTATATCTAGAGAATTCATCAACAATAACAAGAATGTACCTTCTTCCTCCTAGACTGGGAGTGCTGACTGGTCCACATAGATCCATATGCAGCATCTAAAGTGGAAGGTTGATGGAAGTGCATTGCTTGGTTTTGAAAGAGGATTTGGTGAGCTTCCCTTTTTCACATGCATCACATAGCTTTTCTTTGACGAAGTTTAACTTAGGCATCCCAGTCACCAGCTCTTTGTTTGATAACTTATGAAGGGTTTTGAAGTTAAGATGAGACAGACGTTTGTGCCACAGCCAGTTTCTCTTGACTGTATCGTCAGACACGAAGCAGACATTTGAAGAGTTGTTTTGACTCATATCAATGATATACACATTATCTAGCCTTCTTCCAGAGAGGACAACCTTCATATTCTTGTCAACAACAGTAAGATGCGCAGTTCAAAGATGACTTTGTATCCAAGATCACACAGTTGGCTAATACTAAGGAGGTTATGCATGAGACCTTCAACAAATGCCACTTTATTGAAGGTGAGGGTTCCGTTTGTGAGAGTTCCATATCCTTTAGTATGACCTCTGGAGTTGTCCCCAAAAGTTACAGAAGGACCCTTCTCTGACACATAGTTTACAAGAAGATGTTTGTTTCCAGTCATGTGACGTGAGCACCCACTATCTAAATACCAAACTTGTTGGTGCTCAAAAACCTGCAAACAACATCAAATCAGTTCTTAGGTACCCATTTGGTAATGGGTCCTTTTGGGTTAGAATTGTGAGAGACCTTGGGTTTAGATCTGTCAATTCTTTCCTTTGGACAGTCTTTAGCAAGATGAAAGGTATCACCACAATTATAACATTTTCGATAGATGAAAGTTATTTTGGGTTTTTGTTCCTTTCTTTTTCCCTTTCCAATTATATCAATCTTAATCTTTGGCCCGAGAAGGGGATTGCGAGGACCTCTAAAGAGTTCGGTTCTTGAGGTTGAATCATGGTCAGGAGTCTTTCTTGAGAAAACTTTGGTCTTTCCCTTTTGGACAAAATCGGTGAAGGATTTTTCCATGGTGTGTTTTTCTTTGAAAGCTTGAGATTTTGAAAGATTTGAAGAGTTGTTATCAATGGTTAAGTCTTTGAACACATCATGAATGGGTTTAATAGTATCCTTCAAATTTTGCACTTTATGGGTTTGATCAGATGAAGATTCTTTGGCTTTTAAAAACATTCCATATTTTAAGGCTTCACTAAGATCAGCAGAATTTAAAGAAATGGAATCATAAGAGTTTGACTCAGAGTCATCATCCCAAGTATCGGTGATGGGAACAAGTGTATGGGAAGATTTTTCAAGCATGGATTTTCATATCCTAACCCAAACTTGTTATTACCACCGATTTGGTCGTGAAAGATATGTTCAAGATTCCTTGAAGAATTTGTCCATTTTCTGACAATTTCCTGTTCTTTCTTTAACTTCTTGAACAGTTTATTCTTTTCCTTTTCAATTTCATGATTTGTGACTTTTAGATTTTCAAGCTCAGTTTTGATTATCTCAAACTTTTCAAGTTGACACATGAAAGCTTCAAGTTGAGATTTAAGATTTTTAACTTGAGCAGATTTTCTTTTCTTGCTTTCTTTGACATTGTAAAAATCTTGAGTTAAAGATTCATAAGCATTTATCTTTTCAATATCAGTCATGTCATTGAAGGGATGTACCTGAGAGTATGATGATGAGCATTCAGTTGAAACTAATGCCATTGGAGACTTTGCCTTTTCTTCCTTCACCTCTTCTGATATGGCCATAAAGCACATATTTTGAGAATCACTGTCAGAGGTTTCTTCTTCTTCCCAGTCATGAGCCTCAGCCATTAATCCTTTTCCTTTCCTTTGAGATCCTTCATTTCTTTCCTTTTCCTTCTTGTACTTAGCTTTGTACTTTTCAGCACGTTCCCGATGAGAGAGTAAGGAGGATTGAGAATCCTTTTTGAAATATGATTTATCTTTGGATTTCTCAAATTTGGAAGGATTTTTGTCAGAGGACGTAGAATTGACTTTTGACACTCGCTTGTTCCTGCACTCAGCAGCAAAGTGTCCTTTCTTACCACAGTTGAAACATTCTTCATTTGCCTTATCAGAAGAAGACATTTTTGTAAAGGATGGTTTTCTGAAACTTCTGGGTTTGTTGAAATTTCGAGATTTATTTTTAAAACCGACCATCATAGCCATTTCATCAGACATTCGGTCTACCGAAATTTCATCACCTTCATCATCGGCATCACTCAGATATGCCTCCGTTTGGTGAGAGCGGTTGTTCTGATTTTCGGTGTCAGAGTCTGATGAGGGATATGTGATACAAGGAACATTTTGACTTTTCTTGGAACTTTCACAGATAAGAGCTATTGAAGAGCTTTTTATCTCTTTGAAGATGGTTTTCCTATGAAGCTTGGTTTGTTCAAAGTTGAACAGAGTTCCATACAAAACAGTTAAAGGCATGTATTCCAAATCCTTGGTAATTTTAATGCAAGTGCAAATGTTTTCCCAAAAGTCAGGAAGACAATCCATAAACTTGCATAGAACTTCCTCATTATCATAAACTCTACCTAGTAACTTTAAATCATTTAAGAGAGAGTTGAAACGGTTATAAAAGCTTGGAAGAGATTCTCCCTTTTCATGGGCAAATAGCTCATATTTTCGAATGAGGCCAATCTTTTTGCTTTTCTTTACTTCCTCTGTACCCTCATAAAGTACACACAAAGTAGTCCACATCTCTTTAGCAGTACCGAAATTAACAAGAGAGTGATAGACTTCATCAGGAAGTGAGAGAGCAATGATTGCTCTAAGCCGAGAATCCATAGACACCAATCGTTTTTCCTCATCAGTATATTCCTTTGGGTTTTTGAGAATGTAACGACCAGTAGTCTTTGCTTTTTCTATGTCGGAAGGTTCAGATTCATCGGAGTCACTTGATTTATCAACTGGTTCCTTACCAGGCCTCTGCTTTTCATAGCGAGCCCAAACTCTCGGGATGATAGGTCCCTCCTTGAGAATGGTTGGATATCTAGTATCCACTCCTTCCATAAATAGCATCATACGGCTTTTCCATAGAGAAAAGTTGTTAGGATTAAACTTGGGAGGTTTTGAAATGGAACCATTTTCAGCAAAATTGTTTTGACCAGTGTTTTCAACAGTTAGGGATGAAGACGAGGCAGCCATTGCGGATCAAGTTTATGAATTAAACTTTCCGCTCTGATACCACTTGTTGGTCCCAAAATGGCTCAACAAGTATTGTAGAAGGGGGGGTTGAATACAATACTCAGATTTTTCACAAGTTTTAATTCTATTTATTGAAAATCTTTCAATAAGAATTACACATAGAAAACAAAAGATTGTTGCGGAAAAGAACAGTTAAACTATTCTAACAATCTAACACAAAGTAAACTGAAAAACACTTAGAACAAATTGGGCACTTAGACACAAGATGCAGTTTCAGTAAGAAAGGAGCTTGCACTTAGTAATCTTCAGAAGCGTGATTTGCATGGAGAGTCTTTACCTCTATTTATAGTCCATGCATCATTTAATGCTTGGAACACTTGTCACTCTTCCATTCATTGTAGATGTTGACTTCTGAAAAGCTGATATCTCCTTTTTAACTTATCCAAAGAACCAGGAGGACAGTCGTACCAGAAAAGGACCTTATCTGAGAATAGATAAGATGACAAACTGCCACTTTTATCTGACAATAGGATATTGTCTCATAGCAAATGATCTTTTCTTTTGTCTTCAGAGAATAAGGCTACCGACCTCCTGTATTGGAAACTGTACCAATTTGAAATCTCACTTCTTTAGAGAAAAGAGATCCTTCACCGAAGTGTAGAATATTTCGGTGCAGTCTTCTCAATTTCCCACCGATCTCTGAACATATATCGGTGGGAATCTTCTTGAACTTCCACCGATCTCTGAAAGCATATCGGTGAAAGTCTTCTTGAGCTTCTCACCGAATTTCTTCAATTCGGTGATGCTTGTCCACCGATAGCACAAGCATATCGGTGGTGGTGTAACTTGTAGAGAGTTGCTGCCGATTTTCTCACTTCCGCAATGAGATAGTCTTCGCACTTGGTTTCGGTTGATCTTCGACTTCACCGAACAATTGATATGAGAGTACAAGTTACACAAAAGAATCCAAAAATATTCTAAGTACCTAAGAGGGTTTAATTGAGTCAATTTCAAATCTGTGAAGACCCAAAAACAGGTACGGTTTCAGGTATATGCATAGCACGGATATTATCCTGCTTCCCCTCAAAACATTCATGGGGATTGACTTGCTCCCCCTCGGAGTGAGAGTGATATCAACATAAGAAAAAGAGATTTATACTTTGTGAGAAAAACAATGTGACTCTTCCCCTCGGATTGAGGTTGTTGATCCGCCATGGAATAGCTGTAAAAAGACCCAAAGTTAGAAACTGAGGCGGATAAACAAGTTCTGGTGCGTACCTTTGCATTAAGTGGCTCAATCTGAAACAGATTGAGGACAGGTAGTGATGAAACAGGTACAGGACTGAAAATAGTAGGGGCGTCCGGACATAATAATGAAATTGCAAGACATTCCGGACAACACAGGTATCCGTACAAAAGATGTCCCGACAAAAGAGAATACCGGAGATGATGAAAGTTTCCGGATAAAATAAGCAATCCGGACAAAAGAGAATCCGAATGACATTTAAGAGAGACCAAGAGTCCGGATATGGTACCCGGGTTCCCTTCCAATCCGGATAAGGACCCGGTCCGGAAACCTGTCCGGATACTTCTGGATTTTCAAGAATTTTCCTGATTCTTGACATTTTGCAAAAATAAAGCTATATGGATTTCAGAAACGAACCTTCTCTCGCTCCCCCTCCAACGGAGCATGGGGAAGAATTTGCTCCCCCTCGGATAATGCAATGGAGAGTCCGACACACATAAAAACTTTTAGGCATTGAAAGAAAAATACTGTGTCGCTCCCCTTCAACTGATGAACATCCAGTTGGATGCTCCCCCTCAGAATGTGCGCGTAGTGTGAAATGCACACGGGAGTATCCACACACACAAAAACTTTGTAACATATTTAAGGAAAAAAATATGTGTGACGCCCCCCCCTCAACAGTGGAGTAACATACCTGATAGAGGATCATGCTCCCCCTAAACACGTGAGCAGCTTGTTAAAGCGCAGGTATAGACAAACCTCACGTCTTCTTAATATTGTTCCTTGTAGATCGTGAGCAGCTACCTCCTTGCGGTCATGTGTGTGGAGCATCCAGTGTCTAAGGACCACACATGACCGTCCTGCAAAACAAATTTAGCGGACCTTCGGTACCCAGATTTGCCTGGGTCCGGGAGGGTTAGGTTTGGCACCGTTTGGGGAAGCTTGCTTTGTCCCAACTTTCCCTTTAGGTATAGGAATTACAACGTTAGAGGGAACTGGTTTTGGCACTTGTTTCCTCTTCGGTGCATAATTTACACCTTTAGGAGGAACAGATTTTGTAGCAGCTTTCCACCTGGGTGCCGGTTTAACCTCAGTAGGAGCAACCCATCTAGGAGCAGGTTTGGTCTCCCGCTATGGTTTAACCGCTGATTGGTAACCCCGTTTTTGATAGTGTCTCTGTTGGTTATTACGGGGTTTGTGTTTGGGTGTATTATTAAACCTTTGATATGACCCAAACCAATCATTATTAGCAATGTCATCAAAATCATTCCAACCACAACTAGAACAACACAAACGATCGTGTGATAATTGAATCAATTGCTGAATGGAATAAATTTTCATCGGAAAATTAACATCTCTATTAACAAAATTATTCCTATGATTCCAGGCACAATCGTTTTTGTTCATCCTAGGATGAAAGACAGTATTCCAGGCACAAAATTATTCCTATGATTCCAGGCACAATTGTTCATCCTTGACAGATTCCTTGGCTGGCCACTTTGGTTTTGTTTGTTTAGCTAGACAGGTTTTATCCGAAACAACAGGGACAGTGCGGTCAGTGACCTTTGAGGAAACAGGAATCTTAGTGGTCGGTTGTTCGGTCTTTTGCTTCGGCTGTGATCGTTTTTGAACATTTGAAGCATTTTTAAGAATCTTGATCACAGTCGGAGTCTTGGATTGTGAACAATCGCCCTTTAGAAAATTGACCGGACGATTAACCACTGGAGATAAAAAGTTAGAATGACTTGGAAGAGGTTTGTCGAAAGGGAACGACTCAAACTCTCTATCAGAATTACCTTCGGAGTTCATGTATTCTGAAAAATCGACATCCGGAATTACTGGACTTGGATCGGTCGAGGAAGGCGAGGAACACTTTGTGCTTTCTGTAGTGTGCTTTGAGGAATTTAGTGCGAAAGCGTTTGAAAAATCAGAGTTTAAATTCCTTGTAACACATTCATCTTGAGAAACTTGACTTTCTTGAGACGAGATATTTCCTATGAAAGCTTTACACGAGGATGTGTCAGATGAGTTGGAGGAAAGATCAGGTGAAATCTGCTTTTGAGCCTGGAGAAGGTCAATCTGTTCTTGGAGTTGACCATTTCTCAGGTGCTCTTTCATCGTTTCTCTTGTCATTTCAGACAGTTTTGATGAGGGCGTATTGATTTCCCACTGAAATTTTTCCTTTTCCTCACTTGACACACCATCGGTTTTCTCAGATTTGAGTTTCTCAATCTCAGAGATGAGCACTTTCTTTTCGTTTTGAAAAATAGACCTTTCTTTCTCAAACGACTCCTCCAACTCGATAATTTTTGCTTCCAAGATGAGAGGGGGAACATAGAGTTTAAACTCGTCCGTCTCAGTCTTGGTTGCTGGTGCTACGTCCTCATCCTTTTTGGAGGAATCCTTGGGAGTAGCTACCTTGTAGGGGTCGAAGTAGTCATTGGAAATGTACTTTATGTTATTTTGATACGAGTAGTTTAGAGGTTCATAACAAAACGGAAGTTGAATTCCTCGTTTGTGTGTGCACTTATATTCCTCGGTTTCCTCCTCTTTTTCAGGTTCAAGAGGACCAGTCCATTGAATGGCATATTCTGGATACTTTTTATCTAATCCAAAACAAGCAAAATCATACAAAGTGGGTGTATGCCATCTTCCTTTTTTCAAATAATGTGGGTTATCATAACCGATTCCCCACTCTTTGTTAAAGTACGTGAACTCTTTAGGTTTATTTAGAAAGATGGTTTGATCAGTTTGACCCCTTTTGTGGAGTTTTGTTTCAAGACCAGTGATTTTATTTACAAACTCCTTGTGCTGAATTTGAAGAGCAGAGCATTGATAAACAATTTCTGCTTTTTCATTCAAGCACTGATAAAACTGTGACTGAAGTTCAGATAATTTGGCCCGTAAGTCTTTAGGTGCTATAGAATGATTTTTGCATTTCTCCTTTAAAATAGCATTTTCAGACTTATATTTTTCAGTTATTTTCTTTTGAACATCTAGCTTTTCGGTTAGAGACCTAATCTCAAGCAGTTGTTCTTTAGAAGTGGCCTTAAAGGAAACTACCCGTTCAGCAAGAGGTTTCACTCGGTCATAAAGTTCTGAAAAGATAGGTTCACATACCTGACACGGCTTTTTCATGTCTTCTTCAGCAGGAGACATCTTCAGTTGCACTGGAGTGATCGTCAGACGATTGTTCGATTCAAAGTGGAATAGTATACAAGATACTTAAATGCCCCCCTCCTGCGACTTAGCACGGGGGTCCCGCTAAGTGGAATCCGGGTGGTTTCCGGATAGGGTATCCGGAAAAATGAGCTTACCGGGTGAAGAGCAAGTTACCGGGTGAAGAGTCCGAATAACTTGAGTTGTCCGGATGCAATGAAGTTTCCGGGTAAAATAGATTGTCCGGATAAGATATGTCCGGAAACACTGGGTTTCCGGATACAAATGTTACCCGGATAATATAAGGAATAGTGACTTACCCGGATTGCAGAACTTACCCGGAAAAATGAGGAGTCCAGATGGAATTGGAGTTGTCCGGATGAATTTCACACAAACGTCCGGACACCTTTAAGTTGTCCGGAAAAGTCGGCTGTTTTATCCGGACTCTGCGGCTGTTTGCTTAAATCGATCGACTTTTCGATTAGGGTTGCCCAAAATCGATCCTGGAAGATTAGTAACAATGCAAGACACAAAAATAACACTAATCCAATCGATTTCAATGCAAAAACAACAAGTTTTGATGGTAAAAAATCGAATCTTTGTCAAACACACTACCAAAACTTTTGATCTTAAATTGCTAAATTGACCACTCAAACGAATGAATTAGGATGTGAAAATTTGCAGAAACACTTATAACGATAATGCTAACACAACCCAATAAGCAAAAACAACCAATTTCGACTGAATCAAAAAGTCAAGAATTCAAGAATAGTCAGACGAGTAAAAGTCAAACTAACCAGAAATCAAAGAATGAAGCTTTGAATCGAATCCGTCTGTCTGCTCTGATACCAATTGTTGAATCCAGGTCCGTGCAACAATAATGAAATCGAAAATATCAAACAATGAAACAGAATGATTTGAACCGGCCATCCCTGTATTATGCTTTCAGAGAGAATATTACAATGAGTTTTGAAAGCTAAAAGGATGATTAACCTATTTTTCTAGGCTAATACAACATTATATACCTCGGTCCCGTGGTTAACAAGTCCACGGCCCGTTCACTATGGACTAACTTTAAACAATTACAATTCAAACCCTTGAACTTAAAATCAACATAAATTCTACCCTAACAAGTTTTTTTTTATGTAAAACAGTATAGGTGTTTTACACAATTTTATATAAAACTTGTGTTAAAAAGGAGTGTAAAAAACTTTTTAAAGAAAATCTCAAATTAATTGTTGATCACAGTTTTAACTCAAGCATGATGAACTCAAACAAAAATGTGCAAAAACAGAGTGTAAGAACAAATGGGTGTGGAAGCTTCAATAATTACTAATCAATTTGAGTTTATGGTAGATTTAACACAGATAAATGATAAGAGATAACACAAAAATAATGAACACTCAATAGGTCATCTCATTAAACATTTCAGAAAAAAAAGAATTACACCAAGAACACACACTTGTGTGTGAATTGTTATCCAAGGATTCTCTCTCTCTCTCTCTCTCTCTCTCTCTCTCTCTCTCTCTCTCTCTCTCTCTCTCTCTACAGATCCTGAATTTTGTGTGTGCGCATAAAATAACAGGGTAGTGCTCACTACATATAGTGGCTTGGATGTCGTGGTTGTACAAAGAAAAGGCTGCCACCAATAAGAAGGTGACACCTGGAAAGTAATACATCGTTTTGTACCCTAAGGATCTTCCTACGATTCACCCATATGTGAGATGCACGGGCATCTTTGTTCTTGAAAAGCTCAAGTCTTATCCTCAAGAAGTTTGGCCACACAGAGGCTCTGTGGTCCGATGATGATCTTCAGGTTTGGCTCGAATTCTTGAGGGTTGGTCAACAGAGGCTTGAGGCTTCGTGCGGAAAGGTCTTGGTGTAATCGGCAGAAGTCTTCTGCGGTCTTGTCGTTAGCCACTTTTTTAATACTTTTACATTGTACTAGTGGAGCTAACAATCTCCCCTTAAGTATTGAAAAATGAATGATGACAGGGTTAAAAAAACTTAAGCTAAAATGGACAAGAGGTGTAAATTTCAACCTCTGTAAAATGATGATCACACTAAATATTTGCCAGAGGCATTATAGAGATAAAACATACAAGGTAAGTAAAAAAATGGAGGAAGATTTCACCAAGCTTTTCAACTCAGTGAAATTGTTGGCCATAGTGGTGACAAAAGTTTGGAACTCATCTTTTGTCACGTATGGACCAGGGGTGACCTCTGGGTGGACACATCCATCACCAGAGTTTGCTTATGTTCTTGAAGCGCCCACTTTAGATCCTGCATTTATGTTAAGATCCGCGGGACTTCCTTTCTATCCTCGAGGAGAGTCATCCTTGGATGGCTGATTCAGAGTTGGACACAAAGGGGAGGCAAGTTGACGTGGAGGTTTGTCTAGAACCTCTTCATCTTTGTGCTCTCTAAATCCCTCTGAAGGATTTGTGGTTTCTAACATGTGTGGTGTGGAAGCAACAAATTCCTCTGTGCTGGAAAGTAGTGTGTTCTTGGGCAACTGGACACTTATATTTTCAATGACTGCACCATGTTGAGAGGATGTAGCCAGAGGTGTGGATACCCGGCTAAATATTGGAGTAGAGGAGGAAAAATGTTAGGAAAATCCTATTAGTGCTTAATTTATCAAGTTGTACCATGTAGAGGGGTCTAATATGTAAATGATAAGTTACATACTATATAATGTAATTTACTCTTAGATTCTCATTAGGTCATCCACTCATACACACACTAGTACACACATAGTGCACTTTCTCTCTACATTCTCATCTATTGTGTACTTGGTGAATTGCTTATTGATCAATATATGAATGGCCATCTGATTGTGTTAATTGCTTGATTACTTGTTCTGGGATCACAATTGGTATTAGAGCTTGTATATCATTTTTATCATATTAGGATTCAAAGTTTTTGCAAAAGTTGAGTGTTCTTCATATTTTTCATCTTATTGATTGATTTTGGGCCATTTGAGTTCTTCAAATGGATCAGAATTGATCAAGGAGTGTTAGTAGACAATACCTGAGTGATTTCTTTCCGCAAAATCAGTAGGTTTAGGCTCAGATTGTGCAAATACCATATTTTCGGACTTTGTATTTTCTGCACACTGTTTTGGATCGAAAACCATTTTCTATTGGTTTTTGGACAAAACTCGAAGCATTAAAGTTGTCCAGAAACTTATTGCGAACCTACGTACCAAGTTTCAGCCAAATTGGGTCAGTGTTTAGGAATTCACTTAAGATCGTTTGAATATTCATAACTATCGCAACCCTGAGTGTTCTTGAGTGTTCTTCAGTATTGCAACATACTTACGTGAACAGTATTTCATCGCAACTGCTCCTTGCGACAAGTCTACATTATCGCAACTTTCCAAAGTGACCAGTGTTATATCGCAACCCATACCTACGATAAGATCAGTTGTATCGCAACAGCCTCTTGCGATAAGTCCATCATATCACAACCTACTAAGGTTGAACAATATCTTATCACAACCCTCTGTTGCGATAAGATCATCTTTTTGGCTTTTATCGCAACCCATAAGTTGAGACAAGATTTTCTTATGTGATAAAACTTGCTTGCGATAAGCACCTTGTTGCGACATCAAGTGAGTTGAGACAAGACATTGGTTGCGACAAGTTGTTTGTTAAGACAAGAAGTGAGGTGAGACAAGATTGTTGGTTGAGACAAGCTTTGAGTTGAGACAACAGTGTGTTGAGATAAAAGTTTGTGAAACAAATATTTCCTAATCAGATCAGAAGGATACTTTAAGATCATTAACAAGTAATCTAATATGACTGCAAGAGATATATTGACCATAGGATCGAAAGACAAACCACCGGTCCTATTTCCAAAGGATTTCAAAATATGGAAAGATAGATTTCTTGACTATGTGGAACGACAAGAAAACGGTGCTCGCATTCATGATTCCTTAATGAACGGGTACAGCCTGATGTTTTTCAAACAGATCCAGATGGAACAGTTACAAAAATTGATCCCAAAGATTACTAAGGTAAGGAACTAATAAGACACAAAGCAGATAAAGCAGCTAGGTCACTGGTTATGCAAGCATTAACTAATGACTTATACCAAAAGGTTGATAGTTTGAGTGAAACTGGGAAAGGGATGTTCGATGAGTTGATCAAGCTGTATCAGGGTTCAGAGGTGGAAACTCAAATGAGAGTCTCAAAGGTCATTAACAAATATCAGAACTTTAAACAGAAAGAGGGTGAGACTTTAGACAATGCATATGACCGTTTCACCACCATTCTGAATGAACTCAACAGATACAAGATAAAGAAATCAATCATCGAGAATAATGTGAAATTCTTGAGCGTGCTTCATCCTGAATGGAAAAAGTATGCTCATAGAATGAAACAACATTCTAAGTTGGATTCTCTACAACTGCAGGAGATGTTTGAAATTCTAAAACAGGATGAGGATGATGCTCAGATTAAGCGGGAAAAGTTGATGAAAAAGAAGAAGAAGGGTAAAAAGAAGACAGAAGTGCCCGAGAAGAAAGAAGAGGATGAGATTGAGAGTGAACCGATAGCATTGATGTCCAGTAAGTCAAGAATGTATGCTGACAAAGGTAAGAGTATTGAGACCGAGGATTATGAGATATACAGTGATGATTTAGATGAGGCAGAAAGCTTGAAGCAGGCAATGATACTTCTGACTAAGGCCTTCCAGAAAAGATTTGAGAAAACTCCTGGATCAAACAATCAACGTTACTCATCCGGTCCTAAAAACTTTGAGCACAAAAATCGGATTGAGTCAAAGAAACAGTTTGATGATCATAAGGAAGATGGTAAGAGGTTGGAAGTCAAGAAGTTTGTTGAGAGAAAGGATGAAGAGCAAAAGTGCTACAATTGTGGGAAGTCCGGCCATTTCGCCAAAGAGTGCTGGAAACCAAAGGTAAGGGATTCAGACTACTACAAGCAGAAGATGTTGTTGGCAAAGCAAAAGGAGTCAGGAATTGCACTGCTGGTGGAAGAAGAGTACTGGTTGGACCAAACTGATGATGAAGGAGAAGAGGAGACGGTTGCTTTGGCAAAGATGTGCTCGATGAGCAAGGAATGTGAGGATTCAGAGGCTGATGCGGCGCCTGAGACAAACGAGGTAGATCTCTGCACTATTAATCACTTTGCTAATCAGTTTAAAGTCTTCCAACTAAAAGAAGATGACTTAAATGAGAAACTCAAAAATGCGCATAAGACAATAGAATCTCAAAGACAGATAATCATTGATCATAACAAGTTAAGTGATGCGTTGAAAAAGGAACGAGTTGAGATTGAGCAATCTCGAACTTACTTTCGGAACAGAATGGATGAAATGGCTGACAAGGTAAGAATTTCTGAAAATAGGAAGAATGAGTTTGAACAACTGTTGCAATCTTATAAAGATATTAACAACGAATTGACTGAAAAGGCAAGTGATCTAGAAGCAAAGCAATACAAACTTGGTCAATCTGAACAAACCATTTTCCTAAACACACCAAAGAATTTCAGATATTACAATTCGAAATGGGGATTGGGATACGACAATCCTCATTACTTGGAAAATGCTTTGAAAAAGGCACCATGTCTTTACAAGTTTGAATGACTTCACCTTCCGTCCTTGAAACCTAAATACAAAATCAACTGGCTTAATCAGGAAGAACATGGGGTCGAGGAAGAACTTAAGAGAAAGACGACTGTGACAATGCAACTTCCTTTTTGTTATGATTCTGATAATAGGAAGGCACTGGTTTGGAATTGGAAACAAACACTGTCTAATGACTATTTCCAAAGCTATGTTGTTGAGAAGCCAAAGGATACTGAAGCAAAACCCGTTTTTAAAGGAAAAATATATTATCCTCCTTGGTACTAGAACAGAAGCTTGTCGATCTTGAGTTAAATATCAAAAGAAAAATTGAAGAAGTCAGAAATGATGATCAACTTGCTTTTGATATAGAAAAGGAAGTTATGCTCACGGTAATTTCAAATGGTTTAAAAAGAGATGAAAGCTAAACATAAACAAGTATCTGAAAAGAAAATTCCAAATGAAAAACATTCTTCAGATTCAGATGCTTCCTCATGCAAAGCCTTCATGGGAAATACTCTCTTTAGAAGCATGACTGTTGAGGACTATGACGATTTTGAACCTTTTGATTTGGAAAAACAAACAGTTGATGCTCCTCCTGAACTGTATTTTCCCATTGAAAAGGAAAAATCTTTAATAAAAGAACATAATGAATTTCTCTTTCCAAAGTCCTATGGTATCTTCCATACATCTCTATCATGTGATGGTCAGTCTGACTGTAATCTTGAGAATATTGAGATCTCTTATGATGAGAAGGGTAAGAAAGCACAACAAAAAGATGTTCAATTTGACTTTGAAGCTAAACTTCCGGATCATTCTGACTTTTTGATCAAAGAAGAGGAACCCAAGAAGAATTTCTTCAAAGGGGAATCTTCTAAAACTGTTGAGAAAAAGAAAAAGAAAAAGAATAAACGCAAGTGTAAATCTTACCGAGCTCAGAATTCCTACGCTTACAATTCTTATTTTGATGGCATTTCAGATCGTTATATAAGTAACAACTCGCGCCTAGAGTGGAGAATAAAGGAGTCCACACTGGATGTGGCCTAGAGAAAATCATCTCATGTCGCTTTTAATTCCAAGAAAAACACTTTTGTTTCTACTGTTAGTAATCATGCTGTTTGCAACAAACAAAAACTTGTTATTCCTTACAAGATTTCTTCAATGCAACAACTGATTAAATTAGCACATGATCCTCTCTGCGTAGATTGACTGAACGCATAAAACCTTTGTAGGATCCAGATCCGTGCAACAATCGTGTTTATGTGAATAAAGATATGAACGAATAAAGTAATCAGAAAGGCTGCCCACTTAGCTATTTGATCAGAGAATAATCGTTACAATGCTGAAAGCTAAATGAGACCACTAACTATTTTTCTAAGCTAGTTGCACATTATATATGCTGGGCCCGTGGTAACAAGCCCACGGCCCGTTCACTATGGACTATGTTTAAGGAAATACAAATTACACCCTTGAACTTTAAATCAACACATAAAACTTGCCCTAACAATCTCCCCCTTTGATTTGAAGTTCAAATTCGCGCTCTATCTCTTGCCAGTTGAAGACATACCGTTTGCGTAGTGCAAAATGAACCTCGAAGAATCTGATGGCGCGGCGGTAGTCGAGACGATCTTCAACAATATCCAAAGCATTCTGTGCAGTTCTTTCATTCAGATTTGGAACATAGGATACCTTTGGATTTTCTGATTCGTACTTGATGATCTTCCGAATAGCGTCTTGAACCTTGAGCAGTGTGCCGTCGCAAAATCGATCTACCTGACTGAACCTCATAAACTTCTTTTCTTTCTGAGCGTTGAGGAAGACGATCCCAAATTCCGGTTGAAGCAGCATTGCGTTCTCGGGATACATCGAAAGTTCAGGAGCTTTCAGATTCGGTTTGAGCAGATTTACCTTCTTTGATCGGTTCTCGATTGCCATTTGAAAGTCCGTAAGATAAGACATCATAATAGAACGGACGAGGAATCGTCGAACCGCTTCGAGCGCCTTTGTTACAGCAAGCGGTCGGATGGTTCTGGTGCGAAGGTCTTTCAAAAGGACCAGGAGGTCGAACGGATGGAGATGCTTAAAGTCAGCCTCAGAAAAAATCCATTCTTTTCCGTCTTCACGTCGAACAGTGAAAACGGGAAAGACGATCTTCATAATTTTGTTTGACTGAATCTTTAGCACCTCTAAAATTTTATATTTGGTTCGAACCTGATCTCTCGGAAGACACCGCTTCATGGCTTCTACGTATCGAAGTTGACGTGCTGGTTCGGGACTGTAGATGCCAAGGCAGAAGGTCGGCTCGATCGGGCGAATTCGGTGAACGAACAGCTTCTTCAGGGATTCCTCCAGATGAGGAATGAGGATCTTGATCTTCTCCCAACGGTTTTGTTGCTGAGGAGGGGGAGGAAGATCAGGAGCTGTCGTTTGTAGAGAAGATGTCGGGATTTCTGCATTGTAGTTGTCGGGTTGATCTGTAGTCGTGGCAGGTGGAGTCGAGTGAACGGGAGGGGGACCATAGTAGTTCTGAAGCAGAAATTGGTCGTAGTCTATGTTGTCGTCTTCATCAGTAGGAAACACCAAATTTACCTCGAAGTTGACGGCTCTGGCAGCTTTTTCGTACCATACGTCTTCCGTTTCCGGGTTGGTGTCACATGCTGGATCTCTCAAGGTGAGCAAAGGCATGTCTGATGGTTCTTCAGTGACCAATTCCTGTCTTGTACCCTCAGGCTTTTCAACCGTTGGGGCTTCATCATCTGAAATGTCCATATCAATGACCATCTGGGCTAGAGGCAACTCGGCTTCTGGTTCGGCTGTTGTAGCTGCCGCAGTTGGGGGTTCCTGATGAACCGCAGATGTACCTTTAGTGTGGAGCAGGGAGGCGGTCTCGGTTAGACGTTGTCGCTTCTCCCCCTCACGGTGATCAGGATCCTCTTGGTCATCGTGCTTGCGTTTGAGAATGCCGGCTTGACTCTTACAAGTGTCTTCTAGTGAGCGGACCCTCTCAGACAGCATGGCAAGCGCTTTGTTGTAGTCGTTGAGGGTCGAGTCAATGGCGTCAAGGCGTGATGTGATGGACGAAGTAGGAGCAGTGACCTGGGATCGTAGAACGGAGATCAGGTCTGCTTCAGCAGATGCGGTAGTGTCGGATTCCTGGAGCAGCTGGGCTAAGAGCATCGTCTTTAGAGTATCCACCGAGTAAGTAGGTCGCGGTTGAGGCGGTGGGTGCCCGGAGACAGATTCAGTGCTGACGAGAGAGCTCTTTCCTTTGAAAGCATGCATCGCTTTGGCAAGCTCAGCGGCTACATGTTCCTGCATTTGTTGCTCCATAAGCTGTCGGACAGCCTCAAGGGTGCTGTCCAGAGACCCTTTAGACACGAAGTCGGGTAAAATAACGCCGGGCTCACTTAGAGTACCCGTTGAGGCATCTATCGTAGAGGTAGAGCCACCTACGTTCACAACTGGTGTGATGTTAACTGTGGTAGGATTTCCGTCCAATCCTCGTGTTCCGGAATGCGGAGACACTATAGACGTTCCGGTCGGGTCACTAAGAGCCACGACTTGGTGTTGTTCCTCATCAAGTGTCCTAGGTGAAGAATGTTCAGTAACAATAGGCTCTAGACTCGATGGTGCACACAAAGAAGTCGATACCGGGGGCTGCTGGTCTCTTATTTCAACACCCGTACTCTCCGAGTGAGAGGCCGGTGGAAGTTGTGCTTGTTCCCCGTGTAATATTGAAACATCCGTCTGTTTTGAGATGGATGAGTGGCTATGGGGGGTGTGCAATTGCTCCGCTGGGTCCACGGAGGCTTCTTCAATACCCCGTCCCAACGGATGAGACGGGATAGCAGATGTGGCAACCCGGATAACACTCGGTGTGGGTCGCTCTTGAGCCTCGTTATCTTTACGGCTCGATCTTTCTTGGTTCGCTTTCGACCTTAACTCCCTCATTCTCACATGGTCTATGTCCCGGGGAAGGTCCCTCCGGCTCTGGCTGGACCATGGGATTCCCTAACTCTCGTCTATGTGCTATCATAGGTAGGGTTTCAGGCATATGCATAGTACGGATATTATCCTGCTCCCCCTCAAAACATACATGGGGATTGACTTGCTCCCCCTCGGAGTGAGGTTGTTGATCCGCCATGTAATGTCTGTAAACAGACCTAAAGTTAGAAATTGAGGCGGATAAACAAATTCCGTTGCGTACCTTTGGATTAAGTGGCTCAATCTGGGACAGATTGAGGACTGGCAGTAACTAAACAAGTACTGAATTGACACAGCAGGGGTGTCCGGATGACCATATGGATTATGCAAAACTTTCCGGATACACCACAGTGTCCGGACAAAAGGTGACCGGACAAGAGGATTTATCCGGATACGAGGAAGGTTCCCGGGTAAGATAAAGATACCGAACGAATATGGTTTTCGGGTAAAAGGGATTCCGGATAGTCCTACCCGGATACCCATCCGGTCCGGAAAGTCATCCGGACTGATGGGTGTCCGGACACTTTTATACTTTAGAGAATAATTCCATTTTTCAAAGAGATGAAACCTGTAGAATTTTGGAAAAAATGGATCTCTTGCTCCCCCTCAAACTGAGACTGGGGAAAAACTTGCTCCCCTCGGATAGTGTATAGGGATGTGCAATGGAGAGTCTGACACTCAAAAACTTTAGACATTTAAAGAAAAATTTGTGTTGCTCCCCCTCAAATGATGAGCATTAGATTACATGCTCCCCCTTAGAATGTGCGCGTAGAGTGAACTGTACACGGGAGTATCCACACACACAAAAAAACTTTTTTTTAAACATATTTAAGGAAAAAGTGTGTGTGACGCTCCCCCTCAACAGTAGAGTAACATACCTGATAGCTGATCATGCTCCCCCTAAACACATGAGCAACTTGTTAAAGCACATGTATAGACAAACCTCACGTCTTCCCAATATTATTCCTTGTAGATCGTGAGCAGTTCCCTCCTTCCGGTCATGTGTGTGGAGCATCCTGAATCTAAGTACCACACATGACCGCCCTGCAAAACAAGATTAGAGAAGTTTAGGTACCCAAATTTGTTTGGGTCCTGGAGGGTTAGGAGTGGCTCCCTTTGAAGAAACCTGTTTTGGCACGCCTTTCCCGTTAGGTGAAGAATGTACACCCGTTGGGAGAACTGATTTTCGCGTTTGTCGCCTCTTAGGTGCAGATTGTACACCCGTGGGAGGAACATGGTGTGTGCCAGGTTGTCTTTTAGGAGCCGGTTTAACCTTGGTAGGAGCAGTCCATCTAGGATTGGATCTAGCCTCCCGCCGTGGTTGAACCATTGAATGATTACCCCGTTTATGAGATGGATTGTTCTTGTAATTACGGGGACTGCGTTTTGAATAGAGATTATGTACACAAGATGGTGCATACCAATCATTTTTCAGAATGTCATAAAAGTTATTCCCACCACAATTAGAACAGCAAAGACAATTATGTGATAAACGAATCAAGTGTTGAAGAGAGTTTAGTTTAACAGGAAAACACACTACTTTTTCCAAACTAGCTTCAAAATCATTCCAACCACAATTTGAACAACACACGCAATCATGCAATAAGCGAGCCAAATGTGGAAGAGAATTCACTTTAACCGGAAAAGAAACTTCAAAATAATACTGATGATTCCAATCACTACTGTCTTTGTTTATTCTAGAATTTAAAGCATGGGGAAAGGACTTTGATGCATCCTTCTTGACAAAATCCTCCTTTAGCCACTTTGGTGTTTCTCGTCTAGCTTGACCATTTTTATCTGCAACAGCAGGTACAGAATGATCAGTGACTTTTGAAGGAGTTGTAGCTTTAATAGAAACTTGTTTAGTGTTATGCCTTGGCTGTGACGTATTTTGGGAAATAGGTTTAGATTTTAAAATCTTGATCACAGCTGGGCCTTTTGAGGTTGAGCATGCTCCCTTTTCAAAATTGACCTTATGAGTCACAACCGGGGATAAAAAATCTGTGTGACTCGGAAGAGGTTTGTCGAAAGGGAACGACTCGAACTCTCCCTCATCATCACCTTCTGAGTTCATGAATTTAGAAAAATTTACTTCAGGAATGTCGGGACTTGGACTGGTGGAGGAAGGCGAGGAACTCTTCGTGCTTGTGTGCTTTGGGGAATTTGGTGCGGAAGCTAAGAAAAAATCAGAGTTCAAATTCCTTAAAACACTCTCGTCTTGAGAAGCATAACCGGTTTGTGAATTGGAAATCTTGTCTAAATAAACTTTGCACGAAGATTTGTCGGATGAATTTGAGGAAGGTTCGGGTGAAATCTCCTTTTTAGATTGGAGTCGGTCAATTTGCTCTTGAAGCTGACCATTTCTCGCATATTCTTCCATCTTTTCTGTTGCCAAAGCAGACAGTTGTGATGTAAGTCGATGGATTTCACTCCGAAGGATCTCCTGTCCTTCATCAGACACAACTTCGGTTTTGACCGGTTGTTGTTTCTCAAGTTTGTCAAGTAAAGCTTGCTTTTCTTTTGTCATTTCAGACAATTTAGATGAAAGCGTATTGATTTCCCACAGAAAATTTTCCTTTGCTTCACTTGTCATACCATCGGTTATCTCAACTTTGAGTTTCTCAAGAGCTTTGTTTAAATCGTTCTTCTCATTTTGAAAAACCAGCCGTTCTCTTTCCAATAACTCCTCCAACTCTACTATCTTTGCTTCCAAGATGAGAGGGGGAACATAGAGTTTAAACTCATCCGTCTCAGTCTTGGTTGCTGGTGCTACATCCTCATCCTTCTTGGAGGAATCCTTGGGTGTTGGCACTTTGTAGGGGTCGAAGTAGTCATTGGAAAGGTACTTTTTGTTCTTTTGATAAGAGTAATTTAGAGGTTCATAGCAAAATGGAAGTTGAATTCCGAGTTTGTGTGTGCGCTTGTATTCCTCTGCTTCCTCTTCTTTTTCAGGTTCTAGGGGACCAGTCCACTTGATTTTGTACTCCGGGTACTTTGTAGATAATCCATAACAGGCAAAATTATACAAAATGGGTACATGCCATCTTCCCTTTTTTAAATAGTGGGGATTATCATATCCGATTCCCCACTCTTTGTTAAAATATGTGAACTCTTTGGGTTTGTTCAGGAAAATGGTTTGATCTGTTTGTCCCCTTTGGTGGAGTTTGGTTTCAAGGTTTAGGATTTTAGCCACATACTCCTTGTGTTTAACTTGAAGGGAAGAACATTGATAAATAATGTCTTCTTTCTCATTCAAGCACTGATCAAGCTGACGCTGAAGTTCAGATATTCTGGCCCTTAAGTCTTTGGGTGCTAATGAAAGGATTTTGCATTTATCCTTTAAATCAGCATTTTCAGACTTATACTTCTCAGTTAACTTTATTTGAACATTAAGCTTTTCTGTTAGAGTTTTAATTTCAAGCTTTTGTTCTTTAGAAGTGGCCTTAAAGGATTCAGCCTGACCATAAAATGATTGCATAGCACTCAAAAAATCTGGTTGACAAGATTCACATACCTGATTTGCAAGTGCAGTTGCGGTTTCCTCATCTGTGGAGGAATGATATCCCATGAAGGCATTAGCAACTTCATCTTCATCTTCATTGTCAGATCTTTGCAGCCAGTAATCATCCTCAGCGAACATTGCTTCTCCAGTCGCCTTTTGTTTTGCTAAAGCTAGCTTAGCCTCGTAGTAGTGGACATTCTTCACTGTAGGCTGGCGGCAGTCTTTGGCAAAGTGACCAAGTTTCCCGCAAATATACCATTTCACGGG
This sequence comes from Saussurea involucrata, assembly GCA_033807775.1. Classification (NCBI taxonomy): domain Eukaryota; kingdom Viridiplantae; phylum Streptophyta; class Magnoliopsida; order Asterales; family Asteraceae; genus Saussurea; species Saussurea involucrata. The sequence goes on from CM066317.1 coordinate 84,193,406, forward strand.
CTCATCTTTCTTCTTGCGGTCAACTTTCTCAGTCTTGTCCTTCTTTTCAGTCTGATCTTGCTCATCAACCTTCTTCTTACCTTCATATTTGTCTTTGTAGTCATGACGCTTGTTGGCAGAAGTGGAGTAGCGCTGACCATTAGACGTTGGTTTCTTGTAAAACTGTTGTTGCTTGAAGGTCTTTGTCAGGAGGGCAATGGCTTTCATGAAGTCGTTTACTTCACTATCAGAATCTTCATCTTTCTTCTCTTCCGGTTCAGAATCAGAAGAATTATGCTTTTGAGCCCGTTCGGTGTGTCGGCTCGAAGATCTTCCCTTGTTAGTGGAGAGCAATGGGATCAGCTACAGGCTTGGGTTCAGTCTTCTTTTCGACAAGCAGTTCATTCACTTCATCTTCATCCTGAAGAAGTGTCTCATAGAGTTCATTTATGCCGATTCTTTCAATCAGGTTGTTATGCCTGACATGAGAAGCAAAAACTTTCCATTCGGGTAAGAGATTGTTGAGGAACTTGAGAGCATTCTCAGTGTTCGACCTAACTATCCCATTCTTGTTTAGCTCATTGAGTAGAGAGCAGAAACGTTCATAAGCCTGAGTAAGAGTCTCGCCAGGACGCTGCTTGAAACCATCGAACTTGGTTATAGCAGTATTGATCTTCAGCTGATTTCCCACTGCACTCCCACGCATCATTTTGGCAACTTGGTCCCACATGCCTTTAGCCGTGGTTTTGTAGCTGTCGATGGCGGTGTAGATAGAATTGGGAAGAGCTTGTACCAGATATCTCTTTGCCTGTTTCTCCCCTTCTATCCTCCCTCTTTCAAACTCTGTCATTTCGACAAAGGACTTTTTCTCTTTCTTGGGTCCAGCACCTGCAGCAGCTGCAATATCCTTCATTGGTGGCGCGATGGGACCTTCTTCAAGAGCTTGCTTGATGAACTCATAGTTGTCCTTTGATTCAATGAAAATCATGAATCTGTCGCGCCATTGACTGTATTCGTTTGGGTATAGACATGGGGGCTTGGTGTCGGTACCAATTGCAAGTGCATCACGAGAAATAGACATCTTTGGTTGCAACGGAGTGATCGTCAGACGGGTATATCGATTCGAAATGAGAACCTAACGCAAGATTCTAAGAGTGGAGTCCTAACGCAGGTTCTAAAGTGGACTACAGTGGTCTTACCGGATAGTAATCCAAGTAAGGTAGTGATCTAAAAGTATCTGGATTAGATTTACGAAAACACAGCTCAAAAAGTGCAGAGTTGTCCGGATATCTTGAGTTGTCCGGATAACCAAGGTTACCGGATGCTCTGAAGATACCGGATGGCAGTAACCGGAAAATCAAGACTTTACCGGGTACTTAGAAGTTTCCGGAAAGAATGATGTGTCCGGATACTTCGATGATTCCGGGTAAATGAGGATTTCCGGATAAAACGAATTCCGGATACTTTGAGTTGTCCGGAACTAGATTACCCGGAAAAATAGAAATTTGAAAGACTTACCCGGATGATTGACTTACCCGGATGGATGACTTACCCGGAAAGATGACTTGTCCGGATGGAACCACAAACGTCCGGACACCTTGATTTGTCCGGAAAACGCGGCTGTGGTGTCCGGACTCTGCGGCTGTTTTGTCAAAATCGATCGAAAATTCCACTAGGGTTACTCTAATGTGTTCCTGAAAGGTTAGAAACAATCCCAAGCACAAAACAACAGTGACCCAATCGATTTTAGAGCAAAAACAACACCTTTTGATAGCAAAAATCGAATTTTTGAGTAAGAACACTACCAAAATTTTAGAACTTGTTTTGCAAAATTGACCAATCAAACGAACGAATTAGGATGTGAAATTTTGCAGAAACTCTTAGAATGATAATGCTAACACAACCCAATAAGTAAAAACAACTGATTTTGATTGAATCAAAAGTCAAGAATTCAAGAAAAAATCAGACGAGCAAAAGTCAAACTAACCAGAATTTTGATGAATTCAAACCTTGGAATCGATCCGTCCGTCTGCTCTGATACCAATTGTAGGATCCAGATCTGTGAAACAATCGTGTTTATGTGAATAAAGATATGAACGAATAAAGTAATCACAAAGGCTGCCCACTTAGCTATTTGATCAGAGAATAATCGTTACAATGCTGAAAGCTAAATGAGACCACTAACTATTTTTCTAAGCTAGTTGCACATTATATATGTTGGGCCCGTGGTAACAAGCCCACGGCCCGTTCACTATGGACTATGTTTAAGGAAATACAAATTACACCCTTGAACTTTAAATCAACACATAAAACTTGCCCTAACAACCTTCCACTGGCAGGCGATCGTGTTTTCAAATCTATTGTTCTTAATGTGGTGTAGATGATTTTATCTGCAAGTCTGATTATTCTTCATGGTTTGGTTATAATATCTATGGTTCTAATCGTTTTTACACAAATAGATATTATAACAACAACTCTTCAAAGAAACAAGCTAACCCAAAACCAATTAATTCTCTTAACCCGAAAGGACCCATTTAGAAATGGGTACCTAAAACTGTTTAAATTCCATTTTGCAGCCCAGTCATGTATGGTATTTGGATTCCAGTTGCTCAAAACACATGACTGGTAGAAAGGAACTGCTGAGCAACTTTGTGGAAAAGTATGGAGGGATAGTTAAATTTGGGAATGATCAGTACTCTCCAATTATGGGTTATGGATATATCGTCAAAGACAATGTTCGAATTACGAAAGTTAATTACGTCGAAGGTTTAGGACACAATTTATTTAGCATAGGTCAATTTTGTGATAAAGATCTAGAAGTCCATTTCAAGAAGACCCGGTGTGCAGTTCTAACCGACGAAGAAAATGAACTTCTAGTTGGTTCGAGGAAGTCAAATCTTTATACTATTGACCTATCAAAGCTCAAACCTAAGAATGACGTATTTCTGATGTCTAAAGCATCAATGGAAAAGAGTTGGCTGTGGCATAGACGACTATCTCACATCAACTTTCGTTACATTCAAAAGCTGACGTTGGGTGATTTAGTTATAGGTCTACCGGTTCTGCAGTTTGAGAAAGACAACTTCTGTACCGCTTGGGAGAAGGGGAAGATGAAGCGAGCTCCTCACCCACCAAAACCTGAGCCTAGCACACAGAAAGCATTGGAAATTCTTCATATGGATCTCTGTGGTCCGATGAAGACTCAGAGCATAAGTGCCAAACGATACGTGTTAGTCGCCGTCGATGATTATTCGAGATACACATGGGTTAAGTTTCTATGATCAAAAGATGAAACACCTGACTTGATCATCTCATTAATCAAATAGCTTCAAGTGAATCGTCAACAAACAGTTCAGACCGTGAGATTAGATAACGGGACAGAGTTCAAAAACAAGACTCTTGATGATTTCTTTAAGTCATTAGGAATATCTCATCAATATTCTCATCAGAGATCCAGTAGTTCAAGAGAATCCTCCGATAGTTCAAGTGAATGCCGATGGAAGAATCAGAGATCCGGTACTCAAAGCTGAACTGGCACTTTCTCAGGAAGTGATAGATGTTGAGCCAGGGTATGTGGCTATAGGTGAAAGAGTAAGGATCTTGATTCCTTATCAAGAGAGCATCAGGAAAGACTTGTTTGTGAGAGACGTCCAGAAGATCGATTTAGCAAAGATATACGGCGTCGAGAATTGGCCATCACTTCAAAAGGTTGAGTTCTTACATGTAATGGGGAACAAAGACCGAGAAACAAATGCCGTAAGGTCAGATAGCCCAATTACGAAAGTGCTGAAGATTGACTCAAACAAGCTTCTCAATGTCTGGTACCCGGAGTTCACTGTTAGAAGAGCCGATGGCACCGAATGTATTTTCTCCGAAGCAGACTACAAGAGTCTAAAACTTGATGACTTCTTTAGTCTGTATGACACTCTGGCACGGGCTCCTGAAAAGAAAGTAGAATGGCCTGCCGCTTATCAAAGTGTGAAGAAGTTTATGCGGAATATCCTAAAATTTTCTTACCTTACGGATTTCCAAATGGCCTTGGAATCAGACCGGACCAGAGTAAATCTCAGAGCTCCAAACAGGCGACTGCTCGACATCCAAGGTATTCCCGCGTATACTGTTCTCAAGAAACCTGAACTTGGGGTTGTTTACTGTAATCAAGACTTGAAGAAGATATTTATGAGAGTATGTGAAGCCAACAAGTTCAGTGATGGGACTTTCAAGATAACAGGTCCATCTTAAGAGCAAACTGCGTCTGGATGCAAGCGGGGAGGTGAAGTGTTGATCCCATTTTTGAGCAACAATAGAAGAAATATAAAGTCCATATTTAAATATAGAGATAAGATATACATGAAGAACAATCATAAAGAAACTTATCTCATATTCATTGATGATTAAATATGGAGAGGAGAAATGTTGAAGAACACCACACTAAACATGAAACGACTCTCATAAGAAACTAGTCTATGTGTGTTTTTGTGTGCTTTCCATATTTCTCACTTCTTGAAAATAAGACTATGGACACCTCTTATATAGGGCCATTTACACATTAGATATTTAAGATATCTAAAATATCTAAGTAAATATCTATAAGAAAATATCTAAAACATTAAAATATCTTTATAAAACATTCATTTAATTAGGAGCTAATTAAAGCTAACAATCTCCCCCTAATGTTTTATAAAGAAAGCATCATCTTATAGTCTCCCCTTTGCTTTCTTTAGAACCTTTGATGTTCCGTTCTTCAAGTCTTCAAAGCATCATGTGCTCCCCCTCAAATGTAGGCTCATCCACCGAGCTTTAGACGTGAATAACAGAGGATGGAGTGACATTTAAAATGTGACAAATGTAGCTTGACACGATGAAGATCTGTTGAGAGAACACCGTTCTTGAAAGCGGAAAGAGCATGAGTGAAATGCGATGCTTTTGGTGCAGCAAGAGTCCAATGACTTTGACACAGATTCTGACCATTAAGCACACTGATTCAGACCAAAATCAAAACATGAAAAAGTTTCACCTGTGTCTTAGGAATTCAACGCAACTGGACTCATGCGAATCGGAGCACCGAGTGGGAAGTTATACGCGTTTTTCTGAAACAGTGCAAAGCTGACAGCACTTTCTAGCGACAGCTGATAGCTTTCAACGGCTGACCTTCAGCGATGGCTGACCTCAGCGATGGCTTACTTCAGCGATGGCCTTCAGCGACATTTCAGCGATGGTTCAGCGATGTTTCAGCGATGGCTCAGCGATGGCTCAGCAATGTTTCAGCGATGGCTCTTTTCAGCGATGGTTTTCAGCTCTCAGCTCCAGCTTTCAGCGACAGCACTTAGGTTTCAGCCTTCAGCTTTCAGCGACAGCTTTCTTCAGCTTTCAGCGATGGCTTTCTTCAGCTTTCAGCGACAGCCATCAGCTCTCAGCTTTCCATCAGCACACTGTTGTCTACTTCAACGATGCATATGACCTTTAGAAATTTCGAATCTCTGAATTCTCAAAACACGAAATCTGTTCATCTGTGTCTTAGGAATCCAGGACCTTTTGAATCGCATCAATCGGTGTTTTTATGAGTGAGATATGATCAGTTTAATACAGCAGCGCAAATCTGTCATTAAATCTGATTTGATGTAAAAGATAAGACGATCTTCATATAATTTTTAAAACCGTGAGTGCAAATAATTCGTTCTCTAATTGATCAAGTCAGAAAACTAATTAGAAGAACTCAAAGTTTAAAAAAAAACGTTTCAGATCAGACTTTGAACATTTAACAAAACATCAAATCTTTCTCAAACAACTTTCTCAAGACCCAAATTATTTTGTTATCCATATATAAATGTTTATGAGCAGCGGAAGACAAACAAAATCTGGATCAAAGATAGTCCAATCTTGAAAATAAAGGTCAGATCAAACAAAGATCAACAACCTTACTACCAAGATGCAAAAAGAATTGCTATGGACTTAAGCACACACAAGGATGAGATCATAGATCAACCATCTACTTAGTGCTTATCAAATAAAACCAATGAATGAGAAAGAATAAAAAAAACACACACATGAAGTATATCAGAAACTAAACCATCTAAAACTTCCATTGTTGCATAGATGATCGATTTTGAAGAAAAGTTTCTTCAATTGGCTCTGATACCAATTGTTGATCCCATTTTTGAGCAACAATAGAAGAAATATAAAGTCCATATTTAAATATAGAGATAAGATATACATGAAGAACAATCATAAAGAAACTTATCTCATATTCATTGATGATTAAATATGGAGAGGAGAAATGTTGAAGAACACCACACCAAACATGAAACGACTCTCATAAGAAACTAGTCTATGTGTGTTTTTGTGTGCTTTCCATATTTCTCACTTCTTGAAATAAGACTATGGACACCTCTTATATAGGGCCATTTACACATTAGATATTTAAGATATCTAAAATATCTATATAAAATATCTAAGAAAATATCTATAAGAAAATATCTAAAACATTAAAATATCTTTATAAAACATTCATTTAATTAGGAGCTAATTAAAGCTAACATGAAGCTTAAAGACAAGGAGAAGGAGCTGATCAAGCAAGCCCTGGATGCTATTACATACCGGAAGGAGTACCGGAATGCACTACGGAGGTTCGAGATTATCTTCGGAATTCGGAAGAGATATGTGTTCCCGGTGGATTTTTAAACTTTTTACCTCTACATTGGTACAAAGGGGGAGAATGTTAGTGCTTAATTTATCAAGTTGTACCATGTAGAGGGGCCTAATATGTAATAAGTTACATACTATATAATGTAATTTACTCTTAGATTTTCATTAGGTCATCCACTCATACACACACTAGTACACACATAGTGCACTTTCTTTCTACATTCTCATTTATTGTGTACTTGGTGAATTGCTTATTGATCAATATATGGATGGCCATTTGATTGTGTTAATTGCTTGATTACTTGTTCTGGGATCACAAATCCACCATAGATATCTCATCGCCTTATTTCCTCACCCCTGCTGATCACCCTGGAAAAACTTTCGTTAGGAAAATCTTCTTCGAGATGGCAACTACAACGAGTGGCAGAGCGACATGACGAATGCCTTGTTCGCTAAGAACAAAATAGGTTTCATCGACGGTTCCTATGCTAAAGGAAGAATCTGCGGACTTAATAAACTGGAAGAGCTGCAACGCCATGGTAAGAGGATGGCTTGTAAGCGCCATGAATAAAGACATTAGAAGCATCGTCAAATATGAAACTACTACACGTGACATCTGGCTTTGATCTTAAAGAAAGATTCGACAAAGAGAACACACCGCGGGCATATGAGTTGAGAAGAACCATTACCACAATCCGCCAAGAAAGCATGACGGTTTCCGCATACTACACCAAGCTAAGGGGCGTTTGGGACGAGATTCAGTCCATAAGTCCGACACCAACTTGAACTTGTGATGGATGCCCTTGTGAATTGACAAAGGAGATCACAAAGGTGCGTGATAAAGAGTGCCTGCATGATTTTTTGATGGGATTAAACGAAGAGTATGGAGTTGTTAAAACACAAATTTTAAGTAACAGTCCCCTTCTTACATTGGGAGCTGCTTACCACTTAGTTAGCCAAGACAAGCAACATAGACAGGTCAATACAACCCACAAGATGGTTCCAAAAACATCCACGTTCCAAGCCACATGTAAATCTTTTTCACGACCATTTGGTAAGGTGTATACACAATCCTCGAACAAGAAAGATGAACGTTGGCGGAACGAAAAGACTGATGATCGGTGGTGCACCCACTGCCACAAATCTGGGTATTTTGTTGAAGGGTGTTTTGAGCGTGTAGGATATCCAGAATGGTGGGCCGGAAACACAACTACTTCCAAGAATCAATCCGAGAAACCAAGACCACAACCACGTGCGGCATCGGTCTCATGTAGATACCTGTACACCCAATCTTACAAGAGAAGAGTATGAAAAGCTTCTCTAGATGATAAGAGCAACAAACGTAAGAGAACAGGTTCCTATACCACCAACGGCCAACATGACTGGTAAGATTGATTTACTTAATTCTTGGGTAATAAATTCATATGCTAGTGACCATGTCATACACCATGAAGAATGGTTGAAAACAACAAGAAACGAAGGCAGCTCCCTGTTAGAATATCGAACGGAGACTCGATACATGTAATGGTCGTTGGTAACATCCATTTATCAGATGGGTTTAGTCTAAAACACGTGTTAAATGTTCTAGATTTTAAATGCAAGTTACTATCTATGAGTAAATTAACTCGTGATATGAATTGCTCCTTAACTTTTTTTTCCAGACACATGTGTTATACAGGACTTACGTTCGAGGAACCTGATTGGGATGGGTAAATAGCATAATGGTCTACATTACTTGGAGCCATTCAAACATAAGAGGGTGGCGATGTCAGTTTTAGTTGATCCTGGAGTTTGGCATAGAAGACTTGGGCATACGTCAGAAGGTGTTCTTCGAAAAATAAAACAACTATAGAACGTAGGTACATGCAATCAGTTTTGTGATTCTTGCATTCGTGCGAAACAAAGTAGACTACCTTTTCTTATTAGGTTTGCAAAGAAGACCGAATGTTTTGAGCTAATACATTTTGACCTTTGGGGATGTTATCATCATGCTTCTTTTAACGGTGCCCATTATTTCTTGTCTATTGTTGATGATGATAGTCGCGGAGTTTGGGTTTATTTAATGCGAAATAAATCCATGGTGGAAACACAATTTGATAAGAAAATGAAACGAGTTCGTACCGACAATGGATCCGAATTCCAATCTCGTTACATGCTTGAATTGTATGAAAAACGAAGAATTTTATTAGAAATATCTTGTCCTTACACACCACAAAAAAAGGTGAGGTAGAACGATAGCATAGGCACTTGTTAGAAGTAGCTCGAGCTGTACGTTTTCAAGCCTCATTACCAATAAAGTTTTGGGGCAATGCGTCCTAACTGCGACGTATATCATAAATAAATTACCCACTCGTGTACTTGTAAACAACACACCGCAAGAAATCTTACTTGGAAAGGCCCCATCATATGATCACCACCGGGTTTTCGGATGCCTCGTGTATGCCATGATACCTTGTGCAAGCGCGGTAAGTTTTTCGAAAGGGGGAGGCCGTGTGTCTTCCCAGGGTACCCCATAGGACAAAAGGGATAGAGACTATATAGTTTAAAAAGCCAAAAGGTGTACACAAGTCACAATGTCATCTTTCTTGAAAACGTTTTCCCTTTTAGTGACAATTTCTAAAGCCCCAAGACAACCGAAAAGAGAGATTTGGTAGATTCGTTACATGATGTCCAACAATTATTTGGTGATGAAATTCAAATGGACCAAGACCAAATGGAAACCAATGAGCAGCATGAAGCCGATAGCGGTCCAGAACCATCAAACCCACCTGAGCCCGACACCATGGAGTCTAACTCTCAACCCCAAGACACTAATGATCCAGCGACACCACAACAAGAGATGGGAGGAATAAAACAGAGAACTCGTACAAAAGCAAGGCCCAAGCATCTTGAAGATTTTGCTACTGACTTGCCATCCTCGTTGGACCATGGACGACCCAAACCTACTTCAGGTTCTTCCACTGTATATCCTCTTTCACATTTTGTCTCATATGATAAGTTTTCAAAGTCTCATCGAGCTTTTCTAGCAGCCATCACTTCACATGATGAGCCTAAAAATTTCTCACAGACTACTAAAGATCCAAAATAGCGTGAAGCCATGAAAAACGAGATCCAAGCCCTTGAAGAAAATGGGACTTGGAAGTTGGACCATCGTTGAGCTACCACCAGGAAAGAAAACCATCGAATCCAAATGGGTTTAAAGTACACCAAGAGGAGAAGTCGAATGGTACAAAGCTCGGTTAGTGGCGAAAGGCTATACCCAAGTCGAAGGAATCGATTTTCATGATACTTTCACACCCGTAGCGAAGTTGGTGACAGTACGATGTGCATTGGCAGTTGCTTCCAAAAAGCATTGGCAGGTACATCAACTGGATGTAAAAATTTTGTTTCCCCATGGCGACCTAGACGAAGAAGTGTACATGAAAGTGCCTCAAGGCTTTTCTTAAACGAATGATAATCGTGTTTGTAAGTTACAAAAGTCACTTTATGGCTTGAAACAAGCATCCCACAATTGGTATAAAAAAATTCACCAAAAGGCTCCTTATTCTTGATTTCCAGCAATCCAAGGCTGACAATTCGATGTTCATATTCCGAAGAGGGTCTATCCATGTTCTTGCACTCATATATGTCGCTGATGTGTTATTGGTCGGAATGACACCAAGAAAATCCAAGACGTTAAAGATTGCTTGAACGCACAATTCAACATTAAAGATCTCGGTCCGCTTAAATATTTTTTGGGAATTGAGGTCGCACGATCATCAAAAGGTTTCGTCATCAGTAAGAGAAAATACACTCTGGATATCAACGAAGAATTCGGAGTCCAACGGTTATGTTTGCCATCAATGGGCACTCTGCAACTCACGCCCTATTGTGATACAAGTTGGCTAAGCTGCCCCTCCACCAGACGTTCATGCATCGGTTATTTCATCGGTCTTGGTGGCTCGCCAGTCTCATGGAGAACAAAGAAGCAAAGTGTCATGTCTCGATCATCTGCCGAAGCCGAAAATCGAGCCATGGCGAGCACTGTTTGTGAAGTATTATATGTGATTTGGATGCCACACAGTTTGGTGCCACCCTACTTATATGTGATAATGAAGCAGCCTGCCACATTGTCGTAAATCCCGTGTACCATGAAAGTACAAAACATGTCGAAATGGATTGTTATTTCATACGAGAACGTGTGGATAGGGGACAAGTCAAACCATGTGCCATCCCTTCTCAATTCCAACCCGCGAACATCTTCACTAAGGCACTCGGGTCCGAACGAGATTTCAGTTCTTACGTCGCAAGTTGGGTGTTCGAGACCTTCACACTCCAACTTGAGGGGGAGTGTTGAGATTGGTTAATATTTACTTTCCTATTATATTGAGATCATTACCTATTCTCTCCACTGTTACCTTTTCTTCTTTGTCTTTCCTTTTCTTAGAGGATATTTTCCTTCCTTTCAATTTCAACTTTTATTTCAATAGTTTGAATTTCAGTCATTTATATTTGATCATTTACTCAAAGTGGTGTAATTAGCAAGGAAAGTTAATAAAGTTTGTTTTGGTGACTGGGACGTTCTTGGATGGAAATTCTGCAATGATCAAAATTACAACAGTAAGCCTTTTACCTAAAATCAACTACTTGTATTTGTAACATCCCAAAAATTCGGAATACCTTAATATATTAAAAATAGAATCCCAAAGATCAAACACTTACATCGCAACGGAAACAAATATAATTTTTGACAAATATAATCTTGCTCTAGCTATGTTTTAGTGCCTTGAACTGCACATATTCTTCTCGAGTCAATCCTCATATATATCTTTATTCCACTTTTCTTTCCAATATAGTAATCACCTGGGTTGCAACAATTTTAAAAGAGTTTGGGTGAGCCTAAGGCCCAGTGAATACACGGTTTTTATGCATGAACAATATCATAAAATAAATTTCACAAAGCGTCGTTAATATATCATGCATACAGTTTAAAATCACATAATTCACAAAGCTAACGGCATAATGGGAGGTGTCTAATTCACACAGCTTTACCTGGCGAACTCACACAGCATGTTCGCACTTACGGCTTAGACAAGCTCACACAGCATGCTCGTCTTATTAGACACGACCTTACACCGTAGTACACACTCATTGCCACATGCAATTCTTACACATGTCATAAAAATATATCACGTCTAATGCATAAACGGCATATCAAAATATCCAGAAACTTTAGGAAAGTTTGTAAATAATTATAAGTAAAAATATGCAACCATTTCTTGAAAAGTCACGTATAACTCACGTTACGGTCATTAATCCAAAACGTTCCTTGATATGCCTCATGCCCTCCCTACAAATCCACGACCATATTTTTAACTCTAAAACAAACTATAATATACGCCGTTCAGAGTTGTTTGATTGAGTTCCCACGACGAGGTTAAAATAAAATGTAATCTCGATCACAATTAGAAGCTTCCCTACACGCATATGATATGTATATACTTTCTTAAAGATTTTTAGAGCTAGACATTATTATTATTATTATTATTATTATTATGTATAATAATAATAAATAACAATAATGATAATATACTCATATACATGAAGAAAACCACCATGCATAACACATTTGGTTTCTTTCCTTACTGCCCTCCTTTTTTGCAACGCCATGCAACTTTCTTTTCTTTGGACTCTCACCACAAACTTCCTCTTAATTTGATTCAAACATAACGTTCGATAACCCTCTTCATTTCTTTTATCTTTCTTTCCCAAGTCATAGAGTTTATGGAACCCATGGTAGTTGATCACCTAGACACCGACATGTTCGGTTAAGAGGTTCTAAATTTCTCAACGATGGTGATTATTAGTGTTGATTCGCTCTCCCCGACCCAAAAACGGCAACCCCGGATCCAGAATTTAGTCAAGACTTAATTAAAAGGGTTTTAGGTGGGTTTTCTCTACCAAAAATCCATCGTTATGACGACCAAGAAATCTTACTCAACCTATCATTTTCCAGCCTTTTATTGAGACATTTCATACTAAACAGTAACATCGATTAGCCTCAATTCGGTTGTTCGCGACGTGATTAAACACTCTTTCACCACCATGAGTGACGGTTAGAGAACAAACCCACGGAGGTTATCTAACACCGCCTACGGGAACTCACCAAATAACTCGATACGATGATATATATATATATATATATATATATATATATATATATATATATATCCATCCATACGAACACAAGTGATTAAGCATAAATGACTTACAGCTTCGTTAACTAGCGCACCAAATCTTCACTTTTGCTCACTTGACTTTCTCTATGCACCACCATATTTTTGCTCATCGTCCTTTCCACTTTAGAAAACCTCCATCATTATTTATAAATTTCTTGAAACCGTTCAAATGGAAATGAAAAGATAAGTCGTGCATTTACAAAGAAGGTTTCCAAACCCATGGTTTTCCAAGTGCTAGTTTAAGGAATTGGCACATCAAAATCCTCTTCTTTCTTGCCTTAACACAAAGGGTCCCTCGCATATAATTCTTTTTTTTCCGGTTATTACAAACTCTCCACCTTATTAGAATTTCGTCCTCGAAATTCGTCTTGTGCAACTAACGAGGATATTTTGGTCTCATCTCTTGCTCCGACTCCCAAGTAGCTTCTGACCATTACGATGTCTCCGCTAACTTTCATGATAAAAATCTCTTTGCTTCTTAGCTTTACAATTTTATTTTCTTCACTCTCTTAAGAATTACTATTTCTTTTTTTTATCTACCAAACACTTCCTTAAATTAGATACGTTAGGTCACAAATCCAATTGTACCAACTCGTTTATTATCTTAAGCTCTAAATATCCTTTTTTCGTCTTTGCAAATAACCCATTTGCCTATCTTGGCAATCTTCAATATATCACAACTTAGAGCAATATTTTCTAACAAATGGTGGTATATACCACTGATCCATCTATCTATCTCTTTTCTTTATGATGGCTCGTCAAACCGATTAACACTTGCCATATTACTCTTCAAGTGGCTCCGACTGAATACTCTTTAATAAACATTAGCTTAGGTGAATGCTTTCAACACTAAGTGGTTATTACAATCGTCATTAAGGGTTATCCCACATAGGTACCACTTTGTTTTTCTTATCTACAAAATATGGCAACATGGATGAAAACATTCATCATATTCGTTGTAAATTCTTTCATTCATATAACATCACACTTTTTCATACTCATGCGCTTATTCATACATGTACGTGATCTTTTCCTTGAGATGTCTTTAGCTATGAGGTATAGCCTACACAATCCGTTCTGTAGGTAGTGCCTCAATTTTTTTTTTTTGACCTCTACAACTACAACTACTAATTTCAAGTCATACATTATCAATTACCATATATGACATGCATACTATAACATTTCCCTTTTTCACCAATATACATCATAGTGCTAACATTGGAGCATCATTATATACAAAAAAAATCTTTGTCTAATCTAGCATAGACACTCCAGGTACACTTCTTAGTCTATCTTTCAATCTATAGCATACTTCATTTACTTTTTGGCCCAACAATAACGTATAGTTACATTGCATACTTTCCAATAATTGATGTATATTCAGTCTTTCCAAGTACCTTAGCATTCTTTATCCTCTTATTTTAGCACTTTCCGATCATACTCACATTAGCAATCATAGATACTGAGATGATGATGTTCAACATGTAACTTCTTATCCTTCCTTATTGCTTTCTATAATACCTTTTATCAATTCAACTATCTTTACTTTTAGTTTTACCTCTAATAGTCATTCCTTCATTCCTTTACGGCATCTAAAACATGTCAAGCATTTTTTGAAGGGTTCATAATGAAGATAGTCTACTCTTATTGATTCCAGTGCCCATACTTTCTTTCATCACACTGGATATTTCTTACTGGTATGGCATAATACCTATGCTGAGATGCAATAATCTTCCCATTATTGTTGCCAGCTTTAAGATTCTCATGATTCCTTTATGTCTTCACATTTGTGTGATATGCTTAAACATCACAATGTTCGTTATTGAATTTGATCAAGTCACTACTCGACTACCAAACCTTGAGTTATTTTAGTATTTCGCCAAATTCATATTCGAACTCATCCCGTGAGAGACCATAAAGTTTAACTTAACTCGTCTTCCACAAGAAGAATATTTATCATGCATTGCATTCATTCTAGAGTTTAGTCACAACTCTCCTTTGACGAATAATATGTACCATTAGCTGGCTTCACTACTTGTTCTACTAACTAATTAGTTAACTCCCCTTTCATAACACACATGCCACCATTTGATTCTCATGACCCAATTCTATATTTATCATCTCCTAGTTATTCTTAAATAAGGCTCTTGATAATGACCATCTACATGCTCATTGATATTTAAGGTATTGTGAGCCATTCCTAACCTTGATGATCATAACTGCACATCTTTAATTATTTCATCCTCTTTAACTTGTATCAAAACTTACGTTGATCTCACTTAATGCAAAACGTCTCATGCAACCTTGCAGTATTCTAGCATGGTGCCTTTCTAGCTTTAACCATAAACATAATTTTATTGTCCCGATTTTCAAATCACGACACATGAACTTTGGCTATTTTATGGCTTATAAGGCATATACTTGGATAACCTTCCATTTAACCATAACATTTCTTTCTTACTCCACGTGATACATGATTATAATCATAAAACATTTTTTTTTCACCTTCTCGCCTTCATACCTTGCTCAAAGCCACACATGCTTACTAGCAATTGGCACTTTCATCAAATCAAATAATTTAAATCACCCCCCCTAACCGCTCTCGAGATGTACCCGAAGGATAACAAAGACCTAGATACCAACAAGCCTAATTAACTGTAGGCTCACACACCAATACAAGGTCTTTTCTTTTAAGAATTGATCATTTGAGAACCCTAAAATCTTCTCATAAGTTTTACATTTGATCTTGATATTCCAACTCTTGATCATTGCCTCTAATCAATATCACCATTTCTTACCATGAATCGGTTTCTGTCATTGATGACGTTAATGACCTTGTGCTAGTCTCATACTTGCCTATTCCTTCCTCCGATTGATATAAGAAATGTACCTCATCTTTCTCAGATATCGATTGAATAAACTAATTATATCATCAATACTACAAGTTTCTCAAAGCTTAACATATTTTCTACTCACTCAATAAAATTAGTGGGAGTTTCTCACCAAACTTTATCCCTCAAAACCCCTTTTATCTCTTACCTTTTTATTTATATATCATATTATCATGTACTTTTCATCAATTATAGCAACATCTCTATCAATGCCATTACCTTCAATGACATCAAGCCATCTAACGACTTATCTGCTTCGATATGGTTTAAGAAGAGGTTTACCATCCGCAAATTAACTTAAACCCATATTCTTATCGCTATAATTCAATATTTAGTCACACATCTTGTCAAGAATAAAAAACATTCCATTCTCAGTTTAAGTCTAGGTTTACACTAACCTAGTTCACTTAAACTTTGCTCTGATACCACTTGTAACATCCCAAAAATTCGGAATACCTTAATATATTAAAAATAGAATCCCAAAGATCAAACACTTACATCGCAACGGAAACAAATATAATTTTTGACAAATATAATCTTGCTCTAGCTATGTTTTAGTGCCTTGAACTGCACATATTCTTCTCGAGTCAATCCTCATATATATCTTTATTCCACTTTTCTTTCCAATATAGTAATCACCTTATAACAACCCAAAAATTTTAAACATTTCATTCTTTAAAATAAACACGCAAGGTCACATAACATAGAGTATCCCAGAATCGGAACCCAAAATTTCCTTACAATATAACAACATTGGCTGGCGGAAACAAGCTACACAACTGAGAAGTAAACTAAGATGAGCTATAGTGTCACTACACTATCCATCTTTCTCTTGCTAACGCCCTGCTTACTTGCTAGAGCCTTTCTGTACCTGCTTACCTGAAAAAGGTTTTATTTGAAAATGCGAGGGTTAGACCATGAGGTCTAGTGAGTCCCTCCTAACAGTTATCAAAGCATATAAAACAGTTTATCTTTTCAGCGTAAATCTTTCATAAAACTGATCTCATAAAATCATTCACGGAATATGGTCCGCCCCTCGTAATCTGACACCCTGAAGCCACCCTAAGGTGACAACGAGTCAGTCTCATGCTGCCTTATATTGGGGCCACTTCCCCTGGCATAAAGGGTCTACTCTCTCGCACGAGCACTGGCGGGTCTACTCTCCCGTCTTTGCCAGTTTACGTCTATCACAATGCATGCATACAACCACGGAATAGGTCCGCCCCATAATCGTTCAAGGAATAGGTCCGCCCCATAAAATCATTCACATATAAACACTTTCACGAAAACCTTTCATAAAACTGTCACATAACTTTACATAAGCTTTCACATATAAAACTTTGAACATCTTTCATGCAATTAAAAGCATAATAATAACAGGGCATTTCTCATCATGTAACCACTTTAGAAAAAAACACTTTAAAAGCCACACATTTTAGTTTAGAAAACTCACCTGATACGTTTGCTTGTTTTTCCCTACTCTGCTCTTTACTTCCAAATTGTCTACCTGAACGAGGGGACAGATTTATAAGCTGACTAGGACTATCCGGACACTTCTCATCTGACACACAACTTTCCCGGACAGACTACCGGGAAAAACCATACTTTCCGGACAACAACACTTTTCCGGACGTCCAAGCTTACCGGACACTACAGGTTTCCGGACGATTTACCTATCCGGACGGCATACTTATCCGGACGACTAGACTTATCCGGACAACCACACTTTTCCGGACACTAAAGAGTCCGGACACCCATCTAACCGGACAACACCCTTATCCAGGTAACTACTACTCTCCGGACGATACTCCTTTCCGGGTACCGAACTTACCGGACACAACTCTTACCCGGAAAACCCAACCTATCCGGAAAACTTCCTCTTCCGGGGACCTTCTCCCAAGCAAGGAGTCCGGACGCCCAAGAAGGTTTCCGGACGTCCAGGGCAGTTTCCGGACGACGACCTGGACCCTTTTTAAGGCTGAAATCTACTGGTTAGCTCGATTCTCTCGAGGTAAAGATTAGCAATAGCAACAACATCCCTAAACTTAACAATGATGTAAATGGTCAGATCTATGACCTGATCATCCCCCGCAAGGGCACACGATTCAAGTCCGTCGCACGACTTAGTCGTAGGACCGCAAAGTCTAAACGACTTTACCTTCTACATTTCTTATCTTAGAAGAATTTCACACCTTGAATGTCTGCTTTGATCGCACGTTCCTATGATTATGTGTACGACTCAAAAGTATTACTTCTTACATTCTAAGTTGTCATATTACAATAGATGCCTAAGTCGCATGATTTCTTGTACCTTATGAATTTGACAGTCGGTGTGATATTTGTTTGTCAAATATATAAGACACAAATTTAACCAAAGTCTAAGTTGCATTCACCGAATAAACTGTCATTTACAAAAGGCTCGACCACCAACGGTCGAATAGTAAGGAAACAAAAAGAAACAAAGATGTTTTTCTAAGAGTGGGGAGGAACATCGGTCGCATCCTTGCCCGACGCGTCGTCCTGAAGACCCTCTTCCTCATCGACCTCCTTCTCATTGTCCGAGTCAAGATCCCTCTCGGACCCAACCTCCCTGAAGAAAGGCCCAACTCATCCGACGCCGACGCCATGGGATATTTCCCCAACAAGTGACGTTGCGTGATCGCAGCACGCGCAGTAAGTTGGGCAAACGAAAACAGAGATTTATTCTCGTCCCTCTGCTCCTCTAACTCCTTCTCTAAACTTACCTCCTTAGATTTGGACTCCTCGACTTCCTTTTCCTTCGCAGCCAAGGATTCCCTCATCCCATCCAGCGTCTCTCTTTGGTCATGCATCAAAGATAGGGACTCCTTTAGACGTGAGTTCGCGTCATCCCTTGCGTGTCCAAGGGATTCCAGCTCATTCAAAAGATCGTCGAGTTTCACCGATGCCACCTCATCGCGTTCTAAAGCGAACATTTCCCTTTCTAACGCTGCATCTTCTCTCTCGATAGCAGAAGCCATTAATCCTTCTACCTTCGTCGTTGTAGCATACAACGCCAAAGACGACTGAAACGTATGAAAACATATGAAAGTATATTAGCAAAATATACGACGTCGACAACAGATAACAAAAGTCTTGAAAGGACTTACCGTGAACGCTAGTCCAGCAACGTGACACTCAGTATCCTCGAGAGAAACCTTGTCGAAGCACTCTCTGAAAGAAGAGAGCTGATACTTTCCTAAGTGAGGGAACAATTTCGTCCCGTCCAGGACGTTATCATCCAAAAAATCCAACGACAACGTAAAGTTCACCGTCGTTCCATAACTCGTTTGCGCGCCCTTGCCCTTGTCGGCCAAGGTGGGGCATAACGCGGCAGTAGGAGAGATCATCGCCGGTTGCGCAATATGAGACATCATCGCCGGTTGCGCAGTATGAGACATCGTCGCCGGGTGTGCAGTATCATCAGATTTTGCGCCGATCGTATCAAACACGGTCGACACCTTCGTCTTCTCGGGCGGAACAACCCTAGATGGGTCTCCCGTCTTCGAAGATGGCTCCCTCGTGACGGACATCCTCGTCCTGTTTAGAAGTCCCGACCCAGCTGTCGGAACCTCCTTTCCCTTTAATACCCTCGACCCTGTTGTCGGAGTGTCCCTCTCTTTCACCTTGCTATCCAGATCAATCTGGGCCATCTTCTTGGCGACAGCAGGCGTCATCCCCGACCAAGATTCTCATGTATGGCAAAAGAAAGAAATTAGACGTTTCAGAACAGAGAAAGACCAGGTCAAGAGAAAAGAAGACAAAAGGATACTTACCAGTTATCTCTACCTCTGGTTCTTCACCCTTCTCTTCCTCCTCAGTCTTCTCAGAGTCCTCTTCTTCTTCTTTCTTTTCTCGACCCATCCTCATTCTATCGCTCAAGAAAACAATATTGTCGTCCTCATCTACCAAATGACGCGTAACGTACGACCGATCCTCAGCGCTAAACTCCAGGAACTTCTTAACCTTGGCCTTAGAATCATCGTCAGGCTTGACCTTGTCAAAATTAATATCTGCACATAAAGAAGAGTGTTAGACGGGAAGCACCCGAATAAAAAAAAGACAGGAGACACACGACAAAAGGCTTACCCGTCATATTCCAGCCCTCCCTAATCCAGTCACTATAAGTGTCTAACGTCGCTACCCGCACCAATACGTATCGAGTCTTCCACTTTTGGTCGTTAACTGCAGTTCTTGTTTGGGTAAAATATCACGTCGTACGACCACGACCAGAACAGGTAAGACGCACGTCCTGAGCAATATCTTGTGTCAAAGATAAGGTCTCGACAAGAACCCAGAAAAACATCAGTCGTCTCTTGCAAAGGGTAAATCGTACGTCCCCCATGACGCTCGACCATAGCGTCGTCCGTCCCGTACAACCATCGCGTAAGATCACTACACCTTCGACTAAAGCTAACGTTAACCTTGACTATTACGTTTGTTAAGTGTTTAATGCATGAATCAAAGTCACTAAAGGAGCAACGGCTACAACCGATGCAAGCCATTAACCGCCGATAACTGTAACGGACGAGGTCCATTATGAATATTCACTCCGGCAACCGTTACAGACCGTTGCGACCATTATAGCTATTAATTAAGCAATCAAGGAGCTAATTAACACTTCCGAAGGCTATAAAGATCAAGTTCAACCGGGCATCAGGGACATCTGGAGAACAATCTACTACATACTTCTAAGCTCAGAGAAACAAACACTCAAGCTCAAGAATCGTATTGCGCAATCAAGAACACTCGAAGAACAGCTCAAGTTATCGCTCCCGACACACTACATCAGCTCTCGACCAATAGTTTACACTTTGTATTCACACACGACAAAACTGTTTTTACTTTCAAACACTTGTACTTTACATTTCGAAGCATTTCCTTCATTTGTATTGTAATCTCATACGACCGACGCCAGTACCAAGGACGTCGCCCCTGATTGGCGACCATAGTGCAGTGACGACACCCCCTATCGTCCGTAGGTTTTTTCCTCGATTGAGGTTTTTCTTGCGTCATCAAATCCATTGTCTCATTTATTTTTATCCTCGTCGCACGTCTCGTCGAAAGATTCTTTCTTTAGTTGATTAAGTCCACATCGACCTTAAGTTGTCCCTTTGGTGCGATTTTTGGCATTAACAGTTTGGCGCCATCCGTGGGACCTCATCTACAGAAAATCCTAGACGAACGTGCATCCTACTAACAGTTTCTTGGAGTTTTTATTTTTTCTGTTTTCTATTGCAGGAACAATGGCAGCCCCTGGAAATCCGCAGCAAACCGTTGCTCAGATGTATCAGGAGCCCGAGGTTGCCAGGAATCAACTCAATGCAATGGCAGAGCAGAATCGCAGAGCAACTGAAGAGATCGCACGGTTAAGAAATACTTTTGGACCCCAGAATGGTCCTAGACCATTCATCCAGAATCTAGGTCCGGGACCAGGCCCGTCTGCGCAAAATCAGCATCCAGGTCCATTCATGCAGAATCAGCAGTCAGGTCCGTTCATTCCGAATCCCCAGTCTGGGCAGATTCCCCCTCAGCACATCCGACCACCACCCTTGAACAATGGATCACAACCATTATAAGGTGACGCTTAGCCGTTTCAGAATGGATCCCAGTCGTTTTCCCAGCCGTTCCAAAGTGGTCCGCAACCTTTCCAGCAAGGATCGCAATCTTTCCAGCAAAGATCGCAGCCACTTCAGCAAGGACTACAATCATTTTAGCATGGACCACATCAATTCTACTTTGGGTCGCAATCATATTTTGTTCCGTTCAGCGGAGGCACCAATGGTTCATCGCACGATAATGGCACTAGTCCAGGGACCCATCCCTCGACAGGGGCAAATCCTGATCTTAACGATCCTGTCGCCCAGCGTTTGAAGACATTAGAAGACCAAAACGAGCGCGTCCTGTCCTTGCTCGCCAAGTTGCCTGGGGCAGTCGTGCCTGTCGACGTCGAGCCTTGCTCGGGGTATCAGGTGTCGCCCTTCATCGACGAGATCGGCACCGTTGAGGTCCCAAAGAAGTACAACATTCCTGCCTTCACTCCCAAGTATTCGGGTGTGACCGATCTGACCGAGCATGTCGCACAGTATAAGCAGCCCATGTGTACAATCTCGATTCCACACATGTACCAGGAAGTATGCACGTGCAAGAGTTTCGGGGCAACTCTCACTGGTCCAGCTCTCCAGTGGTTGATCAATCTCAAACCCAAGTCTATCGGGTCGTTCGCCGAATTGGTCAACCAATTCTCCCGGCAGTTCGCCAGCAGTCGCAAGATGGAAAAGTAGACTAGTGATCTGTACTATGTCGTGCAGAAGACTAATGAGTCTATTCAAAGTTATTTCAATAGATTGAATGCCGAAATGATCAGTATCCGCAATTGTGACGTCAAAACTGCGATCGAAGCTTATAAGTGTGGTCTGGACGATAGTTCAGGTCTATATATCGATCTGACTAAATATCCCCCAGAGACTTTTGAAGATGTCCGAGCCCGAACCTTAGCATATATGAGGGTCGAAGACGATGCAACCTTTCATCTCAAACACACTCACGACAAGAAGTCGTTAGGCGTCAGAAAGCCAGAGTTCAAGACAAAGGGTTTTTCCAGAATAGAGCCAGCGCGCCAAATTTCAAATGTTCGTTTCAAGACACAAGCAGAGGCCAAAACCGCGACTATGTCCACTCGGTACCCCCAAGATATCCCCTTAAGGGTTCAAAGGATCTGCTAAGGAATTAGTCGAAGCTCTGAAAGGTACTCAAGCTACCATTCGATGGCCAAAGAAATCCGACCTGGACGATGCTAAGAAAGACCAGTCAAAGTGGTGCGACTTCCACATCGACCATGGTCATGCGACAGATGACTGTATCGCATTGAAGAAGGAACTAGCATATCATTTTCCAAAAGGGAATCTCAAAGATATCATCGACGATGCCACTATCCCAGTTAATAATCATCGATCGTCGACCCCCGAGCACGCGAAAGTCGTCAATTACATCACCGGTGCTTCAGACGTATGCGGTCTGACGTATTCCGCGGCCAAGCGTCATGCCAGCCAAGCACCCGATGATCGGCCTATTCCTCGATCGTTTAGACCCAAAGGAGATTTGGAGCTAGAAGCCATGAAGGTTGTGTTTGACAACGACGACCGTGGTAACTCGTATCAGAAACATCACGACGGGTTGATCATTCAACTCACGGTCGGTAATTGTTTAACTCGTCGAGTCTTGGTCGACGGGGACAGCTCAGCAAATATTATTTTTCTCAACACCATCAAAGCCATGGGAATCGATCGCTCGGAAATCATTCGACGTTCGACAACTTTGGTCAGCTTCAATGGAGAAGCAACGAGCACCTTCGGAGAGATAATCTTGCCCGTCTATGCCGGAGGAGTCAACAAGCAGACCAAGTTCAGTGTCATCGATTGTGCGTCGGCTTATAACATCATCTTAGGACGACCATGGATCCATGATATGAAAGCCGCTCCCTCGACGTATCATCAAATGTTGAAATTTCCTACGCCATGGGGTATCCAGGAGATTAAGAGTGAGCCAAAAGTCGCTCGTGAGTGCTACAAGTCTACCTTGAAGCCACGAAAGTTAACCAGAGTCACAAGGTCAAGCTCTCGACAGGTTCGTTCTTCTATCCCTAAATTAATATCTTTTCCACAGGGATAAATCTACTATGATGCCTTGTCGCATGACAACATAGTCAAACGCAAGACAGTACTTCACAGGATCGCCGCGTCATTCTGTCATTTGAAACCTGTCTTTTCCTCCCAAAAAGAATAAGGTAACAAATGACAGGGGGCAAATAGAGAGAGTATGAAATGGTACGTTCTCTAACTCCTTTTCATACGATTTTTTCTCACAAAACGTTTACTGACTTAAGCATCGGAGGGTCGTTGGCTAGCCAGCGACCAACCGCAGACATCGTTTTATCGCAGAATCGCACGACAGGTTATCGCAGAATCGCACAACATAAACAATTAGGATTTTATTCCCTGATCTTCCCTCCACAGAGGCCTACGACACAAATTCTTCATACGATCTCGTCGTACAATCGCAAAGCCTAAATAACTTATATCTAAGTTTCTTAGCTTTTATACCCTCATTAGATGCTTTAATCGCATGTTTTACGTTTTAATTATCGCGTTACAATGAATGCCTCAGTCGTATGATTTCATATGTTCAAAAGTGATTCGAATAAAGCATAAGCAAAAGATATATCCATTAAGTAAACCATAATATACACACTCGACCCTTGATAGGTCGAATGGCAAAACGAACAAGGAAAGGAAAATTCTAGACAGCAGGAGGAACATCGGTCGTGTCCCTGCTCGAAGTCCCGACCCGAGGACCTTCATCTACCATTCCTCTCGCACGAACCTCTTGCAGTTCATACTGAGCATCGAAAAGCTGGATGACTAGCTCATCAGCACGCGCCAAGGCAAACCTCTCCCTATCTAAAGCTGCCTTATCTCTCTCCAACACCACAACTTCTCTTTCAAAGGCAGACGCCACTAACTCCTCGGCTTTCGACATCTCGACATACAATGCCAAAGACGACTGGAACGTCTAAAAATACACAAAAAAGTGTTAGACAACGAACGACATCGAACGTTGGAACAAGTCATGAAAGATTGACACTTACTGAGAATGCCAGACTGGCAACCTGAGATCTTATCTCTCCGGCCGGAACCCCGTGAAAACGCTTCTTGAAAGATGGAAGCAGACACCCCTCCAAGTGAGGAAACAACGTCGTCCCGTCTAGGACACCGTCCGCCATAAAGTCCGACGGCAATGAAAAATCAACTGTCGTGACTCCGGCCGACGACCCCTCGCCCCTGACGGCAGAAGATGGGGCTGACATTTTGAACACCGGTCTCGTTGTTGTCGCCAGAGGCGCCGAACTTACCGGTGTCGTGTCCATAACGCCTGGACGGCTAGATGACGCCTCGCCTTCTTAGGCAACATGACTCTCGACGAGTCATCAACCCTCGACGATGGTTCCCTCAGGACCGTACTCCTGGTTCTCTTCTGGCCCGACCCAGCTGTCGAGACATCTCATCCTCGAAGTGCACGCATTGTTTGCTTCCCTCTAGACCTAGAAACTGATTTCCTTTCAGTTGGCACTGACCAGGAAAAATGCAAAGCGTCAGACAGGAATAAGAAATAAATGGTAAAAGACAGGAAACCATAATACACCCACCAGTCGCCTCCTGTCGTCCACTTTCCACTTCTCCTTCTCCTTCTCCTTATCCTTCTTCCTCCTCCACAGCGTCCACCACCACGTCCTCATCCTCGGTCGCCAGTTGCCATGTGGCGAAAGATCGGTCCTCGACGCTGTAACTAAGGAATCTGTCAATCTTGGCACGAGAACCTTCATTCGGGTGCGGAACGCCGAACTGAATCTCTGAAGACAACAAAAGGAGAAGAGTAAATAAAAGGTTAGAAAAACCATACTATGATGTAAATCGAAAAAGAGAATACCTCCCATATTCCAGTCGGGACGGATCCACTTGCTGGCGGCGTCCAACGAATCAACACGTACAAACACATACCTGGACCCCCACCCCCGATCGTTCACTCTAGTATTCAAAACTAAGGAACGATCGCCTTTATATCTGGAATACGGGCTATAACGCCCACGCTTATCTCCCTTAACTTGGTACGCTGCCAAGAAATCATTCAAAGACATAGGGGGTCCCAATCCGCAGACAAACGCTCAATAACCAAAAGAACCCGCCAGAGTTGAGGCATCAACTGCCCCGACGACAAACCAAAGCATCGCACCAAATTCTTAGTCGAAGTCGAAAACGGCCACTCGAAGCCAATCTTGAAAGGATATTCGTATATCATGAAATACCCCTCGGGGCAATCCTTAGGACGAACAGTCCCCGGACTTGTTAGCTCTACTTCTACGGGAATCTTCGCTAGACGCCTAAAGTCGTCTAAATCTTCCTGGCTAACGATGGAACTCTCTGGGTCAGTCGACATTTCTTACCAGGGGAAATAAGGCAGTGAAAGCTGAACGGAAGAGCAACGCGTTATATGAACGCCCTAAACCTCGAACAATCTCTACTAGGTCGAAGATTTGCAACGATCCGAGTAAGTTCGGACGGAGAATGGAAGGGAATCAAGGCGAAATCTCTTCCCAAATGAACGCTTCAATAGCAAGAAAAGATCCATCGATCTTTATTTATACAAACAATCGCATCGAATCGAGCCCTTTGATAAATCAACACGCGTCCCCGTCCTTTTGCATACCCGCCCGGATCATCGACACCTGTCCTCAACAGCTGGTAAGCACCATCGTGCGTCAGCGTGACGTCACGACCTCGTTCCTTCTTCAACTTCCCATTCAGTTAAAGGTGAACCGATCTAGTTCCACGATAACCAGGTAAGTCCCTCAACCCAGGTCATAAGGATTTGACAAGCAAAATTTAAAACTTAAATTTGACATTCAATTTTCAAATTTTAGGGGCAAACTGTTTGGGTAAAAAATCACGTCGTACGACCACGACCAGAACAGGTAAGACGCACGTCCTGAGCAATATCATGTGTCAAAGATAAGGTCTCGACAAGAACCCAGAAAAACATCCGTCGTCTCTTGCAAAGGGTAAATCGTACGTCCCCCATGACGCTCGACCATAGCGTCGCCCGTCCCGTACGACCATCGCGTAAGGTCACTGCACCTTCGACTAAAGCTAACGTTAACCTTGACTGTTACGTTTGTTAAGTGTTTAATGCAGGAATCGAAGTCACTAAAGGAGCAACGGCTACAACCGATGCAAGCCATTAACCGCCGATAACCGTAACGGACGAGGGCCATTATGAATATTCACTCCGGCAACCGTTACAGACCGTTGCGACCATTACAGCTATTAATGAAGCAATCAAGGAGCTAATTAACACTTCGAAAGGCTATAAAGATCAAGTTCAACCGGGCATCAGGGACATCTGGAGAACAATCTACTACATACTTTTAAGCTCAGAGAAACAAACACTCAAGCTCAAGAATCATATTGCGCAATCAAGAACACCCGAAGAACAACTCAAGTTATTGCTCCCGACGTATGACATCAGCTCTCGACCAATAGTTTACACTTTGTATTCACACACGACAAACACTGTTTTTACTTTCAAACACTTGTACTTTACATTTCGAAGCATTTCCTTCATCTGTATTGTAATCTCATACGACTGACGCCAGTACCAAGGACGTCGCCCCTGATTGGCGACCATAGTGCAGCGACGATACCCCCTATCGTCCGCAGGTTTTTTCCTCGATTGAGGTTTTTCCTGCGTCATCAAATCCCTTGTCTCATTTATTTTTATCCTCGTCGCACGTCTCGTCGAAAGATTCTTTCTTTAGTTGATTAAGTCCACATCGACCTTAAGTTGTCTCTTTGGTGCGATTTTTGGCATTAACAATTCTTAAAACCATGGTACGCTCACCCTTGTGTTTTGAAAACAAACTGTAACGCTAGTAATGATCCTTCTTGACTTGGTACGCCGTCAACAACCCCCTCACGTCCATAGGTGACTCCCAGTTCGAAGTAAGTCGCTCGATTACTTGAATGACATGCCAGAATTGGGGCATCAACTGCCCCGGTGAAAGGTTGAATTCACACATAAACGCTTTGGCAAGAGGTGAGTACGACCAATGAAAACCTATCTTGAACGGATACTCGTATATTACGACGTACCCCTCATGACACATCTCCGGACGAACGTTACCAGCCTTACTCACAGCAATCCCCATGGGAATCCGCGCTAGACTTTTGAAGTCATCAAGGTCGTCTTCGTTTTTAATGCTGCTTCTAGGCTCCGTCGACATTGCTAACCCTGTTAAATTGATTTGTAAAGTTGAAAGACCCCAAATATCCCAATTTTTCCTAGGCTTCCTAGCAATGGATTTACGACGCATACAAAAACTGAAGGGTCACACTTTATATGATTGTACTAAATCTCGAAAATCCTATCTAAATCGGAGATTCCTACAGGATTGGAAAAGATCGGATGAAAATCGACAAGAAAAACAAGAAGAGATCTACGCTTAAAAACTCTCTGAAATCGTAAATAGGGAAAGACCCATCGTGACCTTTATTTAAGTAATCGATCATGTCAGGTTGAGTCCTTTGATGATCAACACGCGTCCTCGTCTTTTCGTATAGCCACGCGAATCGCTGACACCTGGCCATGACAGTTGCTAAGCACCATCGTGCGTCGGCATGACGTCATGACTTTATCATCTCTTCGACTTCCCTCTCTAGTTTGAATTGAACCGACTCAGTTCTAAAACAACCAAGGTAACTTTCGACACGTGTCATAATCTTATGCGTCCGACTGACAAAATTTAAAATTCGAATTTGCCATCCTACTTTCAAATTTTGGGGGCAAACTGTTTGGGCAAAATTTCACCAGTCACGACCACGACCAAGGTAAGGAAAACGCTTCTTCTCTTTTCCGAAACGAAGGTAAAATCATAGTATTTTATCTCCTAATTAAAGATAAAATCGAAAGTCTTTTGCCTCACGACACTCGACCTCGACGTCGTACGTTTCACACGACCGTCGCATAGAACCATGCGACCTCGACCAACTAACGCATGACATAAGCTGTTACGTTTGTTCAGTGTTTAATGCAGGAGTCAACATCATTAATGGACAACAGCTATAACGGATGAAGATCATTAACGGCACTAAAGACGGCGTCCGTTATAACAATTATCATCAGAAGGGACACAGAACAGTATCATCGAACAACACACACATGACAGTATCATCGAACAACAATCTCAGGCACTCAAACTCTGAAGAACACTCCTTCAAAGCAAAAGAGTCATTCACGGAAGATCGCTCTCGACGCACGACCTACACACTCGACACATTGTTCTCACACACGATATACACTTGTTTTACTTTCAAAACACTTGTACTTTACATTTCAAAGTTTTCCTTCACTTGTATTGTAATCTCTGTACGATCGACACCCGAAACCAAAGGACATCGCCCCTGATTGGCGACCATAGTGCAGCAACGACTTCCACGGTCGTCCGCAGGTTTTTTCCTCATTGAGGTTTTTCCTGCATCATCAAATTCTCTGTCTCGTTTATATTTTTGTCTTTATCGCACGCTTTTGTCGAACGATTCTTTTCTTTAGTTGTTAAAGTCCACATCGACCTTAAGTTGTCCCTTTGGTGCGATTTTTGGCATTAACAATAAACACTTTATCTTTTCACCGGAGTAAAAATGAAAGGTGCTCACGACACTCGACCGATGTGACATACCTCATGACCTCGACCGACTAACGTATGATATTACTATTACGTTTTTTCATTGTTTAATGCAGGGTCAATGTAATTAATGCCCGACGACCGTAACCGACAGAGGCAATTACGAGCATTGAATACAATGACCGTTGCGACCGTTACTCTTACATTCATAAGGGTCAATTAAAGCTACGAAGACTATAAATGTGAAAATCACAGCCTCACTTGCGGATATCTGATTTTGGAAGAACACTCGAAGCAAAGAATTCACTCTCAACAGTTCGCTTACGACGCACGACACATAGTTTTTACACACGACACACCAGTTTCTCACGCACGATTCATTTGTTACTTTACATTTACAGTCTTTACTTCATTTGTATTGTAATCATCGTACTTCGACTCCCAAAACACAAGGATATCGCCCCTGTTTGGCGACCATAATGCAGCGACGACCCCCAAAGTCGTCCGCTCGGTTTTTCTCGTTGAGGTTTTTCCCGCGTCACCAAAATATTTGTCTCTTTTATGTTTTCTGTCTTTATCGCACGATTTGTCATAAGATTCCTATTATTTAGTTGTTAAGCTCCACAATCAACCTTAAGTTATCCTTCTGGACAATTTTTGGCATTAACAGGCGTCACTTAATACAACCCAAGTTGCTAGTCCCAAATAAATGCGGAAGATTCACCTGATCAAAGTCATCTCTCGTGCACTCTACTAGCACTCGTCATTTCACAGTGTAGCTACAGCTACTCCCAGCCTGAGCCTGTTGCACATGCCGACAAATAAAAAGGGTTAGGCTAACGCCTAGTGAGTTCAAACATTTTATCATGACTATAAAAATTCATAAATCAAGAGGGATGTAGTTTTAGTCATGATTTCAAAAGAGTTTACTTTAAATGCAAATCACCCATTTTCCAACTCACACAATTCTCATGTTGAAATCTTTAATATGACACGATTTCCAAAAATAGACTCATCCCCAAAGTCAACGGGAAAGGTGAAATAGCATTTGATACTCAAAACGATTAAATTCGTAAATATTCGCCATTATTCCAAAACATCCTAAAACATGGATGAAACATAATTCACAACTCATATAACGTGCAAAAGCAATTCTCATAAATATGATACGTCACCGAAAAATGGATAAACACAAATACCCAAAACAACACCTTTCGGTGACGGGGGAGACCCGTATACATTGCACGTGATGGAACACTAAAGTGGGTCACCTACTATGCAATAAAACACCCACGTGGATTACTCTCGTAAACGGAGCTCAATCACTCCAGATCTATTGCCCGCGAGATTAGGGAGCCCCCAACTTCAACCACTCCAGGTCTATACATCGGGTCTCTGTTAATGCCAAAAATCGCACCAAAGGGACAACTTAAGGTCGATGTGGACTTAATAAACTAAAGAAAGGATCTTTCGATGAGACGTGTGACGAGGGAAAAAATAAACGAGACAAGGGATTTGATGACGCAGGAAAAACCTCAAACGAGGAAAAAACATGCGGACGACAGTGGGTGTCATCGCTGCACTATGGTCGCCAATCAGGGGCTATGTCCTTGGTACTGGTGTCGATCGTACGATGATTACAATACAAATGAAGGAAATACTTCGAAATGTAAAGTACAAGTGTTTGAATGTAAAAACAGGTGTTTGTCGTGTGTGAATACAAAGTGTGAACTTCTGGTCGAGGGCTGTTGTCGTGCGTCGAGAGCGATACTTGAGCTTTCCTTCGAGTGTTCTTGAGTTCGTTGTTGGATTCTGGCTTTCAGTATTTGATCTCCAGAGTTTGAATGTTCTTTGCTATGAGTTTGGATGATTTTCTCTGCTGTTTGGTGATGTTCGCTGATGTATGCTGGATGTTAACTGATGTATGCTGGATGTTAACTTATATCCCTTGAAATGTAGATTTAGCTGGTCTTTTATAGTCTTCACGTCATTAATTAACTCCATTAATGATTCGATTAATGGCTACAACGGCTGGAAATGGTCGCCGGAGTGATTGTCCATGATGATCTTCGTCCGTTACGGCTATCGATCGTTGATGGTTACATCGGTTATATCCGTTGCTCTTTAATGACTTTGACTCCTGCATTAAATACTTAACAAACGTAACAGTCAAGGTTAACGTTAGCTTTGGCTGAAGGTACAATGATCTTACGCAATGGTCGTATGGGACGGGCGATACTATGGTCGAGCGTCATGGGGGACGTACGACTTACCTTTTACGGGCGACGACGGATGTTTTCTGGGTTCTCGCCGAGACCTTATCTTAATACAAGATATAGCTTATGACGTGCGTCTTACCTATTCTGGTCGTGGTCGTACGACGTGGTTTTTTGCCCAAACAGTCTCCAAATCCACAACAACACATTAGAGATTACACCTTACTGCCCATGAGACGACGCCCGACCATCCAGGTCCACACCTTACTTATCATGGATCCCGATGCCTATCCCATGCTAAGCACATATATGGAATTACACGTTACTACCCATGAGACGACGTCCGACCATCTAGGTCCACGCCTTACTTATCATGGATCCCGATGCCTATTCCGTGCTACAAATACCGATCCACAATCTCAACTAACTCAAAAGATAGTTCATAAAAGTCATAAAATGACATTAAATACAACAACACACACCGGTTGCCAGTAAATACTTCAAATCCATGAAAACCCGAAATAAAACCTTGGATCGGGATAACCATCCTTTCCAAAAGGACTCAACCTTTATATTTTCAAAACTTCTCATGATGTACTATATGCATATTTCTAAAATATCCACAAAATGCATTTTCATAACAAATAGACTCCATTTATCACGTAAATCAATAACCCATTTTCATATAGAATTTACCTATCACATTTTTCCAAAATATCAAAAAGTAGTGTTTTACAATATTTACCACAATTAATACCTCAAAAGGCAAAATCCACCAAATAACTCAATATTGATAATTTTCAGGTAAATACACATAATTACTTGGAAAAATAACATTTTAGAATGTACAAAGTTTTCGCAAAGTAACTTGAACTCACCTTGCTAGATTTAAGCTAAATCTAGATTTTTCCCCAAACGTATGCTCCTTTGATGCACATGAATCCTCAAGCCAAATCCTCCAAAAACCCAGATCCATAATTTTCCAACCATCAATAACCCTATTCAACCATATACAAACATTCCCCAATATTCATCATAAAAAATTCCATCATAACAAAACCCCAACCTTCATAAATGAAGAAGGTAAAGATTATATCAACTAATCACCACCAAAATCATCCAACAATATCCCTAAAGTAGAAGAAAGATGAAATCAACAATAACCTAGTATTTGGGTAGAGAAATAATACCTTTACCACAAGAATCTCCAAACCAAGGCTTCTAATCACCCACAAAAGCTCCAAGCTTCCATATCTTCAACAATGGTGGAAATAGGTTTAGATTGGGTGAAGAAGATGAAGAGGGAGGAGGGTTTGTGCTCTCTTGGTGAAAATCGGCTGAAAGAAAGAGAGGGAGAGTGGGTTAGGGTTTTAGAGTGAAATGAGGAGAGAGGGAGAGAAAAGGGCTTAAAATACCCAAAGTATTTCCTCAGACAAGTCGCGGACGTCCGCATTGCATTTCGCGGACGTCCGGCCTCGGTCGAACCAAAAACCACCAAAACCTCTGTTGCTTCTGCGGACGACCCGCGGGCTTCCGCACCTCGCGGGCGTACAGCAAGCCCCTCTCGGACGTCCGTGGCCCCAATTTCGTTTCTCCAATTTTCAGGGTGTTACAGTCTCGATGTCATCCCTCCATACTTAGTATTACGGTTGGACTTATTAGCCTTACATGTACGCCTGAACACGTCGTTGTTCCATGCCTGTTAAAAAGAAGACATAAATCAAATTGTACAATCAGATTAAAATATTGCAATAGTCGTCTATTGTGTGTAACTAAGATCATATGTTGGGGAGGGATCAACTGGTGTTTGTGTTAGTCTTCAAAACTGTAGACTCGGTATGATGATGCGTCGGAAAGAAGTTTAAACTTTATGCACACAGTAGACCCCGTTTTATTAAAGGACTTGTTATGCTTCTTCTTATCATGTTTTCCTTTCATCTTTTCCACATGTATGTTTCTTGGGTTTTATCTGCATAATTTGTATACAATTCTATTGCTTTGTCAATTGACTTGTACGTTGCCCCGACTTTATATATATAATACAAATAAAAAAAAATAAAAGACAACAAAAAGACAAAATACAAAAAAACAAAAAAATAATAATCATTGTTTGGTGTCATTAGCCATTTTTTGGTGCAAACAGCAGACCCTTTCTAATTTTGCAATCATACTCACAACCACTACAATTTCTAATTCAGAAATCCTATGTGTCATCTTTGCGGTTAGGACCATGATACACAGTTTATGCCTACAACGTAGATCATATTCAAAGGTTGGATATCTTTCAATATCAATTTGTTGAGATAAATTAGGAATCCAGATAACTTTGATTGAAATAAAATCTGTTACAAAAAATCGTATTTAAATTAATTTAGCAAATTACTAAAATATCCTTCACTATTAGTTAATTAAAAACAATTAATAAATTAAAATAAATGGATGAGATTGGATCTCACACTTAGCACAAAATATTAAGTTCTTTGATTAGACACGTTAATTATGGTATTTAACATCTGACCAGTTAAATCAATTAAGCAAACATTTTTCTTACGAAAAATTAATATAATCAATAATAAGACATGATAACGCCAATGTGTTTGAATCGGGGTGACATAGCACATGTTGATACATGCCCAATTTAATTCCACTAATCGATATGAGTTTGGTCCAACTTGAATAAAAATCAAACTTTTGAACAAAAAATTAAATCATGAAAGCAACAGAATTCATGTTCTCTCTTTATGTGTTTATCGTACTAAACCGCAAGACCCGTCCGATTGCTCACCCCTACTCACCCCTAGACAATAGGCACCATCATTGTAGATCTCACTTTTAGGAGGATAGGTGAAGTTTAATTAATTGACAATTCTCTTTCAGTTTGTTTCTATATATAGAAAGTTATAAAAGATTCTTTTAAACACGTTGTAATTCTTTTGATTACTAATAATATCGACCTTTCTCACTCAATGGACGTATATATAGTGGAACCATGTTAAATCTTGTTGTGTCGACCTACGTATCATTTGGTAATTGATCATTCATTGCTCTTTTACTACTTTTTTTTAACTTGATCGGATTATCGTTTGCATAATTTAGATCTCGTTTATCTGGATTTATTGTAGTGATTCAAATATGCACATGGATTTCAATTGATATATGAAAGCTTGTTGATGAGCTATTGTGCAGTGTTGTTTGGAATTTGCTGACCCTACACTAGGATCACTTAGACTACCGGTACCGCCCTCGGGTAAGGGGGTGCGGGTTCGGCTGAGTTGGCTTCGGGTTCGAGAGGGTTCAAGTGGGCAGCGGTACGGGGGGTCCCGGGTAGCAAGCGGGTTCGGCTACCGGGTTCACCAACCCGATCAACCCGTTGCTGATTTATTTATTTATTTATTTTTAATTTTTTTAAAATAATACCGTTGCTAAACGGCTATTTTATAAAAAAAATTAATTTTTTAATGAATGATATGAATTTTTATTTTTATTATTTATCTTATTTTTATTTATTAAAAATATATAAATATTTTTATTTTGTTAAATAATTAAATGTATAAATAAAAGAATTAAAAAAGATGAGGTGGCAAGTGGGTTCATTGGGTAGTGGTACTCCACTTTTGGGTAAGGATTAGGTAAGGTAGGTAGGAAAGAAAAAAAATGATGTGACGCTGAGATGACAAGTGGGTTCATTGGGTACCGGTACTCATGGCCTTAATGAGCTATTGCGCAGCTGTGTTGTGACATTTCCATGACTAGTTTGGATGGACATGTCTATAATACTTTTCTAAATTGCTTCCTGTAAAGGATTATGTTTTTTCATTAAAGATGAAATGATTCAAAGAATAGTTTTTAAGTATTATAATTAACTTTCATTTTTCTTGTAAACCCATCAAGATTTATTGGGCTTTTTATTACACTAGTACAAAAATGGTCATTGGTGACGATTAAAAACCGTTACCAAAGGTATACGATAACAATTTCTTTAGACATGAAAAACGTCACCTATCATGCCGTCATTTTTTATACACTTTTGGTTACGTTTAAAAAACATTACGGAAACACACGAAAAAACCGTTACCATATGCTAAAACCGGTGTATATAAAAAACACTTTTTTTCTTAAAACAATCACCGTCGCATGACATATCGTGACGTTTTTCTTACAAAACGGTCACCTTATCATGACATGTGGTGACATTTTTTTCATAACCATCATTGTAGCAGTACATACAATGAGATTTACTTGTCAAAATCGTCATTGTAGCATGACATACAGTAACATTTACTTTTCAAGACAGTCATGGTAACATGACATACATTGACGTTTAATTTTCAAGAATGTCAATGTAGCATGACGTGTGATAGCGTTTATTTTCTAGACTGTCAACATAGCATGACAAAGTTGGTGGATAAAGTGGAAAAGGGCTGATAATGCAAGTACGAGGACTGCGCCTCACTTCTGGCCGAATTTGTAGGGTAGCGGAGTAAAGTGCTTGGAACTTCAAGGGCCAAAGTATAAATCAGAATATTATTTAAAGAGAGGTCTCTCACCTCAAGAGACCGTCAGATTTCATTTTCTCCTTTTAGAATCTTTACAATAGAAGTATTTTCTCTCTACATTTTACGGTTTATTGTATTAGCTAGTTTATATTGTAACTAGTTAGTGTTTGTATTTTGTTTAATCTTGTAATAATAAGAGAAGAATTTTGTGGTTATACATTTGAAGATATATAAAATAAATAGGAATCCATTTAGCAACACAATAATTAATATCTTGGAATTTAGCTTATATTCAAGTAGAGAGAGAAAGACATTTTGAAAAAACAAACATATAAGCCCATGACCATATGAAAACATAATAGAGAGTCGTAACGAAAAAAGTATTGAAAGAGGAAGAATCGACGAGCGTAGTTGTACAGAAGGATCAAAAAGCGTCTAAATATTTTAAACAAATCGAGAATTACAAACCTAAAACTCAAACTCAAAATAATTCTCTCAAAGATAAAAACTTTATTGATTAATAGTTGAATAATATTGAAAACAATTAAACACTATTTATAACTTAAAATAGAAAAAGATAATTACTAAAATTAAATCAAACTTAAAGATAATTAGAAAGGAAAAGAAAAAAATAATAACTAAAGAAATAGTAATAAAAAGGATTGGAAGAGGAGAAAAGAATTGGGAAAGGATAGGAACATGCTGTACGGCTCGGACAAGTTACATGTGTTGATTCAAACTCTCTCAGTGATTTGATGATAACCCTAAGAATACTTAGTGAAATTTTCATTTAACATTTGTATGTATAAGTGTTTCCCCATCAACAATAACACACTGAGTCTGTTTAGTATTGCTGATGGAATCTAATGTAATAGTGTTAGCAATCCTTGAAGACAAGTTTCGCGACAAAGGAGTTCATCCCTGACATCAAAGACAAAGCCGATGAACAAGTGACAAGTCTACTCATGATCTGATGTGGACATCAGTGAAACCAAGACAACTCTACACGCGCGACAAATCAAGAAGAAAGCTTAAAAGATAGCTTACTTACATCAACACTCCGTGATGAAAGACTTCCTCATTGATCGCTCATCATGAAGCTTACACTCCAAGATTTGTTTGTCTTATCCTCTTGCACAAAAGTACGGATGAACAAAAAAAGTTTTGCTTTTGTCCAAGATCGTACAACCACTCTGCCACCTACATTGTTCACCATGCGACCCAAAGCATGTCTTCATAAAAGTCAGAAGCATGCGCCCAACCAGATGCTGACATGTGTAAAGTGCTCTTGCCATGCATTTAATGCAATGGGTATAAATAGGAGCATTACCCCTTCAGTTTGAAGGATCTCTTCTGAACTACTTAATGCGTAGAAAACCTTTGTTTTTCTACATCTCCTTTCTCTCTAGTTTCTTAGTGCATGAACACTGTGTGATTCTCAAGTTTGTTTAGATTATGTTTACTTAATCTTATTCCGCAACAAACTGTAAATTGTAATTTGATTTATCAATAAACAATTTAGAAAACTAAACATTTGTGTTTTTATTCAACCCCCCCCCCCCCCCCCCCTCTATAAACTATAATACTTGTATAACCCCTACGGGACCAACAAGTGGTATCAGAGCAGATTGTTTAATCTCATAAACAAGATCTTGCTTATATTATTCTCTTCCTTGATATTCTTCAAATGACACTCAATACAAACACAAACTACATAGACAATGGTTCTCTTACAAAACCTCCTTGATTCAGTAGAGATAACTTTTATCTCTGGAAGAATCAAATGATGCTTTTTCTTGAAGGTGTAGATCCCACTATGCCTTACTATGTAGAAAATGGACCATATGTTCCATCTGTTCTATCTCCTGTTGTTCCTGCCACTACTACCACTCCTGTCATACCTGAAAAAGAGATCCTCAAATAAATCTCTAGATGGACTGATGAAGATAAGAAAAAGGTAACCATTGATACCGAAGCCAGATCAATAATATCTATGGCTCTACTTGATGAGGTTTATCACTCTGTAATGTACCTCAAAACGTCTAAATCCATGTGGGACACTATCTGTATTAAATATGAAGGTACATCTGAAGTACAAGAATCCAAAAAGATAAATCTGGTAAGACAATATGATAGTTTCATTTATGGTAAGAATGAATCTTTATCTGAGGTACACCAACGTTTTAACTGCTTATTAATTGATTTAAAGAACTATTGATAGGGCCTACTCTAATTCTGAGACCCTAACAAAATTTTTGGAACGTCTTCGTGAACGTTGGGACAGTTATACCACGTGTCTTAAACTCTCAAAGGATCTCAATGATATACCTTAAGCGCTATTTAGGGCATTTTGCTCAATCATGAGCATTATGTCAGCTTAAGAAGAATCTTGTAAAAGATTCAAGAAAGAGTAACTTCATGAATCACTGGGACTCTTGACAAACTCCTATAGGACATTTACAAGAAAGAGTAACTTTAGAAGAAATAAACCTTTGGCTATCACCGACAAGCCAAAATCAACTCCTATTGATAAGGCAAGTGCTACTTCCTATAAAACAAATAACATTTTGCTAGTGAATGCAGGTCAAAGAAAGTCTTCAAACCTTCTTCTTCCTTCAAACATTCTTCAACCTCTAAACCCAGAGATGACAAATACCTTGGGCTGAAAGAAAATATTTGAAGCTGAAAAACTTCAAGAAGAAAGGTAAATGTCTAATTGCTGAAGAACATGGTTAGGCTGATTCTTATGAGGAATCAGATTATTATGAAGAAGATGAGGCCAATCGCTGTCTAATGGCTCAAATCCAAGAAGTAAAAAAAGAACCCGCTGATGTCCCCTCTACATCTTCCACTTCTCAGGTATCAACCTCTTCCCACCCAGCTCTCATTGACGCTTATATACTTCGTTCTATCGACTCGCTGACTGTTGATTTATATCATGCCCTGAATGGCAAAACACAAGCTGAACAACAAAATCTTGATTTAACTGAACAACTTACAAAATTTCATTAAGAGATCTAAGAACTATCTAATATAAAAGAATTTTTAAAAGATCAGGTTTATGTAAATCAACTAATCAACATTGAACGCGAACAAGCTATCGCTGAATTGAAAGCTGAGAAAGATATTGTTGAAGAATGGTGTAAATCCTCAGCAAAGATCACTGAGATAATCGGCACTCAGATCCCTGTCAATGAAAGAAGTGGTCTTGCTTTTTGTGCTGACAAGGAAGAACCAAGCAAAGATCATTTCATGCTTAAGTTTGGAATGTTCGTTTCTTCCATCCCTAATGCCTCATCGTCTCAGTGCTCTCTTCTACTGTTTCTATCCCTGAGGAAAAATCTCCTATGAGTCCTAAGCTCAAGGATAAAGAAAAAAAAATTAAAAATCCTCAGAAGGGTACCAAAGTACCAAAGCTGAAGAAGACCAAATCAAAACCTTCAGTAACCCAACCTTCTATTTCAAAAGTCAAGATCCCTAAACATGTTTAGCGATCAACCCCAGAATAAAGGTTGATGTAAAGGCTAAGAAATCTGAAGAACCTAAGGTTCCTCCGATATCTGATGTTAAAGGTATTCTTGGTACAGGCCCTTCTCATTTAAATCTTTCAAATACTTATGCCTATGGTATTAAAGCTACCTTCAGCTATAAGACCAACTCCAATGGGGTCACTAAATCTTACACTAAACACTAAATTTGGTGTAAATTACATTATTCACATCTCCAATGGGGTCTCTATTTTTCACACTAAATTTAGTGTAATGAATAGTATTACACTATATTTGGTGTAACACTATTCATTTACACTACCTTTTGCACTACTTTTACATCACTTTAAAAAAATAGTGTTACCCATTGGAGAAGATTTACTATTAACACTAAAATTTACACTACTTTTGAAATTTGGTGTAAAATATAGTGTGACCCATTGGAGATGCCCTAAGAAATGCTATTATTGTGGACTCACTGACCATATTGCTAGTAAGTGTCCCACAACCACCAAAGCTGAAAAATCAGCTAAGGTGAAGATGACTGCCTCCAAGGCAAAGAAGATCACCAAAGATGAAAACATGCAAAGGTAAAAAATACCACTAAGGTTAAGAAATTAACCAAAATGAAGGTTACCACTGACGTTGAAACATCGGACTATGAAGATCGCTGATCCTTCCGCTTCCTTTTCCACTGACAATGTGGGTACCAATTCAAACTTAATCTTCCTTATGATTGCAGGTCTCGAAGGGTATCTGGTATCTTCAAAGTGGATGCTCTCGACACATGATTGGAGAAAAGAACCTGCTCTCTTAATACAAGGAAGAGAAAAGTCCCTCAGTGACCTTTGGTGGAAATGGGAAATACTATACCAGAGGGTTTGGAGTATTCACTAATGGTACAACTACCTTCAGAAGAGTCGCTTACGTAGAAGGACTGAAGCACAATCTTCTTAGCATCAGTCAACTATTTGATAAAGACTTCAAAGTATGCTTTACTAAGAAAGCATGTTCTGTCACTGATAAAAAAGGAAAACTTGCTCTCAGTGGTTATCGTTTGGAAAATGTTTATGTCATAAACATGGACTCAACTACTACTGAGAACATTTGTTTTCTGTCCAAAGCCTCATCAAATGTCAAATGGCTATGGCATAAGAGGCCCTCTCATCTTAACTTCAAGACGCTGGACACTCTATCCTCAAAGGAACTAGTCACAGGCTTGCCTCAACACGTATATGCTAAGGAATCTCTCTGCTCAGCATGTGAAAAAGGAAAGCAAACTGAATCTAGTTTCAAATCTAAGCAAGTGTCGTCAGGGACAACTCCTGTTCAACTTCTCCATATGGATTTATTTGGCCTTGTCAACATACAATCCATCGCTGGAAAGAAACACACTCTCGTCATAGTAGATGAATTCTCTCGCTATACCTAAGTGATGTTTCTCCGATCTAAGAGTGACACTCCAAATGAACTCATTTCATTTGTAAGAAAAATAGAAGTCCCGAATAATATGACAATTTGCTCAATAAGGAGTGATCATGGAACTGAATTCAAAAACAGTTCTCTTCCTAACTTCTTTGAAAGCAAGGGTATTTCTCACAACTTCTCAGCAGTGAGAACACCTCAGCAAAACCGAGAACAATCATCGAAGTTGCTCGATCTATGCTCAACGATTCTCATCTTTCAACTCAATTCTGGGCAGAAGCTGTCAACGTTGCCTGTTTCACTCAAAATAGGTCGTTGATTGTCAAAAGGTTCAACAAAAACTGCCTATGAACTTTTCCATGGGATAAAGCCATCTATCAGCTTTCTTCATATCTTTGGTTGTTAGTGTTTCATCTTAAACAACAGAGATACCCTTGGAAAGTTCGATCCCAAAGCTGACGATGAAATATTTCTTGGATACTCCTCAATGTCCAAAGCCTTCAGAGTCTTCAACAAAAGAAGACAAACTGTTGAAGAAACCATTCATGTCACCACTGCTGAAAAGGAAGAATTGAATCAGTGGATGTTTTCTCACTATGGGGAACCAAAAGCCTATTTCAATCCTGATCCTCAGGTCAATAACCAAATCGCTGATGATGATCACATTCCTATCATGCAAACAAGTGAAGCTGAATCCTCTTCATGGGTATCAGATGTTCCCTTAAACACTTTGCTTCCTTCTAAACCCTTAAATTCTAAAAACCCATCCACTTCTAATCAGCAAGTAGTAAACGCAATACCATCTGAACCTAAACAATTACTAACTAACATGCCTGATATACCTGTTATACCTGACAACATCGTTGCTGAAGCCTCTTCTTTAGCACCTCCAGAAGTCCACTCAGAGCCAGAATTTTAAGCTCCAGCTCAGAGTTGGACATTGAATCACCCAATCGAACAAATTCTAGGTAATCCAAATACAGGTGTTCAGACTCGAAGAAGTTCATGTAATATTTATCTCTTTGTTAAGTTCATTTCGTTGATTGAACCAGAAAGGACTGATGATGCCCTTAGAGATCCAAACTTGGTCAGTACTATGAAGAAGCGCTAACTGAGTTTGAAAGAAACAAAGGTTGGAATCTCATTCCCAGACCATCTAACAAAATTGTTATTGGCACCAAGTGGGTGTATCGAAATAAGTTAGATGATTTTAGAACTGTAACCTGCAACAAATCTAGACTAGTTGATCATAGATACAGACAAGAGGAATGCATAGACTATGATGAAACCTTTGCTCCAGTAGAAAGACTCGAAGCAATTCGACTTTTCTTAGCTTATGCAGTTCATAAAGACTTCAAGGTTCACCAAATGGATGTTAAATCAGCATTCCTCAATGGAAAGCTGAATGAAGAAGTTTTTTTTGTCGAACAACCTCCAGGGTTCGCTGACCTTAAGCATCCAAAATATGTTATAAACTGGATAAGGCCCTCTATGGTTTAAAACAAGTACCTCATGCATAATATGACACTTTATATTCTTATCTTATTGCTGAAAAATTTGAACGTGGTAAAATTGATAACAGTTTATTTTTCAGAAAGGTTAAATGTCATATTATTCTTGTTCAAATATATGTCGATGACATTATATTTGGTTCTGCTAACCCATCTCTGTGTACTCGATTCGCTGAACGAATGAAGAAATAAAATAAGATAAGTATGATGGGTGAACTAACTTACTTCCTTGGACTTCAAATCAATCAGAGCGATAAAGGTACATTTATCCACCAAGGTAAGTACGTTAAATATATGCTGAAAAAGTTTGATCTTACTCAAAGCGCAGCTATGAAAACTCTTATGGCACCTCCGCTGACACTTAAAAAACACCCAAATGGGAAACCTGTTAATGTCACTGCCTATAGAGGAATGACCGGCTCTCCTTTGTATCTTACAGCGAGTCGACCCGATATCATGTATTTTACTTGTCTTTGTGCACAATGTCAATCTGAACCCAAAGAATCATATTTGATTGCTGTAAAACGAATTTTCAGATATTTGAAGGGTACACCCAACCTAGGTCTTTGGTATCTCAAGGACTCATGGTTCGATCGAACTGCCTATTCAGCTAGTGACTTTGCAGGTTGCAAGCTGGATAGAAAGAGCACCACGGGAGGCTGTCACCTCCTGGGTGGAAAGCTGGTGAGTTAGACAAGTAAAAAGCAAAATCCAGTTGGTAGTTGTTGTGCTCAGGTCTTATAGATGAGAAATCAGCTCATAGACTATGACCTTCATTTATCAAAGATTCCTATCTATTGCGACAACACTAGTGCCATCGCAATAGCAAATAACTCTGTGCTACACTTATAGACTAAACACATTGAAATCATATATCATTTTATAAGAGATCATGTGAAGAATGGAGACATAGAACTTTACTTTATTCCCACTGACTATCAGCTCGCTGATCCTTTTACCAAACCTCTTGATGAGACAAGATTCAACTTTCTCATTAGCGAGCATGGAATGCTAAACCTTGAAGAATAATTCTTCAACAGTCGAGCATCATGTCAGCAATAAGGTTCTATCTCTGATACTCATCTCCTAATCTCTGAGTAAATTTTCTTTGAGACTCAGGTATATTCCAATCCTAACTCACTGAAGATTTCTTCAGCGAGATGACTCTTAAAAATAAAGTCGATCACTGTCACTTTCTATCAGTGATCATTTTTGAAAAACAAAAACTCATCACTGATATTTCTCATCAGCGATTCTTATAAAAATGAAAATCTCACTGACATTTCTTATCAGTGATATATTTCGAAATATGAAAAGACACCTTTTGTGTGACATCATCATTGATGATAACCCATGGCATGAATTTTTCTCTGACACGTTCGTCCGTTACACTTCTTGACCAATCAACTTCGTGGAACGTGTCCGTGTCATGATGAGCCTTTTCCCGCTCATCATTCTTTTCTCTCTCCTCTTTCACCAATATAAACAACACTCGTTTATTTTTCACTCTTTACGCGCGCACTCTCTCAAGGCAAGCATATTCAAGGCAAACAAGAACTTACGAACTTACGAACTTAAGAACTCAAACTTCAAACCTTCAACTTTCCAGGTTCTTATTCTAAAATTTATGCATCTTGTAAACACCAAAACCTCTCTTTGATCTTAAATCTTTGCTAATAAAGACCAAAAACTTGTTTTTTTTTCTTCTAAAAATCATATTTTTCATGATTTTCTTTCAAAAACCCTAAAAAGGTTTTTAAGGTTTAAACTGTTTTTAAACTTTTCTTTCTCATCTTCAATGTCTTTTTCCAGATTATTTCCCTAAAAGGAAACTGGTAAAATACACTTTTCTACCATTTTCATTCTACTTGAAACTAGAAAACCCCATTTTACAAGTTTCTTTCCCTAAAAGGAAACTGGTAAAACGTCATTTTACCTTTTTTTAGAACTTTTCTCTAAAAC
Organism: Saussurea involucrata; assembly: GCA_033807775.1. Taxonomy (NCBI): domain Eukaryota; kingdom Viridiplantae; phylum Streptophyta; class Magnoliopsida; order Asterales; family Asteraceae; genus Saussurea; species Saussurea involucrata. Next base: position 84,237,489 of record CM066317.1, read on the forward strand.
CTTCCATACTAAGAAACTTTTCACCTTGTTCTCTTTTATTCTTCTAACTTTCCAGAAATGGCATCCCAAGCTACTGCAACTTTCACTAAGTCTATGAACGTGAACTCTCAGCGGTCCAATTCGTTGGGAACAATCACCGAGCATTGTTGTCACCATTTCCCAAAACAAAACCCTCACCACACCTTGAGGAAGCATCTAAGTTCCTTAAGAACTCGCCAATCGGTTATGCACTGATCGTTTATCCCCAAGCTCATAAACATCTCCTTCGGCAGTTCTGGTACACTGGTGAAAGGGCCATCATGGTTCTTCCATTAAAGTATGGTGAGGGAAACAAAACATAAATCCCTAGACAAAAGATTGACGAAGATCCTGAAAGCCAAGATGCCCTATGAACTCAACTATTTCTTCACTCACATCATTCAATCTATGAGTGGAAACACTTGACCAGACTAGCCGCCCAACACAGCAGATGGGCTACTCATCACTAGTAGAAACATTGACTACGCCAGGATGATTTTTGATGACCTCATGCCGAAGATCGACTAGCCTGATAGGGAAGTCAAGGTTCCCTATATTCGTTTCATCTCAGTGCTTCTTCAGCACTTTCTCCAATAGCTCTACCCGACCGAGGGTGATTATCAAATCCCGAAGCTCGAAGATCGCATCCTATATGTGGAGCGAGCTGATAACGAGGTAAGTTTTTCTCAGCTCAAACAACTCCTCTCTTCCATTTCTTCGGTTTCTACAACAATGCCAATGGGTCAACCCTTTGTGGCTTCCCACATTGCAACATCCACCTCTTCCAAGAGGAAACATTCCACTGCCTCTCTTGGTCAATCTAAAAAGACCAAGAGATCTTCTAAGGAGAATCCCCAATAGCAAACAATAACAACAACATGGTTGCCTCTTCACAAGCAACCCTAGAAAACTTCATGGTATGCTCCGCCACCTTTGACGCCGTTACATTTGCTTCAGTGATGTCTTCTATCACTGAATCTAGGTTGGCACCTACCCAACCACTCTTAGTGCCTCAAAGCACTAACAAGATAGTTTTTGGCACCGCCAGTGCCACTTCACCACCAAGCACGACCATCTTCACCACCATCGCTTCTTCTACCACCATTTCATTGGTCAACACATCTTCTGCACCAATAACATCAGTTGTTGATACCAACGATTCTCTTATCGCTGATCTAATAAGAGGAAATGTAGGACCTGATGGTCTTCCTCTCGGAGACTCTCAACACATATCAACGTCCCAAACTCCTCTCAAGTGGGACATAGAGTACTAAGGAGAAAGTCAATTTGATTTCTTTCCATCAGGTACATCCACTTCCCTACCATATCTAATCCCGAGCATAGTTTTGCTCAATTTTCTTTTGCTGTTACAGGTCCTACGTTGGAGACCTTCAATAACTCTATCAAGGAGATTAGCGATCGTTTGGACTCGCTCTCCACCAACCTCAACACCAACACAACTGTCGTAAACGCTTCTGACACTTCGCTAAATGAGCTCACCAACTCCCTCTCCTCGAAAGCTGATAACACTCAACTGTCTACTCTCACCGAGAAGGTGACCCGAATAAAGACAGACGTTGTTGCCAATACCACCAGCATTCAATCCCTGAACAACGTTGTCAGCTCACTAGCATCTTTTGTCCCCGACCTAAGCAATATGGTTGAAGCTAGCAACGACCTACTCGCTGACATTCTGGCGAAGCTGAAGGAACCAGTTCCTTCTCTACTCCCTCCTTCACTAACAAAGATCGCACCGCTTTAAACATGGTCTCTGATTTTGTCCTTGAAGTGAATAAGGCTATCCCTGGCCTAGAAGCCAGGGCAGACAAGCTGGAAATTGATGCTCTTTCCACCTCAGCAGTAGTAAATGTTGATGCTGCTCCCGTTAACCCTCCCCCTATTGATGATGACAAAGAGGGGGAGAAGAACGCAGAAGACCTCCCTCATGCTGAGGAGGAGGATTTAAATAAGGAAACCCAAACCCCTCCTTCTTCCTTCAATGCTGAAACGGTTGAAGTTCCCTCTGATGAACAGAATGAGGAGGAAGAAGACTTGGAGTTAGAAGACTCCAATAAAGATTTTGGAGGCGTTGATGATGATGAAGAACCCATCTTATGGTTCAATCCAAAACCCATCAGCGCTCCTCCCTCAAAGGAGTCTCTATTAATGAAGCAGGAGGGAGATCTGAGAAGATCCCAACGAAGAAATCTTTCCAAGGCAAACAAAAGGGAATTGCTGCCAAGGGAAACCTGAAGAATTGCTTCACATCTGAGGGGGAGCAACCTTCTCAGGTATGCCTCTCAATCATTCATTTTCCTGCTTCTACCCACGCTTACCTTCGACCCCTTCTATACAGTTAACCTTTATTTATATATCTCTTCTTCCCAAATACCTAACTCTTTCTTCTTTTTATCAAGCTAGTTCTCTTCGCTGCTTAATGGACGAGCAGAAGATCAACAACTAATAATCCCAACTACCACTGCGGATGAAATAATCCCAGTCTCTGTCTTAGAGACTGATGAACAAGAAGAGGAAGAAGAAGAATTGTTACATCACCCAAACAGACCCTTAAGGCCACTCCAAAGGTCTAAGGATGAACTACATAGAAGAATATCAACAATCCTTCATCAGCTAGAAAGCAAAAGACTCAAAATTCCTCCTCAGCAAGGTACTTCCACTGAGAACCTTGAATTCTTGACTCCAGAAGAATGCGAAGAGTTTATTAGGGCTAAGAAGTTGTATGTTGCCTGCCAAAAGGATGCCAAACTTTCCCTTAAGGTAGCCTAGAACTCAGTCTCTGATAAGAAGCTGAAAAAGAATTCGATCAGAGTTCAAGAGCAACTGCTGAAAAATGCTGAGGAAGAAGCCTAAAAGAGTAAAAACATCAGCGATTCTCAGTTAGTTTGGTGCACTGAGAAGATCGATCACAGATACCATCCCAGCCGAATCACTGTTGTGAACATAACGGGAAAGAGCAAAAAGAACTCAATGTTGGTGTCCATCCAAATCATCAGAGAGAACGATTCTTTGAAAATTATGTACATGTCTAAGCTGAAGCTCTTCGGATTTGATGAATGGCTAGAGATCAGAAACGTTATACAAAAATCCAAGTCCAAGTAAAAATCTCATGTGGAGAAGTTCTTGAACTTGCTTATCAACAAGGTCTCAGCAAGAGTGGATCTACCTCCTCATGTTGCTCTTCTTCAGAACCAAATACCAATGAAAAGAAGACAAAGGCGAGCATCGACCTCTGATGAACCTGCATAAGTAAATGAAACATGTATTGAATTCTCAAGAAAAGCAGTGCTGGGACCACTACCTGACTTATCAGCTCTCGACCTATCACTGCCAGTAGGAGGTCCCTTCAAACCTAGTCAAGTGATGGGAGACCCTTACGGAATCATCTTTCTCGATTGGAATGGAACACGACGCTTTCAAAAAAATTTAGAGATTCTCATTTGCCCAACTGAATAACTCAGAGATCTGATCGGCTGGTGTAACTTGTTCAGACCAGGTATCTTTCTTAAAGCTCATATTTTCAGAGAATCAAAACTCAGAAGACAAAAAGGAGAAAAGTGTCTGACTGGATGATCACTAATGGAGACTCATATGACGAAATGCTCTTCAAGGATGAACCGCTCTAGCTGATAGATTCCCTTCTTATAATATTTTGTAATTTATCAGTATTTCTTTCAGTACTTGTATATTTCGTGCATTTGTACTTTTAAACTTTCAAACTTCCCTTCGTAATCTTATTACGAATTAAACCAAACCAACAGTCGACAGACTCCGAAATGGTTCAGGACATGAAGTTGTCCACACCGGTCAGAGACACAGTGCCCGAGTCAGCAGTCCCAACGGTTGAAAAGCCCAATGGACAACCAGATGATACTTGGATGCTGAAGGTTCCGGAAAGGCCAGTCCTGGAATTCATTGATGAGGACTCTGACGGCAATTCGGAACTTAAGAAAGAATGGAGAGAGAAAGCGATAATAGCCATCCAATCTGAGACATATGCTCTTTGGAACTACGCTGATGAAGACGAGTTCGTGAATGATGAAGATTACGACCAGTTCCTCCTTCAGAGCGAACATGTATCTATCTCTGGTGTGGATGAAATGCAACCCCAAAAAGGCTACATCAACTAGCAACCCATTCAAGTATACATGTTTTACTAGTGTCGTCCAAAGCAAGTAATAATGGTAAGTAATACCAGATATCGTACCTCAGGGACTTTCAAAGCAAGAAGAGTAACAACAAGTTGGTTTTCAAAGCAGGATTTTGGTAACAATATTTTTTTAGTAACTGAAAGCAAGGTACTGAAAGATAATAACAAGAAATTAAAGATAGTATGGGTGCAAAATTAGGTTGGATTTGGGCTAACAAAGTGCTTAGGACATTGCTATAGCAAACACCAGGGTGCCGCAGCAAAGACTCCTGCAATACTACTGAATTGAATGGCCTTCCAAGGGAAGTTCAGATTAGACTTTTTACGTAGCGTGGGCACTTGGTAAGGCATCAAGAACCTACTAGTCAGATCTTACCTTTCTTTCCATATAGTTTCTCAACTCAAAGGATTGAAGAAACTCTTTATAGTCTTTATAACATAACCAACACCAACACTTGCGTTGTCTCCATTTTGAGTCCAACTCATCTAAATAGAATAACACTTGTTAATTTGTCAAAGACTACTGGATGAAGTATTCATGTTGTTTATGAATAGTAAAGAAGAATACCAATGCAAACAAATGTCCAAAGACACTTGGCTTAATCTGCCAACCTTCACTTACACCCACACTATGGTGTTTAGCCTACCATACTGGAATGTAAATGCTTAAAAGTAAATGACATGTATGTAAATGACTTAATGTAAGTGCATAAAGTAAAGAAAGCTGTAAAGGTTTCTATAGCAACGGACGGAAACGAAATGACATGTAACTAAAAGATTGCAATTGAAATGTAAAAGTACTTGGTAATAAAGTATATGACAAGCTTTGTTCCAGTAGAAGCTGAGTACAAATGAAAGACAATCTAAACTATTTATACTATAAACAAGGAATCAAAAATGCTTAAGAAGTACAAAAGGGGTTAACCCCAATGGGTAATAACCAAGCATCTAAGTACAATATAAGTAAAGTAAAAAGGCTATCTTAGGGAGCATCCTCAGGGGCATCTTCAGGGGCATCTTCAGAGTTGACTTCAGCCCAAGAGTGTACCAAGATGCCTGAGATCTTTCTTCAAAATGTTCGTCCAATTTGATTGAGCCATGCCTGCCAATATCACTGCTGTAGCATCCCCTGCTATGGCAACATAGAAATCAGCAAAAATTCACCAAAAAGATTGGATTCTTCCATAAACTACATCCTAGCTCCATTCTAAAGAAAAGGTGTAAAATAAGACTAAAAGACTCAATATCTAATTGGGAAAGATGTAAAATAAGGTAAAATAAAGTCCTAAATGGGTATAAAAGTGTATATAAATACACATTTATCACACCACACACTTGAATTGTTGCTTGTCCCCAACCAACTAAAATGACAACTAAAAATGACTCAAATGAGAAATTGAAAACAATTTAAAGGGTGAAAATGAAAATAAACAGTTTATGAGATTTAGAAACCAAAACAGGACCATAGCCTAGCATAATTTTGTGTCCACCCCTCATCATTCTCTCAATTCCATAAGCCAATAACTCATTTCCTATTGTTAGACATCAAGGCCTTGTAAATTTAGAATCTTTAGGACTTTTTGGGTGATTTGGATTTGTAGCACATGGTATTCTTTCAGCCTTCAAGTCTTCATTTGTAATGCACAAGCAGTGTTTATATGTTATGCATATTTTATTTGTTTTGACTTTGGATACCACTGATTCATCCTTTATTTATTTGAATTTTTTTTGGAGCAATTTTCAGCCCTATGGGCTGTCTTTGTGCTCATGAATCAGTATACCCCTCCCCCACACTTGTAATTGTCAATGTCCCCATTGAGATCAGTAATCTTTATGGCTTAAGGGTGCAAAGGGTATAAGTGGCTTGTGTATGTGAAAGAATGGCCTAAGTCACTTTCTAAAAATACAAGGATGTCTAGTTGCTTCCCAGGTGGATGAGCATGGTTCTAGTTTTGAGGACTGGAAAAGGATGTGTATCATCAAAATTACCATGTGATGTGGTTTGTGATGGTGCAAATCTCATAAGACTCAAAAACTGAAAGACTTAACAAATTCCCAGACTCTAAAAACTAAAAATCAAAAAAATAAAAACTACTTATGGAGCTAAGGTATAGAAATGGACCTGCCTACTCTTTGGGAGTAGGTTTTGCTGCAGCACTAGGGATGAACTTCTCTGTCTCCTGCAGCAATTCTTCTGGATATGGTCCAATGCTTGCGTACTCCTCTGGATTCTCTGTTGCCCACTTGCTTTCCATGACCTCCTCTCTTACCATTTGGTACTCCCTGTGCAGAGCAGTGAGTTTTCTTGCATGTTGGTCAGCCTTATCCTGTTTTTCCAAACATGCCAGCACCTTCTTCTCACTTTCAGCAATCTTGGCCTCCATTTCATTCTTTTGGTTGGCCATGAGGGTCATCCACATCAGGTCCCTCTCTTGCAGTTTGTTCAAGAGAGTTTCTTGGTTCCTTGCAATTTGGGTGGCGAGGTATACAAAGGATTGGGTTTCCAGCTTCTCTGTTATTGGGACTGATGGGGGGATCTTTGGTGGTTGATGGCTTGGGATTAGTAGTAGGGTTATTGGGTTTTGTTGGGGTTTCTCCTAAAATGTAGGCTATTGCAGCCTCGACCTCATCAAGTGGGTTTGATGTTTTAGGAGTGTGTTGAGATGGGTTTTCAGAATAGGTATGTTGAGGGCTAGGAGTAGGGATGAGATCGGGACCGGACCGGTTGGTACCGAATTTTTTTGGGACTAAAAACTGGTACCGAAAACCGAACCGTATATACCGGTTCGGTACCGGTTCGGTTTCGGTTTCGGGACGGGAAAATCGGTACTAGTACCACTTAGGACCGAAAATATGAAAATGTATCGAATGTGTATCAAAACCAATAGCAAACCAAAACATCTTCGTAATATTTCAAATGTGTTTCAAAGCAATTCCCTAATCCCAAATTTGTCGATTTTTTTATGTGTTTGTAAGGGTACCGATTTTTTGATGGTTGTGTATACGGGGTCGATTTTTTGGGTTTATGGAGAAGGTTTGGTTAGTTTAGAAGATGATATATCTTGATTAGCAAAGATAAGTTTAGTTTATATAGGAGATGATATGCATACTTAATTTTTTTTATAAAAACAATGACTTTTAAAATTCCGGTTCGGTTTCGGTATTTTCGGGAAAATCCCGGTACCGAATACCGAATTTGGAGATTATATGGAACCGAATACCGGACCAAATACATGGTACCGGTTTGGTCCCGGTTCGGTTCGGGAAATCGGTCTGATTTGCTCATCCCTAGCTAGGAGTGAGTGGGAATCGACCACTAAGAAGCAATACTTATGGGATTTCATTGGTGGGAGATTGAGGTTCTTTGTTGATGTCAATGGTGAGGGATTTGTGGCTAGCAGATGTAGAAGAAACAGAGTTTGATGAGGTGTGAGTGATAGGTTGCTTACTGGCGAATTGCTTGGAGAAGATGATTGGGATTTCTCCTTAGCTTTTGACTCAGTGGATGGCTTCTTGCTCGATTCCATGTCGATGCTCTGATTCCTGGCACTTCTTCTTCTTCCTTGATCGCTTTCATGTCTCAAGGTCTTTTTGGCTTGAGTCTTCAACCTCCCCATAATAACGAATTTAAGTTTCCCCTGCAAAACCACTTTTTAAGATGCAACTTGCAAACAAAACACTTAATATTTTAAAGGGTTAGTGGCTGATTGTGGGTTGATTGGTTAGAAAGAAACCAAATGGAAGTTGAATAGTGCTATTTAGGTTAAATCTAACTAGGGTTAATTAGATATTAAACTAAGTACTCAAAAGGTTTATGGGAACTCAAAACAATTGATGCATTTCTGCTATTTGGACAGCTTTGAAGAGCATCTTTGCATAAAAAGTAACTTTTTCGGTTGATAAGACTGTTGGGGTTTTGGTTGCAGAGTGCTGTAGCAACATGAATGTTGTTGTAGTCCTGAACCTTTTCCAGCAATTTTGCAAACCTTGAAAACTTCATGTTTTTAGGACAGAAACAAAAACTAAACCACTGTATTTTCATATTTACAACATGGATAGGCTTTTTCAAGCCTCTGAGATCACATCTAGGATTGAGAGAGTTGTACCACAGATGTAGTACCAATGGAGTTGGTTGCTGCAGCTTCATGATAGGACTTTACTCTTTGACCATTCACTTTGAAAATGGATCCATTGTTGGGGTCAATGAGTTCAACCACTCCATAAGGATGGACTTTATGAACATCAAATGGCCCTGTCCACTTGGATCTTAGTTTTCCTAGAAAAAGTTTCAACCAAGAGTTAAAGAGTAAAACCTTTTGGCCAACTACAATTTCTTTTTGTGAGATCCTCTTATCATGCCATTTTTTGGTTTTATCTTTGTAAATTTTGGCATTTTCATAAGAGTGGTCTCTCAATTCTTCAAGCTCATTAATCTGTAGCTTCCTTCTTTCTCCTGCAGCATTAAGACACAAATTTAACTCCTTCAAAGCCCAAAAGGCTTTGTGTTCTAGTTCAAGTGGTAGATGGCATGCTTTCCCAAAAACTAACTTATATGGGGACATTCCAATGGGTGTCTTATAGGCAGTCCTATAAGCCCATAAAGCATCATCAAGCTTGAAGGACCAATCCTTCCTTGTTGGCTTTACCACTTTCTCTAGAATGCTCTTAATCTCTCTGTTGGAAAGTTCTGCTAAACCATTAGTTTGAGGGTGATAAGTTGTTGCTACCCTATGGTTTATGTTATATTTTTTCAGAACTCCTTTCATCATGTTATTCACAAAGTGGGTACCCTCATCACTGACCATGGCTCTAGGGGTACCAAACCTTGTGAATATGTGCTTATGCAAAAACTTAACCACAGTCTTGGGATCATTGGTGTGACAGGTTGTGGCTTCTACCCATTTGGATACATAATCCACAACCACCAATATGTATTGATTGTTTCCAGACATGGTAAATGGACCCATGAAGTCAATTCCCCATACATCAAAGATTTCTACTTCAAGAATCCCATTGAGGGGCATTTCATGTCTTTGGGAGATGGATCCAACCCTTTGACACTAATTGCACCTCTTCACAAAATTATCAGCATCTTGGAAGAGTGTTGGCCAGAAAAACCCAGATTGAAGAACCTTGGTTGCAGTTCTTTGGCCACCAAAGTGGCCACCATATGCTGCAGCATGACAATGCTGCAGCACTTCCTGTTGAGGTATGCACCTCCTTAGGATCTGGCCAGCCTCTACTTTAAACAAAAAGGGGTCATCCCAAAGATAGTTCTTAGAATCATGGATTAGCTTCTTCTTTTGGCATTTGTTTAGATCTGGTGGAATGATCCCAACAGCCAAGAAATTTGCAATGTCTGCAAACCAAGGGGTTGTATGATGCTGCAGCATCAAGAGCTGCTCATCAGTGAACTTTTCATTAATTCCACCAGTGCTTGACTCTCCTTTTTCTAACCTGGACAAGTGATCAACAACTTGATTGTTCACTCCTTTTCTATCTACTATTTCAATCTCAAACGCTTGAAGCAAAAGAACCCACCTTATTAACCTTGGCTTGGCATCTTTTTTGGAAATCAAATACTTGATGGATGCATGGTCAGTGTGAACAATGACCTTAGTACCCATTAAGTATGATCTAAATTTTTCAAATGCAAAAACCACAGCCAAAAGTTCTTTCTTAGTGGTTGTGTAGTTTATTTGGGCTTCATTTAGAGTTTTACTGGAATAGTAGATTGGGTGGAAAATCTTGTCATTAACTTGGCCTAAAACAGCACCAACTGCCCAATCACTTGCATCACACATAAGTTCAAATGGTTTTGTCCAATCAGGAGTAACAACAATAGGGAAAAAAATCAGTGCTTTCTTCAAAGTGTTGAAAGCAGATTTACACTCCTTGTTGAAATCAAATGGTTGGTCATGCTGAAGTAATAAATAGAGGGGTTTGGAAATTTTTGAAAAATCTTTTATAAACCTCCTATAAAATCCAGCATGTCCAAGAAAACTTCTTATACCTTTAACATCCGTGGGCTCAGGTATACTCTCAATGACTTCTAGTTTGGCCTTATCTACCTCTATTCCCCTTTTTGAAATTACATGACCCAAAACAATGCCTTCCTTCACCATGAAATGACATTTTTCCCAGTTTAGAACTAGATCAGTCTCCTAACATCTCTTAAGGCTTTGTTCTAAGTTTTTTAAACAATCCTCATAGGAAGATCCATAGACAGAAAAGTCATCCATGAAAATCTCCATAGAGGTTTCCAACATATCAGAGAAGATGGACATCATGCATCTCTGAAATGTGGCTGGTGCATTGCACAATCCAAAGGGTATCCTCCTTAAGGCAAAAGTACCGTAAAGGCAAGTGAAAGTTGTTTTCTCTTGGTCCTCAGGAGCTATAGCAATCTGGTTATACCCTGAATAGCCATCTAAAAAGCAATAGTATTCTTTTCCAGCTAGTCTATCCAACATTTGGTCTATGAAAGGCAAAGGGAAATGGTCTTTGTGGGTTGCTTTGTTAAGCTTCCTATAGTCCATACAAATCCTCCATCCTGACACTATTCTGGTTGGGATTAGCTCATTCTTTTCATTTTCTACCACAGTGACACCCCCCCTTCTTTGGAACACACTGGACAGGACTTACCCAATTGCTACTTGCTATAGGGTAAATGATTCCAGCATCAAGCCACTTTAGGATTTCTTTTTTGACCATTTCTTTCATTACAGGGTTCAATCTCCTTTGAGGCTCTATAGAGGTAAATTCCTTATCTTCCAAGATTATCTTGTGTTGACAAATGGATGGACTTATACCTTTAAGGTCAGAGATGGTCCAACCTATGGCTTTGGTGTGAGATTGAAGCATTTCAACTAGCTACTTCTCTTGCTCAGCTTCCAAAGAAGCTGAGATGATCACAAGTAGCTTACTGTCCTCCTCCAAGAATGCATACTTAAGGTGGGCAGGTAATTGCTTCAACTCCAAATCTGGTGGTGCTTCTGTTGATGGTAAAGGGGTTTTGTGTGTGGGCTCTTCTTCCAAAAGCTCAAATGCTGCAGCTTGCTGCAGCAACTCACTATTGTTTAAAGTATTATCCTCCTCACTGTCACTATCCTCAAGTTCTTCCAACTGCTCACTTTTTGTTCCTAGAATCTCTTCTAAGGCTCCCTTATGACACATTGATTCAATGGTGCCTAGCATAGAACACGTCTCAACTGCATCAGGATGTTTCATGGACTTGAAAACATTGAAAGTAACATCCTGGTCGTTCACTCTCATGGCCAACTCTCCCTTTTGGACATCAATGATGGTTCTACCAGTGGCAAGGAAAGGTCTTCCTAAGAGTAAAGGTGTATCCTTATCTGCTTCAAAGTCAAGGATTATGAAATCAGCTGGGAAGATGAACTTATCTACTTGTACCAAAACATCCTCTATCTTGCCCTTAGGATATGCTATGGTTCTGTCTGCCAACTATAGAGTTACAGTGGTTGGTCTAGCATCTCCTATCCCTAGATTTTTGAAAATGGATAAGGGCATAAGGTTTATGCTAGCACCAAGGTCACATAGAGCATTTCCTACATGCTTCCCACCTATTGAACATGGAATTACAAAACTCCCAGGGTCTTTCAGTTTAGGGGGAAGTCTATTGGAAACAAGGGCACTACATCCTTCTGTGAGGGCAACAATTTCATACTCAGTGAGTTTCTTTTTCTTACTCAAGATATCTTTCAAAAATTTGGCATAGCTAGGCATATTTTCAATAGCTTCTACCAATGGGATGTTAATGTGCAATTGCTTGAATACATCCAAAAACTTCTTAAACTGAACTTCCTCATGTTGATTCCTCAACCTCTGTGGGTAAGGAATGTAAGGTGGAACAGGAGCAATGACTACCTTCTTAGGATTTGGTATGGGTTGAACATAGGGGTTTTTTACTTCTATTGGTTTGTCAGTGCTGCTGCAACAGGATCTGATGGTGTTAGATACGTGGTAGCATCTTTCTTGCTTTTATTGGGGCTCACCTCACTTGGAAAGAGTAATGGAAAGTCATACTTAGGTGGTATAGTCACAGCTTCTTCAATCACCACTGGTTCAAGAACAACAGTGGGTGTTGCTACAGCAACAGGTGGTGTTGCTATAACACTCTTCTCAGTGATGGGCTGTATAACAGTCTTCGGTTCTTTTGGACCACTGCTAACTAAGTCCTTTCTACTCCTTAAACTAATAGCTTTCACTTGTTCTTTGACCACATTCCTAGGGACTTCAGTATCACTAGGTAATGTTCCATTTGGTCTATGTCTCAACTCTATGGCCATTTGTCCTATTTGAGTCTCCAAATTCTTGATGGTAGCATTTTGGTGATTCATGGCTGAAGTGGTATGGTTTATAAAACCTTTCAGCACAGCTTCCAAGGAAGCTGGTTGTTCACCTTGCTGGTTAGGAGGCTTTTGGTAGGCAGGTGGACCTTGTTGATACTGACCTTGTTGGTTTGGTTGAAAATTTTGCTTTTGATCTTTCACAGCTGGTGGATTCAAACATGGGATGTGCCAAGAAAATTTAGGATGGTTTTTCCAACTGGAGTTGTAAGTGTTACCAAACTGATTAGGTCTGTAGTGGATGTAGTTCACAGATTCAACATTTAGGCTGCATTGGTCAAAAGTATGACCTTCACTACAGTACACACATTGAACTGGTAGGAACTCAGAGACAGATGTTGTAGCAACAGTACTAGCAGCTGGAGCATTCATGTTTTTCAACATGGTGTTCATGGCTGTTAACTGAGCAGTTAAAGCAGTAATAGGATCTGTTCCAGTTGTTCCCACAATTGGTCTGAGGACAATTGCTCTGGGATCTATCCACTGACCACTATTGTTGGCAATATTTTCTAAAATTTTGTAACCATCATTGTAGGTACTAGAGATAAAGGCTCCACCTGCAGTAGCATCAAGCATTTGCTTTGCTGACAAATCAAGACCATTGTAAAAGGTCTCGAGTTGTATGCAGTATGGAATGCCATGATGTGGGCATTTCCTTAGTAACTCTTTGTACCTCTCCCAAGCATCAGGAACTGCCTCTCTATCCAATTGTTTAAATTGACAAATTTCATTTCTAAATTGGGCATTCCTGGTTGGGGGAAGTATTTTTCTTAAAAACTTTTCAGCCATTTCATTCCAAGTTGTGATTAAATCAGGAGCTAAAGAATTGTACCAAGCTTTGGCTCTATCCCTTAAAGACCATGGAAATAACTTCAGCCTTAAGGCTTCAACAGATACTCCACCAAGGTGAAAAGAGTCAGTGAGCTCCATAAAATTCTTTAGGTGCAAATGTGGATCCTCAGTAAGGAGTCCAGCAAATTGACCATTTGTTTGTAACATGTGAAACATAATAAGATTAAGCTCTGATTGGTCACCCTCAACATGGGGCCTACGTATTCCTGTGTGCAGCTGGGCAAGCATAGGAATAGCATAGTCCATGATGCCACCATTTCTTGAGTTAGCAAGCCTAATGACTTCCTCCTCAGGGTTGGGTTCTGGTGCTGCCATTTCAGCAGGAGTAGTAGGGTCCTGAAGCAAAGTTCTTTGTACCCTTCTTCTCTTTCTGAAAGTTCTCTCAATATCAGGATCAAGATCAAACACATCCCCATGAGGTAGTCTTGGCATAAACCACAAAAACACAGATTGTAAAAATCAACTTTTCAAACAACTTAAAGTAACTTTTTTTGGCAAAATTCCCGACAACGGCACCAAAAACTTGGTCTGGATGAAATGCAACCCCAAAAAGGCTACAACAACTAGCAACCCATGCAAGTATACATGTTTTACTAGTGTCGTCCAAAGCAAGTAATAATGGTAAGTAATACCAGATATCGTACCTCAAGGACTTTCAAAGCAAGAAGAGTAACAACAAGTTGGTTTTCAAAGCAGGATTTTGGTAACAAGATTTTTTTAGTAACTGAAAACAAGGTACTGAAAGATAATAACAAGAAATTAAAGATAGTATGGGTGCAAGATCAGGTTGGATTTGGGCTAACAAAGTGCTCAGGACATTGCTATAGCAAACACCAGGGTACTGCAACAAAGACTCCTGCAATGCTACTGAATTGAATGGCCTTCCAAGGAAAGTTCAGATTAGACTTTTTACGTAGGGTGGGCACTTGGTAAGGCAGCAATAACCTACTAGTCAGATCTTACCTTTCTTTCCATATAGTTTCTCAACCCAAAGGATTGAAGCAACTCTTTATAGTCTCTATAACATAACCAACACCAACACTTGCGTTGTCTCCATTTTGAGTCCAACTCATCCAAATAGAATAACACTTGTCAATTTGTCAAAGACTACTGGATGAAGTATTCATGTTGTTTATGAATAGTAAAGCAGAATACCAATGCAAACAAATGTCTAAAGACACTTGGCTTAATCTGCCAACCTTCACTTACACCTACACTATGGTGTTTAGCCTACCATACTGGAATGTAAATGCTTAAAAGTAAATGACATGTATGTAAATGACTTAATGTAAGTGCAGAAAGTAAAGAAAGCTGTAAAGGTTGCTATAGCAACAGACAGAAACGAAATGACATGTCACTAAAAGATTGCAATTGAAATGTAAAAGTACTTGGTAACAAAGCTTAGGACAAGCTTTGTTCCAGTAGAAGCTGAGTACAAATGAAAGACAATCTAAACTATTTATACTAGAAACAAGGAATCAAAAGATGCTTAAGAAGTACAAAAGTGGTTAACCCCAATGGGTAATAACCAAGCATCTAAGTACAATACAAGTAAAGTAAAAAGGCTATCTTAGGGAGCATCCTCAGGGGCATCTTCACGGGCATCTTCAGAGTTGACTTCTGCCCAAGAGTTACCAAGATGCCTGAGATCTTTCTTCAAAATATTCGTCCAATTTGATTGAGCCATGCCAGCCAATATCACTGTTGTAGCATCTTCTGCTGTAGCAACATAGAAATCAGCAAAAATTTACCAAAAGATAGGATTCTTCCGTAAACTACATCCTAGCTCCATTCTAAAGAAAATGTGTAAAATAAGACTAAAAGACTTAATATATAATTGGGAAAGATGTAAAATAAGGTAAAATAAAGTCCTAAATGGGTATAAAAGTGTATATAAATACACACTTATCAATCTCTCAGCATGATCTACACGATACTGCAGGTACCTCCGAACTTCCACCTCCAGACCCGGAAACGGCTCAACCCCAACCTGCTCAACCAGTTCGTTGGGAGAGAGTCCGGATCTTAGTTCCATACTTGGAGGAATCTCAAAAGAATATTTTTGCACACTGGATCAGGCCTCTTGACCCAGTTATGTGTCACGGGGTCTCCTTCCTGAAAGAGCCGATTCGATCAC
Source organism: Saussurea involucrata (assembly GCA_033807775.1). NCBI lineage: Eukaryota > Viridiplantae > Streptophyta > Magnoliopsida > Asterales > Asteraceae > Saussurea > Saussurea involucrata. The sequence continues at coordinate 84,253,036 of CM066317.1, forward strand.
AGTATTTGGAAGTTATGAAGAGAAGCGGGATGGTCCACCAAGTCCGAACGAGACACAGAATAACCGAGATTGTGGAGATCGTGTCAAACAAACTTCTAAGTGTATGGTTCCCAGTTTTCACGGTTAAAAGGGATAACGGAAAGGAATGGGTCTTCTCGGAAGCCGACTTCAGACACTTATATCTGAACGACTTCCCGGTACTATTGAAAGAACTAAAGACTCAAACGATCAGACCGTTGCCATACACCAAATCCCTCGAGACGTTAAAAAGATTCATGAAGTGCACTATCACGCTCGCCTACATAAATGACTTTCAGTTGGGTTTGGAAAGCAATCAGAAGAAGATCAACATTCTGAAGCCCAATCTGAATCTTCCTGATTCAAATGACGTACAGGTACATACTTTGTTATCACAACCAGAGACAGGGATCATGTACCAGAATGACAAAGGGGAGAAACGGTTCATGAGGCTCAGCGAACTGCACAAATTCAGCGAGGGAACATTAATGAAGATACAGAATGTGCTGAAGAAGATCATAGAAGAAGAAGAGAGAGATTCGTCAGAGAACTTCCTGAACACTCGGAAGTACCTTGCCAAAAAGCTTCTCAAAGGTATCAAAGACCGGCTTGAATTCTGAAACTCCATCAGGCACTTCGAGATTCTGTTCGCGATTCGCAAACTTTATGTCCCTAACTGGCAAGAGATCGAACTTCAATTCCAAGGGGGAGATTGTTAGGTCTAAAGTTTATGGAATAGAAGTGTAGGGACTAATATTGTCATATCTTGTAAATATCCTTTTAAGGATATAAATACTTTTGCTAAACCTAGATTAGGGTTTAATGATCACAATTACATTTCACTGATTACCGTTGTACGGCTACAATTCCATAGCTTCCTGTTCATTCAATTCAAGTAAGATTTATGACATATTCTACTGATTTGTGTTGATTGTTTGATTGCACTTGTTAATCTGGGATCAACAGTGTTGATTTCTCTGTGGACTAAAGATCCGGTTTGGGTTGATGTCTCACTAGGCTAAAGATCCAGTTTAGGTTGATGCCTCATTTGAATAAAGATCCGGTTTGGGTTGACGTCACGATAGACAAAAGATCCGGTTTGGATTGATGTCTCCATAGACTAAAGACTCGGTTTGGATTGATGTCTAACTAGGCTAAAGATCCGGTTTGGGTTGATGCCTCATTTGACTAAAGATCCGGTTTGGGTTGATGTCTCTGTGGACTAAAGATTCGATTTGAGTTGATGTCTCACTAGGCTAAAGATTCGGTTTAGATTGATGCCTCATTTGACTAAACATCTGGTTTCGGTTAATGTCACGATAGACTAAAGATTCGATTTGGATTGATGTCTCCATAGACTAAAGACTCTGTTTGAGTTGATGTCTCCATGGACTAAAGATTTGGTTTGGGTTGATGTCCAAGATTGACTAAAGACCTGGATATGGTTGATGTCATAGGCTTTTCCATCCATGAAACATGTTTGTAACATATATTTGTGGTTTAACTTTGTGTACCCGTCACATTCGATGGAACCGGGTCACCCCCGTCACCGAAAGGTGTTGTTCTGGATATTTATTTTTATCCATGTTTTCGGTGACGTATTATATTTATATGGATTGTTTTTCATGATATATGGGTGGTGTATTATGCAGCATCCTTATTTGGATGTTTCGAATAATGGAGTTTTATTCACTTTTATATTACTTAGAAATTTAATATTTATTCACGTCCATATTTATATATAATTATTTAGATTTACGTTTTGGATTTAAATTGTGGAATTTTTTTTTATTTAGAAGGTTTTGAATCAAAAATTTTGTAAAAGAAATTGTTATTGATGGAGAAGTTCTTGGTTTTGAAGATAAAGAAACAATAGACATGATTTTGGGTTTTGATTTAGATTTTTGTCTTGATTTTGGTTTTTGGTTTTTGGTTTTTGGTTTTGTGTTTGGTGGACGCAGTTACATTACAAAATAAATGACTTTTATTCCCAAATTCAACCAGGAAATTTTCCGTTGGTAATTAGCTAAGGATCACCCTGAAAATTTCAATGGTACGGTAAAATCCGATGTTTTCGAGAAAATACTCATGGATTACCAAAATAATCTTTGGGTAATAAGTCACTTATTTGCATTACCCACCAAAATTTTACTCACAAACTTTTACGACAGTTGTATGACGAATCACCTTTTAACGACACATTTTCTAGAAAAAAAGTTCGTAGATAAAATTATTTTGTTTAGTAGTGTTGGTGACTGTTGAACTGTGGTTTGACTTTTGATTTTATTTAATATTTATGTTTTTCCCAACCAACTAATAAAGAAATAATTGAGGAAAAAAATTATAGACAAAAACGTAGACCAAAAAGTAAATAAATAATCTAAAAATCAGTTAGGGTGCGTTTAGTTTGGCGGATTCCGACGGAATTGGGCGGAATTTCATTGTGCTGTTTGGTTTGCAATGGAATGGAATTGAATTCCATGAATTCCACCCAAATAAGAAATTCACCATTCCTTTACAAAATGGATGGAATTCAATTCCATTCCATCCAAATTTGCCTAACTGAAAAAAATACTCTCATTTAATTTAATACTTTAGTTTTTTATTTTATTTTTATTTTTATTTTTAATTTTAATTTTAATTTTAATTTTAATTTTTTATTTTTTATTTTTTATTTTTTATTTTTATTTTTTTATTAATATAGTTTAATACATTTAGTTTTTATTTTTATTTTATTTTTTTATTTTTTTTTTGGGTTGTGTATATTATATTTTTTACACATTAAAGTATTTAATAATTATTTTATAAAAAATGGTATTTTGATCATTTGTCGAGAATTCATTCCAATTTCAAAGCTACATTCTGTGAACCAAACAAACATATTACAATTCATTTGACAGATTCCATTCCAATTTTGTCAACCAAACAGGTGGTCAAGCTTGACAACATTCCATTCCAATTCCTTCCAGATTCCAATTCATTTGACATATTCCATTCCTTCAGAAATCATTCTGCCAACCAAACGCACCCTTAATGCTATTGACATAGGGGGGGGGGGGCTAATGACACCCCTATACCATGCTAACCACACCCCTAACCTCTAGATTAATTATGTTTTTTTTTTTGTTTTTTTATCTTTTTGGTCTTATTATGTTATTTTTGTTTTTTTAATTTATATTGAATCTTAATTTTTTTGTTTTTTTAATTTATATTAAATCTTAATCTATATGAATTATAAATAATAAAAATTAGTTTTTTTCTAAAATAACAGTGAGAGACGATTGAGTTTTTTTTAATTTTTAAATTTTATTTAATTCGAAAAAAAATTCTTATTGATATAAGAATTATTTTTTTAGTAATTATATAATCATAAAAAACATAAACATTGAGATTTGACATAAAGTGTAATATATAATATGAAGATATAATAAAAAATATATATTTTTATATAATCAAGTTATAATGGCAGATTTTCAATACTTTTAAAAATACCATAACCCAAAAATCTAAACTGAGAGAAAACTTATAAATCATATATAAGAGAAAGAACATACCTTATAAACAGCAGAAATCGAAACCCTCAGTCAAAATAAAATGAACTAAAATTTCTCTTTTTCTTTCTCTGTTCTTTCTCTCGCTGTTCTCTCTCCCGATGTACACCAGAAAACCAAATAATGTGAAAACATGCATTCTCACTGACATATTAGAGAACATATTATATATTTATATTTTTGGTCCTTGTAATTAGTTATTAAATTACTTTTAATCCCTTACTTTATCATTTTACATTTTATACATTTATCATATTAACATAAATAATCGTATTTAAACTAAAATATATTAAAAATACTTTTTTTATTACAAATTATATCATTGTATTCGTCTCGTCAATACCTTCGAAATGAGTCCAATATTGAATATTTTTTGATTTAATCATATTGGCTTCATTTCGAAGGTATTGACAAGACGAATACAATTGTATAATTTATATATATATATATATATATATTTCTAATATATATATATATATATATATATATATATGTATATAACAAAAAATAACAATATATATATAATATTTCATTTTATTATGTATAATTAATATGAATTATTAATCATAAATAAAATATTTTATATATACGTTGAGTTCTTTTTTGTCTTAATTTTCTTTTTTACTTTTTGACTTTTATGTATACATAAATAAAAATGTTATTATTTTCTTTTCTAATATATAAAATATAGAATATATAATTTTTTATATTTTTTATCAAGAAGAAGTGTTTATTTTATAATTCAGTACATTTTTTAAAGAATATTGAAAATCAATTTAGAATCATGGTTAGAATTATTAGTAGCTTACATTTAACTTAAAAGGTGTTTACCAATCTTGTTGTCTATATATATGAGATGGATAGTTGCACAAACAAATCTAATTATTCTATATAGAATATGGTCTAGGATTATATGAAAACATATATATATATATATATATATATAACTAATATATATATATATAGAGAGAGAGAGAGGGAGGATCAAACGAGAATGCTATCTATTTAAAAGAATAAGAGAATAATTGTAAGCCAATCATTTCATTAAATAATACCTTAATTAATTAATTCTAAAAATAACTAAATAAGGGTATAAAAGTAATTAAGTCATATAAAAGTTATTTTAGGTATTTATTTGATAAGTTATTTTTACCATATTTGTAAATTTAATATGATTTAATTTTTATTAATAAAATATCCTATATTTATTTCACTTAAAATAAGCATATTTAAATTTTTTTATAAATAAATAATTCTTTTAATTTAAAGTAATATTTAAAATCAAATGTGATTCGTGATTATTATTTTTTAAATGTTTTACTAATCATATATGATTTTAAATATGAAAACAATGATTCAACTTCAATATTGAAAAAGAAAAATAATAAAAACATAATCATATATGGTGTGTAGCAAAATACATTTAAAATGTATAAAATCACATGTGATTCAAAACATAATTCGGAATTTTTCATCAAAATCACATGTGATTCACAATGATTTTCAAACTGTTTTTCTAATCACATGTGATTTAAAATTAATTGTGGATATCAAATGTGATTCACCATGAATTAATTGTGAATATCACAAGTGATTTTTGACGAAAATTGTAAAAAAATTATTAAATAACCTAATCTAATAAAAAATAACTATTTAAAATAAAATCACATGTGATTCAAAACATAATTCAGAATTTTTCATCAAAATCACATATGATTCGCAATGATTTTCAAACTGTTTTTCTAGTCACATGTGATTTAACATTAATTGTGGATATCAAATGTGATTCACCATGAATTAATTATGAATATCACAAGTGATATTTGACGAAAATTGTAAAAAATTATTAAATAACCTAATCTAATAAAAATAACTATTTAAAATGAAAAACTAAATCACACTTATTTTAATGTTGAAAAAAATAATAAACAAATAAATAAGTAATCATGCTTAAAATACAAAATTATAAAAAAATGAATGAATACCTCAATTAAATTTATTACATAATCTATATAAAAATAAATGAGTTTCCATATAAAATCCATACAACAAATGACACAGATGCCCTTTTGGGTGATTTTTAAGAAAGTTTTATTTTAGGTATTATTTAGTAAAATGATTGGTCCAAAATTATTCTCTTATTCTTTTAAATAGATATCATTCTCGTTTAAACCTGACTATATATATATATATATATACACACACATTAAAACATATAGAGTAAATTATATTTTAAAAAAATCATAATATTCATATATATATATATATACATGTGTAGTATTATACATATATATATATAACATATTATAATATTGATATATTGTAAAAACTTATAATATATAAGAGAGTAAATTACACTTTTGGTCCCTATAGTTGCCACCTAATATCAATTTTGGTCCCTATTTCAAACTAATTACAATCTTGGTCATTGTGGTTTCCATTCTATTTCATTTTTGGTCCTTGTGGTTTCCACCTAATATCAATTTTGGTCCCTGTGGTTGCCACTTAATATCAATTTTGGTCCATATTTCTTTAACGGCAGATCTAAATAGAATGAATTACAAGGACCAAAAATGAAATAGAATGGAAACCACAATGACCAAAATTGTAATTAGTTTGAAATAAGGACCAAAATTAAAATTAGTTGGCAACCACAGGGACCAAAAGTGTAATTTACTCTATATAAGATATATGTATTTAATAATTATTATTAATATGAATTATATATAATAATACAAATAATATATAATCTATAATAAAAAATAATATATATATATATATATATATAATAATAAAATAACATATATTTATATAAGTGAGTTGATGAATTGAGGGTTAATATACATTCTAACACCCTATTAAGGGTGCCAATAGCATTGCCCATTGACATAACAATCAAAAGGGTTCCTTAACAGTATCTCATAACACAAGTTAGTGACAGAGGTTCAAACTGTCGGCAAAATGCAACCATAAAGACCCATATCAATATTTTTTTCAAATGAAGGGCTTGATTTGTTAATTTCATGAAAATACATGGATGAAAAATGTAGTTCACTCTAACTTTTATTTAGAATCTATCTATATCTATATAAAAGTAGGAAGTTGGGTGTCCCACGTGGCACCTCTAAACTTCCAGTATTCTACCATTCCTGTTTTCTCATTTTTCTAAATTTTTGATTTTTTTTAATATATAAAATAAAATATTGAATGTCCTTACACCTATCAACTTCCTCACCATCGTCTTCTCAAATTTGTAATTTGAAATCGCTAGAATTGACTTCAGTTTTCTCTCAACAGTTTGAAATCGATGGACACTTCAAATTTCTCTCAACAGCGACTTCAATTTTCTCTCAATTCCGTCTCCTCATCGATTTCAAGTAAAAAGCACAGTGGCCACTCTGATGGTATGTTCTACAAACATTTCAACTCTATTCTGCTTTCAAAACGAGCCTCCTATTCTGCTTTCAAAATGAACCTGAATGTTTGTTGTTTTCTAACAATTGATTCGACTTGGTTTATTATATGATTGCCAATTATTTATTCAATAAGTCATATTGCGCTATTAACTTCTTGAGGTAAAAAATGTCCAATGTAACTTTCAAATGTAATATATGGACTCTAATTATAGGACAGGGGAGGATTAACAAATTCATTGCGCTATAGTTTGATTTTTAATTTTCTATCTATCTATATCTATATCTATATAAAAGTATAAATTTTGGATTTTCTAAATTAGAAGTGTTTTGAACTAACTATGATATTAAGATGATTGTTAAGGTTTAAATATTTAATTCACTATATGATATTAAGATAATTTATTTCAATTAATGTGTGTTTGTAATGATTATTAAGACAAACTTTATTACTACAATTAAAAGACATTAAGACAATTAAAGGTAATTGGGGTTTATTTTTGAAGTTTTAATTTGCATAACTAAAATTAAAGATCATTAATTACAATTAGTAAGCCTCTTTGTGATATGAAGATATGTTTATATATACACATATAAGTGAGTTATCTTAGCATCTATTATTAAGGAAAAGAGAGATTTTGTTGTTTAGATTCTAGATTGTTAGGTTTTTCTAATGGAGTATGTAAAGTTAAATGATTTGGGAGAAGATAATGAGTGTTGGGCTATTAAGGTAAGAATTTGTCGGTTGTGGGAGTCTTTGAACTCGAAAAAAATTGGAGAACTAATTAGCTTGGATATGGTCTTCATTGATGAAATGATACGTCTATGTTGTAATATTGAACAATGCGTGTTCAATACTTTTATACTAAAATATCCTATGTAGTAGCTTTATGATCACTTGCTTCATTTTTCAATTTAATTTCAGGGAACCGTAATGGCTACAACAATCCGGAGGAATTTGGTGTCGAAATTCAAACATTTATTGAAGGAGGGTTTGGTGTACAGCGTGAAAAACTTTAAGGTTGTTATGAATTCTGGAAATTATAGGGTTGTTAATTCCAAGTTTAAGATCATGTTTACTCTTTTAACAACCGTAAAGAGAGTAGAGAACAATTCACCTTCAATACCGATTCATGGATTTCAATATATTAATGAGAAGACGGTTAACACTCGGGTGAATGATGACACTATTCTCACGGGTACGATCTTTTCAATGTTTCTGAATATATTGTGTGATGTTTCTTATTTTATTTCATCATTGTTTGCTACATCCAATTGTTCTAATATGAAATATATGTGTAGATATTGTTGGGTGTATAACGGAAATTGGTGACCTAGAGACTGTTGGTGGCAATTATACAAAAAGGGACCTGGAAATTGTTTCGGATTAGTAAGTTTGTTTGATAAATACATATACACTTCTTTTTTACCAAAATTAAAGTAGAATAGATCATTTAACCTGGCATTTTGCCATCTATCTATATGTAGCTCGGTTACTTGCAAAGTTACATTATGGGGAGAACTTGGTGAGAAATTCATGGACGAACATTCAATTGACAATGGGAACTCCCCATTAATTATTATCGTTACTTCAGTACGCATTAAAAAGTTCAGAGGTATATTTATTTTTTGCCTATTTGTATATTTCTAGATTCTCCTATGATTAATAATAACATATATATGGTTTGTTGTGTAATATTGTAAGGTGTCATCAATTTTTCAACATCAAGTGCAAGCAAGATATACGTTAATCTTCCCGACAAATATGTGTCGTCTTTGATTAGTAGGTTTGCAGATGTTTGTCCTCGGGTGAAACTAATGGACCCCGTTTGTGTAGTATCAAAAACAGTTGAAGAGGAAATGTTTGATAACAGGATGAGCATTGAACAATTGCTAAGGGCTGACTGGAACGACGAATCTAAGGTTCATTTTTTTCATCATTTTTTCATGGTTGAACAACTACAATGGTGTGTTATATTAGTTTGCTAATTATATAGTTTAATCTTCTACATGCAGGGGTACTCTATAACTATTATGGGTGTCATTGACAAATTTGAAACTCATTATGGTTGGTTTTACTTAGCCTGCAAAGGATGTTGTAGAAGGGTTACACCCATAGATGGTTTTTATAAATGTGGCCCTTGCGATATCGAATCAGACGTCACTCTTACGTTGTTAGTGTCCGGTTACTATAATATTTGTAATGCTCTAAATTCCATGTAACTGATAATTTTTTTAAGGTACAAGCTACATTTTGTTGTTAAAGACGATACCGGTATGGCTACATGTGTTATTCTTCACAAGCTTGCTGAACGAATGGTGGATTCGTCGGCACTTAAACTGTTCAACAAAAGTGATCCTAATTCTGACGAGTTTCCCCGTGAAATCCTTCAACTTTGTGGTAAAAAATACGTATTCAAAATCGTTCTGACAGATTTTAATATTAAAAGGGGAAGTGACAAATTTTCGGTTCATAATGTGTTTGAACCGAATGAAAATCTCGAGAAACAATATCTGTCTCCAAGAAAAGAAAAGACAACCACAAGTGGGACCATCAGCAAAGGAATTTCAACTAAGGTAAATACTTTAATGTTGCTTACAACATTGTTTTGGTAGAAATTTGAATGATCTTTTCTGTTGCCTCCATATTTATTCGGTGTGCTACTGCTTCATGATGCCTATGGGTTTAATTGATTATTTTTTATGTACTTACCTATTACTGATAACATATATATATATATATATATATATATTTGTGTGTGTGTGTGTGAGAAATTGATCAACCCTTTGAATTTCAATAGAATGATGCTTCAGCTCCGTTGCTTGATGAGTTGGATGATGAAATTGATGAGTTGGAGGATGAAATTGAAGCTCAACCGTCGTCGGACACTACCACCCCTAGAAAACGAAAAAAGATCGTCATTGATGAAGAAGATTAGTCGAGTGGTGGTGCAACATCTTGATCCATGACGATGCATAAAACATCAACCGCTTTGGATATTTTTAACTAATAATAAATGTGTTTCGATATGTTTGATGATTTCATTAGCGTTTTGTTAGGGTGTTATGTTTTACAAATCTTATTTCTTTATATAAATTAATTGTGTTTTGGTGTTTCATGTGGTTGAAAGAGACGGCTAATATATAGCTGTAACAACCCGTATTCTTCTAGATGTGAAAGTTTGGTGGTCAAAGCGAAAGAAATTAAAGTTTGGTAAAGGGACTTGGATGCAATTAAAGAAAGTATATAAGGGACCAATTCCCTAGGGTTGGCTCATTTCATTTCATCCCTGGGTGTCGTTTGCGGCTGAAGAAAATAAGAGAGGAGAGCAGGCTTCGTTCAAGCATAAATCGGGAAGAGAAGCTCAAATTAATTGGTAAGCACTCATCCTCTCAGTGTTAATTCTTGGCCAGTGTTCATTTAGATAAGTTATTGTTCTATAGGATTTCTCATGTACCTGTAATAGTGTACTGTGGAGGTTTTCACTCACGTATTGGTTGCTAGCTAAGAAATCAGTTGATTAGAAATTGTTCTGGGTAAGAAGTAAATGGAGCTATTTGGTAGGATTGTGTTTTAAAAACCCCATACAGTGGAATGTTAGGAAGTTTCCGTTTCTTGAAAATTTGGGTGTTCGTCGCCTGTTTGTAAACTACCGGGAGTCGAACTACCGGGAGTCGGAGTACCGGGAGTCGAACTACCGGGAGTCGGAGTACTGGGAGTCGAAGTACCAGGAGTCGGAGTACCGGGAGTCGGATATCGGGAGTCGGATACCGGGAGTCGGGGCACCGGGAGTCGGACTATACCGGGACTATCTCCTGTTGTCTAGGCCGAGTTCGGTTGAGTCGAGTATACTAAGGAAAGCTTAAGCCCATCTATTTTGTTTGGGCCAATTTACCGAACTGTAAACCTTTAATTAGGAACCCAACTGGCTACTCTTAGGACTGAATTGGAAAGAAGGTTAGGATTGAAAATGCATCTAATTATTGTACAAACTAAATTATTAGGTGTGCAAGCGAGAACGAGGTTCGAGGTTAGGGAGGAAGTGCGATCAGGTGAGTTCCCTAAACCCTATTTTGACGTAACTGTTAAATGATTCTTTTACTGAATATGGTTTTATCGAGCATGAAATGTTTACGAACTGATATGCATGGAACGAAAGGAATGTTTTATATGTTGTATTGAGGCGCATGATTTATAAAGTGTCAAAGGCTTTTATAAAATGTATGTGCGTGTTATGTGATGTCGGTCTGTACTGTGGGATCAATGAGCCTCGGGATCTGATGGTCCCTTGGTTGTGTACGACGAGACGGTAGGTTGGAATTCGTTTCCTCCTAGGCGGGTATCGGGGAGTCTGCTTGGGCCCCGATACGAGAGGGCGAAAGGGGAGTCTGCTTGGGCCCCGATCGCGATTGGTTAAGCGGTCCACCACACAGTGCAGTACCATATGTGATGCTTTACGATGTATGATGCATTTTTCTTTTAAATGAGTTCGGATTATTTTTACATGTTGTTTATAGAGGGAATTCACTAGACCTTCTGGTCTAACCCTCGCTTTTCAAAAACTAAACCATTTTCAGGTAAGCGACCTTCGAGTTCTTTTAGATAGAATCAAGAGGTAGCAAGGAGGTGATGGAGCGCGTGAGGCTCCCAGTTTTGCTTGAAGAATATAGATAGTGCTCGACTGTGAGCTTAGAGACTTCCGCTAGCAAGTTTTGTTTAGTGTTGTTCACTGATGACATTATAAACCAGCTATTTATGTAATTTGGATGTTTAAACCTATTATTTAATGCATGCTATGTGTCGGGACGTTACAAATGGTATCAGAGCCTTAGTTTAAGGGATTTAGATGACCATTCGGGCCTAAACTTAAACTGTAAGATGAGGAACACAGCCGAGACATAGGATTGCCTCTAGGAACGATCACTATTAGTGCGCTTAGGAATAAGGTGCCAAGGACAAACGTGTAAGGTAAGTTTGGGATTACACCTTGCCAGTGTAATTACGAACTTACAGGTACATGTGCGTGCTTACAATACCTTACTTATAGCAAATTTGTTGTGTCACGTCTAGCAAGGATTAACTATCGGTTTCTTTCAGTTTAGCGCTATGGCTGAGAGAACGTTGAGGAATAGGTCAGCAAGATCCCTGAAGGATAGACCGAGCTCCATTGCTTGGGGAAGTGTCGTGTAAGAGTCATTATGATGTGATGTATGTAGACATCGTAGAAAAGAAACGTTGTAAAGAATGTTATGAGTCGTCTAGAGGTAGCTCTTCGTGGATTCGGAGAGGATGAATGTTTGAGTTTGAGTAAGACTCCAGTTTCGGGAGAGCCCTAGTTATGGAAATCATGGGATAGGTCAGTTGGGATGGCAAGTTAGGACAGTGTCAAAACCTTGAAAGTATCAATAGAGCCCTGACTTTCTAGTCGAGCTTTTCATTGGCAGGACAAAGGGAATAAGATGCTTATAGTGAATTGAAAGCATGTAGAAGTAGAAAGTGAGGTAGTCGATCAAAGCGAAAATAGTGTGAAATGGTTGAGTAAGTGAGGTGTGGAACGCATGTACATCAAGTTAGTGCTCGACCGAGAGGGCGATCCTTGGTCGTAAGTGGAGTATCAAGGATAAGCTGCGTGAGTAAAGCGGTTGACCTCGTTGAGTGAGTAGCCTTCTATTGCAAATAGAGTCTCATGCATGGCGTTCTTTTATGTAACATGAAATCTTCACGATTTAAAATAAAAATGTAAATGTCAACTTTGAACAAAATGAGTCAGCTTGTACGAGTGCACGTTTAAAGAAAAAGCGATTTCAGTACGTCGCACATTGAAATTTTGAGGTTAACGATTTGCAAAGTATTCCACACTTTTAATGATAAGTTAAATTGTTACAAAATGGTCAAGAAAATGGTTACCTGCAATTCACTTATAACCAAAATGCTTATTGACCTTTTGATATCATGCAATTGAGTGTGAGAACCGACTGGTTTACTTTGTGTCGGAAATTCTTTCAGAATTGTCTCATACGAAAAGATTTTTATGCAATATATTACTCTCGTAATAACATTGTTCGGATTGAGCAAGATTGAGGTTCACGGGAAGATGCATGCCAACGGTTCTCGAATCGTTGTGCAGGGTTTTGAAGTTATAAGAGTGATGGGGTCACAGGTACCCGAGTTGTTTCTAAATGTTGTTTACTTAAAATGATAAAATGTACGAAATGATTTATCTATTGCGTTGTTATGCATGAAGGCTATGAACTCACTAGGTCGTAGAGTATTACGTCTTAAGCTAAGGAAGAACTCCGAGAGCGGAGAGGCGTTGGTCAAGTCAGGGGAGGACGTATGTAGTTTTGGTATATGTGTTTAAGAGGAGAGTTGGACCTTGGAAGAGTCGGGAATGGATTTTAGTGTCAGGTGTATGAGGGTCTGTACCTTTGCTCGGTGACTGAGAACACAGTTGCCGAGGGGCGATGGTGTCCGGAGGAAGGACTAGGAGTCATCAAGGTATTGGTTTTAGCAACTCTTTTTGGGTAGCGTTGTGAAGCAGGAATGAAAGGTCCACGGTGTGGGTCATGAGTTTCGAAGGGATACTGGTAATATTGATGTTACATGAGTAAGTTTCGAAATAAGGGCGGCGGATTATAAAGTTAACTATGATGTGTAGGGAGGAATAGGTCCCGTAAGGAACTCATGTTAAAGGATAAGTTAAGGAAGTAGTTAAGAGTTGTCTTTTGTTGTTGAAGTCGGAAACGGTGTATGTTGGCCGAGGCCGAAGACTCAAACCAGATGAGTGTAAGTTGATAGAATATCTTGTAGAGGTGTTAAATTAGTAAGAGACTGTTGTTGTTGAATAGGCGTTCTATTTACGAGGTGAGGAGGGTCCGTAGAAGGACAAGATGTGTAACACCAGCGGAGTGAGTGTAGACTATTGTTGGTCCCGAAAGGCCTATACAAGTTTGTAGAAGGGGGGGGGGGGGGGGTTGAATACAAACACACAATTTTACTTTTCTAAATTGTTTATTGATAAATCATTAACAATTTACAGCTTGTTGCGGAAACAAGATTAAGGATAAACCTAAATCTAAACAAGTTGGAACACTAAGGTTTCTTGCACTAAGAAAGATAAGGAGATTACTAATAAAATCCTATCTTGAGAGATTTGAACTTGTCCAGAGTTAGCAAGTTACTTCAAATGAAGTGAGTTCATCTCTTTATATACTGCATGCATTTAATGCAAGTCAGTATACACTTTACACGTGTTATCAGCGGATTGGTTGCATGTCATTGACCTTTGTTGACAACCTTAATATCCGCATGTATGAACAGTGTAGTGTCAGAGTGGTTGTACGAATTCAGATAATCGGAGGTTCTTTTCTGACATTTCGTACGGAGTCGTGCAAGGGTGGTTAAGACAAAAGTACTTTGTACGGAGGACTTCATGATCAGCTTTCGTTGATTCAGTGCTTCATCATTTCTATTCAGCGAATGATAAAGTTCAGCGATAGCTGAAGTCTTGTACTTGATACTTCACGTTGAGTGGACAAATCTGAGTCTTCGCTGATCCGCATCAGTTCATTAGGAGACTTGTCGCTGGTTCTTGAGCTTGATCTTCGACTTCAGCGTAGAACCTATGTTGACGTGAAACTTGTCTTCAGGGATCATAAGTAAACAACTAACTTATCAGCGATCACCATAAGGACTGAACAGACTCAGCAATATGGTGAACAGTGTTCGCTGAATGTTTAATTTAAGAGCGAGAGTTCCTATCAGCAGTACTGTAAGATCTTAGTACTTATCAGCGATAGTGAAACTCTGATACATATTGTTTACTTACAATTTTCACTAAGTATATAAAAGAGGGTCATTATCAAATCACTGAGGGTTTGGATCAACAATCTCCCCCTATTTGATTATGACATAGCAACAAAGAAAATTGCTATTTAATGAAAACATAAGGATAAAAAGAACTCATAAAATATTTGTCCATTTTACTGTTTTCTGGGATCTTTTCAGTACTGATGGAGTAAAGTACATTCGCTGAAATCTTTCTTTAGATCTTTGAACCAGGTTACAATTGGAATAGAAAGATTACAAGTACAAGCGAAATATATTACAAGTACAGAAGGATGACTGATACAATAGAGAATAAGGCGATTATATCAGCCTTCAAAGGGTTCTTCCTCAATGAGAAGTTCATCAAGGGTCTTGTCAATGGGGATCATCCAGTCAAGGACATTTACTCCTTGATTCTTTAACTTCAGAGCAGCTTCAAAAATCAAGGGCTTCAGGTGTCTAGCTTTGATGTCGTGTCTGACTTCACACCAGTGTACGAGATCTCTGAGTTGTTCGATGGGAGCGATGGGGAGCTCAGAGACACGTTGAAAGTGAGGATTTCCATCATAGTCTAAAAAGAATATACCATATGGATCACTTACCACTGTGCCAGGGATGAAAGTTTCTCCAGGTGGTAGGGAGGTGTCAAGCATTGAAAGATCATCATCAGGGCCAAGAACTTCAGCACGAGAGAAACCAATACCTGTTTCATTTCGAATGATTGGACCTGAATCAGAAACTTTCTTCTTCTTAGCAGAGGCTTTCTTCGGTTGAGGAAGAGTAGGAGGAATATCCACAGCAGATGAAAGCAAGTCGATCTGTTTGTTTAAGATCATTTCGACATGGCTTTTGAACTTTGAGCGCGATCCCTGAATGGCTAATTTCGTTTCTAACCATTCAGAGAGACCAAACTTTTCTAATGAGGCAGCATAGAAGGTTTGCTTGGTTTTATCATCTATGTAGATATCCACTTCAACAACAGGAACATCAGCGAACAATTTTCCTCTGATGTTGGCTTTGATAATTTTGGATGGTCTTGATCGATAGGTCAGCATTCGTTTAGCCCATTCCAAAGTTGTATCAGAGACCTTTGTCTTTTCTCTAACGATCTCTTGAGCATCATCCCAGAGCTGACGTTGAACATCAATGGGAACTCTTTTCTGCTTGGGGTCTTTGATTGATCGTTGAGTAAGCTTGATGGCGTATTCTCTGTCTTTCTCTTCTGCTTCCTTTCTTTCAGCGATGAGGCGTTCAGCTCTGAGGTGTTTCTGATATTCAGCTTTGGAGATTTTGAACTTTGGAGGAGCTGCAGGAAGTTTACTATGCTTCAGAATGATCCGCTGATCCTCGAATCGCTTTATCATTTCCTCTCTTCTCTTTTGATCCTCTTCACTTAGCGTTTGAGGAACTAAGGAAGGTCTGTTTTTGTGCGAGAGAGGTTGTTCTTCTGGTTCATCAGTCTCAGAGATTAAATCTAAGACTGGGATTATTTCAACAGCAACAGCTGGCTTTATTGGTGAGGTCGCAGTAGTAGAACCTTCAGCGATATCCTCAAACAGGGGAGAGGACTAGCTGAAACACAGCGATCTTACAAATAAGAACTGGGTAGAAGAACTTGGGTAGAAAAGATAGAAAAAGAATGTGGTTGTGTATGGTGGTTGTGAAGTAGACAACTGATAGTGTATAGATGATGTTCAGGGAAGGAATATAAGGAAAGTTTAGTGTACCTGACAAATCGGCTTTTCAAGCAAGATCGCCAGATTTTCATCTTCAGCGACGCCTTTGCCTTTGCCTTTCTCAGCGCCAGAGGCTGAGGGCTTTGTCTTTGTCTTCTCCCCTGTAGGTTCTTTTATTGAAATACCTTTAAGAGCTTTGGTTCGAGGAACAGGTTTGACAACAAAGAAATCATCGTCATCTTCATCATCATCATCATCCTTCCTTGGAGAGGAGGATGGTTCATCTTCAGGGATGTCGATGTCTTCATCTTCTTCTGCTTCAGATTCCTCAGCATCTTCTTCGAGTTGCTCCCCCTCAGATACAGAGGCGAGCTTCTCGGTTCCCTCAGGGTTTTCATCTCCCTGAGGTCCAGCGATAAGATCTTCATTCATCTCTCCCCTGATAGATTCATCATGGGAAAGGTCTTCAGCGCTCTTCTCCCGGTCTTCAGCGCTCTTCTCCCCCTCCTGTCTCATGATTGGGGGAGGAATGGGTTGACTCAGCATTTGCATCATCTCTGTCTTCTGGGCCAGAGATTTTAAGACAACCTTCAACCGCTGCTAATCTGTCTTCAAGGCCAGATATAGCAGGGGTGATCTTCTTCAGCTCTGTGCGATCCTCCGCTGTGAATGATTCCAATACAGGGGCAGGGGTAGGAGCAGGAGCTGGAGTATTTGCCTTGTTGACCAGTATCTCGATCATCATCTTTATAGAACCAACGTCGGTCTTTACAGAACCCAAGTCGGTCTTGACAGCTGACATATCCCTCTCTAGTACTCCAACCGATGTCTTCAGCGTTGTGACTTCGCCGGACATGGTGGAAACTGATTTTTTGAGGCTGGTGTAGTCAGTGTAGATGTCGGAGAGTACTTTGGCAAAATCGATGAGCGTCTTATCAAGGCCCTTGATGTCATCTGTGGAAGCTTTCTTCTCCACCACCGTAGTCAGCTTCGTCAGATTCTCTCCAGCGTTTGTTACAGCTGTAGAGTTATTTGAAAGTGTGGTGGTGAGTCCTGCCAGCTTTGTTTCCACGGACTTCAGAGAGGCGTTGATGTCTACCAAATTAGGACCTGTAACAGATAAGTACTTGTGAACAAAGGAAAGCTCAGAAGTTTCAGGTTTAGTTACAGTGTATATGGTGGGATTTGTACCTGCAGGAGGATTGACGAAATCATCAAAGTTGCGGGTTCCTGAATAATGTTCCATATCTTCCTCAAAAGTTCGGTGAGGTATGGTGATCTCTGCAGGTCCTGTCTTTATCATTCTTTGAGAAGCATCAGCGACTGCTTCTGGAATGATGGCATCTCCAGTGTTAGCTGGAGGAGTGTCCAAAGGAGTGGAGGGAGGAACGAAGGATAAGAATGGGTTTTGGGTAGCGAGTTCAGCGTTGGATTCGCTGAGAAGTACTTCATCAGTCTTTTGAGAGACTGAAGAAGGTTGGGTAGGTTCCAAAGTTGTAACCTCAGCGTTAAAAGACACTGAAGGTTGGTTAATAGGGATGGCTTGGATGGGTGTGGCAGAGCGTACCACGGAACTTTCCTTCAGCTCTTCAGAATGAGCTGAGGAGTCTTCAGCATGAGAGTGCTGGGGTTGCTCCTTGGTTTTCTTGATCCTTTTAGAATCAAGAGGGGTAGTAGAGAGTTTCCTTTTCTTAGAAGGAAAGGGTTTTGTGGCCTGGGTATCAGCGAGGGGTTTAGTCGCTGATGTAGCCACAAAAAACGGAGAATGTAGAAGAGTGAGAAGAGTAGAGAGACGTACCTCGTTGGCGACAGGCTTGAAGTCGAGAACCTTAGGGCCAACCTGAGAAAGTTTCAGGTCACCCTCTTCAGGATAGCTGTCCTTTAGGCCATATTGAAAGATGGCGTTGATGAATCGTGGGTAAGGAACCCATGCTGGTCGGTCAGCGGCAGAATCTACACGTTGTACTAGGTCATCATAAATAATGGAGGCCCAGTCAATGTTTAGACCTTTCAGCAGTGCGTATCCCATGGCCTGCTGAGGTTGTGCGGCTTGATCAGAAGAGCCGGACTTCGCTGTCATGCAGCTGATCAGGTGAGCGAAGATGAAATTCATCTCGCTGGGCATTTTGGATTTCTCTATCAGCGTCAGCTTCTTCTCAGGCATCTTGTCCCTTCCAGTTTCCCAGATGTAACACATGGCATCAAGGAAAGCAATGATTTCTTCTTTGTCAGCGTGCTTCTTGTGGTCAGGGAATGGAACGAAGGGTTTTTCTTTGGTAGCATTGGGGAAGTTCAGGGCTTTTCGGATTATGGAGGGTGTGATCTTAATAGTGCCATACTCAGTATCACTGAGTATGCAGTCGATGGTTTTGGATGAATCTTTGGCAGAGGGTAGCTCAGTGTGTCTGGCAGAGTACCAGAACTGGGATAAGAGCCGCTGACTGGCAGGAGGTATTATGGTCAGGGCTGTGGAGATGCAGCTATTCTTCAGAAAATTCACAGCATCATCCAGATGTGTGACTTGCTTTCGAGGAGGAAACTCGAGAAGCGCTGAGAGGTTGTTGGCCTTAGTCCAATCCAGTTGATCCAGTTCGAACTTAACCTGAGGGGCTTTGAATATTTCCACTTCCTCAGATTCAGAAGAGATGGTCTCAGCGGTAACATTGATCTTGGAAGTTGCCATTTCTCTGTATATCAGTTCAACCAAAGATATTAACAAATAAGAATTATCTTAATGTGGAAAGAATTTCCATTAAGATGGTTCGAATTTTGTCCATTTCATTCAGACAGAATGTCTTAATGAAGATTAGGGTTTTTCTTGTTTTTGAAAAACGAAATTTTACACCTATTAGCCTTGTATTCCAGTTTCTTAAAAAAATGGATACGAATGAAGAATCAAGTTTAAGATTTAGATTTAAAACTTGAAGAACAACCATGAAATGGTTGTGTTCATAAAACCATGAAAGATATGATTTCATTTTAAAAAGTTCTTTTGTTTGATCTTATTTAAGCAAAGAGAAGATCAGAAACAAGTTATTTGCATATAAAAAGTAAGAACGTATTAACCTTGATGTTTTTGATGAAGAAGATGATGAACAGTTCTTTGAAGATTGAGAGCACAAATGCAACAGTATTTCTTTTCTTGCGGAGAAAGATTGTTCGCGTAAAAGACAAATATAAACCAAGAAATTGTTTATATAGGGAGTTTAGAGAGAGAGAAAACCTTGAGCGGGAAAAGGTTTTCATCATGACACGGACACGTGTTTGCATTTGATTGGAAGTTTGAACGAAACGTGCAAACGTGTGTCAGAAAGAAATCGTGCCTGGTGTTATCCGTTGCAATGACGTCACAACTGTCCTTTCACATTCTTTGGTTGTCTCTGAGGTTTTGAAAAACTCAGGGACTCTTTTGAAAACATGAAACACTGAATTAGAAATATCAGTGAAGGTTTTTAGAAATTTCAAAGTATCGCTGTTAAGGAAGAGATATTCAGCGATGAAGAACTTTTGAAATCTTGCATTTTCATGCGTTTGTCAGAGAGAGAAAAACATACCTTGATATCAGCAAATCAAGTTTATTCAGAAAGAAGATGAGAATAGGTTATAAGAGTTGATTTTATCCTATCGCTGATCAAATGTGAACCGCTGAAGATTTTATCCTTCAAAGTTCAGCATTCCAAGCTCGCTGATGAGAAAGTTGAATCTTGTCTCATCAAGAGGTTTGGTAAAAAGATCAGCTAACTGATAATCAGTTGGGATAAAATGAAGTTCTATATCACCATTCATCACATGATCTCTGATAAAATGATATCTGATTTCTATGTGTTTCGTCTTTGAGTGTAGCACTGGATTGTTTGCTATAGCGATGGCACTAGTGCTGTCGCAATAGATTGGAATTTTGGAGAGCTGAAGATCATAGTCTATTAGCTGATTTCTCATCCACAAGACCTGAGAACAACAGCTTCCAGCAGCTACATATTCAGCTTCAGCTGTGGAAGTGGACACTGAATTTTGCTTCTTACTTGTCCAACTTACCAGCTTTCCACCCAGGAGCTGACATCCTCCTGTGGTGCTTTTCCTATCCATTTTGCAACCTGCAAAATCACTATCTGAATAGGCGGTTAGATCGAATCCTGAGTCTTTGGGATACCAAAGGCCTAGATTCGTTGTACCCTTCAGATATCGAAAGATTCGCTTTACAGCTTTCATATGAGATATCATAGGTTCAGCTTGATATCGTGCACACAAACATGTTGCAAACATAATATCGGGTCGGCTAGCTGTCAGATACAACAGAGAGCCGATCATCCCACGGTACAGCGTGACATTAACAGGTATTCCCTTTGAATCCTTGTCAAGTATCAGCGGTGGTGCCATTGGGGTTTTCATAGCTGAACTTTGAGTCAAGTCGAATTTCTTCAGCATATCTCTAACATATTTTCCCTGATTGATAAAAGTTCCTTTTTCAGTTTGCTTAATCTGAAGACCAAGGAAATATGTTAGTTCACCCATCATACTCATTTTATACTCATCTTTCATTCTATCAGCGAAACGAGTACAAAGCTCAGGGTTAGTAGAACCAAATATAATGTCATCAACATATATTTGAACTAAAATGATATGACCTTTCACTTTTCTAAAAAATAGAGTTTTGTCAATCTTACCTCGCTCAAAATGTTCAATGTGGAGATAAGTAGAAAGAGTGTCATACCATGCACGTGGAGCTTGCTTCAAGCCATAAAGTGCCTTATCCAGCTTATAAACATAATCTGGACGCTTAGAGTCTGAAAACCCTGGAGGTTGTTCCACATAAACTTCTTCATTCAGCTTTCCATTTAGAAACGCTGACTTAACATCCATCTGATGTACAGTGAAGTTTTTGTGTACAATGTATGCTAAGAAAAGACGAATAGATTCAAGTCTTGCTACTGGAGCAAAAGTTTCGTCATAATCTATGCCTTCCTCTTGTCTGTATCCCTGAGCAACAAGACGAGCTTTGTTGCGAGTTACAGTACCATGTTCGTCCAACTTGTTTCGATAGACCCATTTAGTGCCTATCACTGTTTTGTCAGTTGGTCTACGAACAAGTTTTCAAACTTTGTTTCTTTCGAATTCAGTCAGCTCTTCTTGCATAGCGTTGACCCAGTTTGGATCTCTGAGGGCATCATCTATTTTCTTTGGTTCAGTTAGAGAAATAAAGTTAACAAATAAACAAATATTACCTGCACTTCGTCGTGTCTGAATACCAGCGTTTGGATCACCAAGAATTTGATCGATTGGGTGATTTACAGTCCATCGCTGAGCAGGAGCATACGTCGCTGACTCAGTCTGAACTGGAGAAACTGAAGATGAGGCTTCAGCTACTTCTGGATTATCAGCTAAGAGAGGAATGCTTGCATTTGTCACTTCATTCACTGATTGCTGAGAAATAGATGGAATTTCTGAGGCATTTGGATCAACTGCAGGTATAGTGTTTATAGGAACAGCTGAGACCCAAGATGTTTCAGCTTCACTATTCTGCATGTTTGGAATGATAGTAGGACCATCATTTTCTACGGTGTGAGCATGAGGAGTGGGAACTTCTTCTGAATCACCAAGATGAGAAAACATCCATTGATTCAGTTCTTCAGTATCAGCGGACGGTTTAGAGTTCGCTGAACGGGATTCGTCAAACGTGACGTGAATAGTTTCTTCTACAGTTTGTCTTCTACGGTTGAAGACTCTGAAGGCTTTGGAAACTGAGGAGTATCCAAGAAAGATTCCATCATCAGCCTTAGGATCAAACTTTCCAAGGGCATCTCTGTTGTTCAGTATGAAACACTGACATCCAAAGATGTGAAGAAAGCTGATTGAAGGCTTTCTCCCATGAAAGAGTTCATAGGCTGTCTTTTTGAATCTTTTAACTATCAGCGACCTGTTTTGCGTAAAACAAGCAGTGTTGATAGCTTCTGCCCAAAACTGAGTAGGCAGGTGAGAATCGCTGAGCATTGAACGTGCAGCTTCAATTATTGTTCTATTTCTTCTTTCAGCGACTCCGTTTTGTTGTGGTGTTCTTACTGACGAAAAGTTGTGAGAAATACCCTTACTCTCAAAGAAGAAATCAAGAGAACTGTTTTTAAATTCAGTTCCATGATCACTCCTTATTGAGCGAACAGTCATATTGTTCAGGGTTTCCATCTTTCGAACAATGGTGATGAGTTCTTCAGGGGTGTCACTCTTAGAACGGAGAAACATTACCCATGTGTAACGAGAGAATTCATCAACTATGACCAGCGTATACTTCTTTCCAGCCATGGATTGTTTTTTAACAGGGCCAAACAAATCCATATGGAGTAGTTGTAGAGGAGATGACACTGAGGAGACTTGCTTTGACTTAAAGCTTGCCTTGGTCTGCTTCCCTTTTTCACACGCTGAACATAAAGACTCTTTGGCGTATGAGTGTTGAGGTAGACCAGTGACTAACTCTTTTGAAGAAAGAGTATTCAGCGTCTTGAAGTTGAGATGTGAGAGCCTCTTGTGCCATAGCCAGTTGACATCAGAAGATACCTTTGAGAAGAAGCAGGAGTTCTCAGTGGTAGTTGAGTCCATGTTTATTACATAAACATTTTCCAAACGATAACCGCTGAGAGCTATCTTCTCCTTTTTGTCAGTGACAAAGCAGGATTCCTTAGTGAAAATCACTTTGTTATCCATGTCGCAAAGCTGACTGATGCTCAGAAGATTATGCTTCAGCCCTTCAACATATGCGACTCTTCTGAAGGATGTTGTACCATTTGAAAGTACACCATACCCTCGGGTATGTCCTTTTCCATTTCCACCGAACGTCACAGAGGGACCCTTCTCTTCCTTGTATTCAGCGAGCAGGTTTTTCTTTCCAGTCATGTGTCTAGAGCATCCGCTATCAAGATACCAGATACCCTTCTTAACCTGAATAGCAGAGGTTGAAGTTGAGGGAATGTCTGAACTTTCTTCCTCATCTTCAATCTTAGCCATAAGGCAGAGATTGGCTTCATCATCTTCAGAATCAGATGATGATTCTTCTTCAGCAGAAGCAGCCCAATCGTAGTTGGCCATAAAGCCTTTGCCTTTCTTCTTAAAGCTTTTCAGCTTTGCATACTTCTCCTTCAGCTTTGAGTATTTGTCATCTTTATTCCTTGGAACAAAGTTTTTCTTAGGGAAAGCTGAAGGTCTGGATACTTTCTTTGACTTGCACTCATTAGCGAAATGACCTGTCTTTTCGCAATTGAAACAAGTAGCAGTAGCCTTATCAACAAACGCTGATGATTTAGGCTTGTCAGTGATGGTTAGAGGTTTGTTCTTTCTACACATTTTCTTCTTGGCGAATCTCCTGAACTTTTTAGTTAGGAGAGCCAAGGATTCATCATCATCTGAAGAATCAGAATCTGGTGACCTTTCAGAGTTACTTTCTAACTCAGTGATAGTGACCGAGGGTCGCTGAGTAGAAGGTTCCTCTGAGACTAAAGCAACAGGGGTGCTTTTGGAATCTTTTACAAGATTCTTCTTAAGATGGCTAGATTGCTCATGATTCAGCAATATACCATATAAGGTTGAAAGGGTCATTAATTTCAGATCCTTTGACAGCTTGAGACACATGGAATAATTGTCCCAGCTTTCAGGTAAACATTCTAGAAACTTTGTCAGTACTTCAAAGTTAGAATATTCCTTACCAACAGTTTTTAGATCTATAATTAAGCAATTAAAACGTTGGTGAACTTCAGAGAGAGTTTCATTCTTACCAGAAATGAAGCTTTCATGTTGTCTTACCAGGTTGATCTTTCTTGTGTCCTGGACTTCAGACGTTCCTTCATACTGAACACATATTGTGTCCCACATGGCCTTTGATGTTTTCAGGTTCATGACGGAATGGTAGACTTCGTCAGGAAGGGCCATGGACAGTATGGATCTGGCTTTTGTATCAATAGCCACTTTCTTCTTATCTTCATCGGTCCACTGAAAGATTTCTTTAGGAACCAGCCTTTCAGGAATAGCAGGTCTATTCTCAGCGGCTGGAACAGCAGCATTGATTCTTACAGGGATAAAAGGACCGTTCTCGATATAGTAAGGCATAGTAGGGTCTACACCTTCTAAGAAGAGTATCATCCTATTTTACCATAGATTGAAGTTATCTCTGGAAAATCTAGGGGGCTTAGCAAGAGAACCATTGTCTATATAATTTGTGTTTGTTGAGGAGGCCATTTTTAGAAAATAGCAAGGAAGAGAAATATCTTAGATTAGATCTTGTTTAATGGATTAAACAAATCCGCTCTGATACCACTTGTTGGTCCCGAAAGGCCTATACAAGTTTGTAGAGGGGGGGGGGGGGTTTAATACAAACACACAATTTTACTTTTCTAAATTGTTTATTGATAAATCATTAACAATTTACAGCTTGTTGCGGAAACAAGATTAAGGATAAACCTAAATCTAAACAAGTTGGAACACTAAGGTTTCTTGCACTAAGAAAGATAAGGAGATTACTAATAAAATCCTATCTTGAGAGATTTGAACTTGTCCAGAGTTAGCAAGTTACTTCAAATGAAGTGAGTTCATCTCTTTATATACTGCATGCATTTAATGCAAGTCAGTATACACTTTACACGTGTTATCAGCGGATTGGTTGCATGTCATTGACCTTTGTTGACAACCTTAATATCCACATGTATGAACAGTGTAGTGTCAGAGTGGTTGTACGAATTCAGATAATCGGAGGTTCTTTTCTGACATTTCGTACGGAGTCGTGCAAGGGTGGTTAAGACAAAAGTACTTTGTACGGAGGACTTCATGATCAGCTTTCGTTGATTCAGCGCTTCATCATTTCTATTCAGCGAATGATAAAGTTCAGCGATAGCTGAAGTCTTGTACTTGATACTTCACGTTGAGTGGACAAATCTGAGTCTTCGCTGATCCGCATCAGTTCATTAGGAGACTTGTCGCTGGTTCTTGAGCTTGATCTTCGACTTCAGCGTAGAACCTATGTTGACGTGAAACTTGTCTTCAGGGATCATAAGTAAACAACTAACTTATCAGCGATCACCATAAGGACTGAACAGACTCAGCGATATGGTGAACAGTGTTCGCTGAATGTTTAATTTAAGAGCGAGAGTTCCTATCAGCAGTACTGTAAGATCTTAGTACTTATCAGCGATAGTGAAACTCTGATACATATTGTTTACTTACAATTTTCACTAAGTATATAAGAGAGGGTCATTATCAAATCACTGAGGGTTTGGATCAACAACTATACCAGTCAGTAAGAGAATATGTCGTGTCTAAGAAAGGACTCGGATCATAAAGAGCTAGCTAGAATGTTTGTGTTTGAGCTAAGTGTGAACTCGTGAGTCATAGTTCAACAAATTGGGAGAGAACTAAGTAGCGAGACAGACTCGATTGTAGTATACGGAAGAATATGAAGGAAATGGTGAATCGTGTACGAACGAATAGTAGCTTCAATTGCCAAGATATCTGTGTCAGCCGGTGATGTAGTAAGGCGATGTTAGAAAGATGAAGGATTAGAAGAAAGTCCTTTTGGGATTTCGGGTAGAGTGTACGTTTTGCAATCCCAGTTGTTGAAGTACGTGGTTTGTAAGTTGGTGTTATTTTGACTGTTATCGGAATGGAATGTCGGGGCAGAATTGGGTGATTGCCCAGCTGTGAGACCAAGCTTTGTGGTTATGTATGTTGTTAAGTATATTCTTGAAGGCAGAGTAAGTTTAAAGAAGATGATGAATAGATTAGTCGAGCTGTAGTATAGTAGATGAGAAATCGTTAAAGAATGAAAATTGTTCCTTATGCGTGAGGGAATGATCCTAGAAGGAAATAGTTGGAAATTTTGGGTTATGTTTAAGGAATGACATGATGATGATTGTGGGTCAGAGTGGTAGTATGATCATTAGTTGATTTGAAATGTCATGATAGAGGTATAAGCCTTTGGTTGGTTGATTAAAATATTATAGATTTGTTAAGTAATGACGTTCATTTGTTATTACAGGATGTGTTACAATTCTGGGGGAAGTGTTGTTGGGATTAACACACTGATTGTTAAAGAATTATTTAAGGTAAATCTAAGTAAGAAAGCCGGGATGACGATATTTATACATCTGTCTGAATTTTATGATCATGGTGGATTATTAGAGTGAATAGGGGACGTTACTAAGAAACACACTTTGGGGTCATTGGAAGTTTAAAGAGGACGAGGGTTGTGTTAGTCAAAATGTGGTGGAATAGATGTGAAATCCTTAAAGAATGTGAATTGTTGCTTATGTGTGAAAGAAATGTCTGAGAAGGTAAAAGTTGGAGATTAAAGAATGTGTAGTGACGTCGAACACTGGTCTTGTTTCAAGACGGCTTGGTTGAATGCCTTAAGATAAGATCTTGATGCAACTGTTTGGTTATGTAAGTAATGAGAAAGCGGTGTCATCATGTGGAAAGGTCGGGAGAGAGGGGCAAGTAATGTTTGGTGAGCAGTGCTCCACGCTAACGTGGGGAAGGTGTAGATAGTATGTCAGAATAAGTGAGTAAATTGGAAGTAGTAAACTTGACAGTATTGCCGAAAGGTACAGTACTGTGTAGATTGTCATTGATAAGTGTGCGAACCGTTGGAAAGAATGCTGAGGAAGGAAATTGTGTATGTTTTGTGCAGGGAAGAAGTGGATGAGACAACTGAATGAATTAAGTTAGTGACGTTGTGAGAAATGTTTAAACGAATCGGTCGTGCGGTGATTAAACTAGTGAGAATAGTATGGTGTGACCATGGTTACTCCTCCCAGTTGAGTGAGGATAACCGGAGTTATGTTTTTACGATTAGACGAACGTGACAATCAGCGAGGAATGGTCGTGTTTTCAGGATAGGTTTAATTCGAGTAGGTGGACACTTCAGCAATGTGTTGGAGGTTCCTACTCTTAGTTGCGTATGAGTATGGAGTGGTGAAGTGATGAGGATATGAGAGATGGTTGACGAACTGTGGTCGAGGTGGTCTGAGTAAGGGAAATGTTGACCGCATAGACGATTGTTGGTTGAGGGAAATGATCTAGGATTGATTGTATTGCGACGAAGGAACTCTGGGTTGTGAGTTGTCGGGACGTACGAGTTTGACCTGGTGCCAAGCTGTCAAGTGTGTGTTTTGCCTCTTGGTAAGTGAATACTATGTTGTGACGGGGATCTAGCCAGGTTCCTCCTTAAAGGAAGAATAGATGCTTGAGAAGCCTTAGTTAATCTTCCGTTGTCAAGACCGATCGGGTAGGAACAATAGCCTACGAGTTCGAAGTACCGTAAGAATTGAAGGAAGTGTACCCATTGTTTATTGTTTCGAATTTAATAAGGCGGTTGACTGAGTCAGAAGTGGCATTACCTTGTGGAAGTGTTAGTCGTGGTGTGAGCTTGTTGCCCGCGTCTTTTCCAATGAGGAATTCCGGGGACAGAATTCTTTTAAGGGGGGGAGTGTTGTAACAACCCGTATTCTTCTAGATGTGAAAGTTTGGTGGTCAAAGCGAAGAAATTAAAGTTTGGTAAAGGGACTTGGATGCAATTAAAGAAAGTATATAAGGGACCAATTCCCTAGGGTTGGCTCATTTCATTTCATCCCTGGGTGTCGTTTGCGGCTGAAGAAAAGAAGAGAGGAGAGCAGGCTTCGTTCAAGCATAAATCGGGAAGAGAAGCTCAAATTAATTGGTAAGCACTCATCCTCTCAATGTTAATTCTTGGCCAGTGTTCATTTAGATAAGTTATTGTTCTATAGGATTTCTCATGTAGCTGTAATAGTGTACTGTGGAGGTTTTCACTCGCGTATTGGTTGCTAGCTAAGAAATCAGTTGATTATAAATTGTTCTGGGTAAGAAGTAAATGGAGCTATTTGGTAGGATTGTGTTTTAAAAACCCCATACAGTGGAATGTTAGGAAGTTTCCGTTTCTTGAAAATTTGGGTGTTCGTCGCCTGTTTGTAAACTACCGGGAGTCGAACTACCGGGAGTCGGAGTACCGGGAGTCGAACTACCGGGAGTCGGAGTACCGGGAGTCAAAGTATCGGGAGTCGGAGTACCGGGAGTCGGATACCGGGAGTCGGGGCACCGGGAGTCGGACTATACCGGGACTATCTCCTGTTGCCTGGGCCGAGTTCGGTTGAGTCGAGTATACTAAGAAAAGCTTAAGCCCATCTATTTTGTTTGGGCCAGTTTACCGAACTGTAAACCTTTAATTAGGAACCCAACTGGCTACTCTTAGGACTGAATTGGAAAGAAGGTTAGGATTGAAAATGCATCTAATTATTGTACAAACTAAATTATTAGGTGTGCAAGCGAGAACGAGGTTCGAGGTTAGGGAGGAAGTGCGATCAGGTGAGTTCCCTAAACCCTATTTTGACGTAACTGTTAAATGATTCTTTTACTGAATATGGTTTTATCGAGCATGAAATGTTTACGAACTGATATGCATGGAACGAAAGGAATGTTTTATATGTTGTATTGAGGCGCATGATTTATAAAGTGTCAAAGGCTTTTATAAAATGTATGTGCGTGTTATGTGATGTCGGTCTGTACTGTGGGATCAATGAGCCTCGGGATCTGATGGTCCCTTGGTTGTGTACGACGAGACGGTAGGTTGGAATTCGTTTCCTCCTAGGCGGGTATCGGGGAGTCTGCTTGGGCCCCGATACGAGAGGGCGAACGGGGAGTCTGCTTGGGCCCCGATCGCGATTGGTTAAGCGATCCACCACACAGTGCAGTACCATATGTGATGCTTTACGATGTATGATGCATTTTTCTTTTAAATGAGTTCGGATTATTTTTACATGTTGTTTATAGAGGGAATTCACTAGACCTTCTGGTCTAACCCTCGCTTTTCAAAAACTAAACCATTTTCAGGTAAGCGACCTTCGAGTTCTTTTAGATAGAATCAAGAGGTAGCAAGGAGGTGATGGAGCGCGTGAGGCTCCCAGTTTTGCTTGAAGAATATAGATAGTGCTCGGCTGTGAGCTTAGAGACTTCCGCTAGCAAGTTTTGTTTAGTGTTGTTCACTGATGACATTATAAACCAGCTATTTATGTAATTTGGATGTTTAAACCTATTATTTAATGCATGCTATGTGTCGGGACGTTACAATAGCCAATATTTTACTAGCAACTTCAAGTTGATATGTTGTAATTCACGTGTTCATTCATCATTCGCTTTTGTTTCGTTAAAGTAAAAAATGAAGCAACATATATTAGAAAATATTTAAACACCCATTTACACATATTTTTATAAAAATGAACTTACAATTCAACAATGTGGAATTTTTTACAAGTTTAAGTGAAACCTTTGTTGTCATGTTCAAGATGTCTTTCACTACCAATCATACCTTAACACATAAGTTCAAACATGATAAATGATCAAAATCCTTCGGATTGATATCTCTAAAACTACATTATTTAATTCACTATATGATATTAAGATAATTTATTCAATTAATGTGTGTTTGTAATGATTATTAAGACAAACTTTATTACTACAATTAAAAGACATTAAGACAATTAAAGATCATTTATTACATCAAATAAATGATAATTGGGGTTTATTTTTGAACTTTTAATTTGCATAATTAAAATTAAAGATCATTTATTACAATTAATAAGCCTCTTTGTGATATGAAGATATGTTTATTGCCTTCTTTCCATCTCAATTTGCTACAATCTTGCTGTCATCTTTCTGTCTCCAACTGTTACGGTTTTGTTGTCCTCTACCGGTCTTGGTCTCAATCTCAGTCTCAGATTATCAGTCTTCCTTTTCCCTCTCCATTGAGGTATGTATTACGCTCATGCAATTTTAAACAATGAATCTTATTATACACAATACATGTACATACTCACACACAAACATAAACCACATAGGCAATCACGGACACTGTTGCTGCTGTTGCTTAACGATCCAGCCCAACTTAATAAGCCAATCTCCACACTCCACAAAACCTGTGAGCCTAGAGGCTGCCAAACAGCATCTTAAGTCTCTATCTTAATCACGATATAATCTTGAATCAATCTCAAACCGACTTGTACCGCAGTGGCTTAATGGTTCAGCCGCTGCACGTCTGAACCTCTGAATGAGATAGCCGAACGAACTCTCAATAGGCCCCATTACAGATCTGTAAATAAGATCAATGTACCACCTCCGTTGGGTTCTGAATCCAAGTCTCCCAACGTAATTCCTCGGACTCTTATCCAATCAAAGCTCTGAACCTGGAAATCAAAAACCATTCCTGCCACATTGCGTTTATCACCCTTTAAAATGATTTGATTTATGTGAGACCAAATGAAATGCATGATTGACCATAGAGCTGCAACCCATATCTTCGATAGTAAATCGTTTCCTGTCACAAGATTTTCAAGAGAAAAAACTTCACTCAAAGAGCAGACCCCATCCATTCTAACGTTCCACCATCTAAATGAAGTACAGTAGACTCATAGTGTGACAATTCTATTGAAATCAAATGTATTTATTTTAAAGAGTCTCACTTTGTCACTACAAGGATGGTTTAAATTTTTAGTTAGATTGTCATGTGAACTTGTGCTTCATATTGAGATTATTTTTTTGCAAGTGTCATCAAATTATACTCAATTTCACTTTGAGTTATAGATCCTATGTGAAATAAAATGTTAATAGTTGCGTACGCTGAAGGTAAAATGGCACTTGCTGATGAAGAATCTAACATTCGACGACGTCTGGCATATATGGCACGTTATGGAAGACGAGATAAGTTGACATTCAAACATGCTACTAGATCATCTGATGCGCACCAACATGTGTATGCATTGAATATTTTGAGAAGGGAGATATGCAAGCATACAAGATTTCAAAGAAAAAATTCCATTATTAATAAGCGATTCAACACCCGTCCGCATTTGAAATTTGCATACATGGATACATTTATCACAGACATGCTCATACATTGGAACTTGAATGGTATGTAAGTTTTTTAAGATAATTTTTAATTCGCATAATATTGTTGCATAACATAACCCGACTTTTCCCGATTACGTTATTGAATATGCAGGAAAACCATTCAATATAATTAAAGAAAGACGAATTCGTGATGCTACCACAAATGTATCTACAACCAGGATACATCACAATGATACAGGTGATTGCATGCAAATTATTATGATAATTATTTATCTATACATTATACAATTTTAAAGTACACAATTCATTTATCTTTACTACATATCAGGTCCATCTGGTACAACACTCTCTAATTCAAGTGCCTCCACTTACGCCCACCGTAAAAAATCTAAGGACCAAGGTAAATAATGTTATGCTTTGTTACAATCATTACCTATAGTTGTATAAATCAATACTAATTCCAAGCTGCATGAATTTTAAACTATTAGTGCCGCTTGCGATTCCATGGGACTTCGGGAAGCCAAATCATAAATGCAAACATTGTGGCGCAATAATGTGGTATGAAGAATGAAACCGAAAGACCAGCAAAAAATCTGATCCAACATTCAAGTTTTGTTGTTCAGAAGGTCGGGTAAAATTGCCATTCCTTCCACAGCGCCCAAGAACGCTCCAAAATCTGCTCGATCCTACATCTGGAAATAAAGGGGTGGCTTTTCGTAGAGAAATACGAACATATAATTCTATGTTTGCATTGACATCACTTGGATGCCGAATTGATTCTACTATTAATCGCGGGAAAGGGCCGTATGTGTATAGAGTGAGTGGACAAAATTTACATCGAATTGGATCTCTATTGCCTGTTAGTGGCAAAAGGCCTCAATTTGCCCAACTCTATATCTATGACACCGAGAATGAAATGACCAACAGGATGAACGCATTGCAAAGGAACTTTGGACATACTGATCTCAATTCAGAGATAATACAAGAACTAGCTGAAATGTTAGAGGAGCACAACATTTTAGTAAAGTCATTTCGCATGGCTAGAGATCGATATCGTTCAGATCCTGACTCCGCTTTTCGCTTACGAATCATCAGAAGTCGTAAAAGAGATGGTCGCCAATATAATATGCCCACCGCTGACGAAGTTGCTGGTTTAATAGTTGGTGATCTTAGTGAAGACAATTTTGAGCGTGATATCATTGTTGAACATCGTACAAATGAACTTCAACGCATTACAGATCTACACCCAAGTTTCATGTCCATGACGTACCCTTTGATACACCCTTACGGGGAGGATGGGTATCGAGAAAATATTAAACTACAAAACATGAATGGGTCTTCCACCAAAAGAGAATTTGTCACGATGAGACAATATTATTGCTTTAGATTGCAACAAATAGTACATGAAGGCCACACTCTTCTATGGTCTGGCCGATTGCTTCAACAATATATTGTAGATGCTTACATGGCAATCGAAGAAGGTCGTTTTAGGTGGATACGTAACAATCAAGAACAGTTACGAACCGACCTATATTGTGGATTAATGGATGTTGTACACCGTGGAGATACCGATGGCAAGAAATTGGGTAAATCAATTATATTACCATCCACTCATACTGGCGGCCCTCGATACAGAATCCAGAATTACCAAGACGCTATGGCACTTTGTAAGTGGGCTGGATATCCAGATTTATTTCTGACATTTACATGCAACCCAAAATGGCCAGAGATAACCGAAACACTCGCCATGGTTTAACAACATGATGATCCAAATAGAGTGGACATTGTATGCGGGGTGTTTGAGATTAAGCTCAAACAGTTGATGCAACACTTGAAAACTACCAAGATTTTTGGTAGCATAATCGCGTGTAAGTTCAATAACATAAAATTTATTTTCACAAATATTTATAGGGTTAATTGTATTTTAGTTTTTAAATGAGTATATTTTTTATTTAGTCTTTTTATAAACATTTTTTAATTACTTTAGTTAAATAGTAATGTTTATAATTTAAAACCATTATTAAAATAGTTAAGGAGAGGCTTCCATGGAGGCTATGAAATTTTATTAGACTTTTATTTTTTAAAAATAAAATGTTGCATTAAAGGATGTATCCTTTCATTTTCTTTATATACCGTTAACAATTAATCGATGTTTCATTTTATTTCAGGTATTTATACTATCGAGTTCCAAAAGAGAGGCTTGCCACATGCACATATATTATTATTTTTGGATTCCAAATCCAAAAACCCGTCGGCTGAGCATATTGATAGAATCATTACTGCAGAGATTCCAGATGCAAATATTGATCATGATGGTTTTAACGCCGTGAATAAATTTATGATTCATGGTCCATGTGGAGATCTTTATCCATCATCCCCATGTATGGTGCAAGGTATGTGTTCAAAACATTTCCCTAAGAAATTTATTGGACAAACTTCGATCGACTCAGATGGATTTCCAGTATACAGGAGAAGAGATACAGGTGCTTATGTTACCAAAAAAAACCATCAATTGGACAACAGGTACGTTGTTCCTCACAATAGAAATTTGATTGTGAAGTTTAGTGCCCACATCAATGTTGAAGTTTGCAATCATTCAAGAGCAATAAAATATCTCTTCAAGTATATTCACAAAGGATCAGATAGAGCAACCGCTGCATTTCACTCGACAGATACGAGTCTTGAAAGAGATGAAATTAAAACATTTTTAGATTGTAGATATATATCTGCATCTGAAGCATGTTGGCGTATCTTCCAATTCGACATCCATTACAGATATCCGTCAGTTGAGCGGTTGCCTTTTCATTTACCTGGTGAACATACGATAACATTTAAAGAGAATACTAATCTTGAAGCGGTTATTGCAAGACCATGTGTTGAAAAAACTAAGTTCACCGAATGGTTTGAGACCAATAGAAAATATCAAGATGCTCAACAACTAAGTTATTCAGCATTCCCAACGGAATGGGTTTGGAATTATAAAGACAAGGTGTGGACTAAACGCAAAAAGGGGAAATCCATCGGTAGGATGTACTTTACCCATCCATCTTCTGGGGAAAGATTTTACATGTGTATGCTATTAAACATTGTCAAAGGATGCACTTCATTTGAAGACATACGCACAGTAGATGGATTTACACACCCAACTTACAAGGGAGCATGTTATGCACGCGGATTGTTAGATGATGATAGTGAATGGATTGATTGTTTGGAAGAAGCATCAAATTGGGCTTCCGGATACGAGTTACGACATTTGTTTGTGACAATCCTCACCCATTGTCAGGTTTCAGACGCTCTTCGTTTATGGAATACGCATTTTGAAGCACTCTCTGAAGATATAGCTATCATGCAACGAAAAAGGTTCAAGGCTAACAACTTGAAATTGACTGCATCCGAAATTGAAGCGTATACATTGTTCGAAATAGAGTCAATCATGGTGAAAATGGGAAAAAGTTTGAAAGAAATTGATGGAATGCCACTTCCAAATCAACAATTACTACGCGAGTTGCGAAATAGGTTGGTAAATGAAGAACTCGACTACAATCGTGAAGATTTAAGAGTTGTTCATGATACCAATTTCCCGTTGCTCAACCAATGCCAAAGCAAGGCTTATGATGCTATTATGGATTCTGTTTACGAAGATCGAGGTGAATTAATATTCATCCATGGTCGTGGAGGAACAGGGAAAACATTCCTTTGGAAGACAATTATTGCAAGACTTAGATCCGAAGGAAAAATTGTATTACCTGTAGCATCTTCCGGTATTGCAGCATTGTTATTGCCAAATGGGAGGACTGCTCATTCTAGATTTCGTATACCTTTAGATGTAACTGCGGAATCAACATGTGAGATCCGTCATGGCACACAATTAGCTGAATTGCTTCAAAGAACTTCTTTGATTATTTGGGATGAAGCTCCTATGGCACACAAGTATTGCTTTGAAGCTTTAGACAAGAGCTTGCGTGACATATTGAGCACCCGTTATGGAGATAGCATATCAAGGCCATTTGGGGGTCTAACGGTCGTTTGTGGTGGTGATTTTCGTCAAATCTTGCCGGTCATTCCAAGAGGTACTCGGCTAGATATTGTTAATGCGTCGCTTAATTCTTCGTATTTGTGGCCATTGTTTCGAGTGTATGAGCTTAACCAAAACATGCGCCTTCTACAAAATAATATGTCTCCCTCAGACGTCCTTCGCATTAAAACATTTGATGATTGGATGTTAAAAATAGGCAATGGATCGTATTATGATAATTTTGAGGATGAAATGCTCAAGCTTCCTACAGATATTTGTTTACAACAATCTGAGGACCCGGTTCAATCCATACTTGAAGCAGTTTATCCCTCACTATTGGATAATTACAAAGATCCTTCGTATCTTACGGAAAGATCCTTCGTATCTTACGGAAAGAGCTATTCTAACTCCAAAAAATGATATGGTGCAAGAATTGAATGAATGCATCATGGATATAATACCGGGAGAAGGAAGGACATACCTTAGTTCGGACAATGTTTGCAAGGGCAATGTGCAATCTAATGATGAAGACCTCCTTTATCCAACTGAATTTCTAAATAGTTTGAGATTTAGTGGGATACCAACTCATGACATTCATCTAAAGGTTGGTGCTCCAGTTATGCTTTTACGTAACATCAATCAAACAGAAGGGTTGTGCAATGGAACACGATTGATTGTGACATTACTTGGGAAATGGTCTGTTAGAGGAGATATAATTTCTAGAAGTCATACAGGCAAGAATGTTACAATCCCAAGAATCATAATGTCACCAAGTGACTCAAAATGGCCATTCAAGCTTAATCGTCGCCAAATCCCGTTAGCGCCATGCTTCGCCATGAAAATAAATAAGAGTCAAGGCCAATCACTTAAACATGTTGGACTTTTCCTCCCAAAACAAGTAAATCCTAAACTTTATTCCTATTACAATTATTATATTAGATGATTTACTAATATAATCAACCATACTCCTTATCATGATTTTTCACAGGTTTTTACACACGGACAACTATATGTTGCTGTCTCTCGAGTTACGTCACGTGAAGGGCTAACCGTACTTAATGCTGATGAAGAAATTGAGGACCGTAACATGATAAAAAAATATAGTTTATCATGAAGTATTTAAGAGTGTCTCTCCAACCAATTACAATTGAATAAAGGTACAAATCTATCAAACTTTTTATAAATTCTTCTATTTTATATTCAGATAATACGTGTGTGGCTT
Organism: Saussurea involucrata; assembly: GCA_033807775.1. Classification (NCBI taxonomy): domain Eukaryota; kingdom Viridiplantae; phylum Streptophyta; class Magnoliopsida; order Asterales; family Asteraceae; genus Saussurea; species Saussurea involucrata. The sequence goes on from CM066317.1 coordinate 84,289,648, forward strand.
AAATTATTTTGTTCGCTCATTTTATTCCAAAGAAATACCATTGATTATTAATATTAACCAATGTTGTTGTTTTTTCAATTGCAGAACATTCAAGTTAAATTATGATGCAAGTTGCACATTTCAAATTTTCAATTGTGGTATTCACTTGGATTATGCAAATGACACTTCATGCTATATAATATAATTTTGTTTTAGAAGTATTTGACAACATTACTTTACACTTTCAATATTATTGTTATTTTGGTGTAATAACTCAAATGGAGAGAATGTTAATTGTCATCGTCGTTGAATTTTTTAGATAATCCAATTACAATTATACAAATATAACATAATTGATAGGGTGATTGATGATAGAATGTATATATTAAAATGTGTACAATATATAAATTAAGGCATATATACGAAACACGAAATAAATTAAATTTATCAATATAATCAATAAACAAATTCTTAAATTATTTTCTAAACACCGCGCAAGGCACGGTGCGGTCCACTAGTTATCTATAAAAGAAGAAACACTTTAACTAATAGCAGAAAAAGTGAAAACGTAAAGCAAAATTTAATAAACTAGGTTTAACCGAATTTTAAAAAATCTTCCTTGTATGGACCAAATTGATTTTATATGTTTCAACTGTAGTTTTAGGGCACTGTTAAATGCACCCAATTTTTACTAAATGCACCCAAAAAGTAAGTTATTAATTGCATTTAATTTCGAACCAATCATTACTTGATTTAAATAATATATATATATTTATAATATATATATATATTATTTGACATATATTTATATTATTATTTATTTGTTTTACATATATATATATATATATATTAGAAATATAAATATATATATATATATATATATATTGTAATATATATATATATATATTGTAATATATATATATATATATAGGGGTTAAATATAGTGATAACCAAAAAAAGGTTAAGGACTTGAAGACTAATCTAATTCATTGATTAGAATAGATCAAAGGTCATTAAAAGAAAAGCATATTAGTAATAAAAGCAAAAAATAAGGGTATATTTGTCAATTTTCAAGAACATAGAAAGGGTATTATGGACATTTTATATTAAAATTAAATCAAAAGTAAGTTGTGGATGTCAAATAACTTTTCAAATCAGTTAAATGTTTTCATCTTCATCTTCCTCAATACGTATCTGATGGACATTTCAACCCCTCCTTCTTTCTCTCTTAATTTAATCGGTTACCACAACGTCGGTGGTACGAATCTTTAGTTGGAGGCTTCGATAAGAAAAAAAAGAACTGTTTTCTTCTAATTCACCGTCGTCACGGCCATCAATCTCTAGTCGAACTATGTACAGAGAAAACACAGTTCATATATCGTCGTCGGAATCAGATCTACATCTATCGTTTTGGAAATGGACTAGGTTCACCATGGTGTTACTCGCGACAACGTTATTGTTCTTCCGCATCACTATTTTTGTTCCCAAACTCCGGAGAAACACCGACTATGGAGATATCCTGAACACCATTGAACACCGACCACGGCGCCGGTACTCGATGGAAACCCTATGTTTATCGCTCCTTCTATCACAATCTTTAGTCATCGAAGTCACCAAAACAAGATTTACGGTTAGATGATCAATGGTCAACTAGGTTTTTGGTCTCTGTATCAAAAGAATATGATTTTTGTTTCCAGTTCTTCTATATCCGTTTATATTAAGTCAAATAACTCATATGTCTCACTTGTTATCAATTAAAGGTTTCCACTAAAATTGTGTTTTATTTCATCAGTTGAATAGGATGGTGAGTCTTTGTTTCATATGGTGAATGTGTTTCATATGATAAATATGTGTGTTTCATATGGTGAATGTGTATGTTTCGTATGGAAAATCATTGTGTTTCATCTGGTGAATAATGTGTTTCATATGGTGAATCTATATGTTTCATCTGAAAAATCATTGTTTATCATCTAGTAAATTGTGTGCTTTATATGGTGAATCTATATGTTTCATCTATTTGTTTTTTGTATTTCATCTGGTGAATTGTGTATTTCATCTGGTGAATTGTGTATTTCATCTGGTGAATTGTGTATTTCATATAGTGAATCTATGTGTTTCATATGGTGCATCTATACGTTTCATCTAGAAAATCATTGTATTTCATCTGGTAAATTTTGTGTTTCATATGGTGAATCTACATGTTCCATCTAAAAAAATCTTTGTATTTCATCTGGTGAACTGTGTGTTTCATATGTTGAGTTGTGTGTTTCATATGGTGAATGTGTGTTTCATCTGATGAATGAATTTGTATGTTTCATCTGATGACATTCATCGGATGAATGAATTTGTATGTTTCATATGGTGAATCTTGTTACCAATATGACGATTATACCCCTTTTTTAATTAAAAACAACTTTCACTTAAAACCATCAGATCAACACCAAATTAAGGATGAGATCGATCCTCACGATTCTCAACCTTTTTGTGGTTCTCATTTGATTACCGTCCTATATACATATATATATATATATATATATATATATATATATAGAAAGGTTCCGACAAAATTGTGATATTTGATTTGAATTTTACATTTTCATCCCCTATACTTATTTACTTACTTTGCTTTATACCATTAACTTTCATAATTTAAATTTACATTTAACACATATAATCGTTTATTAATTAAAATACGTTAAAAAAATACATTACAGTTATCCGTGTGCTGCTGCATGGGCTACCCCATATACAGATCGAATACAGAAGTACAATCGTCTTTTACGTGTTAATTGTACTACAGAAAATGTTATTTTAGAATAAGTAAAATGTACTAAACATTATGTTATGCTTTATTTATATGTAAAATCTCAATGTTTATTTTTTTATTTTTCTAATTATTTTAGTTTATGTATGTTGATATGATAAGGATGCAACATAAAAATGAAAGAAGAAGAGATAAAGTAAATTAAATAACTAATTATAATGGTATAAAATGTAATTTAAAAATAAAAAATTATTTTTAAAAGAGTATATTAGATAAATATAGATAAGAACGTAAAATGTACAAAAAAGAATAACTATATATATATATATATATTTCTAATATATATATATATATATATATATATATATATATATATATGTATAACAAAATAATAATATATATATATATATATATATTTAAACAACATATAAAACAAATAAATAATATATATATATATATATATATATATATATATTATATTATATATTATTATATTAAATCAAAAATGATTGGCACGGAATAATAGGCATTCAACACACCCTTTTTGGGTGCATTTAGCAAATCAAAAGGTGCAAATAGTCTCCCCTAGTTTTAATGTGGTTTATATTTTAATGATGGGTTTTAAGTCTAGTTGGGTTTCGGTTGTCTTGTATTGTAATGGTGAAATCGTTGGGTTTCCTATACCTAGAGTAGATATGTACAATCGAGTCTAGCTTTAATCTTGTAATACCAAGCCTATGACATTCATGAATTCAGCATTTAAAATTGGGAAATTGACACAAATAGCCATCCTAACAAACCAACTTGAGAAAATAGCCAAAATTTCTCCCAGATGACGAAAATGGCCATGGGTCCGCACTCGAATCCAGTGCGGACCGCACTCCTCCCCAATACGATGTCGTTTCAGCCATTCAGGGAATTGTTTTTTAATTGGGTGTGGCACCGCACTTGCGGACCAGGCATTGCACTTGCGTAGAAGGAGAAGTGATAAATTGTGAATTGAATTTCTAATTTACACTTTTAACCCTTATACTTATTTACTTACTTTACTTTATACATTTTAGTTTCATAATTTAATTTTACATTTAACACATATAATCGTTTATTAACTAAAATACGTTAAAAAAACACGTTTTAATTTTAACAAGTTACACCATTATAATCGTCTCTTCAATACGTTCGAAATGAGCCAAATATTGAATTTTTTTGATTTATATATTTTAATATATATCATATACACTACATAAAAAATATTTTTTATATTTAAAATTCATTTTTTAACGTATTTTCAATTTTGTTTTACACTCCTATTGCATTAACATAATAATCATATATGATATATATTAAAATATTTTTTATTAAAATTATTTGTTAAAAATTAATTTTTAAAACTTATTTTTTATGTAGTGTATATGATATATTAAAATATATAAATCAAAAAAATTCAATATTGGGCTAATTTCGAACGTATCGAATAGACAATTATAATGGTGTAACTTGTTAAAACTAAAACGTATTTTTTAACGTATTTTAGTTAATAAACGATTATATGTGTTAAATGTAAAATTAAATTATAAAACTAAAAGTTATAAAGTAAAGTAAGTAAATAAGTATAAGGGTTAAAAGTGTAAATTAGAAATTCAATTCACAATTTGTCACTTATCCTTCTCCGCAAGTGCGGTGCCTGGTCCGCAAGTGCGGTGCCGCATCCAATTAAAAAAAAATCCCTGAATGGCTGAAACGACATCGTATTGGTGAGGAGTGCGGTCCGCACTGGATCCAAGTGCGGACCCATGGCCATTTTTGTCATCTGGGAGAGGTTTTGACTATTTTCTCAAGTTGATTTGTTGGAATGGTTATTTGTGTCAATTTCCCGATTTTTAGACTTAAAATGTGTAATATCGGATTTTACGTTTATTTTTAACACATGCACCTAGATTATAAACTACTTTTTAAAATGGTCCACACTATCGCATCAACAACCCTTTTTTTATAATTTGGAATATATATTCTAATTATTTATAATTTTAATAAAGATATACCAATTTAATCATTAAAGAAAATATATTCTTGCGATTTATACTATAATAATTTAAGCCATTAAATAGTCTAAGGGGCTGTTTGTTGACCTCTGAATGTCACCATTCAGAGGTCACCTCTGACCGATTCAGAGGTTGGGGTTGTTTGGCAAAAAAAAAACACCTCTTAATGGTTACAAACACCTGTGAGCCATTTTGCATCTCTCACCTCACTCAACCATTCAGAGATGCTTTTGTTTCATTTTTGCCCTCTTTCTCTCGCCTCTACTCTCACCATTTTACATTAACCTCTGCTCTCGCCTTCTCTCGTCTCTCTGCTCCAAGATGGCGACGGCGGCAAACAACCCACGCCGGTGATTATACCTTCTCGCCTTCTCTCGTCTCTCTGCTCCAAGATGGCGACGGCGGCAAACAACCCACGTCGGCGATTATACCTTCTCGCCTTCTCTCGTCTCTCTGCTCCAAGATGACGACGGCGACAAACAACCTTCTCGCCTTCTCTCGTCTCTCTACTCCAAGATGGCGACGGCGGCAAACAACCCACGTCGACGCCTTCTCGCCTTCTCGATGGTACTGTGATTTTTTTTAGTTTGGTTTTTGGATGATTTTGGTTTTTGGATGGTACTGTGATTTTGATTTTGATGATCATAGTATGTTGATTTTGAAATGTGATACAGTTTTAGAAATGTGATACAGTTTTAGACAGATGTAATTAATATAAAGTTAACTAAATGATAATTTTACCTTAACTAATATATCTATATTATCAACTTTTAAATATATGTATTTACATTAAAACTAAGAATTATATGATAAGTTGAGATTAACGTGAGAAGCATTCGATCTGAACCATTGATATTTTTAATTAATTGTATTATAGTGGATTGACATGGGTTGGTGTCCATATGGTTTCTTTCGAGTTCTATTCTCGTTTGGTCTTTGCACGCTACGACATGTCTTCGACCCTACATATGACGTGTAATGGGGCCCACTTAACTTGTGCATGAAAAATTTATTCTAATGGGTAGGATTTATTTTTGTTTATTGCAATTGTTATGACTATTAGAGCATCCACATAGCCTTGCAAATTGAATTGCAAATTGAATTGCAAATGAAATAGTGCATGCCACGTATGAAAGCAATTGCAAACATCACCCAATGTATTCATTTTCTATTGATTTAAATACATTAAATTATAATATTTAATAAATAATATATTAAATGGTTATTAAAAATAATAAACTTTATAAATATTAATATAAATTTATTTTTTATTTTAATTAACATTAAATTAAAATAAATTATTAATATGAATTTATTTTTTATTTTAATTAACATTAAATCAAAATAAATTATTAATATGAATTTTTTTAAATTATTTTATATATTATGTTATATTAATTAAAAAATAAAATATATATAATAATTTATAAAGTAATTAATAAATATTATAGTGGGGACCACTTTTGAAAGTGTAGGTGGATTGCATGTGTGTGAAAGGTAATTGCAAAAGCTGATGTGGCACAATTGAAATTGTAAATGAATTGCAGGGATGTGGATGGTCTTAAACAGATCTATTTCAAGCAAAAAGTATCGATCAAATTTATTATTTAATATGTGATGATAATAATCGATCTATTGAGATGATATTCAACTTTTAATCAACGGTTGTATGTTATTATGTTTTGTTTATAAACTTGCAAACTGCTACGTATACTAGAGAAGACGGTTCATTTAAACATGTTGATTCAGGTGCCGACGCTATGTGATGACAAGTAGTCGCCGATTGAGGCGATTGGCTTGGTGATCTGAGTGGTGATTGGCATGGTGTGGTGTACTAGTATGATAGATTGAAAGTAAACTTTAAAAACAAAAAGGTAAAGATAAATCTGTTAGAGTTATATTTGTATATATGAATAGTATAAGGGCTAGTCTGTAATTACTGTAACTTAGGCTGTATAAATAGATCTCTTTTCCTTCATTATTAGGTTAATCAGTCTTTTGTAATCGCTCTCAATATATGAAAAGCTGTTGCACAGTTCAACCATCTCTCTCTCTCGATTGCTCATAGATTGATTCCTACTTGAATCCTAACATGGTATCAGAACTTTAGGTATGTCTCACCAATTCTTCTGATTACTCACCTTGTTCTATTTTCATTGTTCGATTTCTGCCCGACATCTTGTTCGTATTTTATCGAATCGCAAAACCCTAAGCCGTAATACCGGAACTGCCCCAATACCGGAACTGCTCTTTTTAAATTGCGGAACTCCAAATTGCGGGACTCCAAACTGCGGGACTCCAAACTGCAGGACTTGGGGACTCCAAACTGCGGGACTCCAAACCGCAGGACTCCAAACTGCGAGACTCCAAACTGCAGGACTTCTAAATTGCGGAACTCTGCGGGACATCTAAATTGCGGAACTCAACTCCGGTTCTCACTTTTCTGAAATTGTTTTCGGAACACTCAGTTCCATCACTCACAAACTCCGAAACTCCTCTTTACGATTCTCAAACTCCGGAACAGTCTACTCCGGCACTCACATTCCGGTTCTCAAATTCCGGATCACTCGTTCGGGTTCAGTTCCAGTTCTCTAAAGATGGCTCTCAATGGCAAGTCTAAATACAGTGAATGCACGTTCTGTCACTCTACTTCTCATCTTCTCCTCACCTGCCCAATTCGAAAATGTCGCTGGTGTAGGATCACACAGCCACGACACTATGGGTCTGACTGTCTAAAACATCCAAGGAATTCAGGTAATCAAAGGCACTCAGGTAATCTAAGGCAACAACGCACTCAGTCATTTTCTGGATCAATCACTCAAGATTTCCCTAAGCCGGCAATTCAGGCAACGCATAGCAACAACTCATCGCCTGACCTAATGGAACTCATGCGCCGAAACCAAGAACTTATCCAGCGACTCATGACAGGTTCTATGGGTATGAATTTTCAAGGCAATAGCTCAGCATCAGGTAACCCTTGGCTGTTTGACTCTGGATGTTGTAACCACATGACACCTAAGGCTGACGGCTTTGTCTCTAAGCAAATCTCCAGAATGTTCTCATCAGTTCGTACTGCTGATGATACTCGCTTATCTGTATCTTTCAGTGGGACTGTATCGACCCCCAATATTCAATTACCTGATGTGCTACATATTCCTAAATTATCTCTGAGTCTGATTTCTATCACTCAACTTATGGAATCCGGTCTAATTGTTTTATTTCATCCTTCTGGTTGTGTTGTGCATGATCCAAAGACCAAGCAGATCTTTGGAGTAGGCCGTAAAGTTGGTCGGATGATTGAAGTGGTCTACCTCCGTCTCCCCTTACAATCGTCAAATCTTGTTGCTTCTGTTTCCAGTACTCCTTCCTTTGAATTATGGCATAAGCGTCTAGGACATTTATCTCTAGCTAGAATAAAACTGTTAGCTAGTTCAGGACTGTTAGGCAACACTTCTTCTGAAAACGTTTCTTGCTTATCTTGTCAACTTGGCAAACATCATGTCTTACCCTTTTAACTAAATGAATTTAAATCTGTTTCTCCTTTTGATCTCATTCACTCTGATGTTTGGGGTCCAGCAACACATCCATCCATGGGAGGTTCTCGATATTTTGTTATCTTTATCGATGATCACACACGCTTTACATGGATATATCTCATTAAACACCGCTCAGAACTACCTCAAATATATATTACCTTCGCCCGTATGATTCTGACCCAGTTTTCCAAGCCCATAAAGATTCTTCGAGCAGATAATGCTATGGAATACAAAGAATCTTCTCTTCTCTCTTTTCTTCAATCTCAGGGTACTCTTTCTCAGTACTTCTGTCCCGGCACCTCTCCGCAAAATGGACGTGCAGAACGTAAACATCGTCACATCCTCAATACTGTCCGTACTCTATTAATCTCTGCCAAGTGTCCAGAACGTTTTTGGGGCGAAGCTGCCTTACGGCTGTCTACACCATCAACCGACACCCGACCCCCATCCTAAATCAAAAGTCTCCTTATGAAGTACTCCATGGGGTCTCCCCTGCATATGAACTCCTAAAAGTGTGAGGTTGTGCCTGTGTTGTTCAGTTGCAATCTCATGAACACACCAAACTCGAACCTCGTGCTAGATTATGCTGCTTTCTTGGCTATGGAATTGAACACAAAGGTTATCGTTGTTGGGATCCAGTCTCTAAAAGACTACGTATATCCCGTCATGTCACATTCTGGGAACATCTTCCCTTCTCAACAGTGTCCAAATTTCAGGACATACCCAGTTCTTACACTTCCTTCTTCACTGATAACTCTATCTCTTTGGACTCACTCCAATTAGATCCCATACTCACATCTCCATCTGATCCACCTCCTTCCGTCTCACCTCAATCTGTGACCTCACCATCTGTCCCACCTCCTTCCATCTCACCTCCATCTGAGCCTTCCTCTTTGCCATCTGTTCCACCTCCTTCCGCCTCGTCTCAACCTGAGCCTTCATTTATGCCATCTGTGCCATCTGATTATGATCACTCATCTGCACCACCTCCAAGGACTACTTCTGAGCCATCTGCTGAGTCTATGGATCCTAGCTCCTCTCAACCACAAGATGGAGCACGACGCTCAGACTGGATAAGACAAGTTCCTTCTCATCTTCGTGATTATCATTGTTATGCTACATTGCTGTCCAACCATGAACCCACTTCCTACAAGGAAGCTGCCTCTAACCCTGTTTGGAAGCAAGCTATGACTGAGGAACTTCAGGCTCTTGACAAAGCCAATACATGGGAGTTTGTACCTCTCCCACTGGGCAAGTCACCCATTGGTTGCAAATGGGTCTTCAAAATCAAAACGAAGTCTGATGGATCTATTGATCGATATAAAGCACGTCTTATGGCAAAAGGCTTCAATCAAGAATATGACATTGATTACGAGGAAACATTTGCTCCTGTGGCTCGGGTCACCTCGGTTCGTAGTCTTCTCGCCATAGCTGCCACCAAAAGATGGCCACTTTACCAGATGGATGTCAAGAATGCTTTTCTAAATGGTGATCTCGAAGAGGAAGTCTACATGAGACTTCCTCCAGGTGTGACACCTCGTCAGGGTCATGTGTGCCGACTTCGAAAAGCCCTCTATGGCCTCAAACAAGCTCCTCGTGCTTGGTTTGAAAAAATTAGCAACACTATCATTTTATTGGGGTTTTCTCCGAGTAATTATGATTCTGGCCTGTTTACTCGGACCACTGCTGCAGGTACTATCTTACTTCTATTGTATGTTGATGACATGATCATTACCGGTAGTGACTCTATAGGTATCACCCATCTCAAACAGTCTCTCAGCTCATGTTTTGAGATGAAAGATCTTGGTAAGCTACACTACTTCCTGGTCTTGAAGTTCTGTCAGACTCTTCCGGCATCTATCTCTGTCAAGCCAAGTAGATTTCAGATCTGTTATCCAAAGCTGGGATTACAGACAACAAAGTTGTGTCTACACCCATTGAGCAAAATCTGCATCTTGCTCCAAATGCCGGAACCCCGCTGCGGGACCCTACACGGTACCGTCAACTAGTTGGATCTTTGGTCTACCTGATTGTTACTCGATCGGATCTTGCATATGCAGTTCATATAGTCAGCCAGTTCATGGCTGCTCCGTGCTCCGATCACTATGTCGCGGTTCTTCGTATCCTTCGATATCTTAAAGGGACAATGTTTCATGGACTTCACTTCTCATCCACATCGTCCTTAACTCTTCGTGCATTCTCCGATGCTGACTGGGATGGAGACATAACAGGCCGTCACTCTACCACCGGATATTGTTTCTTCCTTGGAGACTTTTTTATATCCTGGCGCAGCAAGAAACAATCTCTGACAGCTCGGTCTAGTACTGAAGCTGAGTATCGAGCTTTAGCTGACACTACGTAAGAAGTTGTATGGCTACGCTGGTTACTATCTGATATGGGTGCTCATCAGTTCTCTCCAACACCATTGTGGTATGATAACAATAGTGCTATTCAGATTGCTCACAATGATGTCTTTCATGAGCGTACAAAGTACATCGAGATTGACTGTCATTTCACCCGTCAACATGTTCTTCGCAAGACCGTTCGACTTCTTCCAATTTCAACTATTGATCAGACAATAGATATCTTCACCAAAGCTCATCTTCCGGGGCGTTTTCGGGCTCTTGTTTTCAAACTCAACTTGACTCATTCTTCCCCTACTTGAGTTTGAGAGGGGGGGGGGGGGGGGGGGTGTTAGAGTTATATTTGTATATATGAATAGTACAAGGGCTAGTCTGTAATTACTGTAACTTAGGCTGTATAAATAGATCTCTTTTCCTTCATAATTAGGTTAATCAGTCTTTTGTAATCGCTCTCAATATATGAAAAGTTGTTGCACAGTTCAGCCATCTCTCTCTCTCTCTCTCTCTCGATTGCTCATAGATTGATTCCTACTTGAATCCTAACAAAATCAATTCTCGATTTAAGGTGTGTAAACTTAACAAAAAGACTAAATGAGTGAATTACTCGGGTTTCGGGTAGGGACCGGAAAATCTATCACTAAGTAGCTAACTCATAAGTGAACACCTCAACCGAATAAGAACTAAATTTCACTCAGAAAACACACCTAGACCTCCATTACCTGGACTAAAAAAACAAAATATGTTATCATAATAATACCGTAATAATATTGATAATGATACCATATTAAAACTTGTTCAATAATTTTGAAACAAGAAGTGGTGTGGGTCCATGATACATTACACACGGATACTTCATCTTTACTTAGGCCGTGCATACCACCCTCGGGTACCACGGCCGGGTTCGACAATCGGGTTCATCGGGTATGGGTAGGAGAAATCGGGCAGGGTTGGGTTCGGGAACCCGTGCATACCCGTTGAAAATTTAATTTTTTTTTTAATTTTTTTTATTATTTTTCAATATTACCGTTGGTAAACGGCTATTTTTTATTTTAACTTTTTTTTTAAAAAATATTCTTCCAAATTATACACACTATGTATATTAACCTCTACCACCTTCATATTTTCACACCACACCTACATCCCGTCGTAACCGATCGAGGAGTTCGGATACACCGCAACAAGACCCGGACCTTGGCTTCCAAGCATTTGCTCAACAAGGTTATATTCCGCAACCGTATATTCCTCATCAATTTACATATCATGGTTTGCTCCAACAAGGTTTTACATATATGAATATTTTTATTTTGTTAAATAATTAAATGTATAAATAAAAGAATTAAAAAGCTGATGTGGCATCAGGGTTCAGTGGGTTCGTGGGTAGGCGGTACTCCACTTTAGGGTAACATTAGGGTAAGGAGGGTAGGAAAGAGAAAAACTGATATGACGCTGATGTGGCATTCGGGTTCAGTGGGTTCGTGAGTAGGCGGTACTCATGGCCTTAGAGGGACAGGTCTAGAAAAATCCAAAATATTTTTCGATTGTGAGTGATTAAAACGTTTGCCAAAGTTATTTAATTTTGGAATTTTAGTTATATGAAGTGAAATCGTTCTTGACACTTATGTAATCATTAGCAAGACAACATGTTAGCAATAGTTTTAGACATATGAAAATTTTGTTTCATGCTCTAAAATAGATTTTAAAAACCAATTCCTAAAATACAAATTAGACCAAATTGGATCCAAATTAATGCAAATTTAGTCGTTTTATACATGGGAAGATTTAAAAAATTAATAATAAAAAAATGGTTGATAGAAGAATATTGCATTATTTGATAAAAGGAAGTCTTAATAAAAAAAATTAAATCATAAATATAAATAAGAATAATTTATATGTAAATTATTAATAAATCCGAAAAAACATATTTAGATTCACGGTTACTTACCTACTTTTTTACTTGTGATCCAAATATGATTCATTATCATATGTTATCATCATGTTTGTGTATCTTACTTAAACATCTTTGTGTTTTATCAATATTATTCGTCAATGACATATATACATATATGATCAGGTTTGATTTGATCCTATAACATAGAGATGACCAAACTTCGGTCTCGGGTCGGGTTTTAATAAAATCGGGCCTAAACAGTGTCATCCAAAACCAGGTCGGGCCGAGCTCAAGATGGGGTGGCCTATTCAAGTTGATGTATAACCGGTCCCGGGTAAACGGTCCCTAAATCGAGTCTTCACAACAACAACAAAATATTAAATGTTATTCTAATACACTTTAAAATACGTAACTGGGTCACTCAAATATACTTAAAAAATACGTCTTATTAAACTTTCGATTGAACAATACATTAAAAATATACATTGATTGAATTATAACAAAATACAGCTAGTCCTCCCATGGTGAGCGAGAATTGCATTTTTGTACGTTTTGTAACTTGGTATCTTACCTTATTCACCAAATAACTTATTTATAGTGTCTAGGGGGTCTAAAAGACAAGCAAAATGTCAAAATTGAGGAAAAACGGTAATATAACGGTAACTTTTTTGAAAAAAAAGGTTAGGCCAAATTGAGCCCGAAACCGGTCTCGGGCCTGGCGAATCACTCCAAATCAAGGATTGGTCATAACTTAAAAGCTGTAATCCGGGCCTCAGGCGAGCCGGGTCAGGCTCCAGTCCTCCGCCGATCTCGGGTCGGGTCGGGCCGGGCCGAAATGACCATCTCTAGTGTAACACCCTAAAATTTGAACAATAAAAATAGGGAGTTTCCGGAAACGAATAAAATAAAACTTCCAACATCACGACAACTGTAACCCAACAATGGGGATGTTTGTAGAACTGGTAGTTTCAATGTGACGAGACATAATATTAACAAGCTACTTAATCTAGGCTATTAACAACTACAATAAAATGGGTGTCACGATGTCATCCAAAAATATCGCTCTTCACAAAAGATCAAAAATAGTCTGACTCTATAGGTGCTCTTAAACAAACCGGTCGGGAACTCAACCCATCTTAGATCCGCCGCTAATGGGACATGTAAACCAATACACACCACACAAGTGTTAGGATAGAAGCCTAGTGAGACCTTACATAAACCATTTATATAAAATAAAGCATTAGTGCACAATATAAATGTTACCCGATCCGCATTGGTAGTACATTACACAATTCCCAATCTCACGCGATGTTCCATACTTGAACACGTATTCAAAAGGACTCATGAATAACGGGGGAGACCCGTCTCCATAAAGATGACGAGAACACGTGGCATCACCTCAAACTCTCCCATACCTTTAGTGCATACTCTATCGAGTTACACCTTAAGGATTTACTGAACCTTAGTGCTTGTCCCCATCTAGACGAGTTCCACCTCAAGGACATCGATATCCTTTAGTGTCTACTCTCTAGTGGCTCAAGGTTTGGCCTATATAATTCCAAATCTCAACACTTAGTCTAAATCCTCATGCATAATGATTTAGATAAAATTCTCATATATGATCATACACAACGTTGTAATGTAATAACAATTTACATCATGGCATTCTCTCTACATTATTTATCTTAATCACTTCATAAAATCCAAACATTCGGTATCATGACTCAATGTGTTCACTTCCCCTTAATTTGGAGTTCTATCATGTATAGGAATCAAACTCACCAAAAGATCACCATCTTTATATTTAGAAATACAATATTTAATTTACACATTTCCCAAACTCAATATCTACCTTTTTAGGTTAAATAATCCTTCCAAATCCAAACCAACCATTTTTGATTAAAAAAAAAGGTCACACTATCATCATAAACATTAAAAGACCAAGAATCCACACCTTTAAAGTACGAGTGAAGCAATCACAAAATACTAGCACATTGTTCAAATAATCAAGATGCAAGTTATTTATGGATGTATAGAGGTAGAAGACTCACCACCAAGGATTTGTAAGAGAAAATCCTAGAAGTTGTAAAAACCCTAGAAATGGAGATGGTAGTCTTGGAGCTTTAAACCCCTTACACTTGTTAGCACCATAAAAGTTCTTCTTACAAGGATCGTAGACCTTACTAGAAGGGTAAAATATGTTCGGGCTTCCTTTGCATTCAATGTGCAGATATGTAGTGGAAGAATTGAGAAAAACCGATCCAAGAGAGAGATAATTCGTTTTTGAAGATGGATGAGAAATGTGTATTTTGGCTAATAAAAAAGAGTCTCAAATAGGAGGGTCAGGGGTCGCGGGCGACCTTGCCATGCGAGAATACCCTTGGCAATCTCGCCAGATGTACCGAGTCCAACATCTTCGCCGCGACAGTGCCCTGCGAGTATGCCTTTCGCATTCTCGCCAAGCATACTCTCCTTGAGTGTACCGAACGGGGGGTCCTTCCCCGCGACTATCACCATGAGAATTCCCCATGGAAATCTCTCATGGTATTTTCGTTGAGTGTGTCCCGAATCCTGAAAACTTCCCAACTCGACGAACGTGACTCTAAATAGTCCATACTCGTAATAAAACCCGTAGCCTCGTATATCTATACGTATCTAGATACATATATATATATATAAGACCTAGAGATCAACGAATATTTAACGACTCAAAACTTATTACTAAATTAAAGAAGGTCACTTACCCAAAATTCGGGGTGTTACAGATCCATACTCCAAAGAATTATAACTCTTAGACGGAAATGTAAAATTTATTTTGTAAAAATTGTTTTTACGATTTACTTATTTATCGATCAATAGTTTTTACACTTAATCGAGGAGTTTAATTTCACTTCATAGTTTTTTTACTTACAATATATTTTAAATATTTAATAGATAATAAATATTAATTTAAAAATAACAAATACATGAAACTGCAGCATACTTTTAGTTTTATTTTTCTATATGAGATACAACATCGTTACATATAGGTATATAGGGTCTGTTACGCTTACTTGGTAAGCGCTTACCACATCACTTACCTTACCGAATAAACACAGTAAGGATCGAAAATCTTACGCGCTAAGAGCGATGACAGTGGTTGAGAGTCTTACCCGATAAGTGGAGGTAATGAATCTTACCGAGTTAGGGTTTACCAGGTAATTTGTTGCATACAGTGTTGTTTTGATGGATTAAAATCATATCTAGTAAGGTAAGTGGATATGTTGACTTTTACCGGTAAACGCTTACCGGGTAAGCGTTTGAGTAAACGACCCTTAATTTACGTATTAAAATACATGAAAATGAAGACATACTTTAGTCGATTCTTATCATGTATAACATTTTATTTTAAATGTTTGAAATACCACATCTGCATTACTAAAATAATATTTTGAGTTAAATTACGGATTTGGTCCCTAAGGTATGCCAATTTATACAAATTTTATCTTTTATCTTCATTTATTAAAAACGAAATCTTCAGTTATGTAGTTTGTTATGGATTTGGTCCCAAAGGTAAACGACCATCCACTTTCTCTGTTAAACTCAAGAGCATAAGACTATCTCCATCCACAATCCAAACCAATCTTATTTAGGTATAAAAATAGAAAGAAATGAATAGACTCCTGAGATTGCAAACTGGTTCACTGTAATAACCCCAATTTGAGTTTGTAATCTAAATAAAAGTTAAGGGAGCATGAGAGCATTTGGTGAAAAACTTGAGGGTTAAATGTGAAACTTGGGAAACCAATTCCCTTTCTTAATGTGAGGCGCCGCTTTTGTTTGTTTAGTAGGGATTCTTTTATTTTTTTTAGGGTTGGTAGTGTGCAAAACCTGCACATCGTGAGAGAGTAGAAATTAAGAAAAGAAAAAGAAAGCAGTAAGAGAGAAGAAGATGCCATGGGAGATTCTTGTGCATTTCGTGAAGAAGAAGAGCGAGAGAGAGAGAGAGACAGCCGGCTGGGAAAGAGACAACCGGAGAGAGAGAGGGACAGTCGTCGGCGAGAGATAGAGAGAGAGAGAGAGCTGCGAGAGACAGAGATAGACGACGAGAGAGGGAGGCTGGTTGTGTTCGCCGGCGACGGAGAAGATGACCGGAGGGGCCGTTGCTGCTGCTGGTGGTTGCCGGCCGTTGCTACTGGTGGTGGTCGCCGGCGGTCGGCTGCCGGAGATGGTCGCCGGAAGTGGTGGCTGAGGTGGTGTCTCAACCCTAGGAGAAGCATCCTAATGCTATTGTTTTTGGTGGGTGGCGGCTGTGAAAACGCAGGGAGAGGGAGAGAGGGGTTCTTGGTGGTGATTTCTTTTGGAGAAGGAAGGATGTTGTCTTGCAATCCTATTGAAGTAAGTAATCTAACTCTTTTCTCCTTAGCTGTGGTTTATTGTGATTAAAATGAGATTTGGGGTCTGCAAGCTTAATCTGTTGAGTTGTTTTAGTTTTGAATCAATTGGCTTATTGGGTTTTTGTTGAGTAAAGGAGTTGTCGAAACTGGAATTTGTTAGAGAGAATCGAATGATGGAAACCGTTTGCAATTCGTTTGCGGTTGGGAAGCCACGTGACCTTATTTCAATAATTTCCAAGAGAAAGTTTGTTGAGCCAACGTGATTAGTAATTTATTTTAGAATGGATTTGATAATTTAATTATTAGCTAATAATAATTTTTGGAAGGGTCGTTGTTGGGCCTAATTATTTTGGGATCTGGTATAGTATGTCAATCGGATGGGTAAGCAAAGACCATTAATTATGACCTTTAGACTAGAAGGTAATCTACCAATTTAGATAAGTTAGTGTTGAGTTCGGGATTTAACTCGAGTAATAATTGAACGGATTATGACGAACGCTATTAATATATAATAGGTGTTCCGCCTAGAGATCGGAAGTGTAAGTAAGGAGCTTTGGAGCAAGCTAGCCAGGTGAGTTCCCTAAACCCCTTTTTTCTACTTAAAGTGTTAAATGATTTTTGACTGATTATGGTTTCACTTACGAGCATGAAATGTTTATAACCGTTACGCATGTTTTCCATGAAATACCTATTTACTTGAGAAAATGTATTGTACATGATGAACTGAGAATGATGATTTACTAAGGTTTTTAAAGGTACATGTTTTACGAAATGAATGACGTGCTATTTGGAGTCGATCTACACTGTAGGATCAGAGATAGATCCTCGGGGTCTGATGATCCCTTGGATGTTTATGACAGACTGGTAGGTTGGAATTTGTTTCCTCCTATTTCGAGTAGAAAGGGGGGTCTGCGTAAACTCCGGGAAGGGGAGTTTGCGTAGGCTCCGGCTGAGGGCGAGAGGGTAGTCCTTTGGATCCCGATCGCGGTATGTTATGTGATCCTATGCACAGTGTAGTACCATGCTTGATGTATGTTGAAGTTTACGATGACATTTCCATAAATGTTTTTATGCTGGTTATATGTTGTTCTAGGAGGGAATTCACTAGACCTCAAGGTCTAACCCTCGCTTTTCAAAACCAAAACCCTTTTCAGGTAAGCGCTATATTGGAGGCTCAGATGAATGAGTAAGTAGCAAGATAGAGTACGGAAGCAGCTAGTGATAGTGCAGGTGCCTCTAGTAGAAGCTAGATTATTCTCAGTTGTGTATAGGTTGTTTCCGCCAACCTTAGTTTATGTATGATGTAACGAAATTTTTGGGACCCGGTTCTGTAAATTTTTGCTTAAATGTCACGTTTGTTCTATTATATTTTTGGGTTGTTACAAATGGTATCAGAGCCATAGTTTAAGGGATTTAGGTGACCGGACGGGCCTAAACTTAAACTTGGGAGTAGAAACCACAACTGAGAATCAGGAAATGCGTTAGGATGACACTATTATAGAGATAGGATTAATGGGGTACTGAGGACTGTCATGTAAGGTAAGTTTGAGATTCCACCTGGCCAGTGTAATTGCAAACTTACAGGTACATGTATGTGCTTAACCTACCTTATTAACCTACCCAGTGCTTATGCCGTGTTTCAATACGTTAGAATGTCAACGAGATCTCTGAGGTGTAGACTGAGACCCCTTGTTGGGAAAGTTTCATGAGAAATCTTTATGAAGTGAATAATGTATACATCGTAGAGGCGAAATGTTGTCTAGAATGTTATGAATTATCTAGAAGCAACTCTTCATAGATTCGGAGAGGATAAATGTTTGACTTTGGGTAACACTCTTGATTCTAGAAAGTCCTAATTCTAGAATTCGTGGGATAAGACCAGTTAGTATGGTAAGGAATAACAGTGTTGAAACCTTCAGTGTACCGATAGAACCCCAACTTCTTAGTCGAGCTTTTCAAAGGCAGTGCAAATGAAATAAGATAACTATTGTGAAATGAAAGCATGTAGAAAAAAAATGAGATAGTGATTAAAACGAAATAGTATGAATGGGGTTGAGTAAGTGAGATGTGGAGAGTGTGTTCAGCAAGTTGTTGCGTGACCGAGAGGGCGACCGTTGGTCGTAGGTAGAATGTCGAGGATAAGCTAAGCGAGTAAAGCAGTTGACCTTGTTAGAGTGAGTAGCCTTCAAATGCAAGTAGAGTCTCATGCATGGTGTCCTTTTTATGTAACATGAAATTTTCACGATTTAAGTTAAACGTATAAAGATAAATTTGATCGAAAATGAGTCAGAATGTGCACGCGTATGTTTAAAGAAAAAGGTGATTTCATTCACATGGCACCATGAAGATTCGAGTTTTATGATTTGTAAAGTATTTCGCTCTTTTCATGACGAGTTAAATTATTGCAGAAGTCAAGAAAACGATTAAATGAGAACTTTTATAACCAAAGTGAGTAATGACATATTGGAGTTATTTATGAGTACGAAAACCGACTGGTTTACTTTGTGTCGGAAATTTCTTTCAGGAAGGGGTCGTATGAAAAGATTTTCACTTAATATATTTCCGTCGTAACGACATAATTTG
Organism: Saussurea involucrata; assembly: GCA_033807775.1. Classification (NCBI taxonomy): domain Eukaryota; kingdom Viridiplantae; phylum Streptophyta; class Magnoliopsida; order Asterales; family Asteraceae; genus Saussurea; species Saussurea involucrata. The sequence goes on from CM066317.1 coordinate 84,309,179, forward strand.
GTGGAGTGAGATTAAGTTTATGAAAAGTTGCATGCGAACGATCCTCGAGATCGTGGTGTAGGGCATTGGAGTTTAAAGAGTGATGGGGGCATGTGTACCCAATATGTCTTCAGGTGTTGTTAAATTAAAATGATAAAAGGCACGAAATGATTTATTTATTACGTATGTCATGCATGAAGGCTATGAACTCACTAGGTCGTAGGATGTTGCATTTTAAAACTAAGAAAGAACTCCGAGAGTGGAGAGTTGATGGTCAAATCAGGAGAGAACGTTGTAGTATCGGGATAGGTGTTCCGTCAGTAATGGATTATAGTCTCGAACGTAGGAGGGTTTGCACCCTTGTTCGGTAACTGGAAGTACGGTTGTCAAGGGACGGTTGTGTTCGGAGGGAGGGCTTGAAGTCTTCAAGGTGACGATTTTAACGACTCGTTAAGAATAGTGTGGTAAGGAAGAATGAAATGTATGTGGTGTAGGAATGCGAGTCTCGAGGTGAGCTTTTAATGGTAATGTTACCTGAGTAGGTTACGAAAGGAGGGAGACGTATCATGAAGATGATTCAATTTGTTGATAGGAGTAAGTTCCGTAAGGGAACCATGTTTAAGAATAAGTTAAGAAAGTAGTTACAGGATTGTCAGTTGATGTGGAAGTCGACGGATGTGTACGTCGGCCGAGACCGAAGACTTGAATTAGAAAGTTGAGAGTCGATAGAACACCTTGTAGGGGTTCTAAGGGGAAGCGAAATTATTGTTTGATTAAGCATTCTATTTACGAAGAGTGGAGGGTTCGTAGGATGATGAGGTATGTAACTTGGGCGAAGCGAGTGTGTAGATTTTAGCAGTCAATAAGAAAAGTGGTGTGTCTTCGTAAGGGCTCGGATCGCGAAGAGCTAACTAGAATGGTTGCGTGTGAGCTATTTGAGAACTCGTGGATTATAGTTCAACAAGTTGGGAAAGGACTACGTAGTGAGATAGACTCGATTGTAGTATACGGAAGAACATGAAGGAAAGTGTGGATTATGAATGAATTGCCATGAGAGATTTGGTCTGCAGCATGATGTTATGAGTGAGGAATGCACAGTTATGTAATAGCGTTAATTGCCAAGTTAAATGTACCAGCTAGTATCGTAGTGAGGTGATGTTAGAGAGAAATAAAGCCTCAAATAGAAGCTTTTGGGGGTTCAGTGAGATGTACGATCTATTAATCAGATGGTGGGAGCACATAGAGTATAAGTTGACGTTATGGTGTGATTATGTTCGGGATAGAAGAACGGAGTAGTGGTGGGATATTACCCAAAGGAGAAACCAAGTGTCTCAGTTGTAATAGTCGCTAAGTAGGTATATGTTGAAATCATTAGAAGTTTAAAGAGGTTGAAGAGTGGATTAGTCAAATGTGTTATGGTAAATGCTAGATATTTGCAGAACGCGAATCGTTTCTTTTGTGAAGGGGGATGACCCTAGAGAGAGATAGTTGGAATTTGGTTATGTTTAAAGAAGGATGATGATTATGGGTTGGAGCGGTGGTATGATCATTAGTTGATTCGAAACGTCAGGATAGATGTATAAGCTTTTGTTTGGCTGATTAACAATTTTGAGGATTGTTAGGTAATGACATTTAGTGTTATCATAAGAGATGTTATGACTCTACCGAGATTCTTACTAAGAATTAACAGGAGAGAATCGATCTGTAAAAGTGAGAAGTTGATGATAGTGCGATGGAAGGAGAAATTTTCAAATTATTTCGAAAATTGCAAGTTGTTGGGTTACTTAGTGGAGTTGTTAGTAAGAAATCAGTTTTGACTGTCGGATTTTGCGAATACCAGCATAACGAGATGTCGAAGCTAGTCATTATATATGTTAATTTATGGTGGATTGAATGAAATGAACTGCAGTCCGATTGGAGTTTATCTCTTGAAATAAGTTGATAATTATAATTGAAATGAGTTGGTCAAGTTAAAGTTAGTAGGGGTAAAGAGAAGGAATTGTTTTGTTTTGTGCGGTAATGGTCGGTAGTTATAGGTTGCACTATTCGAGAAAATGCAGTTGAGAGCGGAAACTGTTATTGTGATCACAAATCAGATAAAGACAATTAGGGATTTGTAAGTATTGAGATGCCTACAACCTCTTTTTGTATAATGTGAATTGAAAGGTGGATTACGAAAATTCTTGAGGAAGTGTCTTTGGGGAATGACATGCTAGTCATTAAAGAATTAGTCATGTTGAATCTAAGTAAGAAAGTGAGAATGTCTTTTATAGAGGTATCTGATTTTGGTCATTATGGTTAACCGAAAGTATTTTGGAAGCCGAGTTTTGTGGTGTTCCTAAATCAATATGTTTAATTGGAAGTCGAAGAGTAAAATGATAGTGTTTTTCCTGTTATAATCGGAGATTTTGAGCTCAATCAGAGTTGCACAGCTAAAGCATGAAACTATGTTGTTATAGTTTTATTATTAGAAAGATCCATTCCGAGAGTTGAAATTTAAGCCTTGTTAATCAATTACACCGGTTATTTTGGAGTGAATTTCGGGACGGAATTCTGTTAAGGAGGGGAGATTGTAATAACCCCAATTTGAGTTTGTAATCTAAATAAAAGTTAAGGGAGCATGAGAGCATTTGGTGAAAAACTTGAGGGTTAAATGTGAAACTTGGGAAACCAATTCCCTTTCTTAATGTGAGGCGCCACTTTTGTTTGTTTAGTAGGGATTCTTTTGTTTTTTTTAGGGTTGGTAGTGTGCAAAACCTGCACATCGTGAGAGAGTAGAAATTAAGAAAAGAAAAAGAAAGCAGTAAGAGAGAAGAAGATGCCATGGGAGATTCTTGTGCATTTCGTGAAGAAGAAGAGCGAGAGAGAGAGAGAGAGAGACAGCCGGCTGGGAAAGAGACAACCGGAGAGAGAGAGGGACAGTCGTCGGAGAGAGATAGAGAGAGAGAGAGAGAGAGCTGCGAGAGAGAGAGATAGACGACGAGAGAGGGAGGCTGGTTGTGTTCGCCGGCGACGGAGAAGATGACCGGAGGGGCCGTTGCTGCTGCTGGTGGTTGCCGGCCGTTGCTGCTGGTGGTGGTCGCCGGCGGTCGGCTGCCGGAGATGGTCGCCGGAAGTGGTGGCTGAGGTGGTGTCTCAACCCTAGGAGAAGCATCCTAATGCTATTGTTTTTGGTGGGTGGCGGCTGTGAAAACGCAGGGAGAGGGAGAGAGGGGTTCTTGGTGGTGATTTCTTTTGGAGAAGGAAGGATGTTGTCTTGCAATCCTATTGAAGTAAGTAATCTAACTCTTTTCTCCTTAGCTGTGGTTTATTGTGATTAAAATGAGATTTGGGGTCTGCAAGCTTAATCTGTTGAGTTGTTTTAGTTTTGAATCAATTGGCTTATTGGGTTTTTGTTGAGTAAAGGAGTTGTCGAAACTGGAATTTGTTAGAGAGAATCGAATGATGGAAACCGTTTGCAATTCGTTTGCGGTTGGGAAGCCACGTGACCTTATTTCAATAATTTCCAAGAGAAAGTTTGTTGAGCCAATGTGATTAGTAATTTATTTTAGAATGGATTTGATAATTTAATTATTAGCTAATAATAATTTTTGGAAGGGTCGTTGTTGGGCCTAATTATTTTGGGATCCGGTATAGTATGTCAATCGGATGGGTAAGCAAAGACCATTAATTATGACCTTTAGACTAGAAGGTAATCTACCAATTTAGATAAGTTAGAGTTGAGTTCGGGATTTAACTCGAGTAATAATTGAACGGATTATGACGAACGCTATTAATATATAATAGGTGTTCCGCCTAGAGATCGGAAGTGTAAGTAAGGAGCTTTGAAGTAAGCTAGCCAGGTGAGTTCCCTAAACCCCTTTTTTTCTACTTAAAGTGTTAAATGATTTTTGACTGATTATGGTTTCACTTACGAGCATGAAATGTTTATAACCGTTACGCATGTTTTCCATGAAATACCTATTTACTTGAGAAAATGTATTGTACATGATGAACTGAGAATGATGATTTACTAAGGTTTTTAAAGGTACATGTTTTACGAAATGAATGACGTGCTATGTGGAGTCGGTTTACACTGTAGGATCAGAGATAGATCCTCGGGGTCTGATGATCCCTTGGATGTTTATGACAGACTGGTAGGTTGGAATTTGTTTCCTCCTATTTCGAGTAGAAAGGGGGTCTGCGTAAACTCCGGGAAGGGAAGTTTGCGTAGGCTCCGGCTGAGGGCGAGAGGGTAGTCCTTTGGATCCCGATCGCGGTATGTTATGTGATCCTATGCACAGTGTAGTACCATGCTTGATGTATGTTGAAGTTTACGATGCCATTTCCATAAATGTTTTTATGTTGGTTATATGTTGTTCTCGGAGGGAATTCACTAGACCTCAAGGTCTAACCCTCGCTTTTCAAAACCAAAACCCTTTTCAGGTAAGCGCTATATTGGAGGCTCAGATGAATGAGTAAGTAGCAAGATAGAGTACGGAAGCAGCTAGTGATAGTGCAGGTGCCTCTAGTAGAAGCTAGATTATTCTCAGTTGTGTATAGGTTGTTTCCGCCAACCTTAGTTTATGTATGATGTAACGAAATTTTTGGGACCCGGTTCTGTAAATTTATGCTTAAATGTCACGTTTGTTCTATTATATTTTTGGGTTGTTACATTCACGATCCAAACCAAGATTCTAACATTTTCTTTTATTTTTCAATTAAAATATCTTGACACATGTCAATATTTCATTGGTTCATTTCAGATTTTTTTGGATAAATCTTATCATATTAAAAAGACAACTTTAACAAAAAAAATTAAAAAAATACAAAATATATCAAAATTCATATTTTTCAATTCCCTACCAATTTTTACATATTTTTATCACACCAATCTTTCTCTCTATTTCAATACTCTCTTCATCTTGAAAATCTCAAACTTTAGTTTTTTTTGCAATTTTCTGCTATGGATCTAAACTACCCAAATTATTGTTTCATGTCTGAGTATCCTAATAACCTTCAAAATTACCCAAATACACAATATAAAAACTCTTAGTTACCCTCTTATGATAATCACGTTATTATCCCTGAAAACATCCAAACTTCGCAAAAGGGCTCCGAGTCGATACATGGGATACGAGAGAAGATATGGTTATGATGTCAGCATGGATCTTCGTTACTGAAGATGCTACTCATGGAAAAAACTAAAAAGAACACTATGATGCAACTCAAGCAGAAAATTCAGAAGGTCTTGGTATCCGGAACGAAAATCAAATGTAAGGTCGTTGGTCTCGGCATAACGAAAATGCAAGCAAGTGGGTTGGTGCTTACAGAGAAGAAGGTATCATGATAGGATATGCTTATCAACGATTGTATTAGTGATCTTTATTGTTAGTCAATTGTATGGTTGAGCCTTTGGCTCGTATTTGACATAAGTGAGTCTTGGGGACTTTGGTCCAATGTAAATTACTCCATGTTGAGTTTTGAGATTATATATAAATTTGAGTCATAATTATTATTTAATTACATCTGTTAAAGATGTTGGACATTCTTTTGGGAGTCATCTAATTGTTAAACTATAATGCATTGGATGCATAGGCATATAAGTCAGTCTATTTATAGGGTCGAATGGGTATTGCAGGGCTGGACTCCGGGACCCATGTCTTATGACCTTAAGCTTTCCGAGTGGTCACTAGGAGGGTCGAGTCTAGAGTGTTGCCTTGGAGGTGAGTACTAGGACCTTCGTAGCTGGGGTAATGCCTTGGAGGTAGTCTCACAGTGTGCCGAGCCTTGTAGTGGATGAAGTCCTGGGGACAGACAGTAATGTCGACTGTATTTTGAGGTGATGTTTATCGAGGAATCGTAGGAACACTTGGACATATAGTCAAGAAGTGTTATACGATTAACATTGTACAGGTGGTATACTTATGTGTTCCCTCCACCCTAAATGAATACGGGTCTCCCTCGTTGTTGTCAAGTATTATATTGAATATTGTGATATGCATGTTTTATTACCGTTTGAGCCTTGTGCGAGTAATTGCAAGCGTTGACTTTAATATTGGAACCCCTCCACGCATATTAAGGTTTGCTTGAATGATTACTCATATGCTTGGGTATTTGGACTTTATTTCTATTTACGCTTTGTGTGAGTTGTTGAGTCGGTCACATGCTTTCGAGAACGTATTATAATTATATGGATTGTTTTCCATGTTTCATGTGCGGTGTATTATGCCTCCTCCTTATTGGGGTGTTCTGATTAATAAAGTTTTATTCAATCTACTTTATTTGGAAATTTATATTTATTCATGTTTAAGTGAGTTTTGGATTTGAGTCCATTATTGAGAAATGCTTTATATTGGAGCTTTTGGCACGGGATTTGTGTGCGTTGAAAAATGGGTTGTTTGTGTATTTAAATAAAATCCTTTATGGAAAATCATGATTTGAGTTGCACTCCTTTCGTTTAACGAACTATTTTAATCATGATGAAAACTCCTGAACTCACTAGGCGTTAGCCTAACCTTTTTATTTTTCGGCATGTGCAACAGGTCCCGGTTGGGAAATAGTTTTAGTCACACTGTGAAGAGTGAAGAGCAAGTTGTGTGCTCAAGAAGTAAGTGGCTTGGTGAAGTCTTCCACATTTTGGGATTAACAACTTTGTATTGGATTGAGTAACACCCGACTTTTTGTAGTCTTGGTGTATGACTTAGGTTATTGAATGTTGAAGTTTGAGGTATTCCAAAGGATGGTTTGAAGAAGGATTTTATCCTTATTGATTATTAAATCGAAGTTTATTTAGTTGCTCTTTCCAATTTTGAGGGTGTTACAATTTGGTATCAGAGCTTAAGTTTGAGAGAATTAGTTATTGATTTTGGATACATAGACTCAAAATGGCGTTCTTTTAAGTGAATGAGAGTGAAATTGAACTATTAGGCACTTTAAGATAGGATATTTTGAGGTTGATGGATAGAAACGGAAATCACGTCTATAGTAGCAAGGATGATCATGTGCGGTATGTTCATAATTGCACCTGGCCAGCGTTATGGTGAACCTACAAGTTAGATGTGTATACTTGGACTACTTTGATGTGATGATCGTTGGTGTAGTGAAGCAGTTTCTAAGTGAGTAGGCGTTAGAAGAGGTTGATGATTTTGGTATTTGTCACTTGAAGTGACAATAAGCATGATGATTGCATTAAGTGGACCGTTTTGAGTCGAAATTGTTGGTTGGATTAGAACCATAGGCGTATTGAATCGAATTTAATTCGAGGATAAATTGTAAGGCTAATCGATGCAACTTCAGGTGATTGCCTTAAGAAGTTTGAACCCTCGGATGACGATAGTGTGATTGGGGAAATTGATGAGTGTGACTTTGAGACGTTGAGTGTCGATTAAATGCATGCACAAAATTTGTTTCTAAAATAAATTGCATCGATTATTTCTCATGTTCTTAGATCGTCATGTGGGTTATGTTACAAAATCTTGGAAAAACGTATAGCACACACAAGATTTTAAACCATGATTTTAAACATGCATGAAATTATTTTATTGCATGTGATTGCAAACTTTGTCGGGACTTTCTATATTTTTGTTGTTGTCCAACGCTACTTCCGGATACTGTGATATCCATATTTTAATGTTGTTTGGGGTTTTGGACAAGTGACTGCGACTTATGACTTTAACAGTGGACCTCCTCCACATACGTTAAGGCTTGGACGGAGGGTTACCTTCCATTAATTTGGTGTTGAGCTTTATTGGGAATTATATTTAATGCGAATTTTGTTGAAAAGTGTTGTTTTATATTGTATTGCAGCAAAAAGAGAAATTTTTGGAATTATGACGTTTAGTCATAACTTTCTCTTATGTGATTTGATTTTTGAAAATGAAAATTTTGGCACCATTTGATTGTTTAGATGCCATTGGGTTTCATTGAGTTTTATGGAAGTTTCGTTGAGTCTTATGGAGCTTTTTTTACACGTTGAAGTGTACATATTTTAAATATTATGTGTATTACTTTATGGATTTTATTGAACATTTTGTCTCATGCGAGTTTTGCGGAGAAACGCTACTCTATGTCGCATTGCAACCAAAAAGAGTAGCATTCGGAATTTTGCTGTCGCTTGGTTTTCTCTTTTGAGATTAATACTAGCATGTTTCGTTGCACCTGGTATAGTGTATGAATTGACTTATACGTGGCGTGAGTAATGCATATAAGAGTATCATGATAGTATATCTTAATGACTTGCTTTATGCACTTTCGGTTAATTGTTTCTTTTGTTATCATTTCACGCAAATGAAATATGTTGATTTATTGGTATCTATTGCATTGTGGCCACTATTTTGGAACGTTAATGCACATCATTTGTACGGCTTGAAATTTGAAGTCGATTTAAATTATTTTACGTATCAACCAAATTGCATGCACTTATTGTTCTCCTAAATTCAAAGAAAACGCATTAATGTGTGTGTGAGTCTCGTCAAAAGATTTTATTCCCATGACATTATATGGCTAAATGAGAAAATTCTCGAAATTTGATTTAATGAATTTCCTCCTTCGAAATTTAGTATGGACTATCTGTTGCATGTTATTTTATTTCAGAAAAACTACTAGGAGAGTGTTACCAGTTTGCATGCATATTCTAATTAGAGATTTCTTCACGATATTTTAGCCGATATTTTCGAATAATGAAAGCATATTTTTATTTGGCTTTAAACTTGAAACCGACACAAATCATCTCACATATTAACCAAAGTGTATATATAGATCGTTTCGCCATTTTGTTTTTGCGAAATAAACTGACACATGCGAATTTTATTCCATGTCGTTTTATGGTTAAAATAGAGAATTTTTGGAGTTTGATGTCATCTAATTTTTTTCCCGAAGTTTCGTACAAATATTTTGTTGCACACTATTTTAGTGCGGGAAATTACTTTACGTATTGGCATAAATAAATCCATGTTAGGACCGTAGCGGGTCATTTAGAAGTCTGTTGAGCATACTTTTTCATTTATTAGTAACTCGAGTAGTGATCAAGTAATTTTCAAAATGATTTTCATATGTGGGATGATTGGCATAAATGTTGAGTCTGTCACTTAGAAAAACCTTGAACTCATTAGGCTTGTGGTGAGGGCGTATAGAATTTTATCGGTTGAAGGATGGGTGTTCCGACACGTGATAGTACCGTAAGACGAGTGGTGTTTTTCAAGGTCGACGTATTTTCGTTTGTAACGAAAGGGTGAGGCTCGCGGTATCTTCTGTTAATGCTTGTGGTAACTGTTCGTTTCGGCAACCTTTGTTATGGGATTTGGTCAATTATTGCATAAAGGATGTGTAGAACCCTTTAAACGCCGTGCTAATAACCTTGGTTTATGTCAATGGGTTTGATGAAATTCGTGTATGGAGCTCTGCAGTGGTACGATTGCTAATACCCTTCTTTTCTGTTTGACTCAGAAATTGCCCGGGAGCTCGGGTTTGTAGGGCATCAAAAATTTGCCCCACTTGTCTTTCTAGCATCTTGATTGAGGCAATATTTTGGTCAGTTGCTGCCTTCATATTGCTCACTGTGTCTGCTAATCCTTCCACTGTGTTGTCCATCTTTGACATGAACTTCATTATCATGTCCTCTAAACCAGTCTTCTTTTTCGCAGCTTGCCCATCATCATATTTTTTCTGATTGTAACCTGGGGGACGGTAAACATTGTTAGATTGAGAAGAGTTTGAAAAGTTAGAATGATTACCATACTATTGTTGCTGTTGTTGTTGCTGTCCCATTGTTTCCTTGGATGGACCTTGTTGAGGTTGACTCCACGAGAAGTTAGGATGTCGCTTTCATCCATCGTTATATGTGTTGGAGAATGGATCATTCATCGGCCGATTGTTTCGGTTTTGAACAAATTGGACTTGTTCCGGTGATTGATACTCTTGAGAAATGGTGAATGGGTCTTGGCTACCCATATCATTCTGAAAATTTGGTTGAATGGTAGTTCCCTTCAACTGATCGGTCAACGCCACCAATTGTGCCTTGATTGCTTTCAACTCTTTCGTTTCTTGCACACTTGCCACTCTGCTAGTGGCGGATCGCGGTGTGGCATAGCTATGTTCAACAAGATTTTTAATGAGTTCATACGCTTCCTCGAATGACTTACTCATCAACGCTCCACCAGCTGCGGTCGTGATATCGTTCTTGAATTGTGGATGCAATCTCCCAAAGAAAGTTTGGATGATCATCCAGTCTTGCAACCCATGATAGGGGCACTTCTTGAGCATCCCCTTATACCTTTCCCAAGCCTCGTATTGTGATTCTTGGTCCCATTGAGAAAAATGGGTGATGTCAGGAAGCAGTTTGGTCGTTCGACCCGGTGGAAAGAATTTGTTGAGGAAAGCTGTCACCATGTCATTCCAAGTGCGAATTTGCCCGACTTGCAAACTCTCTTCCCAGGTAGTCGCCCGATCCCTCAGTGAGAATGGAAACAAGCGTAACTTGATCGCATCTTGATTAACGCCATTCACCATAAAAGCGTTGCAGATTTTCTCGAATGCTCTCAGGTGACTGTGTGGATCTTCCGCTGCTGACCCCCCGAACATATTTGCTTGCACCAATTGGATGGTACCACTCTTGATCTCGAAGTTATTTGCTTGTATCGGAGGTACATATGGTCCGTGTTGTGCAGCACCCATGTTCGGGTTAGCAAAGGCCCGCATAGGCACCCTTTGTTGATTCGGTGGTGGTGGTGGCGGATTATTGTTATTATTATTTGGAATCGCACCATTCTGATTCGGGTTTGGAATCTCGTTGTTGTTTGGAATTTCATCATGGATTGGAGGTCCGTTATTAATCAGAATTCCATTGTTGATGTTGGCTCTATTGTTGGCGGGTATCTCCTCATCGAATTCATTATAGACACCCTTCATTCTTTGTACTTGTCCAGCTCGTGCCTGTCTTCTTAGATCTCTGGTAGTCCTCTGTATTTCTGGATCAATCGGTATAAGCTCCCGAAATAGTCTCCTTCTTGGCATAAACCAGGAAGCAATCTGAAACGGAGAAAACAAAAATCTCAAAACCCAGAAATATATGAACTTTCAGAGTGAATAACACAAAATAAAAACAGAGTGTCTAATGTAATAAGTTCTACAGCTGGTAGTGATATCAACACAAAACAGGTTCCCCGGCAACGTCGCCAAAAACTTGATAAGTGGGTTTACACCCCTCTTAATCTAACCACAAGTGTACGGTGTCGAAATCAAGTAATAGTACGGAAGTACGAGTATCAAACCAAAGGAACCAGGTGTCAAGTACCACAAGTACCACAATGACTGTATAGATTATTAACTAGACGAACGAAGTTTGGTTTATTGTTGATAAAAATAAGAAATCAATTACTTCACTAAGCAAAAAGCAAAACTGAGAGTTGAAATCGATTTGATTAGATAGAAAAAGGGTTGGAGGGTTGGAATCCTCATAAACAACACACTTGCAACTATATAGATTACACACATTGAATTGAATTGAGAATGAAATGCATAATCACAAACTATCACTATACTTCATCAAGCTATAGTAATTAACTATTCAAAACCTTGTCTCATCTCTCGATCTCCACAATATTATCTCGAATAATTTAGCGATTAAAACCAACATGGATGAAATCTTATTTTTCTATCTCAATCACATCCAAGACATACAAGATATTTCAACTCTCAAAACTTTTCTCAAAGATTAAAGATTTATTGAATCATCTAACAGGTGATCAGACTATTACAAGCATTAAGAATAATCTCATATGTTTCATCAATCAACACAACCCAACCATGGTTCTCTACGTAGTCACAAGTTTAATTATCCATGATTCAAACCAACCCCCCAACATGAAAGAATTAGTTCATGTTGGGGGTTTTCAAAAACAGAATTGAAATACACAAGTTGGAAGAAAGCATTATCGTTCTACAAAAATGAATGAAAACAACTGCCTGAGTAGCAATTACTCCGATCTAATTATCCACTTCGATTCCCCTTCCAAGATGTAATCTTCTTTGATTTCCCTGCTCCAAAATCGCTATCCTCTCTTCAGAAATCGCCCCTTGCTCTAAAAAATCGTAATGACTGCTGAATGACCCAACCCTAACTGAAAATAGACTTTAAAACGGCCAGGCCCTTGGCGCGAGTGATGGCGCGGATGGAACCACGCGGTGGGTCGCGCAAGATTCTGTCCAGTGTTCCGCGCAAATGGCGGCGCGACTCGGTTAGCGCGGAGAGTAGCGCGGAGCTCTGTTTGATCCAAAATTCAATTTTTTCACTCTTTAGCTTGAGTTGCCAAAATCTTCCTTGAAATGACCCAAAACATGTTTAGCTTTGAAAACCCAAGATCACCTGTACTTTCTCATGAAAAACTATTAAAACACACCATTCTACTTGGAAACTTACAACGAAAAGACCGATTTAGGATTCAAAATAATGTCGAAAAACGACATTATCAGCTACTTATTTGCTACTTCTACGATGAAATTGTGGATGTTGAATACTTGAAATGTTGATGATAATTGATAAACCAATATCAGTAGAGTTTTTCAGATTTTGAAAAGTGATATCTGATAAATAAACCAAGCATATTATACAAAAATAGCCTAAAATCGAACTGTTGTCGTTGCCATTGAGTATCTAAAACTAAATCATTAGGCATCTCTGTATTTTGAGCTCTTGGGGATTTCAATCGATCAAATCGGTAATAGATATGGGAAGAAGATCGAAGCGTATTTGATTAACCGATTAGAGGGAACGGATAAGGTAGGCTATAAATCAAGCCCAACCAAATGTTAAAATTGGGCCCCAAAATTTTAGGGGCCGTGTTCTGAAACCCACATGCAACAGGTTAAGGGACGGGCCTGCCCTCACCAACCGCCATCGCTACATCACCATGTCATGTACCCCACTACCCCCATCGTTGTCAGCTTTGCCAGTGCCGCCGCCACCCACCCCCCACCCCCTACTACTATTATTGATGGCACCGCCACACCACCGATTAATGTTTTTTTCTTGTCAACCAAACTACTTCATACCTATATATATTTCAATCCATTTTCTATGAGCCAAACATGTGGTCGAAGAATTCAATTACAATTCCGTCAAATTTTAAGTCCTTTGATACATTCAATATATATTTTACAAACCAAACGCCACTCGTATTTTGATCAAAAGATTTTACCGTTTGGTAATATTTATTGTCATAAACCACAAGGGTGGTGGCGTGTTGGCAAGGGCTTGGGGGGGGATGTGGTGGAATATCTCATCCACCCCGGGTTCGAGTTCAGACGTCAGCATTCTGTGGCCAGACTTAGTCTCAGACGGCCGCTTTGTTTGTTTGTTTCCAAATTGCCAAGGATGTAGTCTAGGCAAAGCCTAGATGAACCTTATCCAAAAAAAATATTTATTGTCATTGAAATATTGTCTTTTGTGCTGCTTTTGATATCCTTAAATAAAATTGTCACCCATTTCAAAACATTATTCATGAAGAAACTTTTAGCAACATGTTTTTTAAGGGTATCTGAGGACATTGCCCCGACTAATCCCGGCAAGGTGAGGCAATTGCCCCAGCTGCTAAAGCGTGCAGCCCTGAGTTTATCCCCAGTGGCCACAAGTTGGTAGCGCTTGGATTCGAACTTGGGGTAGATGGGTTACTAGCCAATCCCCCACAAGCATTAACCAGTACGCCACAAGCCTTGTGGTTTTTAGCAACATGTTTCCTGAGATGATTTCCAATTTCTTCAATACAAATTACATTTTAGTATATTTAATATATTGAGGGGATTGCAATGATATTTCCTTACATAATTTTTCAAAAATATTAACCACACATCAAGTCATGTAGGGATGGAAAGGAAAAACCGAAACCGATGGTGAAAACCGAAAACTGAAATTTGCGGGTCGGATTTGGGGACTCTTCGGGATCGGGGACATATTCGAAGATTTTATCGGGGGTGGGGAAGGGGGCGGGGATGGTGATCAACGGCCCGACCCTGCGCGATATATGTGTTTGTGTGTGTGTATATATATATACTAATTTATACATACATATATATATATATATATATATATAATATCATTAAAAGAAAAATACTAACATTAAAATTTAAAAGAAATTTTTCGGTTAAAAGACTTTTAAAATACTAACTTATATATAATATATATAGGGCACCTTCTTTTGCTAACCAGTGCATTGGTACTAACCATGTCAACCAATCTCAGCCGTTCATAATCAATATCAACGACCTCAACTTAATCAGAAATTTTAATTGTTTTGTTTGGTAATCCACGCGCTGGTTTATAAGTGCACATATGCACTAAGGGTAAAAATGTCAAACATGAAATAACAAAAAGAGGTAACTATCCCTGTTTCTTTCTTCAACGTGTGGTCTCTTTCCTTAAATTTCTCTAGGATAAACATGGTAGGTTTATTTTAATTGATTTTGTTTTCATTATTTCATTGTTTATACTTTTCATCAAGATGTTTTTTTTTGAATATTTTTTTCATCAAGATATTGTTATCTCTTTCTTTATTATCATCCATGAACGACCAAAAAACTGCTAGTTTGGATCAACGGGTTGCATGTCAAGGTATGATTGATTCAAATAGTCCTCATGCACTTAAGAGTATGAAGAAACTATTGAACACATCATAAAATGAAGAACATAGCGATTCACAAGGGCTTGATGATCTAATAGACGAAAACGGGAATTATACATTGTTGGACAAACCATATGTTCATCAGGTTCCTCAAGATATATCTGGTATTCACAATAATTTTTCTAAATGTCAAACATCTTCTACTTTCATCGAAGAATATAACAGTGGAATTTTGAATGGTAAGGTTTTCATTTTGTTTTTGTATAATTTATTATTGGCTTGTATCGATTGAATTGTATGTGAATCGAAGTTTGTTTTATGGTTATATGTTTTTTTATTGTTGGTCGTGAACAACACATACATATCAAGTAGTTTGGCAAATATGAAAATACGCACATGTGCATATATGGATATTGTGCACATAGGCACAAACGAACATATGCACATTTGCATATGTGCACACATGCACATCTGCATATATGCACAATATCCACTGATACACACATGCACATGTGTACTTACGCACATACACATATATGCACATCTGCACTTTGTGCTTATCATTTGGTTTATCGTCGGTTTGTTCTTCTTCCAAATTAGTGAAAATCGTGACTATTTTGTTTGATATCTTGTTTGATATTAAATAAATATTTTGAATAAATATAATTTCGAAAATCATGGATTTAGATAACTCCATTTATTAATTAAGAGGAAAAATTGGATATAAAATAGGAATGTGGAATAAATTATTAAATGTGAGAAATATGGAAGAAAATAGGAAAGTGGAAATTAAAATATAATACCTATTTTACCCTTATTGGCGTTTAAATCAACATAAAGGAAGGGAGCAATCTGATTGGTCAATGATTGGTTAACACGGTTTGTACCAATGGGGTGGTTAGCAAAAGAATGAGCCCCTATATATATATATATATATATATATATAGAGAGAGAGAGAGAGAGAGAAACGGGTTCAAACGAGGAGCGTAACAATTTAAGAAAACGCGAGGAGCACCGCCTATGTATTGAATCACATGTGATTCACGTACAAAATCACATGTGATTCACACCTGATCGGGGGGCTTCCGCCCATGTAGTGGATCACATGTGATTCACGCCTAAAATCACATGTGATCCGGGCGACTTCCACGCGACTCGCGAACCAGGTCGCCCGCTACCCGATTTTTTCGGGAGTAGTGGATCACATGTGATCCAGTACATGGAAGGCGCTCATCGCGTTTCTCGTAAATAGGTACGCTCCTCGTTTGAACCTTCTTCTATATATATATATATATATATATATATATATATATATAGAGAGAGAGAGAGAGAGAGAGAGAGAGAGAGAGAGAGACTCTGTAAAATGCAAACCTTGCATTTGTTGCACACCTTACAAACCAAAGTCTGCATATGTGCACAACCAGTCTGCATATGTGCACAATGCATACGTGCAAGAATATACATATAATGGACATACATTCATATGGGACAATGCATATATGCAGACTGGTTGTGCACATATGCAGACTGTGGTTTGTAAGGGGTGCAACAAATACACGGTTTGTATTTGATTTGTACCCTATATATATATATATGTATATATATTAATTTTTATATATAATATCATTAAAAGAAAATTAACGTTTTGTAAAAAATAAATCGGGTCGGTTTCGGGTATAACCAATCGTGAATGGGGAAACCAATGGGGAAAAAGATTTTATCCTCAATGGGTTCCCAACGGGGATCGGGGAGACCGCAGGGACCCAATAGAGATCCCCGATAAGATCCCCGACGGGGATCGGGGGGTTTCGGGGACGGGTTTTTTTATCGGTTTTTAGGAACGGGGATACCAATAACAGGCCCGTTGCCATTCCTAAAGTCAAGTTATGTCAGTTATCATCAAAATTTAAGTCATTATCACATGTTTTTCTATAAAGTCGATTGGTGATTGGATGTATTATGGGGGTTGGATAAATTTTGGGTTAAGGATGACCGGTTGTTTTGGAGTCTGATTATACTTGTTAAAGTTAAGTGACATGTTTATCTATAAAGTCGATATACACTTGCACCAACAATCCATATTTATGATGACAAACTAGTGATGCTTTTCATAAATACAAACAATTTATAAACTTCACCTAGTGACCCTTAATCAAGGAAATACGAAATAAGGCCATTTTCGAACTCTCCACCCTTTTTTGTCGAATTAAAAATACGAAAGAAATCGAAAACGAATGACAAAGATTTGAAATGCAACAAGTTTTACATCTTGTTGTTTTTTCATTTTAAACTCTAAGTCACCACTTATGTTTGATTCAGTCAGATATTTTATAATTCAGACTATTTTTTTTCTTCAGAATCTCTTGGTCTGAACTAATAAGTGGTAATCATATCTCTTAAATCTCCTCTTATTTCCGCCCAACACCATTCTTTTGATTTCAACATTAGTGTTGTCCCTAATGCACTCTGAATTTGCGAAAACGCAAAACACAACAACTGTAGATCTGTGTGTTGGATTTCCAGAACATCATGAATCGCTTAAGTCAGGGTTTTGTTGATTGAGATATGATTAAAACCCCACAACCTCACAAATCTGTCAGCATCATTCTTTTGTTTATTTTTTTTCCTCTCGTCCTTCGATTATCGATGCTCATTTCAATTGACGTATTTACGTTGATTTTTTTAGGCATAAAATAGATAATCATACATATTTAGACGTTTGTCAGCTTAAAAAAACATACAGTTTTATTGATTCAGATTTTAGACTTCAGCACTACCTCTTAAAAATCAGAAGTGAAATCAGATTTCAGACTTCAACACCTCTTAAAAAAACGTCACCTTAGTGTTTCTGGGGTTTCTCTTCAGAGGTCACTATTGCGAGATTTATTTGTTATAAATCTCTTGGACTAAATGCAAATGGAGATTAGTGCAAGTATACACTTTTCAATCCATTGTCGTCTTTTACAAGTAATAAAATGGTAAAATACCGAGTATCGATCCACAGGAAAAAGTGTAAAATCGATATTAAAAGTCTAATAAAAGAAATGATTTCAGATGACGAATTTCGAAGATATATTGTTGGGAGGTTTTTAACAACTATTTTAACAAAAATTAACTTCTTTAAAAAGAAGCAAGGGTGTAGGGATCCATTAAGAGTTTCGACAATTAAATTGAGTGAAACGTTACAATTAACTTATCCAACCATTAGTTTTTCTAAGACACTCTTTCGAGGTTGAGAAAGACTCATCCATGGATTAACTCTAATATTTCTAAAATAGAGAAAATCGAGGCAATGCCATGATCTATTCCTCGTGTAAGCTATATGGAATGAAAACAAGTCACCTTGTATATAAATAACTCCCTCGAGTATTTCTCCATATCATCCAAGTTGACTTTAATCATTTTCAACAATAATCAACTTGTCAAGAAGTGATTTTATAAATATAACATTGAATGAATGGGTGGACATAATTATTAATTAATAATTTTCACCATCCAAAATTGGTTTAAAATCTTAACTTCACCCCACACTCAAGATCAGGTTGTTAGCCTATCATCGTTCGGGATTCTTGCATTTTTTAAGTGGTGAAAATAATCTTTATGACTAATAAAAGTAATCGACGGAGAATTTTAAGATTACGATAAATTATGATAATTAGAGCATCTCCAACAGCTTCCCAAAAAAATTTCCAAAATGGGGAAGCAAAAGTCAAAATCCCCAAAAAAATTTACATTCATCTCCAACAGATTCCCCATTTTAGAGAATTCAACATTAAATATATTATTAAAATATTCAAAACATTAGTATCTCCAACAAATTTTTAAAAAGAAAATAATAAAATATTGTTTTTCTCTCTCTTGATAATGATTTTGGGGATTTTTGGGGTAATCTACAAATTTGGAGAAAATGGCATTCTCTCTCCTACTTTCTCCAAAATGCGGATGGAGATGGGGAAGCTGTTGAAGCTGATTTTAGGGTCAAAATCCTCATATTCCTCATTTTCTCCAAAATGAGGAAACTGTTGGAGATGCTCTTAAGCATGAATTGTAAATGCGAATAGTAAACTAAAGACTAGAAGTTAAATTGCATAAAATAAAAAAGACTAGAAATATTAAGTTGCATAAGGTAAAGAAACTGAAATACTACAACGGAAGTTAAGGAACTGAAATGTTCGTTTCATTTAAAGTAGTTCTTTAATTCTTTTTACTTGGGAGTAATGACAACTCAACAAGTAGAATTCGGGGATGCCCAAAAAAATAAAAAAAAAATAAAAAAAAAACACTCTTTATAGGCTACGAAAAAGAAAAGAAAACTTAAGTCATTGATTACATGCTACAAAATACGAAACAACAAGATAAAGAAATCTAAGGAAACATAGATTTATACTAGGGATGAGTGTCGATGACCGTTTTCCCGAACCGAATCGGGACCGAACCGGTACCATGTATTCGGTGCGGTTTTCGGTTCCATATAATCTTCAAATTCGGTATTCGGTACCGGGATTTTCCCGAAAATACCGGAACCGAACCAAAATTTTAAAAGTCATTGTTTTTTCTTTTAAAATTTAAGTATGTATATCATATCCTAAATAAACTAAATTTGTCTTTGTTAATCAAGATATAACATCTTCTAAACTAACAAAACATTCTCCATTAACCCAAAAAATCGACCCCCATACATAACCATCAAAAAATCGGTACCCTTACAAACACATCAAACACATCAAACACTCGACAAATTTAGGATTCGGGAATTGTTTTGAAACACATTTGAAACATTTCGAAGATATTTTGGTTTGCGATTGGTTTTGATACACAAACGATACATTTCCATATTTTCGGTCCTAAGTGGTCCTAGTACCGATTTTTCCGTCCCAAAACTAAAACCGAACCGGTACATACGGTTCGGTTTTTGGTACCACTTTTTAGTCCCAAAAAAAATTCGATACCGACCGGTTCGGTACCGGTCCAGTCCCAATCTCATCCCTAATTTATACACCAAAAGTCAAAAAGATGATTTTACTTTAAGCCATTTTTCAACCAAACGAATCTGTTAGGATTCTTTAACAAAAAAGTTTCTTTTTGGTGCCTCCATTCTTTGCTAGATCCAAATCTGCATCATGTTGCACAATTCCCTGCATCACTATAGAGCTAATTCCTGAAATATCACAAAAATTACTTATAAAAACATATTTTTGCGCAAGATTATTAACATACATATAAACTTAAACTATGAAGCTAGAAGTTTAAATATTGACACATATTAGTAATTAATACTATGTTAAATAGCAAAAAGGCAGTGTGAAACATCAAATAAATTGACGCTTATCACACCCTCAAACTTAACTTGCTGATTGTCCCTAAGCAACACAAACATGAAAAGGTGCCAAAATGAACTTGTCAAAACCCAAGTTTAGAGGCCACGAATCTTGGTGAAGGGGTTAGGTGTCGACTTTCGGATTTAGAGGTCACGAACCGTTAGTGTATTTGGATTGTTATAGTTCAATCTTAAGGGATAATCGTATCGCTTGTAGTGGTTTTAAGGGGTTATAGTTGAGCGACTTTTCTTGAAGGGTAAGAGAATCTGTCAATTGGACGATTGGTGATTGGATGTATTCTGGGGGTTGGATAAATTTTGGGTCAAGGACGACCGGTTGTTTTGGAGTCTGATTGTACTTGTTAAAGTTAAGTGACAGTTCAATAGCGGGAACAGTTGAATTTGGAAATTTTGTTGATTTCGGTGGTGATTGTACCTAGGGATTGTTGGAGAAAGAGTTTAAAAGCGTGTAGACCGGGACTGATTGGAAGTTGGGATCCACCATTGGGGAAGTATGGATCACTTAAGGTTGGAAGGCAACCGAAGCCATGCGGTTAGAAGCTACTCAAGCAAGTTAAACATTCCTTTGGATATAAGTGTGATGTACCTAAGTGAACATTGGTTGTATGGGAACTAGATTTCGAGGACGAATTCTCTTTTAAAGTTGGGTAAGTACAATTTCAAGTTAGTGTAGAAATCGATCTTTAAAGAGAAATAGAGGAATTATGAGTTTGGGCTGAGATCCTAGATTTTATAGTCTTGTTTGATGAAGAAATCAAATACGGGTCTAACGGTTCTTTCCGGAGCAAAATTGGAGTTAAAACGAAGAAGTTATAGTTAAAATAGTGTTCGGTACCTTCTGGGCGAAAGTGACACTAGCACTTTAGCATGTCACTTTCGCAGAGGAAAATTGGCCCTCGGTACATTTTGGGCGAAAGTGACACTGTCACTTTCGCATGTCACTCTCGTTGGCGGGTGTAGTGCATAAAATCCGACTTTGAGCCTCTTTCTTCATTTGGTCATATCTCTCACATTTCTACTATGTTTTTGGCGATTTAAATTGCTATGGTTTCGTTTTTTAGAGCTTTTCAAGGATATATTGTTAGTTTTGGGAATATCCAAGGTTATTTGGGGGTGGAGTGGAAGCAAAGATCAAGAAGTGTTATACGATTAACATTGTACGAGTGGTATAGTTACGTGTTCCCTCCGCCCTCAATGAATACGAGTCTCCCCCGTTGTTGTCAAGTATTATATTGAATATTGTGATATGCATGTTTTAATACCGTTTGAGCCTTGTGCGAGTAATTGCAAGCGTTGACTTTAATATTGGAACCCCTCTACGTATGTTAAGGTTTGCTTGAATGATTACTCTCATGCTTGGGTATTTGAACTTTTTTTTTCTATTTACGTTTTGCGTGAGTTGTTGAGTCGGTCACATGCTTTCATGAACGTATTATTATTATATGGATTGTTTTCCATATTTCACGGGCGGTGTATTATGCCTCCTCCTTGTTGGGGTGTTCCGAATAATAAAGTTGTATTCAAGTCTACTTTATTTGAAAATTTAATATTTATTCATGTTTAAGTGAGTTTTGAATTTGAGTCCATTATTGAGAAATGCTTTATATTGGAGCTTTTGGCCCGGGTTGGAAAATGGGTTGTTTGCGTATTTAAATAAAATCTCTTTTGGAAAATCATGATTTGAGTTGTACTCCTTTCGTTTAACGAACTATTTTAATCAGGATGAAAACTCTTGAACTCAATAGGCGTTAGCCTAACCTTTTTATTTGTCGGCATGTGCAAGATGTTTCGGTTGGGAAATAGTTCTAGTGACACTGTGAAGAGTGGAGAGCTAGTTGTGTGCTCAAAAAGTAAGTGGCTTGGTGAAGTCTTCAGCATTTTGGGATTAGCAACTTTGTATTACGTTGAGTAAACCCGACTTTTTGTAGTCTTGGTTTATGACATAGGTTATTGAATGTTGAAGTTATTACGTTTTTAATATTGAGGTACTCCCAAGGATGGTTTGTAGAAGGGATTTTATCCTTATTGATTATTTCATCAATGTTTTATTTAGTTGTTCTTTCCAATTTTGAGGGTGTTACAATAATGCTCTAAAAATGATTTGATTGAGCATATATGACAAAAATTCGGCACCAATAATTAATTATGTCATTTATGTCTTTTAGATATGTAATTTCGTCATTCTTTTTGTATCTGGTTTTATTTATTTTCAATTGTAAGTTTTTTTTCAATTATAATTATGTTTCAAAATATCAAACAGTTTAAAAAATCTATTTTTTATATTCAAGAATAATGAAAATACATTATAGATATGATAAAATATTAAAAATTAATATTTTTTTAAAAATATATGAGATTGGATTGGATCATTGATAAACCATAAAAAAATGAATGATTGAATTGGAATTAGAGATTGGATAGGTAGAAGAGAGAAATTAATTTTTAAATAAAGATTTGGTTGGATTGGATTGTGGATGGAGATATTTTAATGGTCCTTTTACCTTTATTTATTTATTTTACCATTTTTCAAGTAATTATATTTCTCTCTTGCATATTCATCTTCTCAAACTTCAATTATCAAGAACATCAAGAATACTTAAAATCAAAATCATACAAAACCAAAATTCAAACCCCAAATAAAATACCAAAATCATAATTAAATCAAGAACCTTAAATAAATCAGATATGTGATTGTAGATCGCATAAGCATATTGATTTACCATATCTTTAGCAAATTACCACACGGATATGTAATTAACCAAGTTGATTTCTTTTCTATCATAAACATAAATCCTAACCATATGAATTTACTATGAATATATAGGAAAGATCACAGGGGTTGTGACGGATCAAGAACATGTAAACATCAAGATCAACATCCTTATGGAGAACACATAAGCATAAATCAATTGTGTACAATTTCATTCGAAAAATTGTGATACAAATATGAAATTGAAACTTAAATCAGAAATCCTAAATCAATTTCTAAACGGATGTTACAATCCTCCCCAGCTTGGAAATTTCCCGAATTACTACGAGCAAATGGTTCATCCGAACAATAATAATAATTCAAATAGCGAAGATCAAACTACTTAAATTCTAATGAGAATCTATCTTACTTTTTAGAATTACGGGTGTTACAATCCTCCCCACCTTAGAAAGGATTCTTACTCGAAATCTCTCCTTAAGCAAACAAGTGCGGATACCGCCTCCTCATGTCCTCTTCGGATTCCCAAGTGACGTTAGCAACACGATGGTGTTTTCATTGAACCTTGACCATAGTCACTTTTTTATATCAAACTTTCTTTGACATTCCCTCTTATGTCCGGTTTGCGATTCGGAGATTGAGCCGATGAGACATTTGTTCTTCTCTTGTGAAATGGGTTGGGATATTTGGAAGCAAATTGGTCGATGGGGGGTTTTGGATATTCCGGAGTTTAGTTCCAATTCGGAGTGGATTGGTTGGTTTTTGTCTTTGCATTTGAAGAAAGTGGAGGCGGTTTGTTTTGAGGCGGTCGTTCTAACGGCTTTATGGGCTATTTGGTCTTTTAGGAATGAGACTCTTTTTAGGCTTCCTAAGCCTAAGAAAGCGGCATTGTGGGATATCATTGTGACCCATTCGTTCTTTTAGGTTACAAATAAGAGTAGTAAGTCTAATGTTAATTAGGTGGTTAGTTCCAATTCGGAGTGGATTGGTTGGTTTTTGTCTTTGCATTTGAAGAAAGTGGAGGCGGTTTGTTTTGAGGCGGTCGTTCTAACGGCTTTATGGGCCATTTGGTCTTTTAGGAATGAGACTCTTTTTAGGCTTCCTAAGCCTAAGAAAGCGGCATTGTGGGATATCATTGTGACCCATTCGTTCTTTTAGGTTACAAATAAGAGTAGTAAGTCTAATGTTAATTAGGTGGTTAGTTACAAAAACCCCATTCTTGCTATCTCTTACATGTAATTTTTTTCTAGCTTCTTGTTGGTTTTTATAATACCTCCGTTGTTCAGAAAAAAAAAATTATGTGACATCATATGTTTTTCATATACATAAATACTTCATATAAATAGGGTTTTTTTTGCAAAATTAAGTTAGCTATTAACATGATTATTTTCAAAGGAAAACAAATCATCTTTACAAGATTCTAAGATACTTAAATTGTATGTAACATCCCATATTTCATCTCTTGTGGTATTTAGTGCAGAAATAAGAATTCTGGGGCTCTTTTGTAAAAACCTGAAAGTTATGTGGCTGGAGTGTGATAGAGAGAAGTTTATTAAGACAAAACCCTTCAAAAAACCCTATTTCCATTTCTTGTTTTCGGCTGGAACTTCTCTAGAGAGGAAAGGAGCTCAAGTTCCACCATTGAAGGTTTGGAGAAGGTGGATCAGCTAGAGATTGAAGAAGTTGCTGCTAAGGTATAACTCCACCCACCTTTCTTTAAGTTTTGTGTCTAGAATGGGGTTTAGATGCATGTTCTTGATCCCAATCTCTTCTCATTTTTGTATTTTGAGATGAAATCTTGTGGAAGGGTGTGTTGGATGAATCCCTTGAGGAGTTTGAGAACTCTTGGTGATAGTTCACCTTTTCAAGGGAGGTTTATAAGTTTTGTTCATCCATTTTGGGTGTTGATTCTAAAATATTGTTTTAGGAGAGCTGAATCTGATTTGGGGAAGTTTGGGGATGATAAATCTTTGAGTTTTGGGAAGAAATCTCGTGCAGGAAAAATCTGTCCAGGGGTCCGCGCCGATGGACTGGCGCCAGCATCGGCGCCAGTCGCTGTTTCTTGTTTTTCCGTTTTTGCTTCGTTGGTCGTTTGGGCTTGGGTTCGAGGCTTGGTTTAGGGGATTGTCTTAGGACATTATGGAAAGTGTTTTAGAGCATGATTGGGGAGTCTAATACCTCATTTGTTAACCCCAATTCAGGTGACCGTTTGGTGTTTAAGCGAGCTCCCAAGTAGTGAGTCGTTTAGCCGAGCATCAGGTGAGTTCCCTTATGCATTATTTCTATCTTTTAAAATGAAATGCGAAGAATTGATATGTCTGAAAATGAGTTACTTGTTTATCATGAATCTTATGTTTTCTGATGCATGAAAAGTGTTAGTTTGTAATGTGGAAGGAGGATATTCCTCGAGTAAGTTTAAAGCATGTTCTAAGTGTTTATGTTTGTGATAGAGTCGGGTTACACAGTGGAGGACCCCCGAGTTGCCGTCCCTGGCTTTGTAAGGTGATGAGTTGCCGTCCCTGGCTTTGTAAGGTGATGAGTTGCCGTCCCTGGCTTTGTAAGGTGATGAGTTGCCGTCCCTGGCTTTGTAAGGTGATGAGTTGCCGTGCCTGGCTTTGTAAGGTGTTATTGGTCCGTACCACTGTGTATACCCTTGTTTGAGCTCAAACTTGTCAAGTGTTATGTGTATGGAAAAGTGTTTTGTTTTTAATGTTTTGCAGTTACACTTTTAAGGAGGGAATTCACTAGACCTCATGGTCTAACCCTCGCTTTCAAAACTTAAAAACCATTTTCAGGAAAGGGTGACTTAGGTGCTTGTAGCAATGGAAAGGAGAAGGCTTGAGACGGAGGTGCGAGATTAGAGACCGTCAAGTTTCAGTTTTTGTTTAGTTAGCATCTCGGTTGTATTTGCTTGAGGACCTTAATCAATGTAATTGATATTGGAGTTTATGATGTATTTGGGACCCTTATGGGCTTTTTGGCTAATGTTTTATGTTAAGCAGACTTTGGGTTGTTACCTCTAGAAGTAAATTTTCTAGGATTCAAATTAATTAATGGTGGTATGGGGGGGGGGGGGGGGAACGACTCCTAGTGTTAGTGGGTCCCCACCCTTAGGATCGTGGGTCGGTCAGTTGAGTTAGGAGTGAGAATTATGCGGACATCCTGAAACCTTTAATTCGAGATCAAGTTAGGGAACCTAGTCTTGGATTCCCTAGTCAAGCGGTTTAGTGGCAAGATTAATGATTGCAAAAGATCAGTGTTGTTTTTGTGGTATGCATGTAAGAGTGGTCGATCAGGTAGGTTATGAAGCACTTGTGCTACAAGTTGTAGCATAAGTAAGGAAGCGGTTGTTGGTTATAGTATGGTACCAGTAAAGAGTTAAAGTGAGTGCAACGGTTGACTTAGTTAGGGTGAATAGCCTTCCTTCGTATATTGAATTCCATGCATTTTTGTTGTTAAACGCATTATACGAGATTCCTTCGTGATAAAAAGCATGTACGTGTATGATATGTTTTCTTGTTTTGGGAAATGAGTGACGCGTACGAGCGTGTTTTCTTTAAAGTAAAAGACAAACTTGTTTTCATCATACGATAAAGCTTTGAACTTAGTGATTTACGAATTATTTCACGTTTTTCTTGTGGAGAGAATCTTCGTTACGAAAATATGAAAGAACATCATTATTGCAAGGTTTGTTTTACAAACAAAATGAGTACTGACTCGTTATTTTCATGTAAACGAGTGTTGGAGTTGACAGACCCACTTTGGGTAAGTAATTTCGTTCGAAAATTTTCCGGCCATACGCGAAAGGGTTTCATTGGAGACAATCGTAGTGTCAGCACCGATTTGGATGGACAGGGTTACGAATTATCGTAAGAGTGCCTGTGAGTGATCTTTGCGATCGTTGTGTTTTACTATTCATTTTGAGTAATGTTGTTTCATGCATACTCAAACTCGCTTTATACTTTTGCATCTATCGTGTTTCTTAAAAGCGCGCAAAATGATTTCAATCGTTGTGTCATTATGCATGAAGGCTATGAACTCGCTAGGTCGGGGGGGGGGGGGGGGGGAGGATGTTACGATTTAAGCCAAGGAAAGGGCTTTGGGAGTTAAATTGCTAGTTGTATAAGATGTGGTCAAGTTATGACCATAGTGTTCCGTTAGAGTAAGTGGGTGAGTACCTGGAGTCTTGGGTAGTGAAGCTGGAATGTTGGTATGAGTGTAGTTTGAACTATTGTCAGGATATGTGAGAATAGTTTTAATCGCAGTAAAGTTGAAATGGCCAAAGTGTTTCTGTTGGTGGAATAGTAATCAGTAGCGTTACGTTACCTAATGTAATGTTTTCGGTTTCGAGTTGGAGTACTGAGATGGTTTGATAATTAGATCTTGCTAAGAAAGATCTTGTGTTTAGTCTCTCGAGGGAGAACGGTGGGGTATAAGTTGGTTATGAGGCGTAGGACGAAGTGGGTTATGTTAGGAATCCTAGATGGTCAGGAAAGAATGAAATCATCATGTAGTCCATTAATGTGGAGGTTTTGTCAGGAGATTGAAACGTGAGAGTGAACCCGTTGGGTGTGGGTGGATGAGGTCGTTGAATTGTGTAAATGGTATGGAATAGGAATACCTAGTGAAGGCATTGGGAGAACGGGAGATCACCGGTGTGAATGTAATGTCCATTGAGGCTTTGGATGATTAGCTTATGGGTAAGGTGTCTAGTACAGCGGAGATAAATTGCGAGGAGTTAACGAGGAGCGAGAACTGGTTCGGGAGTTAGGAGAAATAGATTCTTTCGAGAATCCTGATTCGTCGTGAGGCGACTGGGCAATTGCATGTCGATTATCGATGTCGAATCAGTGGACGTTTGTTGGATAGTTGTCGGGAGGTTGGTATTGGAGAAGTAGCTATAGTGTGGCTATCTTGTTGAGTTTTCTTACAAAGAGGCAAGAAGTTGTTTGGAGAAAGGTAGGAATCCGACGTGACGTTTGACCACTTTGTGTGGGTGTACAAAAGTAAGAGATCGTGATTGCTTAAGTGATTTTCTTATGGGGTATGATGATCCATTTAAGAACGAGACATTAGGGTAATCGAAACAGGTGTACCTTGAGTAATTGACCTTGTCAAGTGGTTCATTTAGACCCAGGAAGGGCAAGGTCGATTAACGTTTTGCCTTTGTTTGGTTTGGGGTTATGGGTGTCGTGAAGTAAGTAGTATCCTTTGTGTGTGTAAGGAAATCATGATAGCCTGATTGCAAAGTAGTCGTGTGGTGCGATAGTAGCATGAGAAAGTGGTAGCACTCGGAATCAAAGGAACGTGTAGGTCATAGATGTAATGTTGAATTGCTGTAATGTTGGAATAGTCAAAGGTAATGAGCATGCCTGGTTTAAGTGTGTGGTTTTGCGGGCGGTATACGTTAATACTAGGTTGAGATCAAGAGATTAAGTTGCGGTTGGTAACGAGATGACAGGAGAACCCTTGTCCTTTTCGATCCCATTGGATTTGGGTGAGTTTTCATGCTTCACTCGATTGTCGAGCAGGATAATGTACCCGTTAAGTTGTAGTGCTTCGTCGTGAAGTTTAGGCAAGAGCGTTGGAGTATTTCGTGGATGTAATGAATTAGAATGAGCGGGTCGGCGGTGTTGGAAAGTTAGGAACTCTTGGTAGTTCTTGGTGTTAAGTACCTCATGAGAACTTGGCTAAAGGTCTTGACTGATAAGTATGGAGAAGTTGTTCTGTTAGGCTGTAGCGGTGTGCGATGGAAAGTTTGTGTAAACATGAGAGAAGATGTTGACAGTATAAAAGATCAAGTATTGACAGACTCGCGGTAAGACGATGTCATGAGACGTTGATTGGGCGGACTATAGTTGAAGAACTGTTCTTTTTAAGGCATAAGATAAGGGATTGTTGTTATGTCTTGGTTAATGAGTTGAGAAAGCTAAGTTCATGCGACCGGTCTAAAAGTTGGTGCTTGTGGGTGAGTCATTCTTTTGAGGGATCTTTAATGTATCAGGTTAGGATGGGAACAGGTGGTCGAATGTGGTGCTCTAGTTGAGAGACCGTGGGTTTAGATGCGATATCGTCGAGGAGAATGTTTCACACGAGCGTGTTGATCAGTGTCCGATTAAGGGAGATAGTTAGAATGAGCTTGGTCACTCCTCCGTGTGAGAGGGCAAGTGAACGTTGGAGGCAGTTCCTAGTTAGTGGAACCATTCAGTGGATTTGAGCGAAGGACATGATTGTGTATAGAATGGAATTATGGCTTAGCGAATGTGGGGAGTTTGGATCGTTGATTTGTAACTGTTAAGGCACGTGTGATCGGTGATTTGAGGAAACGCAATTGTGCCAGGCGAACGCTATTTTGGTAGGAGGGCGTTCTTCCTTTGATGAATGTTATGTGGTGGTGAGAAGGCGGTAACGTTATGAGAATGGTAGTGTGTAATGTCGACGAAAGGAGTGATAAGCCTCCGTTTAGAAATTCGGGTTATTGCGGTGTTAACTCGAGTAGAGTCGTATTCTATTAAAGAGAGTATTTTGGATGAGTAGTATGTTTGAACGAAGAGATTACAAGTGTGTGGCTGGGCGTGCTGCAGACCCGAGAGTGTAGTGGTTGGCCTAGGGACGATGTCAAAGAATACTGTACGTTGTCGATGCTGATCGGGAGTGGATGGATAGGTGAATGGAACTAAGATGATTGGATTAGAAGGTTCGAGCATTGTCAATCTCAAGTCGGGAGAACAGTTGGATGGGAAAATATTCCCATGGTTTGGAGTAGTGTGTTTCAATAGGAGATTGAATTGGACTACATTGTAATGGAGTAGTGGCAGTTTTCGAAAGAACTGGGAATTATTGATTTGTTTAGAGGCACTCGGTGAAAATCTAGAGTGCTTTTGGTATGTCTTAACCCATGTTTGGGGAATGTTGGTTGGGAAGAAGTTTGGTGTAGCTTCGCAGTCAGTGTGAGCAATTGAGGCCGGATGGTTGAGAATTGGACAGGCAAAGAAGTTAGTTTGGTAGGGATGTAGTGGTAACTTCCTAAGAAAATTTTATGGCAACATGGGAACCCGAGATCGATATGAGGGCAAGGTACCCGCACCTTTTCAGTGATGAGATTCCGGGGACGGAATCCTGTTAAGGGGGAGGTGATGTAACATCCCATATTTCATCTCTTGTGGTATTTAGTGCAGAAATAAGAATTCTGGGGCTCTTTTGTAAAAACCTGAAAGTTATGTGGCTGGAGTGTGATAGAGAGAAGTTTATTAAGACAAAACCCTTCAAAAAACCCTATTTCCATTTCTTGTTTTCGGCTGGAACTTCTCTAGAGAGGAAAGGAGCTCAAGTTCCACCATTGAAGGTTTGGAGAAGGTGGATCAGCTAGAGATTGAAGAAGTTGCTGCTAAGGTATAACTCCACCCACCTTTCTTTAAGTTTTGTGTCTAGAATGGGGTTTAGATGCATGTTCTTGATCCCAATCTCTTCTCATTTTTGTATTTTGAGATGAAATCTTGTGGAAGGGTGTGTTGGATGAATCCCTTGAGGAGTTTGAGAACTCTTGGTGATAGTTCACCTTTTCAAGGGAGGTTTATAAGTTTTGTTCATCCATTTTGGGTGTTGATTCTAAAATATTGTTTTAGGAGAGCTGAATCTGATTTGGGGAAGTTTGGGGATGAGAAATCTTTGAGTTTTGGGAAGAAATCTCGTGCAGGAAAAATCTGTCCAGGGGTCCGCGCCGATGGCGGCGCCGATGGACTGGCGCCAGCATCGGCGCCAGTCGCTGTTTCTTGTTTTTCCGTTTTTGCTTCGTTGGTCGTTTGGGCTTGGGTTCGAGGCTTGGTTTAGGGGATTGTCTTAGGACATTATGGAAAGTGTTTTAGAGCATGATTGGGGAGTCTAATACCTCATTTGTTAACCCCAATTCAGGTGACCGTTTGGTGTTTAAGCGAGCTCCCAAGTAGTGAGTCGTTTAGCCGAGCATCAGGTGAGTTCCCTTATGCATTATTTCTATCTTTTAAAATGAAATGCGAAGAATTGATATGTCTGAAAATGAGTTACTTGTTTATCATGAATCTTATGTTTTCTGATGCATGAAAAGTGTTAGTTTGTAATGTGGAAGGAGGATATTCCTCGAGTAAGTTTAAAGCATGTTCTAAGTGTTTATGTTTGTGATAGAGTCGGGTTACACAGTGGAGGACCCCCGAGTTGCCGTCCCTGGCTTTGTAAGGTGATGAGTTGCCGTCCCTGGCTTTGTAAGGTGATGAGTTGCCGTGCCTGGCTTTGTAAGGTGTTATTGGTCCGTACCACTGTGTATACCCTTGTTTGAGCTCAAACTTGTCAAGTGTTATGTGTATGGAAAAGTGTTTTGTTTTTAATGTTTTGCAGTTACACTTTTAAGGAGGGAATTCACTAGACCTCATGGTCTAACCCTCGCTTTCAAAACTTAAAAACCATTTTCAGGAAAGGGTGACTTAGGTGCTTGTAGCAAGGGAAAGGAGAAGGCTTGAGACGGAGGTGCGAGATTAGAGACCGTCAAGTTCCAGTTTTTGTTTAGTTAGTATCTCGGTTGTATTTGCTTGAGGACCTTAATCAATGTAATTGATATTGGAGTTTATGATGTATTTAGGACCCTTATGGGCTTTTTGGCTAATGTTTTATGTTAAGCAGACTTTGGGTTGTTACATTGTAACACCCCAAAAATTGGGATAAACAAAAATTCCCATAAAACGGGAAAGTGGTATATAAATGTCAAGACATAAGCTCTCCCAAAAAGGGAAACAAAATGTGTCTGTTTAACTACAAGTTTGTAATATAATTGTAGAAGATAGCAACCTATTAATCTAATTCCTCTAAGGAAGTAAGATTACGAATGGGTATCACCCGTTCATAAAATAATGGCTTCTAAAATAGGCATCCCAAAAATGATTCCCCAAGCTCACTTCTAATCTGGATAGCGCTTTTTGGCGATCAAACCGCTAGAACCTGAGATACATGTCGACACCAAACAAGTATTAGGCCAAAAATCCTAGTGAGTTTGAACAACTAATATATATCAACAAATAATGGTTAGAATTCAATTTTGCAATAATATGGTTCGTTATTTGGAATCAATGGGGGAGACCCATAGCACCAAATCAAGTTTAACCTTAAGAGTCGATATATCTTAGTGTCTACTCCTACGAGTAACACCAGACGGCCCGACACATTGAGGACTACCTCCAAGGCATTACCCCGAACGACGAAGATCTAGGTGCATACCTTCACGGTGGCACCACAAGACTATATCCTCCTAGTGCCTAGTTGACGGTTCATCAACAATTTCCATATATATATATATATATATATATATATACCATTATACATATTTACTCCAAGCAAATTGTATAAAATCCCAATAAATGTAAGTTTATGGTCCAACCACCACATTCAATGTGAAATGAGCTTTACATAATATTCAAGGGCCTATAAATAGGTCAAATAGACCTATGACCCCAAATGGGTTATTCTCAAGTGGTAAAACTACATATTATTGGCATAAAGGCACAAAACTATGAATAATTAGTATTTGAGCATAAAATGTCACATATGGACAAAACCCTCAAGTTACACTACTACAAAAATGGTTTTATTACACACCTATTTTTATACGGTTTTTTAAAAAAACCGTGTAAAAATGTACCCACGTTTTTTTGATAACTTTTTTACACGTTTGTTTCCAAAACCGTGTAAAAGAACCGTGTAAAAAGGTTCAAATACTTTTTTACATGGTTGTTTTCAAAACCGTGTAAAAATATGTAAGAATTTTACACGGTTTTTTAAAATAACCGTGTATAAAAGATATACATTTTTACACGGTTTTAGAAGATGAATCGTGTAAAAAAGTTGAGAGTTTTTTACACGGTTGTTTTTTTAAAACCGTGTAAAAAACTATTTTAAATGTTATATAAATTCTCATACAATTTGAACATTTTAACACAATTTTAAACATAGTTTTAGATCTTTTTATACGGTTGCTCTTTAAAAACATGTAAACAATATGTATTTTTATTTAATTGTATATTAAATATATGGTATGTTAATTTAATGGTGTATAAAATTTTAAAACCTAAAGTTTCTTTTCATTTTATTTTAATAATTATAATAAGTTGTTTTTTATAAAATTAAGCAGCGTTAAGAAAATTGTATTTTTCATAAAAAGTTAACAGTGTTTTAAATTAAAAAATAGATAAAACAATAAACAAAGATCACATGATTTCACCCAAAATTCGTAAGATTCCAGCGGCATATCATGAGACATATATATAGTCTTTAAATTTTTTAAAATCAATATATATATATATATATAAAGGAGAATGTTGGAGAGAGAGTGTTAAGGAGAGACCATCATTGATACCTTAAAATTTTGTGAGATTTTTGCATTTTTTAAATAAAAAATGTAGCATTAAATGTCTTTAACCTTTCATTTTCTATATATTTTTTATTGATTTAAATCAAATTTATTTTTTCACTTAATCAAAACATAATTTAATAAATTCAACATTCACAAATTTTAAAATATAATCATTATGTTATAACGTTGGTTATTTTATTATTATTTTTATTGTGTTTATTTATTTATATTTTACTTTGTAAGGTTAAATGAACTAAATATTATATAAACTTATTTTATTAAGTTAGATAACAATACCTATAAATAAATACTTATTTTAATAGGCATTATTTTTTTTTCTTTTAGTAAGCCAACAATGCTTATAAATCAAAAATATTTTTAATATGGTACATTTTTGTAACATCCTAAAATCAGGGCAAATTTAAACCTGAACTAAAAGGGTTTACATAACCATTATCCATAAATAAACATTCTTAACAATTGAAAATAGTGACTAGAGTCAATTAACATCAAACTTGTCACCACTGTATATTCTCCACTCATCCCATTACTTCCCTGAGCTCGTACCTGGTAAGAAAATATAATTTGAAACGATTAGGCTAACGCCTAGTGAGAACATTCAGTTTCAAAATAATACTTTTAAATCAATGTAAACAATGCATAACAAACCGGGTTTACCCTTATTCTTACCATACTCGTACTCGTCTCATAATAACGGAATCATACCCAATCCCATGAGTATGACTACCATTCAGAAGTCATATCACCATATTCAATAGCCTACTATGAATCATCACGGATTCTAGTTTATCGATCAAGCCTAAAGGCTTGCATTCAATCGCCATATCTTCTTCTTGGAATGGAAGCAGAATTAGCACTTATATATTGCCTATTTCTATCTGCCGAAAGCAAACGAAAACAACAATTATAATTTTTTCTATCTCGCATTTCCATATCTCACTTATGAACTAGCAATTATACTTTGCCTATTCACTACAGTCAATACGAATAGCAATTATACTTTGTATATTCCACTACTCGACAAGAATAGCAATTATACTTTGCTTATTCGTTATTTCAACATGAATATCAATTCTACTTTGCCTACTTAATCATTTCTATAGGAATAGCAATTCTACTTTGCCTATTTGATCATTCAACATGAATAACAATTATACTTTGTCTATTCAATCATTTCTCTATGAATAGCAATTTTTACTTTGTCTATTCAATCATTCAACATGAATAACAATTATACTTTGTTTATTCAATCATTTATCTATGAATAGCAATTCTTACTTTGCCTATTCAATCATTCAACATGAATAACAATTATACTTTGTCTATCCAATCATTTCTCTATGAATAGCAATTCTTACTTTGCCTATTCAATCATTCAACATGAATAGCAATTATACTTTGCCTATTCCATGTTTCAATGTCATAATCAAGGGAATAACAATTTATACCTTTTCTATTCCTCAATCTTAAAATACAAACGAGAATAGCAATTCTATCTTGCCTATTCTAGGTCATCAATTAATACTAGTACCTATGGATTCATTACACATATTCGTACACATGAAGGGTATTGCTTATTATAATTCATTTTCAAATAACGTGAATGAATTTAAGCAAAACCATTAATTCCAAGATAAACAATCTTATTACGTACCACTATTCATCTCAATTCATTCAGAAAACATTTCATTATGAAAATGTACCTTACCATAATTTAAATACGTTATAAAAGGGTAAGGTAAGAATGAACTCACTTGACAGCAATAACGTCACTCCCTAAGTTTGTATTAACTTCCGCCACCAAACTTCCAAAAGTCTGAAATATACAAATACATATTGTACTTGTATCAATCTACTGAATAGGACTCT
This sequence comes from Saussurea involucrata, assembly GCA_033807775.1. NCBI lineage: Eukaryota > Viridiplantae > Streptophyta > Magnoliopsida > Asterales > Asteraceae > Saussurea > Saussurea involucrata. Next base: position 84,344,062 of record CM066317.1, read on the forward strand.
TAAAATACTAAGAATCCTAAATAATCCAAAATCTCGTCACTTATCTCAACTCAAAGGAAATGCCCTTCACTTGTCGCTAGGCATGGCAATTTGGCCCGACCCGGTGTGGAACCCGGTTCACCCGACCAGACCGGGGCCGGGGATTCCCCGCCAAACCGGGTATCGAGGCCGGGGCCGGGGAAACCCGTTAGTTGAAAACCGGGGCCGGGGCCGGGGATGGGGAACCCCGCCCCATACCCGCCCCGTTGCCATGCCTATTTGTCGCAACCCACTATTTGCGACATCACACTTATCGCAACCAACTGTTGCGACATAACATTCTTATCGCAACCAACTGTTGCGACATCCAAGCTTATCGCAACTAACTGTTTGCGATATACATACCTTATCGCAACTAACTGTTTGCGACAATCATCTTTATCGCAACTAATTGTTTGCGATGTTCATACTTGTCTAAGCTAACAGAAAACATAATTAAGTCATAACTGATACTTTTAAGCCATATCTAGTTCTATAAATTTGCAGATATGCTTAAGACTACCAGTAGAACAAACTCATAGACCCAGATTTCTCATTTTTTCAAAAACATCAAAACCCAATTTCTAACCCATAGAAAGCTACATAAACTTAGTAGGAACAATTATTGTGAAGAACATACCTTTGTTTTTCACCAATTTGGAACTCTAAATTTACTTGTTAAAACCAACTTTCTTCTTCTCCTTCTTTCTCTTTCTTTTTCTGCCGAGAGCAACACCCCAAGAAAACCAAAAGTGACCAAAAATATCTCATACCTCTTTTATCCCAAAATGGGGCGGTGGTGATGGATTAATTTTCATCACTTAACCAAACCAAACCCCAACCTTCCATTAAATGACAAACTACACCCTCCAACTAATAAATTAAAATTAAAGCTTACCCCTTAACTTATAATTCCATTAAACTAAATAACGAAGTTTACTCGGGGATAAACTCTAATTAATCCATCAATTAATTATACTTAATTAATCAATAACACCAATCATAATAGTTTATAAAAATCGAGGTGTTACAATACTCCCCAACTTAAAATTGATTTCGTCCCCGAAATCAAATCTAAGTAATTCAATGAGGATATCTAATCTTCATATCCTCTTCAGCTTCTAACGTCACGTTAGCACCTCAGTGATGTTTCCATTGTACTTTCAACATAACCACATCCTTAGGTCGTAACTTCTTAACCGATCTTTCTAAAATCGCTTCCGGTTCCTCCACACAATGACTCTTCTCATCCACTCTTATTTTCAGTAAGTGGAATCACATCATACCAACATGAAATATGTTGTATGTCCCTTCAGTTTCAAGTCTTGCATACTTAATCACAGTTAAAGGTCCAAGAAGAACAAGGACTCAACTTTCCATGTTTTCTCAATCTTATCTCCTTCAATATTACCCGCTCCCCAACTTAAAACTCTGCAGATCTCCTTGGAGCAACTGTTGCCATCATCAAATCTTTACCCAACTATAACTTGATCTTATTTTAACCATTAAGGCATCTTTTAAAATAATAATTGGTATAGCTAACTTTTACTACAGATTGAAATACCAAAGACAAGTTAGCACCACAATTACATAATATACACCCATGTATAGAATTAACAAGGACTGTATCATAACTACATCTGTCCATTCTTAACGTCTTCCATCGTCACGTGAAATGTTTAACCCGTTGATGTTGGGGTGTTGGGTTTCTTCCCTTGATCCCCGCTATCTTTCAACTTTGGGCAATCCCTCCGATAATGACCAAGCTTCTTACATTCATAGCAAGTCGGTCCTTGGATGGGACAGTTCTCTATTTGATGATCACTCTTTCCACATTTAAAACATTCCCTTAATATCACACGACACGGCCCAAAATGTTTACTCTTACATTTCTGACACCAATCAGGTTCTGGTCGAGTCTCAAGATGAGTGTCCTTAATAAGGAACTTCGGTCCTTGCGAAGGTTCCGACCGACTTTCAAATTTTCTTTTCTCTCCCATTTGAGCTTTCTCCGCTTTATCTTTTGCATAAATTTCTTCCACAATCTTTGTTTTCTTAATCGTTTCCCTCAGTGTTGAAGCTTTTGAATTCCTAACTCGGGACATCATATCAGCTGGCAAACCCTTCACGTAAGCCTTGATCTTTTCTCTCTCAGTTGGAGCCACATGTCCAACTAAATTCAGCTTTTCCATAAATAATTCAGCGTACTTCCGAACAGTCGAAGTTCCCTTCTTAAGAGTCCGAAGCTCTTCTTCAATTTGATCCATTTCATTTTCATTACAATATTCTTCCAGAATCTTTTTCATAAAAGACTCACACGTCATAGCAGCTAAGACTGGAGTCGTCAAAGTAGACGTCACTATATTCCACCACGTCAATGCGTTGCCTCATAACATTTGAGAACCGAATCTGACCTTCGATTCTTCATCACATTCACAAGCTCGGAAAGCTTGTTCCATCTCTCGAAGCCAGTTCATACATGCCACTGGATTGTCTGCTCCGGTAAACTCTGGCGGTTTACAACTCAGAAATGTTTTATATGAGCAGACTCTTTCCACCCTCCTGTTTACATTCGTCACCGGATTACGAATTGGATTTATGACACCAGTATCTATCTTCGTTCGTCGTAGCTCAGAACTTCGATCATTCAATGCTTTCAAGAACATCTCTGTTTGTTGTGCCATTGCCGTATTCATCATTCGTGTCATATTCTCCATCATGCGAGACTCCCTTGTAGACTCCGTCGTCTCCGGGTTGACAGTACTGGTACTCGTTCTATGACCCCGACTGTCCGTTCCTCCCATAGAAGGTAGCCTCGGCGGACTTCCGTGAGTTCCAACCATTTCAGGTCGCTTTTCTCCCCAGTCCAAAACTGCCCTATCCTCCGAAGAATTAGGGGACCTTGGTGGTGTATTCACCATCGTTCTGACATAGCACAACGAAATAACCATAAGAAATGGTTACACACATCCAGACACACGAAACGTACTTTACCGTTCATTAGTCACTGTAATAATTTAGAAACTAGTATGCTTGTGTAACAATATATTCATAATAACAGTAGCTAATTGGAATTGTGAACATATTATACATGAGAATCCTCGTTACCATTGCTACAATACTATTTTCACGTATTTCTGTCGACTCTAAGACTATCCTGTCTTAGTACTTCTACCCATATCTCACAAATCATAACTTAATTCCTCTCAGCTTAAGTCTAGGTATCTCCTTATCATACCTAGTTCGCTTAAACTTCAGCTCTGATACCATATTGTAACACCCTAAAATCAGGGCAAATTTAAACCTGAACTAAAAGGGTTTACATAACCATTAACCATAAATAAACATTCTTAACAATTGAAAATAGTGACTAGAGTCAATTAACATCAAACTTGTCACCACTGTATATTCTCCACTCATCCCATTACTTCCCTGAGCTCGTACCTGGTAAGAAAATATAATTTGAAACGATTAGGTTAACGCCTAGTAAGAACATTCAGTTTCAAAATAATACTTTTAAATCAATGTAAACAAAGCATAACAAACTGGGTTTACCCTTATTCTTACCATACTCGTACTCGTCTCATAATAACGGAATCATACCCAATCCCATGAGTATGACTACCATTCAGAAGTCATATCACCATATTCAATAGCCTACTACGACTCATCACAGATTCTAGTTTATCGATCAAGCCTAAAGGCTTGCATTCAAGCGCCATATCTTCTTCTTGGAATGGAAGCAGAATTAGCACTTATATATTGCCTATTTCTATCCGCCGAAAGCAAACGGAAACAACAATTATAATTTTGTCTATCTCGCATTTCCATATCTCACTTATGAACTAGCAATTATACTTTGCCTATTCACTACAGTCAATACGAATAGCAATTATACTTTGTCTATTCCACTACTCGACAAGAATAACAATTATACTTTGCTTATTCCGTTATTTCAACATGAATATCAATTCTACTTTGCCTACTTAATCATTTCTATAGAAATAGCAATTCTACTTTGCCTATTCATTCATTCAACATGAATAACAATTATACTTTGTCTATTCAATCATTTCTCTATGAATAACAATTTTTACTTTGCCTATTCAATCATTCAACATGAATAACAATTATACTTTGTCTATTCAATCATTTCTCTATGAATAGCAATTCTTACTTTGCCTATTCAATCATTCAACATGAATAACAATTATACTTTGTCTATCCAATCATTTCTCTATGAATAGCAATTCTTACTTTGCCTATTCAATCATTCAACATGAATAGCAATTATACTTTGCCTATTCCATGTTTCAATGTCATAATCAAGGGAATAACAATTTATACCTTTTCTATTCCTCAATCTTAAAATACAAACGAGAATAGCAATTCTATCTTGCCTATTCTAGGTCATCAATTAATACTAGTACCTATGGATTCATTACACATGAAAGGTATTGCTTATTATAATTCATTTTCAAATAACGTGAATGAATTTAAGCAAAACCATTAATTCCAAGATAAACAATCTTATTCCGTACCACTTTTCATCTCAATTCATTCAGAAAACATTTCATTATGAAAATGTACCTTACCATAATATAAATACGTTATAAAAGGGTAAGGTAAGAATGAACTCACTTGACAGCAATAACGTCACTCCTTAAGTTTGTATTAACTTCCGCCACCAAACTTCCAAAAGTCTGAAATATACAAATACATATTGTACTTGTATCAATCTACTGAATAGGACTCTTAAAATACTAAGAATCCTAAATAATCCAAAATCTCGTCACTTATCTCAACTCAAAGGAAATGCCCTTCACTTGTCGCTAGGCATGGAAATTTGGCCCGACCCGGTGGGGAACCCGGTTCACCAGACCAGACCAGGGTCGGGGATTCCCCGCCAAACCGGGTATCGGGGCCGAGGTCGGGGAAACCCGTTAGTTGAAAACCGGTGCCGGGGCCGGGGATGGGGAACCCCGCCCCATACCTGCCCAGTTGCCATGCCTATTTGTCGCAACCCACTATTTGCGACATCACACTTATCGCAACCAACTGTTGCGATACGCCATCTTATCGCAACCAACTGTTGCGACATAACATTCTTATCGCAACCAACTGTTGCGACATCCAAGCTTATCGCAACTAACTGTTTGCGATATACATACCTTATCGCAACTAACTGTTTGCGACAATCATCTTTATCGCAACAATCATCTTTATCGCAACTAATTGTTTGCGATGTTCATACTTGTCTAAGCTAACAGAAAACATAATTAAGTCAAAACTGATACTTTTAAGCCATATCTAGTTCTATAAATTTGCAGATATGCTTAAGACTACCAGTAGAACAGACTCATAGACCCAGATTTCTCATTCTTTTCAAAAACATCAAAACCCAATTTCTAACCCATAGAAAGCTACATAAACTTAGTAGGAACAATTATTGTGAAGAACATACCTTTGTTTTTCACCAATTTGGAACTCTAAATTTACTTGTTAAAACCAACTTTCTTCTTCTCCTTCTTTCTCTTTCTTTTTCTGCCGAGAGCAACACCCCAAGAAAACCAAAAGTGACCAAAAATATCTCATACCTCTTTTATCCCAAAATGGGGCGGTGGTGATGGATTAATTTTCATCACTTAACCAAACCAAACCCCAACCTTCCATTAAATGACAAACTACACCTCCATCTAATAAATTAAAATTAAAGCTTACCCCTTAACTTATAATTCCATTAAACTAAATAACGAAGTTTACTCGGGGATAAACTCTAATTAATCCATCAATTAATTATACTTAATTAATCAATAACACCAATCTCTTGTCCTCCTCCGTCTCACCGTCAACCACATATCTCTCTCGACGACCATAAGTCCACAACCTGTTCAACTCGTTTTGGATTATAATCCCTGAAACCACAAGTCAACAACCCGTTTCAACTTTCATATATCGGATTCACTTCCTTTCAACTAATCGGATGGATGATTATACCAGTGAAATCTTTGAGATTTGGTAATTGTTTTTCCTTTTTTTTGTTCATCTAGTATAAATAATGTTCATATACTCTTTATCTGTTGCAAGTCAAACTTAGGGTTTTTTTTAAGTTGAAATTGATTTGAATTTGTGTTATGAAACTGAGATTATGGATGAATTTATGTAGGTCTGTGTGTGTGTTTTTTTAGCATTGGTATAATTGTGTTGATTTGATTGTATGCAGAAAAGACATGGAAGGAAATGTGTGTTTCCATCTTTATTTGGAGTTGGGGCTCCTGAAGCTTTAGTCATTGGAGTGGTGGCATTGTTGGTTTTTGGATCTAAAGGCCTTGTCGAGGTAAGGATTAGCTTGAAAACCTTCATTTCTTGATCTTCTTATTATCATACTCAAAAATGTGTTTGCTTTCATATGGTAGTACAAGGATTTCAAATGCAAAAATAAAGGTTTTCGCTAAAATCAGAGTAAAATACCATATTCCCTTTGATCATATTTATTCTTAAATTGGTTTGGATTTCGGTTACATTTTCTTCATATATTTGCAATTACGTGGATATTTGATGAGTTTGCTTAACATATTGTTGTGTTTAACTGTCGGATGCAGTGCTGCTTGTGTATTATATCCAAAATAGACTGCACAAAGTCAGTAGAAGTTACAAAACAAACCTACTTTTCGGGATGGAAGTTCAATCACATGCGAGCTCATTATCATGTTCTATTGAATGACAACAATTTCCCAGCTGATTTGTTTAGTTTGGTAGACATAATGTTGTTATGTTAATTTGTTTAATTTTTGTTGTTTTTAATTAGTGATCCGTTTATAAAAGTGTACGAGTTTAATAGTTGTATCATATTTTTCTGATCGAATACAATTTTGAAAACTTTATTTTGTTATTCAATATGTATTTTATATATGATACAATGTATAGAAAAATAAGTATAAAATTAATATTAAAAAAATCAAATATTAATGACGGATCAACAATAGAAATCTGTCACTAAAAATTATGAGGCCTGTTGCAATTGGTCGCTAATACCAACCTCGCTAATCCGTTGCTAATGTGAGCCCTTGCTAATCCGTCACTAATAGCATCACCCACGCCTTTTTGACCCACGACTATTAGTGATGGACTTAAGCTTTATCGACGGATTTTTACTCTCAGATAGTGTTTATTTTTAAAATGTTTTTTACACGGTTACAAGTTAAAACCGTGTAAAAAAGAGACATTTTTACACGATTTTGCCAAGCAATTGTGTAAAAAGACCTATCTTTTTACACAGTTTTGTTTAACAACCGTATAAAATTGAGTCTTTTTTACATGGTTTTTGCCATCTTTTTACACGGTTTGGGAACCGTGTAAAAAAAGACATTATTACACGGTTCCAAAACCGTGTAAAAATGTCTCGCACTTTCTTAAACGGTGGGCTTTTACACGATTCTAAAATCGTGTAAAAAGCTTTTTACAACCGTGTAAAAAGTCATTTTCTGCAGTAGTGTTAGTTCAACAATCCCAATACGTGTGTATTGCATATAAGTATCAAACCACCAAAAAGGTTCCATAAAACTTTTCAATATACTTTTAAATGCAAACACATGTTTATCAATATTCCAAATAAGGTGATTTACACCAAAAACTCAATAACTTTCAAATAAGTAAATACGAACATTTTACCAAATGAGATAGATTTGAACAAGTGGAGCATGAGATGATGATAGAAAACACTTTTAGACATGTATCTATTTTTTACAAAGCTTTTAAAACTCACGACTTAGGTTTTTGAAAGAAAACCTAGAAAACTTGCAAACCCTAAAATGGATGGAATGGAATAAACGATTGGTCCTTGCTTGATGTTCTTGCTTCTAGTAGCTGCCAACCACAAGGAGAAATGCAATAAATGTCTTTCCAAACCCTAGGATCGAAATAAACGAGGAGCGGGGTTTAGAGGGGTAGAAACCGCTCTCTAAGGTTGTAAAATCGCTTCCTAAACTGATCTCATGGAAAGAAATGAGAAAAAATCGGTTTAAATGGGTTTATATACCCTCAGAGCACGCCGACGACCATTCCCCGGCGATTATGCCCAAGGCATAGTCGCAAGTCAATGTCGCGCCCCTGGTACCGCTTACTGCCCCTACAACGACTATGACACGCGACAATGCCATATGGCATTGTCGTTGCCAATGCCCTACCAATGGTACCGCCTACTGCTTAAGCTCGAAGACTATGACAAACCATAATCCCCAAGGTCATTCTCGCTGGAAATCACTCCGGAGCCCGAGAATCAAACCAATTGGGTTGGTATTCGAGATAAATTTTCAGTAGCAAGAAACTTAAGCTAAACCTTAATATCAAGAGGGGTGTGAGATAAATATCCAATTTTTACCTTGAATTTTACGTGTGTTACATAAATCCTATAAAGATACTTTTTATTTTGTATGGTTAATTTTATTGCAAATAGAAGTTTGGCCAAAATGAGCTAATCCCATGAGTTCATAGGGTCGGCCAAAATGAGACTACAATGTAAGTTTAGAGTATCAACCAATATGAGTCATCTCCATGAGTTGTCACAAAGGCATTCATCCACTTTTTATATACTCCCCCCTCCCCCCAAGTCAATGTCAATATTTTATCTCTCCATCAATGTGAGATACATAAACTCAACCACAATTCAATAAATGAAGAATTCTCAATTCTTAGGGTGTCACCTTATTTATTTATTTTTACTTTCAGAATACGTCAAAATTTTAGAATATCCATCTCTAATTATGTGACATCATATGTCTTTCATATTTCTTTTATATGCATACATATTTCATATAAATAGGTATGTTTTGCAAAATAAAGGTAGTCACTAGCCTTATCAATTTTAAAGGAAAACTTATCCTTTCAAGATTTTAAATATTTAAAACATATAAAAAGTTACTTTTTTGTATGTTGTTTTTTTTTGCAAATAGAGGTTTTAAAATGAGCCAGTACCATGAGTTTGGAGAGACGGCCAAAATGAGTCAACAATGTAGGTTCAGTGGATTGGCAAAGATGAGTCAGGCTCATGGGTTACTTAAAGGAATCTCAACCTCCCTTATATATCACTATTCATTGTAAATCTTTCATCTTTCCATTAACGTGGGACATACATAACTCAATTCTCAATTCTCAATTCTTATGATCCACATTTTTTGTGAGATGAGCCAACCTCATGAGTTGCCACAAAAACATCTCAACCTCCTTTTATATACCTATAATTCATCGTCAATATTTGATATTTCAATCAATATCGGACACACAAAACTCAACCACAATTCAATAAATGAAGATATCTCAATTCTTAGGATGTCACTTATTTTTTGTGAGTTTTAGTTTTAGATATATTTAAAAGAAAACTTTATCATTTCAAAATTTTAAAAAACTAAAATCTTATGAAAAATAATTATTTTCATTTTATGTGGTTAACTTTTCTACAAAAAGAGGGTTGACCAAAGTGAGTCATTAACGTGAGCGAAAGGATCAATCAAGATGAGCCAACCTCATAAGTTGTCATAAAGATAACTCAACCTCTTTTCATATACTCACAATTCATTTTTAATCTTTTATCTCTCCCTCAAGGATGGATACACAAACTCAACCACATTTTATTAAACAGAGAATTCTCAATTCGATGTCACCTCATTTTTTATAGGGTTTCCTTTTAGATATATATAGATTTGGACTAAATTACATATTTGGTCCTTATGGTCTGAAAAAAAAATTATAAAATAAAAAGTACTAAAAAGACCAATTTTATAAGTTGAATAACCGTTAGTGTGAAAGACCAAATCCATAACAAACTGCATACGTGGAAGTCTCTTTTATAATAAATGAAGTTAAAAGACCAAATCTTTAATTTACTCTTAACTTTTTAAACAAAAATCAAAACAAAAATGTAATTTTAGGTGGATTACATTGGTGGTCCATGTGGTTTGCTCAAATATCGGAATTGTTCTCTAAAACAAACTATCTACACGGAAAGTTTCTAAATTTTCAATTTTATAACACTCAAGGTCTTTCAAGTTAGCATCGTTAGTTCGCAATCATTAAAAGAGACAAATTATTATATGGGAAAACTACAGGGACCAAAGTATAATTCACTAACATTATTTGTGATTCACATATTTTTTATTTTTATTTATTACACATGTTTTAAATACGGTTGACAAAAAAAATATTTTGTCATTATAAGTGAATCTTTTTTAAAATAAATATGTGAATAATTTAAAAAATGCTTTTGAGTAAATACACCTACAAGACCAAATTTCTTTCTAAACTAATAAATTATAATATAAATAATATAGATAATTATAATATAATTAATAAATTAATTATAAAATATAGATAACTAAAATTTTACTTTTGTTTTTTTAAAATAAAGCGTGGGTAAGAAATTTTTATAAAAATATTAAAAAAATAATGTTCAAATAAACTAATAAATGAATTAAACTTAATAAACATATTAATAATAACTAATATTTAAACAAACATATTAATAATAACTAATTAAATTAATAAATATTTTGTTTATTATATAATAATGGTTGAAAAGATCTTTCAATATTAGCAAGATTATGTAAGTCTTGCAAAGTCTTGTAAGACACATGGTATGTCATGTCATCTTGCAAGACCACTTGCAAGACGCATGTGGATGCTCTTACATGTGAATAGTTTTTAAGTAGATTACGTTTTTCATCCTTATGGTTTGTCGAAAATTTCTATTGTTGACCCTATGAGTTTGAAATTACAATTTTTATTCCTATGATTTATAATTCATTATTCTTTTCATCCTTACGATTTAATCTTGATTGCTTTCTTCGTCCCTGTGGTTTACAGTTCATTTCTATTTTAATCACTCATACTTAAAATGAATAATTAGCCTCAGGAACAAAAATAGAAATGAATTGCAAATCATACGAATGAAAATTGAAATTTCAAAACCACAAGAACGAAATCCACAATTTTTGACAAAACATATATAAACGAAAATTGTAATTAAATCATAAATTTTTAAATAAATACGTGAATTTTTTTAATACATATTTGAATAAAAGTATTTTTAATAAATATGTTTGAATATAATATTTGAATTGTTTAAAGTGAATTACACTTTTGGCCCATATAGTTTGTCCAAATAATGATTTTCCTCTTTTAACGGTTGTTAACTAACGGTGTTATCTTAAGAGACCTGGAATGTTATGAAACTGAAACATTAGAAACAATCAATATAGATAATTTATTTTAGAGATTAAATCTAAATTTTGAGCAAACCATAAGGACCATCAATAGAATTCACTCTTTTAGTACGTAGAGGTGTTTGGGATTGCTTATTATTTTGACTTATTTGCTTATTGTTTTTTCTTACCGCAAATAAGTTATTTTTAGTGTTTGGATTGGAAAAAAGAAAAGTGTTTATGACTTTTTCTAACCACAAATAAGTTTTTTTAATAAGCTAATCCATTTTAACTTATTTAAAACTACATATAATTTATTTGTCTAAATTATATTTTTACCCCCAACTCTTTTTTAACATGACACGAGTTAATAAACATTTTTAAAAATAAGCTTAAGTAGTGATGGGGTTATGAATGAGTGGTTGGGAGCATGTAAATGTAAGGTCATCCTCAGCGCATAACTAAAAGCCCTCAAGCCCTCAGCGCCACATCAGCTAAGCCCTCAAGCCCTAAAGACCCGCAGCGCATAACTAAAAGCCCTTTTGCCACCTCATTTTTTTAATTATTTTATTTATACATTTAATTATTTAACAAAATAAAAATATTTATATATTTTTAATAAATAAAAATAAGATAAATAATAAAAATAAAAATTCATATCATTCATTAAAAAATTAAAAATTACAAAATACAAAACACTACCAATTATGAAAATTTTTAATTTGCTCTTTTCTCGTTAAAGTAACCCTCAAAACGTCTCCCGTAAGGTGATCATGCGGGGTCATGAAAAACGCGAAGTCTTTCTCAAATCGTTTTTCTCGTTCGATTTCTCGTTCGTGTTCCAACCTTTGAAGTTCGAGATCGAGTTTTTTCATTTTGTATTCCATTGTATCATCAATCTTGTCGTTGAACGTCGTCAACAACTGAGTAACACTTTCGTTCGTATTCGTCCCGGACGTATTACTCGTTGATGCTTTTTTGCCTTGTTTCTCCCGATGGGTCGTTGAAGTTGCTCGATGAAGTTGTCGTCATCGTCATCATCGGAAGGTTTGGTACATTTTGAACCCCGCGATGAAGTTGTCGTCATCGTTGGAACGGCTCCCCATTTTGGACATTTTTTTGGACTTCCCAAGCTTGTTCTTTAGAGAAAGCAAACCCTTGTTGTGTTTGGTACCGTTCGTGTGCCACTCGTGAAATGTCGGGATCACTCATTCCGCTTGATCTATTATTGACCAAGTTGTTGTAGATGCCGCCAAAAAGAGCAATTTTTTTATTGAGGTCGTTGAACTTGGTGTTGAGTTGATGAGTTGTTCTATAATTTCCGCGACCCATCACACTAAAGAACACTTTCCCGATTCGGGTCCAAAAACTTTCTACATTTATGTAAATTCAAGTATAAGAATATTAACAAGAATAATAATAATAATAATAATAATAATAATAATAATAATAATAATAATAATAATAATAATAATAATAACAACAACAATAATAATAATAATAACAATAAAAATATTACCATGGGTTTGTGCGTTACCGATAACGGGGTCCTCCGAAACGTCAACCCACGCCGACACTAACGCGAGTTCCTCCTCGTTAGTCCACATCTGTTTGGGGGCTCTATTTTCATATTGTTTGTTTTTTCCTTTTCTCGATGGTTGAGGGTTTGATGGTTGAGGGTTTGATGGTTGAGTGTAGATGGATTGTGGTGTGTGCGGGCTAGAATGTTGGGTTTCCGGAACAATGTCGTCGGCGAGATTGATGAAGGGTGAAGGAGGATTGAAGTTGGCCGGAGTAAAACCTTGTTCAATCAAACCGGGACGTGTAAGTTGGTAAGGAATTTGTTGCGGATGGCCTAATGAGTTGTAAAAATATTGTGGCGGATTTTGTTGCGACCATTGTGGCGGATATTGTTGCGAAATTTGTGGCGGAATTTGTTGCGAAAATTGCGGACGATAACCTGGTTGTGTAAACGCTTGGAAACCAAGCTCCGGTCTTCTTGCGGTTGCGGTGTATCTGGTCGGTTACGACGGGATGTAGGTGTTTTGTTTGGATTCATGATGAAATTTGAGAGAGTTTGAGAGAATTTGAGAGAGTTTGAGAGATTGTTGGTGTGAAAAAATAAGAGGTTGAGGGTTAATATATATAGTGTGATTAAATTGAAAAAAAATTAATTTTTTTTATAAAAGTAGCCGTTGGGAGTTATTTATTTTCAAGATTTAAAAAAAATGCCAAAGTAGTCGTTGGAGCTTTCGGGTTCCTCGGGTTTGAAAGCCCGCTGGCCGAGCCCGAGGATGAAGCCCGCAATACCCCCACCGCAATAATCGGATGGATGATTATACCAGTGAAATCTTTGAGATTTGGTAATTGTTTTTCCTTTTTTTTGTTCATCTAGTATAAATAATGTTCATATACTCTTTATCCGTTGCAAGTCAAACTTAGGGTTTTTTTAAGTTGAAATTGATTTGAATTTGTGTTATGAAACTGAGATTATGGATGAATTTATGTAGGTCTGTGTGTGTGTTTTTTTAGCATTGGTATGATTGTGTTGATTTGATTGTATGCAGAAAAGACATGGAAGGAAAGGTGTGTTTCCATCTTTATTTGGAGTTGGGGCTCCTGAAGCTTTAGTCATTGGAGTGGTGGCATTGTTGGTTTTTGGATCTAAAGGCCTTGCCGAGGTAAGGATTAGCTTGAAAACCTTCATTTCTTGATCTTCTTATTATCATACTCAAAAATGTGTTTGCTTTCATATGGTAGTACAAGGATTTCAAATGCAAAAAATAAAGGTTTTCGCTAAAATCAGAGTAAAATACCATATTCCCTTTGATCGTATTTATTCTTAAATTGGTTTGGATTTCGGTTACATTTTCTTCATATATTTGCAATTACGTGGATATTTGATGAGTTTGCTTAACATATTGTTGTGTTTAACTGTCGGATGCAGTGCTGCTTGTGTATTATATCCAAAATAGACTGCACAAAGTCAGTAGAAGTTACAAAACAAACCTACTTTTCGGGATGGAAGTTCAATCACATGCGAGCTCATTATCATGTTCTATTGAATGACAACAATTTCCCAGCTGATTTGTTTAGTTTGGTAGACATAATGTTGTTATGTTAATTTGTTTAATTTTTGTTGTTTTTAATTAGTGATCCGTTTATAAAAGTGTACGAGTTTAATAGTTGTATCATATTTTTCTGATCGAATACAATTTTGAAAACTTTATTTTGTTATTCAATATGTATTTTATATATGATACAATGTATAGAAAAATAAGTATAAAATTAATATTAAAAAAATCAAATATTAATGACGGATCAACAATAGAAATCTGTCACTAAAAATTATGAGGCCTGTTGCAATTGGTCGCTAATACCAACCTCGCTAATCCGTTGCTAATGTGAGCCCTTGCTAATCCGTCACTAATAGCATCACCCACGCCTTTTTGACCCACGACTATTAGTGATGGACTTAAGCTTTATCGACGGATTTTTACTCTCAGATAGTGTTTATTTTTAAAATGTTTTTTACACGGTTACAAGTTAAAACCGTGTAAAAAAGAGACATTTTTACACGATTTTGCCAAGCAATTGTGTAAAAAGACCTATCTTTTTACACAGTTTTGTTTAACAACCGTATAAAATTGAGTCTTTTTACATGGTTTTTGCCATCTTTTTACACGGTTTGGGAACCGTGTAAAAAAATACATTATTACACGGTTCCAAAGCCGTGTAAAAATGTCTCGCACTTTCTTACACGGTGGGCTTTTACACGATTCTAAAACCGTGTAAAAAGCTCCTTACAACCGTGTAAAAAGTCATTTTCTATAGTAGTGTTAGGTCAACAATCCCAATACGTGTGTATTGCATATAAGTATCAAACCACCAAAAAGGTTCCATAAAACTTATCAATATACTTTTAAATGCAAACACATGTTTATCAATATTCCAAATAAGGTGATTTACACCAAAAACTCAATAACTTTCAAATAAGTAAATACGAACATTTTACCAAATGAGATAGATTTGAACAAGTGGAGCATGAGATGATGATAGAAAACACTTTTAGACATGTATCTATTTTTTACAAAGCTTTTAAAACTCACGACTTAGGTTTTTGAAAGAAAACCTAGAAAACTTGCAAACCCTAAAATGGATGGAATGGAATAAACGATTGGTCCTTGCTTGATGTTCTTGCTTCTAGTAGCTGCCAACCACAAGGAGAAATGCAATAAATGTCTTTCCAAACCCTAGGATTGAAATAAACGAGGAGCGGGGTTTAGAGGGGTAGAAACCGCTCTCTAAGGTTGTAAAATCGCTTCCTAAACTGATCTCATGGAAAGAAATGAGAGAAAATCGGTTTAAATGGGTTTATATACACTCAGAGCACGCCGACGACCATTCCCCGGCGATTATGCCCAAGGCATAGTCGCAAGTCAATGTCGCGCCCCTGGTACCGCTTACTGCCCCTACAACGACTATGACATGCGACAATGCCCTATGGCATTGTCGTTGCCAATGCCCTACCAATGGTACCGCCTACTGCTTAAGCTCGACGACTATGACAAACCATAATCCCCAAGGTCATTCTCGCTGGAAATCACTCAGGAGCCCGAGAATCAAACCAATTGGGTTGGTATTCGACATAAATTTTCAGTAGCAAGAAACTTAAGCTAAACCTTAATATCAAGAGGGGTGTGAGATAAATATCCAATTTTTACCTTGAATTTTACGTGTGTTACATAAATCCTATAAAGATACTTTTTATTTTGTATGGTTAATTTTATTGCAAATAGAAGTTTGGCCAAAATGAGCTAATCCTATGAGTTCATAGGGTCGGCCAAAATGAGACTACAATGTAAGTTTAGAGGATCAACCAATATGAGTCATCTCCATGAGTTGTCACAAAGGAATATTTTATCTCTCCATCAATGTGAGATACATAAAATCAACCACAATTCAATAAATGAAGAATTCTCAATTCTTAGGGTGTCACCTTATTTATTTATTTTTACTTTCAGAATACGTCAAAATTTTAGAATATCCATCTCTAATTATGTGACATCATATGTCTTTCATATTTCTTTTATATGCATACATATTTCATATAAATAGATATGTTTTGCAAAATAAAGGTAGTTACTAGCCTTATCAATTTTAAAGGAAAACTTATCCTTTCAAGATTTTAAATATTTAAAACATATAAAAAGTTACTTTTTTGTATGTTGTTTTTTTTTTGCAAATAGAGGTTTTAAAATGAGCCAGTACCATGAGTTTGGAGAGACGGCCAAAATGAGTCAACAATGTAGGTTCAGTGGATTGGCAAAGATGAGTCAGGCTCATGGGTTACTTAAAGGAATCTCAACCTCCCTTATATATCACTATTCATTGTAAATCTTTCATCTTTCCATTAACGTGGGACATACATAACTCAATTCTCAATTCTCAATTCTCAATTCTTATGATCCACATTTTTTGTGAGATGAGTCAACCTCATGAGTTGCCACAAAAACATCTCAACCTCCTTTTATATACCTATAATTCATCGTCAATATTTGATATTTCAATCAATATCGGACACACAAAACTCAACCACAATTCAATAAATGAAGATATCTCAATTATTAGGATGTCACTTCATTTTTTGTGAGTTTTAGTTTTAGATATATTTAAAAGAAAACTTTATCCTTTCAAAATTTTAAAAAACTTAAATCTTATGAAAAATAATTATTTTCATTTTATGTGGTTAACTTTTCTTCAAAAAGAGGGTTGACCAAAGTGAGTCATTAACGTGAGCGAAAGGATCAATCAAGATGAGCCAACCTCATAAGTTGTCATAAAGATAACTCAACCTCTTTTCTTATACTCACAATTCATTTTTAATCTTTTATCTCTCCCTCAAGGAGGGATACACAAACTCAACCACATTTTATTAAACAGAGAATTCTCAATTCGATGTCACCTCATTTTTTATAGGGTTTCCTTTTAGATATATATAGATTTGGACTAAATTACATATTTGGTCCTTATGGTCTGGAAAAAAAATTATAAAATAAAAAGTACTAAAAAGATCAATTTTATAAGTTGAATAGCCGTTAGTGTGAAAGACCAAATCCATAACAAAGTGCATACGTGGAAGTCTCTTTTATAATAAATGAAGTTAAAAGACCAAATCTTTAATTTACTCTTAACTTTTTAAACAAAAATCAAAACAAAAATGTAATTTTAGGTGGATTACAATGGTGGTCCATGTGGTTTGCTCAAATATCGGAATTGTTCTCAAAAACAAACTATCTACACGGAAAGTTTCTAAATTTTCACTTTTATAACACTCAAGGTCTTTCAAATTAGCATCGTTAGTTCGCAATCGTTAAAAGAGACAAATTATTATATGGGAAAACTACAGGGACCAAATTATAATTCACTAACATTATTTGTGATTCACATATTTTTTATTTTTATTTATTACACATGTTTTAAATACGGTTGACAAAAAAAAAATATTTTGTCATTATAAGTGGATCTTTTTTTAAATAAATATGTGAATAATTTAAAAAATGCTTTTGAGTAAATACATCTATAAATAATTTTTAATAAAAAAAATTTAGTAAATTATTTTAAGTACGGTTAAAAAAATATCTTGATTATTAGACCATCCACACACCTGCAAGATCATACTCATTTCACAAGTGCCATATCAGCTTTGCAATAACACCTTCCACACACCTGCAAGATCAAATTTCTTTCTAAACTAATAAATTATAATATAAATAATATAAATAATTATAATATAAATAATATAGATAATTATAATATAACTAATAAATTAATTATAAAATATAGATAACTAAAATTTTACTTTTGTTTTCTTAAAATAAAGCGTGGGTAAGAAATTTTTATAAAAATATTAAAAAAAATAATGTTCAAATAAACTAATAAATGAATTAGATTTAGAAAACATATTAATAATAACTAATATTTAAACAAACATATTAACAATAACTAATTAAATTAATAAATATTTTGTTTAATATATAATAATGGTTGAAAAGATCTTTCAATATTAGCAAGATTATGTAAGCCTTGCAAGACACATGGCATGTCATGTCATCTTGCAAGACGCATGTAGATGCTCTTACACGTGAATAGTTTTTAAGTAGATTACGTTTTTCATCCTTATGGTTTGTCGAAAATTTCTATTGTTGACCCTATGAGTTTGAAATTACAATTTTTATTCCTATGATTTATAATTCATTATTTTTTTCATCCTTACGATTTAATCTTGATTGCTTTCTTCGTCCCTGTGGTTTACAGTTCATTTCTATTTTAATCACTCATACTTAAAATGAATAATTAGCCTCAGGAACAAAAATAGAAATGAATTGCAAATCATACGAATGAAAATTGAAATTTCAAAACCACAAGAACGAAATCCACAATTTTTGACAAAACATATAAACGAAAATTGTAATTAAATCATAAATTTTTAAATAAATACGTGATTTTTTAATACATATTTGAATAAAAGTATTTTTAATAAATATGTTTGAATATAATATTTGAATTGTTTAAAGTGAATTACACTTTTGGCCCATATAGTTTGTCCAAATAATGATTTGCCTCTTTTAACGGTTGTTAACTAACGGTTTTAACTTAAGAGACCTTGAATGTTATGAAACTGAAACATTAGAAACAATCAATATAGATAATTTATTTTAGAGATTAAATCTAAATTTTGAGCAAACCATAAGGACCATCAATAGAATTCACTCTTTTAGTACAAGAGGTGTTTGGGATTGCTTATTATTTTGACTTATTTGCTTTTTGTTTTTTCTCACCGCAAATAAGTTATTTTTAGTGTTTGGATTGGAAAAAAGAAAAGTGTTTATGACTTTTTCTCACCACAAATAAGTTTTTTTGATAAGTTAATCTATTTTAACTTATTTAAAACTACTTATAATTTATTTGTCTAAATTATATTTTTACCCCAACTCTTTTTTAACACGACACGAGTTAATAAACATTTTAAAAAATAAGCATAAGGCCATGCGTACCCCAGAGCGGGCACCTGCGGGTTGGGCTGAGGTGTAACCGCCGGGTTAGGCGGGTTCCGGTACACACACCGCCGGGTTCGTGCGGGTTGGGCACCCCCGGGCTCCAGCGGCTTCCCCACCCCGCTCATACCCGCACGAGATTGTCTCACACCATCAGCTTTATTTTGTATTTTTATTTTTATGTGGGTTCAAGAGGTTCAAAAGGTTGGGGTACGGGATTTGTGGGTTCAAAAAGGTTCAAAAGGGTTCAAAGTGGAAAGCTGATGTGGCGCTGATGTGGCGCAGAGGGTTCAACAGGTTGTGAACCTGGGGTACGCATGGCCTAAGGCCTTCCGCAGCGCAAGCCCTCAAGCCCTCAACGTCACATCAGCGCCACATCAGCTAAGCCCTCAAGCCCTAAACACCCCCAGCGCATAACTAAAAGCCCTCAAGCCCTCAATGCCACATCAGCGCCACATCATTTTTTTAATTCTTTTATTTATACATTTAATTATTTAACAAAATAAAAATATTTATATATTTTTAAATAAATAAAAATAAGATAAATAATAAAAATAAAAATTCATATCATTCATTAAAAATAAAAATTACAAAATACAAAACACTACCAATTATGAAATTTTTTAATTTGCTCTTTTCTCTCTAAAGTAATCCTCAAAACGTCTCCCGTAAGGTGATCATGCGAGGTCATGAAAAACTCGAAGTCTTTCTCAAATCGTTTTGAGCGTTCGATTTCGAGTTCTTGTTCCAACCTATCTCGTTCGAGTTTTGAGCGTTCGATTTCGAGATCAAGTTTTTTCATTTTGTATTCCATTGTATCATCAATCTTGTCGTTGAACGTCGTCAACAACTGAGTAACACTTTCGTTCGTATTCGACCCGACGTATTACTCGTTGATGTTTTTTTGCCTTGTTTCTCCCGATGGGTCGTTGAAGTTGCTCGATGGAGTTGTCGTCATCATTGGAAGGGTTGGTACGTTTTGAACCCCGCGATGAAGTTGTCGTCATCGTTGGAACGGCTCCCCATTTTGGACATTTTTTGAGGACTTCCCAAGCTTGTTCTTTAGAGAAAGCAAACCCTTGTTGTGCTTGGTACCGTTCGTGTGCCACTCGTGAAATGTCGGCATCACTCATTCCGCTTGATCTATTATTGACCAAGTTGCTGTAGATGCCGCCAAAAAGAGCAATTTTTTTATTCAGGTCGTTGAACTTGGTGTTGAGTTGATGAGTTGTTCTATAATTGGCGCGACCCATCAAACTATAGAACACTTCCCCGATTCGGGTCCAAAAACCTTCTACATTTATGTAAATTCAAGTATAAGAATATTAACAAGAATAATAATAATAATAATAATAATAACAATAACAATAAAAATATTACCATGGGTTTGTGCGTTACCGATAACGGGGTCCTCCGAAACGTCAACCCACGCCGACACTAACGCGAGTTCCTCCTCGTTAGTCCACATCTGTTTGGGGGCTCTATTTTCATATTGTTTGCTTTTTCCTTTTCTCGATGGTCTCGGGTTTGATGGTTCCGGGTTTGATGGTTGTGTGTAGATGGATTGTGGTGTGTGCGGGCTAGTATGTTGGGTTTCCGGAACAATGTCGTCGGCGAGATTGATTGCGGGTGAAGGAATATTGTAGTTGGCCGGAGTAAAACCTTGTTCAATCAAACCGGGACGTGTAAATTGGTAAAGAAATTGTTGGTGAAATTGTTGGGGAAATTGTTGCGGATATTGTGGCGGATTTTGTTGCGACCATTGTGGCGGAATTTGTTGCGACCATTGCGGACGATAACCTTGTTGTGTAAACGCTTGGAAACCAAGCTCCGGTCTTCTTGCGGTTGTGGTGTATCCGGTCGGTTACGACGGGATGTAGGTGTTTTGTTTGGATCTAAAGGCCTTGCCGAGGTAAGGATTAGCTTGAAAACCTTCATTTCTTGATCTTCTTATTATCATACTCAAAAATGTGTTTGCTTTCATATGGTAGTACAAGGATTTCAAATGCAAAAAATAAAGGTTTTCGCTAAAATCAGAGTAAAATACCATATTCCCTTTGATCGTATTTATTCTTAAATTGGTTTGGATTTCGGTTACATTTTCTTCATATATTTGCAATTACGTGGATATTTGATGAGTTTGCTTAACATATTGTTGTGTTTAACTGTCGGATGCAGTGCTGCTTGTGTATTATATCCAAAATAGACTGCACAAAGTCAGTAGAAGTTACAAAACAAACCTACTTTTCGGGATGAAAGTTCAATCACATGCGAGCTCATTATCATGTTCTATTGAATGACAACAATTTCCCAGCTGATTTGTTTAGTTTGGTAGACATAATGTTGTTATGTTAATTTGTTTAATTTTTGTTGTTTTTAATTAGTGATCCGTTTATAAAAGTGTACGAGTTTAATAGTTGTATCATATTTTTCTGATCGAATACAATTTTGAAAACTTTATTTTGTTATTCAATATGTATTTTATATATGATACAATGTATAGAAAAATAAGAATAAAATTAATATTAAAAAAATCAAATATTACTGACGGATCAACAATAGAAATCTGTCACTAAAAATGATGAGGCATGTTGCAATTGGTCGCTAATACCAACCTCGCTAATCCGTTGCTAATGTGAGCCCTTGCTAATCCGTCACTAATAGCATCACCCACGCCTTTTTGACCCACGACTATTAGTGATGGACTTAAGCTTTATCGACGGATTTTTACTCTCAGATAGTGTTTATTTTTAAAATGTTTTTTACACGGTTATAAGTTAAAACCGTGTAAAAAAGAGTGACCTTTTTACACGATTTTGCCAAGCAATTGTGTAAAAAGACCTATCTTTTTACACAGTTTTGTTTAACAACCGTATAAAATTGAGTCTTTTTACATGGTTTTTGCCATCTTTTTACACGGTTTGGGAACCGTGTAAAAAAATACATTATTACACGGTTCCAAAGCCGTGTAAAAATGTCTCGCACTTTCTTACACGGTGGGCTTTTACACGATTCTAAAACCGTGTAAAAAGCTCCTTACAACCGTGTAAAAAGTCATTTTCTATAGTAGTGTTAGGTCAACAATCCCAATACGTGTGTATTGCATATAAGTATCAAACCACCAAAAAGGTTCCATAAAACTTATCAATATACTTTTAAATGCAAACACATGTTTATCAATATTCCAAATAAGGTGATTTACACCAAAAACTCAATAACTTTCAAATAAGTAAATACGAACATTTTACCAAATGAGATAGATTTGAACAAGTGGAGCATGAGATGATGATAGAAAACACTTTTAGACATGTATCTATTTTTTACAAAGCTTTTAAAACTCACGACTTAGGTTTTTGAAAGAAAACCTAGAAAACTTGCAAACCCTAAAATGGATGGAATGGAATAAACGATTGGTCCTTGCTTGATGTTCTTGCTTCTAGTAGCTGCCAACCACAAGGAGAAATGCAATAAATGTCTTTCCAAACCCTAGGATCGAAATAAACGAGGAGCGGGGTTTAGAGGGGTAGAAACCGCTCTCTAAGGTTGTAAAATCGCTTCCTAAACTGATCTCATGGAAAGAAATGAGAGAAAATCGGTTTAAATGGGTTTATATACACTCAGAGCACGCCGACGACCATTCCCCGGCGATTATGCCCAAGGCATAGTCGCAAGTCAATGTCGCGCCCCTGGTACCGCTTACTGCCCCTACAACGACTATGACATGCGACAATGCCCTATGGCATTGTCGTTGCCAATGCCCTACCAATGGTACCGCCTACTGCTTAAGCTCGACGACTATGACAAACCATAATCCCCAAGGTCATTCTCGCTGGAAATCACTCAGGAGCCCGAGAATCAAACCAATTGGGTTGGTATTCGACATAAATTTTCAGTAGCAAGAAACTTAAGCTAAACCTTAATATCAAGAGGGGTGTGAGATAAATATCCAATTTTTACCTTGAATTTTACGTGTGTTACATAAATCCTATAAAGATACTTTTTATTTTGTATGGTTAATTTTATTGCAAATAGAAGTTTGGCCAAAATGAGCTAATCCTATGAGTTCATAGGGTCGGCCAAAATGAGACTACAATGTAAGTTTAGAGGATCAACCAATATGAGTCATCTCCATGAGTTGTCACAAAGGAATATTTTATCTCTCCATCAATGTGAGATACATAAAATCAACCACAATTCAATAAATGAAGAATTCTCAATTCTTAGGGTGTCACCTTATTTATTTATTTTTACTTTCAGAATACGTCAAAATTTTAGAATATCCATCTCTAATTATGTGACATCATATGTCTTTCATATTTCTTTTATATGCATACATATTTCATATAAATAGATATGTTTTGCAAAATAAAGGTAGTTACTAGCCTTATCAATTTTAAAGGAAAACTTATCCTTTCAAGATTTTAAATATTTAAAACATATAAAAAGTTACTTTTTTGTATGTTGTTTTTTTTTTGCAAATAGAGGTTTTAAAATGAGCCAGTACCATGAGTTTGGAGAGACGGCCAAAATGAGTCAACAATGTAGGTTCAGTGGATTGGCAAAGATGAGTCAGGCTCATGGGTTACTTAAAGGAATCTCAACCTCCCTTATATATCACTATTCATTGTAAATCTTTCATCTTTCCATTAACGTGGGACATACATAACTCAATTCTCAATTCTCAATTCTCAATTCTTATGATCCACATTTTTTGTGAGATGAGTCAACCTCATGAGTTGCCACAAAAACATCTCAACCTCCTTTTATATACCTATAATTCATCGTCAATATTTGATATTTCAATCAATATCGGACACACAAAACTCAACCACAATTCAATAAATGAAGATATCTCAATTATTAGGATGTCACTTCATTTTTTGTGAGTTTTAGTTTTAGATATATTTAAAAGAAAACTTTATCCTTTCAAAATTTTAAAAAACTTAAATCTTATGAAAAATAATTATTTTCATTTTATGTGGTTAACTTTTCTTCAAAAAGAGGGTTGACCAAAGTGAGTCATTAACGTGAGCGAAAGGATCAATCAAGATGAGCCAACCTCATAAGTTGTCATAAAGATAACTCAACCTCTTTTCTTATACTCACAATTCATTTTTAATCTTTTATCTCTCCCTCAAGGAGGGATACACAAACTCAACCACATTTTATTAAACAGAGAATTCTCAATTCGATGTCACCTCATTTTTTATAGGGTTTCCTTTTAGATATATATAGATTTGGACTAAATTACATATTTGGTCCTTATGGTCTGGAAAAAAAATTATAAAATAAAAAGTACTAAAAAGATCAATTTTATAAGTTGAATAGCCGTTAGTGTGAAAGACCAAATCCATAACAAAGTGCATACGTGGAAGTCTCTTTTATAATAAATGAAGTTAAAAGACCAAATCTTTAATTTACTCTTAACTTTTTAAACAAAAATCAAAACAAAAATGTAATTTTAGGTGGATTACAATGGTGGTCCATGTGGTTTGCTCAAATATCGGAATTGTTCTCAAAAACAAACTATCTACACGGAAAGTTTCTAAATTTTCACTTTTATAACACTCAAGGTCTTTCAAATTAGCATCGTTAGTTCGCAATCGTTAAAAGAGACAAATTATTATATGGGAAAACTACAGGGACCAAATTATAATTCACTAACATTATTTGTGATTCACATATTTTTTATTTTTATTTATTACACATGTTTTAAATACGGTTGACAAAAAAAAAATATTTTGTCATTATAAGTGGATCTTTTTTTAAATAAATATGTGAATAATTTAAAAAATGCTTTTGAGTAAATACATCTATAAATAATTTTTAATAAAAAAAATTTAGTAAATTATTTTAAGTACGGTTAAAAAAATATCTTGATTATTAGACCATCCACACACCTGCAAGATCATACTCATTTCACAAGTGCCATATCAGCTTTGCAATAACACCTTCCACACACCTGCAAGATCAAATTTCTTTCTAAACTAATAAATTATAATATAAATAATATAAATAATTATAATATAAATAATATAGATAATTATAATATAACTAATAAATTAATTATAAAATATAGATAACTAAAATTTTACTTTTGTTTTCTTAAAATAAAGCGTGGGTAAGAAATTTTTATAAAAATATTAAAAAAAATAATGTTCAAATAAACTAATAAATGAATTAGATTTAATAAACATATTAATAATAACTAATATTTAAACAAACATATTAATAATAACTAATTAAATTAATAAATATTTTGTTTAATATATAATAATGGTTGAAAAGATCTTTCAATATTAGCAAGATTATGTAAGTCTTGCAAGACACATGGCATGTCATGTCATCTTGCAAGACCACTTGCAAGACGCATGTAGATGCTCTTACACGTGAATAGTTTTTAAGTAGATTACGTTTTTCATCCTTATGGTTTGTCGAAAATTTCTATTGTTGACCCTATGAGTTTGAAATTACAATTTTTATTCCTATGATTTATAATTCATTATTCTTTTCATCCTTACGATTTAATCTTGATTGCTTTCTTCGTCCCTGTGGTTTACAGTTCATTTCTATTTTAATCACTCATACTTAAAATGAATAATTAGCCTCAGGAACAAAAATAGAAATGAATTGCAAATCATACGAATGAAAATTGAAATTTCAAAACCACAAGAACGAAATCCACAATTTTTGACAAAACATATAAACGAAAATTGTAATTAAATCATAAATTTTTAAATAAATACGTGATTTTTTTAATACATATTTGAATAAAAGTATTTTTAATAAATATGTTTGAATATAATATTTGAATTGTTTAAAGTGAATTACACTTTTGGCCCATATAGTTTGTCCAAATAATGATTTGCCTCTTTTAACGGTTGTTAACTAACGGTTTTAACTTAAGAGACCTTGAATGTTATGAAACTGAAACATTAGAAACAATCAATATAGATAATTTATTTTAGAGATTAAATCTAAATTTTGAGCAAACCATAAGGACCATCAATAGAATTCACTCTTTTAGTACAAGAGGTGTTTGGGATTGCTTATTATTTTGACTTATTTGCTTTTTGTTTTTTCTCACCGCAAATAAGTTATTTTTAGTGTTTGGATTGGAAAAAAGAAAAGTGTTTATGACTTTTTCTCACCACAAATAAGTTTTTTTGATAAGTTAATCTATTTTAACTTATTTAAAACTACTTATAATTTATTTGTCTAAATTATATTTTTACCCCAACTCTTTTTTAACACGACACGAGTTAATAAACATTTTAAAAAATAAGCATAAGGCCATGCGTACCCCAGAGCGGGCACCTGCGGGTTGGGCTGAGGTGTAACCGCCGGGTTAGGCGGGTTCCGGTACACACACCGCCGGGTTCGTGCGGGTTGGGCACCCCCGGGCTCCAGCGGCTTCCCCACCCCGCTCATACCCGCACGAGATTGTCTCACACCATCAGCTTTATTTTGTATTTTTATTTTTATGTGGGTTCAAGAGGTTCAAAAGGTTGGGGTACGGGATTTGTGGGTTCAAAAAGGTTCAAAAGGGTTCAAAGTGGAAAGCTGATGTGGCGCTGATGTGGCGCAGAGGGTTCAACAGGTTGTGAACCTGGGGTACGCATGGCCTAAGGCCTTCCGCAGCGCAAGCCCTCAAGCCCTCAACGTCACATCAGCGCCACATCAGCTAAGCCCTCAAGCCCTAAACACCCCCAGCGCATAACTAAAAGCCCTCAAGCCCTCAATGCCACATCAGCGCCACATCATTTTTTTAATTCTTTTATTTATACATTTAATTATTTAACAAAATAAAAATATTTATATATTTTTAAATAAATAAAAATAAGATAAATAATAAAAATAAAAATTCATATCATTCATTAAAAATAAAAATTACAAAATACAAAACACTACCAATTATGAAATTTTTTAATTTGCTCTTTTCTCTCTAAAGTAATCCTCAAAACGTCTCCCGTAAGGTGATCATGCGAGGTCATGAAAAACTCGAAGTCTTTCTCAAATCGTTTTGAGCGTTCGATTTCGAGTTCTTGTTCCAACCTATCTCGTTCGAGTTTTGAGCGTTCGATTTCGAGATCAAGTTTTTTCATTTTGTATTCCATTGTATCATCAATCTTGTCGTTGAACGTCGTCAACAACTGAGTAACACTTTCGTTCGTATTCGACCCGACGTATTACTCGTTGATGTTTTTTTGCCTTGTTTCTCCCGATGGGTCGTTGAAGTTGCTCGATGGAGTTGTCGTCATCATTGGAAGGGTTGGTACGTTTTGAACCCCGCGATGAAGTTGTCGTCATCGTTGGAACGGCTCCCCATTTTGGACATTTTTTGAGGACTTCCCAAGCTTGTTCTTTAGAGAAAGCAAACCCTTGTTGTGCTTGGTACCGTTCGTGTGCCACTCGTGAAATGTCGGCATCACTCATTCCGCTTGATCTATTATTGACCAAGTTGCTGTAGATGCCGCCAAAAAGAGCAATTTTTTTATTCAAGTCGTTGAACTTGGTGTTGAGTTGATGAGTTGTTCTATAATTGGCGCGACCCATCAAACTATAGAACACTTCCCCGATTCGGGTCCAAAAACCTTCTACATTTATGTAAATTCAAGTATAAGAATATTAACAAGAATAATAATAATAATAATAATAATAATAACAATAACAATAAAAATATTACCATGGGTTTGTGCGTTACCGATAACGGGGTCCTCCGAAACGTCAACCCACGCCGACACTAACGCGAGTTCCTCCTCGTTAGTCCACATCTGTTTGGGGGCTCTATTTTCATATTGTTTGCTTTTTCCTTTTCTCGATGGTCTCGGGTTTGATGGTTCCGGGTTTGATGGTTGTGTGTAGATGGATTGTGGTGTGTGCGGGCTAGTATGTTGGGTTTCCGGAACAATGTCGTCGGCGAGATTGATTGCGGGTGAAGGAATATTGTAGTTGGCCGGAGTAAAACCTTGTTCAATCAAACCGGGACGTGTAAATTGGTAAAGAAATTGTTGGTGAAATTGTTGGGGAAATTGTTGCGGATATTGTGGCGGATTTTGTTGCGACCATTGTGGCGGAATTTGTTGCGACCATTGCGGACGATAACCTTGTTGTGTAAACGCTTGGAAACCAAGCTCCGGTCTTCTTGCGGTTGTGGTGTATCCGGTCGGTTACGACGGGATGTAGGTGTTTTGTTTGGATTCATGATGAAATTTGAGAGAGTTTGAGAGAATTTGAGAGAGTTTGAGAGATTGTTGGTGTGAAAAAATAAGAGGTTGAGGGTTAATATATATAGTGTGATTAAATTGAAAAAAAAAATTAAAAAAAAGTAGCCGTTTTAAAATAGCCGTTTGAATAAAAAAATAAATAAAAAAATAAACAAAATATGCTTCGGGTTCCTCGGGTTTTCAAACCCGCACCCCAAGCCCGAGCCTCAAGCCCGCAGCTCCCGCAGCGCTACCCGCAGGAGCCCGCAGCCGAGCCCGACCTCGAGCCCCATGGAAAGAATCTTTCAAATATTCCACTCCACATCAGCGCCACATCAGCTTTTCTCTCATCCCTCACTCCATCCCTAACAATCCCTAAACACCCGTACCCCATTCCCTCAAACCCTTTTGCCACCTCATTTATTTTAATTCTTTTATTTATACATTTAATTATTTAACAAAATAAAAATATTTATATATTTTTTAATAAATAAAAATAAGATAAATAATAAAAATAAAAATTCATACCATTCATTAAAAATAAAAATTACAAAATACAAAACACTACCAATCATGAAATTTTTGAATTTGCTCTTTTCTCGCTAAAGTAACCCTCAAAGCTTTTCCCGTAAGGTGATCATGTGGGGCCATGAAAAACTCGAAGTCTTTATCAAATCGGTTTGCGCGTTCGATTTCGCGTTCTTGATCCAACCTATGTCGTTCGAGTTTTGAGCGTTCGATTTCGAGATCGAGTTTTTTCATTTTGTATTCCATTGTATCATCAATTTTGTCGTTGAACGTCGTCAACAACTGAGTAACACTTTCGTCCGTATTCGCCCCGGACGTATTACTCGTTGATGATTTTTTTGCCTTGTTTCTCCCGATGGGTCGTTGAATTTGCTCGTCATCGTCATCATCGGAAGGTTGGGTACGTTTTGAACCCCGCGATGAAGTTGTCGTCATCGTTGGAACGGCTCCCTATTTTGGACATTTTTTAGGACGTCCCAAGCTTGTTCGTGAGTGAAAGCAACTTTATGGCGTGCTAGATACCGTTCGTGTGCCGTTCGGGATATATCGGCCTCACTCATCCCGCTTGATCTATTATTGAGCAAGTTGTTGTAGATGCCGCCAAACGAATTAACTCTTTTATTGAGGTCGTTGAACTTGCTATTGAGTTGATGGGTTGATCTATAACCTGGTTCACGACCCATGCGAGTAAAGAACACATGCCCGATTCGACCCCAAAAATTTCCTACATTTATGTAAAATTAAGTATAAGAATAATAATAATAATAATAATAATAATAATAATAATAATAATAATAATAATAATAATAACAATAAAAATAATTACCACCGCTTTGTGCGTTACCGACCACGGGGTCCTCCGAAACGTCAACCCACGCCGACACTAACGCGAGTTCCTCGGCTTTACTCCACGTTTGTTTGGCGGCTTTCTTTGGTCTCGGATTTGATGGTTCCGGGTTAGATTGTTGTGTCGGGATAGATTGTGGTGTGTTCGGGGTAGAAGGTTGGGTTTCCGGAACAATGTCGTCGTCGAGATTGAAGTTGGCCGGAGTAAAACATTGTTCAATCAACCCGGGACGTGTAAATTGGTAAGGAATTTGTTGGTGAAATTGTTGGTGAAATTGTTGGGGAAATTGTTGCGGATATTGTGGCGGATTTTGTTGCGACAATTGTGGCGGAATTTGTTGCGAAAATTGCGGATGATAACATTGTTGTGTAAACGCTTGGAAACCAAGCTCTTGATCTTCTTGCGATTGTGGTGTATTCGGTCGGTTACGACGAGATGTAGGTGTTCTGTTTGAATTCATGATGAGAGAGGTGTGAAAAATAAGAGGTTGAGAGAATTTGAGAGAGTTTGAGAGGTGTGGGAAATAAGAGGTTGAGAGAATTTGAGAGGTGTGAAAAATAAGAGGTTGAGAGGTGTGAGAAATAAGAGGTTGAGGGTTAAATATATAGTGGGATTAAATTGAGAAAAATAAAAAAAAATTTAGTAATAGAGCCGTTCAACGGCATGAATTTTAAAAAATTTAATTAAATTTTTTTTTTTTAAAACCCTTCGGGATGGATCGGGATCCCATCCCCGGATTCCATCCCTTACCGCCATCCCCGCAACCTCCGTAGCCCATCCCCGCATCCCCGCAGCCATCCCCGAGGGTTTGTGCGTTACCGATAACGGGGTCCTCCGAAACGTCAACCCACGCCGACACTAACGCGAGTTCCTCCTCGTTAGTCCACATCTGTTTGGGGGCTCTATTTTCATATTGTTTGTTTTTTCCTTTTCTCGATGGTTGAGGGTTTGATGGTTGAGTGTAGATGGATTGTGGTGTGTGCGGGCTAGAATGTTGGGTTTCCGGAACAATGTCGTCGGCGAGATTGATGAAGGGTGAAGGAGGATTGAAGTTGGCCGGAGTAAAACCTTGTTCAATCAAACCGGGACGTGTAAGTTAGTAAGGAATTTGTTGCGGATGGCCTAATGAGTTGTAAAAATATTGTGGCGGATTTTGTTGCGACCATTGTGGCGGATATTGTTGCGAAATTTGTGGCGGAATTTGTTGCGAAAATTGCGGACGATAACCTGGTTGTGTAAACGCTTGGAAACCAAGCTCCGGTCTTCTTGCGGTTGCGGTGTATCTGGTCGGTTACGACGGGATGTAGGTGTTTTGTTTGGATTCATGATGAAATTTGAGAGAGTTTGAGAGAATTTGAAAGAGTTTGAGAGATTGTTGGTGTGAAAAAATAAGAGGTTGAGGGTTAATATATATAGTGTGATTAAATTGAAAAAAAAATTAAAAAAAAGTAGCCGTTTTAAAATAGCCTTTTGAATAAAAAAATAAATAAATAAATAAACAAAATATGCTTCGGGTTCCTCTGGTTTTCAAACCCGCACCCCAAGCCCGAGCCTCAAGCCCGCAGCTCCCGCAGCGCTACCCGCAGGAGCCCGCAGCCGAGCCCGACCTCGAGCCCGAGGCGGTGCAGGTGGCCTAAGTAGTGATCGGGTTATGAATGAGTGGTTGGGAGCATGTAAATGTAAAAGAAACAATGAAGGCATCACTTCAAGTGTAGTTTCAATCATGACTTACAAACTAGATTATTCCATGTAAACTAGGCCCACCCATTATTATTGAGAAATTAAACAAAATGCCCCAAGTTCACATTGCTTTCATCCATTTGCCCTATCTCCCTCTCAATTTGCCAAAATACCCTGAAAATCCGTGGGCTAACCCGTGGCCCACGGATTTGGATCAAAAAATCTGGCCCACGGAAGTTTTGTGAAGACCCACGGATTTTAGGTCCGTGGCCCACAGATTTTTGGGCCGTGGCCCACGGAATTTTTTCATTGCCACGGATTTTTTTGCTGGTCCACGGATGTCCACGGATTTTTAAGGTATTTTGGTAAATTAGGAGAGAGAGAGGGCAAATGGATGAAAGGGTTGGTGAACTTGGGGCATTTTAATGAATCACTCATTATTATTTATCACTCATCATAACTTGTCCTTTTATTTTTATTTTTATGCGATTTTAACAATCTATATAATTCAATTTCTGTTCAAATTCAGTCATTGGTTTTTATATGCATCTTTACTTATCATATCAAATCATGGTTCCAATTATTTTGTTTATGGCTTGTTATGGTGTTCTTTGAATTCTTAGATTTTTACTTTTTATTGTGTTACAATGTGTTAAATAATAATCATACACCACACTTAAGACTTAAATAAATATAAAAAAAGAAACTTAATACTATAACCCTAAGACCATGAGTACCGCCAACCCACGAACCCACTGAACCCTGATGCCACCTCAGCGCCACATCAGCTTTTCTCTTTGCTACCCTCCTTACCCTAAAGTGGAGTACCGCCAACCCACGAACCCACTGAACCCGAATGCCACATCAGCTTTTCTCTTTCCTACCCTCCTTACCCTAAAAAACATTAAAAAAATAAAAAAAACAATACATTTACCGCGGGTTACCCCGGGTTCCCGAACCCAATCCTACCCGCTACCCCGTACCCGATGTGAACCCTAAACCCCCGTACCGCCAACCCGTCCTACCCATCAGGATGAACCAGCCGTGGTACCCGAGAGCGGTACGCACGGCCTAAAGACATGAGATCATGTGAGAAGTGTCATTTTTAGTGAGAAGTGTGAGAAGTGCTTTTAAACCGTTAATCATTTTTAATCAAGGTTCTAAATGGCGTGAGGCGTGGCGTGGCGGCGAGTCCAAGCCTCAAGCCTTAGGAGCCATGGCGAGGTCATGACGTTTATCAAGGCGTGACTTATGGTAGCAAATCTCTATATCATATATAATATTATGTATAAAAACATATGTTTTGTACTATTAATCGACGAGTCAATGATACGAAACAAGCTAAATTAGGTTATATATAAAAAAACTAGCAATAAGACATTAAAAACGTTAAAAAAAATATATCGTGTTACAAAAGACCGCACATTATGCCATGGCGTGCCACAGGCATAACATGGCGTGAGACACAAGCCTTGAGCCACGGCGTGCCATGGCGGCTGTGCGGCGAGCCTTTTAGAACAATGTTTTTAATCAAATACCCTCTCATGAATTGCGGCTTAAAAGGGAATTGATCCAGTACATCTCGGTGCATCTCATCATAATGTTCATCCATTTCTCATCCAACGGTCGATAACCACTTCTCACGCTTCTCACCAAATTTGGCACTTCTCACCGAAACCGAACCCTAACCCTAAATATATAAATATTTACTCTTATTTCCAGAGAGAGAGAGAGAGAGAGAGATGCCACAAATCAAATATAACCGGTCTCTCTCAATTGTCCATATAGATTATTAAATCAATGTCAACGATTTGGATTAAATAGGTTGCGAAATTTACTCTCAACTTTATTTGCAACTGATTTGGTAATTGTCTAAAAATTTCAAAATATACAAAATAAAGTGTTGATTTTGGTTTGTACGGTGTGTAACATTTAGTCGGATTGTAAATGAATTGATCTCTCTCTCTCTTTCTATCTGTATATATATATACATATACATAGACGAAGATCGTGGAAGAAGAAGAGTTAATGTGAGAAGGTAAGAAGAGATCTCGACCATTAATCACTTTTAATCTCACCACCACCCTATGAATCGCACTTGATATGAGATTCAATCTAGTACATCTATGTGCATCTCCTCGAAATGTGTTTCGAATGATCGTGTGAGAAGTTGAGTTAACATGAGAAACATGAGAAGTAGATCTGAACCCTTGATCACTTTTAATCTCAAACACACCCATGAATTGCACTTGATACGAAGATTGATTTGGTGCATCTCAGTGAAGTTGACCATCCACTGCCGACGATCTCCACATAACCACCACAACCTCCGACCATCTCCACAGCACACTACAACATAATTGAGTTTATAGAACGCCTAAAATAAATAAGCGTCATAATAGGGTGTTTTATAGGACAAAAAAACGTCCTATCTAAAAGTGTTACAAAAAGTATAAAGGACGCCTTTGGGCGTCGTAACACGTTTTTTAGAACATTTTTCAAATAAACCGTCCTAATAACAATTTTATAGGACACTATTTGAAAATGTACTATAAACACAAATGTCCTCTAAAAAGAAAGGTTTATAGAACACTTTTCAAAATCGTCCTATAAAATTAGCTAATATGACACTTTATTTTGAAAATGTCCTAAAAACCATGGTACGACGCTCAAAAGCATGCTATAAACTTATTGTAACACTTTTAGATATGATGCTTTTTTGTTTGGTCCTATAAACTAATGTCCTATAAAACACTCTATTAGGAATCTTATTTATTTTAGGCGTCCTATAAACTCAAATTTGAAAAAGTTGCAAAAAGAGAAAAACATGGTTGGACGAAAATACCCTCGAATCTAACGAACAATTTTAACGGAGTTAGTGATCAGGGATGATTTGTAATAATCGGGTTCTTTTTATGAATAAATAATAATATGGTGTGTAAAGTGTGAAAAAGTAAAAAGTTTGGTGTCTTTTGGGAAATGTATAAATAGGGGTAAAACCCTAGGGATCCTGAATTCTTCAAGAACACTGTGTGCGGCTGAGGTGCAATTGGTGGGTGCAGGGAGTCAAGGCAAACGGAATTCTCCAAATCGTGTGTGAAATCATTAATCCCGAGGTAATACCCTTATCTTTCTTTTTGGCAATTTGATTAGAAGGTTGGAGTGGTGGAA
This sequence comes from Saussurea involucrata, assembly GCA_033807775.1. Classification (NCBI taxonomy): domain Eukaryota; kingdom Viridiplantae; phylum Streptophyta; class Magnoliopsida; order Asterales; family Asteraceae; genus Saussurea; species Saussurea involucrata. The sequence goes on from CM066317.1 coordinate 84,378,764, forward strand.
TCAGACAACTCGTGTTTATCTCTTAGTAAGAACAAAAATGGGGTCTGTGTGATTTCTATTGGATTTAATGTGAGAGATTGGATGAATTAAGTTACTTAAATCGGCTGGTAATGATGCCTCCTTAGTCCTAATGGTTTAACATCAAATTTGGAACTGTGTGGGATAGTCGATTAAGGCGTTTGGGATTTGCGTAGTCCGATAAGGAAAACCCAGAAGCCCGGGACTCGCCAAGTCTGGAACCGTTTGGGAATCTGGAAGGGTTGCCCGGAGTTGAGAGAGTCCGGACTAATTTTTAGGTGCGGAATCCAGAAAGGATCTGGCAGCGTACCGGAATCCGGATAGGACCGGATGCGTACCGGAATCCGGATGGATCCGGGAAAGTGTCGTAATCCGGAAGTGGGATCCGGAACCCGGGTATTTGGTCCGGGACTTTCATGTTGATAGAATTCTAGTGTGTCGAGAGACTTATTTGGTAATGTATGTTAGGTTCAAATATAGGTACGAGAAGAGATAATCCGTTGCGAGAAAGAATTTCTAGCAAGGACTTCAGGCGAGTTTTCTAAACCAAAGTTTGATGGTACTTGTTGTTTACTTGTACATTATACGTTGGAATATGTGGTTGTATTTGGTTTATTTATGCATGACAATAAGTTGATGTTATGTTGTTTATGGGGAGTGTGTCCTATATGGAATAATCGAACGGACTTGGTCTGTTCCCCAGGGCGGGTGTGTGCCCTAGATCAGGTCACATGTGTGAGCGTGACCAGCCGAGGAATAACATTTATATGTTTGTTGATGTTAACTTGCAAGTTCAGTCTTTGTTTAATGCTTTTCTGTAAACTCTTTCAAATACTACTTGTGGTGTGAATATTGTTTGAGGGATCTCAATAGACCTTGTGGTCTAACCCTCGCATTTTCAAAACTGCAACCCTTTTCAGGTAAGCAGGTTAGGGAGAGTTCGGCTAGTGGTAAGGAGAAGATGTGATTGCTGGCGTTCTTTAGTAGAACTAGAAGACTTTCCCTTTTCCTATAGATAGTTATTTTCTCAATTGTAATTAAGGTTTATTCCGCGAACCCAAGTTTTGAATTTTGATATTGTGAGATGGTGGGCCATGTTTGGCATTTTTTTTTTAAATATGAAGTTTTGTTTTAACTAGTTGGTGTGGGTTGTTTCACTTGGTATCAGAGCACTAGTTTAAGAGATTTAGGTGACCGGATGGGCTTAAACTTAAACTATAGGAACTAGGGAGTACAACTGAGAAAGTAGGAATGCCTAGGAAGACCTCACTGGGAAAACGTGAATAATAGGGTGGTGAGAACTATCATGTAAGGTAAGTTCGGAATTACACCTGGCCAGTGTAATTATGAATTTACAGGTGTATGATGGTGCTTACTTTTGCCTTGTTATTTTGGGATTGTTGTTAAGTTGTGTTATCGTGTGATGTTTCAGTATTCAAGAATGTCAGAGCGAAGTTTGAGAAGCAGATCTGCGCTAGTTGTGGGCACCGTGCCGGTTGCGGGAGAAATCCGCGTGGAGGAAATTCTGGAGGACGGACCAGTGAATCCTTCGAGACAGACGGCTACCCGCGGAAAGGGCGAAGGCCGTGGAAGGGGTCGAGGAAGGGCACCCCGACGAGCTGCCACCCAGGCAGTAGGAACTGGTGTGATGAGGTTAGGTGGGAAGAAAGCGCCGACCGCCCGTCGGGCTAAAAGTGCAGGAGCACCGGAGGTGCGTGATCCGTCCCAAACTGAGAGTACCGCTTCGGTGAGGAGGAGTCAGTCAAAAAGACCGAGGCGAAACCAGGCTTTTGTGACCGAGGAAAAGTTCACTACTGAGATGGGTAAGCTGTAAGAGACTCTGCAAGCACTGCTGGAGAATCAGGTAAAGACCACGTCGGGAGGACGAGCAAAGAGTGGAAACGAGATAAAGACTGAGGTGTCTAGCGTACCTCCGACTGTTGTAGGGGATTATTCAATGTCCACTCCATTCATGGCTAATGAGTCAAAGGCATCAAAAGGGTGCACTTTCAAGACTTTTGCGTCGTGCAAACCCCCGTCCTTTAGTGGGGTGTAAAGCCCGTATCCCGGTATGTATTTTCGTATTATTAATCTTTTTTAAGCTATTATTTAACGTGGTTTCCGTTAACGAGATTAGACGATTTGGACCTAATTGTTAAATATGTCAACTATTTTGTTGGTTTGCGAGAAGAGTTTAGTTGAGGGGCCAAAAGTGGCAAGGGGGCCAAACATGTGCATGGGATCAACCAAGAGACACCCCTTCCCCTTCCTCTTCCCCCTTCGGTTTCATGCTAGTAACTCCCCAAGAACCCTTTAGTCATCCCCCCTCCCCCTTGTTGTGTGTTCGGCCAAGAAGAAACCGAGAGAGAAAGAAATCGAGAGGGAAAGAGAGAGAGAGGTCGCCGGCGAGAGGAGAGGGAGGGAGAGCACGACGGCAACCACCCTTCGCCGCTGCCACTACCGCCGGAGGAGTGTAGAAAACGCCGCCGCTTCGCCGTAAGGTAAACCCTCGTTCCTTTTCCTTTTTCTTTTCATTTTCCGGCGAAGCCACCACCGTCGCACGCCGCCGCTGCGGTGGCCGTGGGTGGACGGCTGTGGTGGTGTGTGTGAGTGGGTGGGGCCGCGGCCTAAACCCTAAAAACCACCTGGTGGAACCCTAAGACCGCTGTGGTCTTGGCCCGAAACCGCCTAGTCGTTTTGCAAAACCATCTTATGATTTCATGGGAAGTTATTAATCTGCCATTGTATTGCGTAAGCCGTAACTTTTTACTCGTAGCACGGATTGGGGTGAAATCGGTGCCAAAAGTTCCCATGTTGAGTCTAGTAACTTTTCTATGTTTTGTACAAAAACCAGTTCGGAACGTAGCTTAGGCCAAATCGTCGTTTCGTACTAAAAGGTTCTGTTTTCGCTGTTCTGCGAACCGTTTTTGTAAAATCCGTATTAAACTGTAGAAAAATCGTTAGGAGGAGTATAATATATCCTTGGAACCCTAACTCAGAGAACTTTCTGGTGATGTAATGTGATTGAGGATTTTCTGTGTTTGGGGAGGTCGGAACAGGTCCCGAACAGACCTGTTTGGTTAGACAGAAAAGTAGTTTTAGCGACAGTTGTTCGTGCGTCATGTTTTAGGGTTCGGACCTCGTGTTAATGCGTTTTAACATTTGTTTAGGTATTGGGAAGTGATCCCGGTTTGGTGGAGCTTGAACTGTTGTTCGTGAGCTAGGCGCGCTTACGAGGTGAGTTCTCTCACCGCGTAGTTAGGAATTTCATGTGTAACGTTATTTTGTGTTATGTGTTATTACGTGTTATTACGTGTTTACGTGAACTAGTTGGGATGTGATCAATAGTTGTGGTTGTTGAATTATTATGTGAATGGTGTGTATTTTGTGTACACCTCGGTGGGACTGAGGGGCTCGGTGGGACCGAGGGCTCGGTGGGACTGAGCTAGTACAATTGTATTATCTTTACTCGGTGGGACTGAGCTTGTATCAATGTCTTTACTCGATGGGACCGAGGGCTCGGTGGGACTGAGCTTGTATCGATATATTTTTGGTGTGCTCGGTGGGACCGAGGTTCGTATTTATACGCTAATTGTTATGTGGATTTATATCCGTGGTGATGGTGATGTTGCCTACTGGCGAGTAGGGGCGATATACGTGGGGTTGCTACATGCGTGTGTGATAGGATTCACTAAGCGTTTAGCTTACCCTTTTCCCAATATGTTGTGATTTCAGGTGCGAGCGGCAGTCGGGCTTGACGGTACACACACTAGGCGCGGAGTGTCAAGAATTGTTTAAGTTTCACTTTCAAACCTTTGGATTTTATTTTATGAAATTTCCGCTGCATAAACTTTATTGACTGTTCGAGTTAACGACGTTAACTTCATTTGAGTTACGAATTATTAAATTGTGATTGTTTTATAATGAAATGCATGTTTTTAAAATTTTAAATTCCTTGTAATTTTTGGGACGTTACAAATTGGTATCAGAGCACAGCTTGAGTGAATCAAACACATCTCGGTGTGTTTGGTCTCAAGTTGCGGCTATGAAGTTTTTTTAAACTCTCTTAATAAAATATTTGAAAATAAATGAACGGAGAAAGCCCGTTTGGGAAACGGTGATCGTGGGCGCAGTGTGTACAGTCAGCCGACGCCAATTGGGAAGGTACAGCACTTAGTGTATTTATTGCTTTCTAGGCATAGGGTATGCATGATAGATTGCCGAGGTTGTTTACACTGCACTGTACGATGACTGCTTGCTAGTAGGAATCAATGCTAGTTATAGTAGGTTGTCAAGTGAAGGCCCTATAGGTTGCATGCAGTAAGAATCATATAGCCTTAGAATATTTGATTTAGTTCTATTGCGCAGCTCTTGTTTGAGTCCAACCGTTCTAGGATAGAATCTTGTATTCGAATGTCTATCTGATTCACGCTGCGTGCGACTGGGTATTCGCGAGGTAACTCGTTATGGCTAACAGGGATTCCGTTGTAGCAATAGTAGTGGGATGAGATGAAATTCCTAGTGAGCTGGGAATAGCGTTTACATATGAGTATGTATGCTAGATTGCTTTCTAGAACATAGGAGTATGTATGCTAGATTGCTTACGTGGATTTTGTGGTACTGTATATACTTGTTACTTGCTATTAGGAACTCGTGCTAGCCTTGATAGGTTGTTATGTGAATGCACCTTCGGTTGTATGCAGTAGGAACTGAATAGCCTTAGAATGTGGGATTTAGTTCTATTGCGCAGCTCTTGTTTGAGTCCAACCGTTGTAGGATAGAATCTTATATTCGAATGTCTATCTGGTTTCACTGTATACGACTGTGCGTTTACGAGGCGACTCGTTAGGGCTAGTGGGGGTTCCGTTCTAGCAAGGGTGGTGGGGTATTACGACTTTTCTAGGGAGCTAGGAAAAGTGTTTGCATATGCCGGAATGGGCATATGTGTTTGTTTGTGGTAAGCAACTACTTGGACGTCCCGGGACAGGACTCGAAACGAGTAAGGATAGGTGTGAAGGGTAGTAGCAGAGCTCCTACTATCTGAAGCACAGGATCCGTGATCGAGTCAGGGAAAGTCACGGAGAATCCGAAGAGTTGAGTGTGAGCGTAGTTAGCAGGTTTTAATGTGTGCTAGTAGCTCGTTAAGGAGGAACAACAATGTTGATCCAGATGCTGATGCTGGAATTATTGCTGATCAGATTCGTAAGATGTTTGCGGTCGAGGTGACGCATATTTTGAGGAGGCGATCCCCAAAATTATTACCGCCATTCGTGATGAGGTAATAGTGTCGATGGAGGAGCGCATCGCGGCGATTCCACCCCCTGTGGGTGGGCAGCCCCGAACAAGAGGGTCGGGATCGGTTATGGAGTGCACATTCCTTACCGGTGGTTGTCCTACGAACTAGAAGGTTCGCTTCGCGGTGAATCTGTTACGAGACTGAGCGAAAGACTGGTGTGCTACTGCTTTGACGCTTAACGGGCGCACTACTGGACCTGGGAGGAGTTCGTCGTATGTTTCGTGTAGAGCATGTGCCTCTAGTGGAGATGGAGAGGAGTGCCAAAGAGTTCTTGGACCTCTGTCAGACTGCGGAGGCCATAAAGGAGGTGAACCGAAAGTTCCCGGAAATGACATTATTCTATCCTTAGCATGCTGCTTTTGAGGACATGAAGAGGACACGGTACAAGGATATGTTACGTACCAAGATCAGGGAGTTCGTGAGTACCGCGCAGTATGCTTCACTTGCTGTAGTGATGGAGGCGGCCTGAGGTAGAGTTCGTCAACTGGGAGTGGAGGAGGCACAAGCTACGTATAAAGTGGTGACAGGTACGTTCTTGGTTAACTCGGTGCTTGCTGTGGTGACGATTGATAGCGGGGCTACTCATCCTTCCGTGTCTCACATAGTCAGTGAGTGTTTGGGGCCGAGTCGTGGGACGGTTAGGCTGTCCACTTGTGGTTGCAGTTGCTGAAGACAGGACCTTGACGGTTACTGACGTGTACCGGGGGTGCACTTTGGAGATCTCTGGTGTGAGGTTCCCGATTGATTTGATTCCGATCGCTATGTGGGAGTCGTGCGTGACTGTGGGCATGGATTGGATGGATGCGTATGATGCGGAGATTGTTTGTCGTCGCAAACAAGTACGAGTTCGAACCCCAAGCGGGGGAGAAATGCTAGTTCAGGGCGGCTTGCCCAGGCGGACCTCAGCGATATGTTCGGCTGCGAGGGCTCGGAGGTACTTGCAGCACAGTGGTCAGGGATTTTTGGCGTATGTGATCGACACGCGCGTCGACGGAGAGAAGAAGTCTGTGGAGGATGTGCCAGTTGTACGGGAGTTTGCTGACGTATTTTCCCGAGGAGTTACCAGGGATACCTCCCGAGCGACAGGTAGAGTTCCACGTTGATTTGATTCCGGATGCTGCTCCGGTGGCCAAGGCACCTTATCGCCTGGCTCCACCAGAAATGAAGGAGTTGTACACTCGTTGCAGGAACTTATCGAAAAGGAGTTCATCAAGCCGAGTTGTCCACCGTGGGGAGCCCCGATTCTGTTTGTGAAAAAGAAAGTCGGGTCCCAACGGATGTGTATAGACTACCGTGAGTTGAATAAGCTTACGGTGAAGAATCGTTATCCTCCGCCAAGGATCGATGACTTGTTCGATCAGCTTCAGGGAGCCTCGTGGTTCTCTAAGGTTGATTTGAGATCGGGGTATCATCGGATGCGGGTGAGGAGAGAGGATACGGAGTAGACGGCCTTTCGTTCACGTCATGGCCATTTACAAGTTTGTGGTGATGCCTCTCGGGCTCACCAATGCACCCGCAGCGTTCATGGACCTCATGAACCGGGTATGTAGCCCTATGTGGGATCGATCGGTGATCGTGTTCATCGACGATATTCTTGTGTAATCGAAGTCGAAGGAAGAGCATGAGATGCATTTGCGAGAAGTTTTGGAAGTTTTGAGGCGGGAGAAGCTGTATGCTAAGCTCTCCAAGTGTGAGTTCTGGTTACGAGAGGTCCACTTTCGAGGGCATGTCGTGAACCAGAATGGTATTATGGTAGATCCGGCCAAGATTACGGCTGTGATGCGGTGGGAAGTGCCAAAGACTCTCACTGAAGTACGGAGTTTTCTTGGGTTAGCAGGGTACTTCCGGAGATCTATTAAGGATTTCTCCAAGATTGCTTTACCGATGACCCGATTGACGAAGAAATCTGCGGCTTTTAGTTGGGGTGAAGAGCAGCAGAGGGCTTTGAGGAGCTACGCAGGCGTTATGCGAGGCTCCGATGTTGACTTTTCCGGAGGGTATGTAAGATTTGGTGGTGTTTGCTCTCAAGATTTGGAGGCACTATTTGTATGGCGTCAAGTGTATACACTAACCATAAAAGCCACCAGTACTTGATGACCGGCAAAACCTCAACATGCGTCAGAGGAGGTGGCTTGACGTGGTCAAAGATTATGATGGTGAGATACTTTACCACCCCGGTAAAGCGGATGTTGTTACGGACGCACTTAGTCGACATCTGGATGGTGAGCCACTGTGGGGCTTGTGTCAACGGTTAACAGTGGTTGCACCTCTTCTCGAGTCAATAGGTAGTGCTCAGGAGGTGGCAGTTTTGGAGGAAAATGCCAAACGCGAGAGAGTTTCGGGGGAAATTCCGAATTTTGTCCGTGATAGTCATGGGTCAATTGCTCGGTCTAAATGGTCGGTTGGGTATCTCGGGGTGGGACTCCGGTATTCATGTGTTATGACCTTGACTTTCCAGTAGGCACTAATAGGATACAGTCTTGGGCACTTACCTGAGAGGTAGCTCCGATGTGCCGGGACTTGAGACGTACCTGAGAGGTAGGCGTTGGGGTGTAACTAGGCTTCGTAGAGCGAGTGTGGAAGATACGTCGATGGTGGAAGGTTGGGTATTCCACGCGTGTGGGTACTGTAGGCCGAATAGCATAGGTTAGGGAATGATGCCTTTGTAATAAAGAGGATAAATGCGTAGAATTTTTGAGGTAAATAGTATACTTAGGTGTCGACTTTTGGGCTTGAGGCCAAATGCCTTAGTGTAATTGGGGAATTGTAGCCGATTTTAAGGAAATTATGTTGATGGTAGTAGTAATCCTGAGATGTTTGCTTGTGGTGAAGGGTTGTGGTGGAATGACCTTCGTGGATGATTATAAATTTACTAGTTTGATAATTCATGCGGAATAAATTGTGGGAGTCTATTAGAACTCGTGAAAGTTAATCGACAGTTAATGATAGGAATGATCGAATTCGAGTATCCTGTAGGGTATATTGGTGAGCAACTTTAGAATGGTTAGAGCTTGAAATTTGAATCGGGATGTTTGGATTATCTATGGTTGGGAGACAACCGAAGTCGTTTGACTAGGAATGAATCCAGTTGTTGGAGTGTTCCTCCGATCATACTTGCGGTGTACTTGAAGGAGTTTTGTGGTAAGAAAAGTATTCGAGAGATTTTTAGGGGGTGTGGGAAATCTTAAATTCCAGTTAGTGAAGGTCTAGTGGAAACACCGAAAGTGTTCCGAGTGAACTTGGGAACCCGAGGTTGAGATGTGGGAGACCTATCTATAGCTATTCACGGGCATAGACTTCGAGGACGAAGTCTAATCCAAGTGGGGGAGAGTTGTAAAGCCCGTATCCCGGTATGTATTTTCGTATTATTAATCTTTTTTTAAGCTATTATTTAACGTGGTTTCCGTTAACGGGATTAGACGATTTGGACCTAATTGTTAAATATGTCAACTATTTTGTTGGTTTGCGAGAAGAGTTTAGTTGAGGGGCCAAAAGTGGCAAGGGGGCCAAACTTGTGCATGGGATCAGCCAAGAGACACCCCTTCCCCTTCCTCTTCCCCCTTCGGTTTCATGCTAGTAACTCCCCAAGAACCCTTTAGTCATCCCCCCTCCCCCTTGTTGTGTGTTCGGCCAAGAAGAAAGCTAGAGAGAAAGAAATCGAGAGGGAAAGAGAGAGAGAGGTCGCCGGCGAGAGGAGAGGGAGGGAGAGCACGACGGCAACCACCCTTCGCCGCTGCCACTACCGCCGGAGGAGTGTAGAAAACGCCGCCGCTTCGCCGTAAGGTAAACCCTCGTTCCTTTTCCTTTTTCTTTTCATTTTCCGGCGAAGCCACCACCGCCGCACGCCGCCGCTGCGGTGGCCGTGGGTGGACGGTTGTGGTGGTGTGTGTGAGTGGGTGGGGCCGCAGCCTAAACCCTAAAAACCACCTGGTGGAACCCTAAGACCGCTGTGGTCTTGGCCCGAAACCGCCTAGTCGTTTTGCAAAACCATCTTATGATTTCATGGGAAGTTAGTAATTTGCCACTGTATTGCGTAAGCCGTAACGTTTTACTCGTAGCATGGATTGGGGTGAAATCGGTGCCAAAAGTTCCCATGTTGAGTCTAGTAACTTTTCTATGTTTTGTACAAAAACCAGTTCGGAACGTAGCTTAGGCCAAATCGTCGTTTCGTACTGAAAGGTTCTGTTTTCGCTGTTCTGCGAACCGTTTTTGTAAAATCCGTATTAAACTGTAGAAAAATCGTTAGGAGGAGTATAATATATCCTTGGAACCCTAACTCAGAGAACTTTCTGGTGATGTAATGTGATTGAGGATTTTCTGTGTTTGGGGAGGTCGGAACAGGTCCCGAACAGACCTGTTTGGTTAGACAGAAAAGTAGTTTTAGCGACAGTTGTTCGTGCGTCATGTTTTAGGGTTCGGACCTCGTGTTAATGCGTTTTAACATTTGTTTAGGTATTGGGAAGTGATCCCGGTTTGGTGGAGCTTGAACTGTTGTTCGTGAGCTAGGCGCGCTTACGAGGTGAGTTCTCTCACCGCGTAGTTAGGAATTTCATGTGTAACGTTATTTTGTGTTATGTGTTATTACGTGTTTACGTGAACTAGTTGGGATGTGATCAATAGTTGTGGTTGTTGAATTATTATGTGAATGGTGTGTATTTTGTGTACACCTCGGTGGGACTGAGGGGCTCGGTGGGACCGAGGGCTCGGTGGGACCGAGGGCTCGGTGGGACTGAGCTAGTACAATTGTATTATCTTTACTCGGTGGGACCGAGGGCTCGGTGGGACTGAGCTTGTATCAATGTCTTTACTCGGTGGGACCGAGGGCTCGGTGGGACCGAGGGCTCGGTGGGACTGAGCTTGTATCGATATATTTTTGGTGTGCTCGGTGGGACCGAGGTTCGTATTTATACGCTAATTGTTATGTGGATTTATATCCGTGGTGATGGTGATGTTGCCTACTGGCGAGTAGGGGCGATATACGTGGGGTTGCTACCTGCGTGTGATAGGATTCACTAAGCGTTTAGCTTACCCTTTTCCCAATATGTTGTGATTTCAGGTGCGAGCGGCAGTCGGGCTTGACGGTACACACACTAGGCGCGGAGTGTCAAGAATTGTTTAAGTTTCACTTTCAAACCTTTGGATTTTATTTTATGAAATTTCCGCTGCATAAACTTTATTGACTGTTCGAGTTAACGACGTTAACTTCATTTGAGTTACGAATTATTAAATTGTGATTGTTTTATAATGAAATGCATGTTTTTAAAATTTTAAATTCCTTGTAATTTTTGGGACGTTACATGGGGAGTGCAACCCAGTTTTGGCAATGACGTGGGTACGTGAGATGGAACTGGCTTTCGACACAAACAAGTGTGCGGAGGGGGATAAAGTACTGTTTGCTATGTCGATGCTGAAGGCAGATGCAATCTTGTGGTGGGATGTTGAGACGGGTGGTAAGGGTTCGGAGGTGGCAAAGACGACATCATGGGAAACGTTCACTAGAAGGTTCAAGGCTCAGTTTTGCCCGTTGGCGGCAATAAAGAAGTTGGAAGAAGAGTTTTTAGGGCTTGAGCAAAGGTCGATGATTGTGGAGGAATACACCTCTAAGTTCATCGAGAAGGCGCGATTTGCGGAGATATATGTGCCTACTGAGGAAAGGTGTGTTGAAAGGTATGTTTGGGGGCTGAAGAGCATTATAAGGGAACTGGTGCAAAATCGTGGCCCCGCAACCTTTCAGGCGGCAGTCGACGTAGCAGAGCTAACTGAGAAAGAAAAGAATCGACAGTTGTCGGAGAGGAGTGTGGATAAGAGAAAGTGGGATGGACCTGTTCGGGATGTGAAAAGGTCTAAGGCCCTAAACCTGAGCTACGGGTGGGACCGAGGTTCGGTGATAGACCATGTGGGAAGTGTAACAAAATGCATCGTGGAGAGTGTTCCTTTGAACCTGATGGTTGTTTTACGTGTGGTAAACTGGGGCACATAGCGCGAGAGTGTCCTAACCCGAGGGCGTGTTATTTGTGTGGTTCTCTAGATCATATCAAACCTGATTGTCCGCAGTTAAGGAAGGGATCTTCGGTTGGTTTTGGTGGAAGTCAAGGAGGAAGGGGTGGAGAGAGGAAGGCGAAACCAGCTCGAGCGAGAGCTAGAGCTTTTCATATGTCGGCAGAGGAGGCGGTTGATGTGCCTGACGTGGTAACAGGTACATTTCTTGTTAATTTGAAACTTGCTAAAGTGTTGTTTGATTCGGGTGCAAACCGTTCATTTGTATCGCCGGTCTTTGCTCGGTGTCTGCATGTGATACCTAAGCAGTTAGAGTGTGGTTTCGAAGTAGAGATTGCAGACGATAGTCGTGTCTTGGTGGGGGAGGTGTATGAGGGGTGTAGTATCGAAGTAGAGGGTCACACTTTTCCCTTGCGTTTATATCCGATGGGTATGGGAGAGTTTGACATTGTTGTGGGGATGGACTGGTTGGCTAGTATTAGTGCTAGCATTGTGTGCAATAAGAAGATGATTCGTATCACGTTTCCAGATAAGTCTGGGGTCGTAATCTATGGGGATAGGCGTGAGCGTAAGTCCTGCCTTATCTCGGTGATGAAGGCAAGGCATTGTTTGGAGAAGGGGTGTCAGGGGCTTCTAGCGTATGTGCTAGACGCTAAGAAAGAGAAGAAGGGAATAGAAGATGTTTCTGTGGTGAGTGAGTTCCCAGAGGTATTTCCGGATGACCTGACGGGTTTACCCCCGGATCGTCAGGTCGAGTTTAGAATTGAATTGATGTCTGGCGCGGCACCAATAGCGCGTGCGCCGTACCGGTTGGCACCGACGGAGATGAAGGAAATGATGACGCAATTACAGGAGTTGCTGGACAAGGGATTCATACGCCCTAGTTCATCACCCTAGGGAGCACCAGTACTTTTTGTCAAGAAGAAGGATGGGTCTATGCGAATGTCCATAAATTATCGCGAGCTTAACAAGGTGATTGTCAAGAATAAGTACCCGTTCCCGAGGATCGATGATCTGTTTGACCAGTTGCAAGGGGCGAGCTTCTTCTCGAATATAGATTTGAGGTTCGGTTATCACCAGTTGAAGGTAAGGGAAGAAGATGTGCCGAAGACAACTTTTCGCACGAGGTACGGGCATTACGAGTTTCTAGTCATGCCCTTTGGGTTGACTAATGCTCCGGTGGTATTCATGGATTTAATGAATCGGTGTGCAGTGCGCTGTTAGACAAGTGTGTGATTGTGTTCATCGACGACATACTCATCTATTCCCGATCTCGGAGTGAGCACGAAGAGCATCTTCGCTTAGTGTTGGAATTGTTGCGGCGAGAGAAGTTGTTTGCAAAATTCTCTAAGGGTGAGTTCTGGCTTAGGGAAGTCCAATTCTTGGGACAGTGGTGTCGGGAGAAGGTATCAAGGTGGATCCGGCCAAGGTAGAGGCCATTAGAGGATGAGAACCACCGAGATCACCATCAGAGGTAAGGAGTTTCCTTGATTTATTGGGCTACTATCGGAAGTTCATTCAAGACTTCTCTCGTATAGCTACGCCGTTGACCGCTTTGACCAAGAAGAGTGCTAAGTTCGAATGGACGGGAGTTCAAGAAGAAGCGTTCAGTAAGTTGAAGGACAAGTTGAGTAGTGCTCCGATTTTATCGTTGCCTAGTGAGACGGAAGGATTCGTAATTTACAGCGATGCGTCCAAGTTGGGACTAGGGGGTGTACTGATGCAGGATGGGAAGGTGATCGCTTATGCATCCCGACAATTGAAGGAGCACGAGAAGAATTACCCTACGCACAACATGGAGTTAGTGGCGGTGGTTTTCGCGCTAAAAATATGGATACACTACCTTTATGGAGTTAAGTGTCAGATCTATTCCGATCATAAAAGCCTTAAGCACTTGTTTGATCAGAAGGAGTTGAATATGACACAACGCCGTTGGGTGGAGTTGTTAAGTGACTATGATTGTGAGATTCTTTACCATCCGGGTAAAGCGAACGTCGTGGCCGACGCTTTGAGTCGGAAGGAAAGAAGAGAGCCAACGAAAGTGGTGGCCTTACGAGTCGACGTAGTTCCTAATCTGTTGGGCGAGATTAAGAAGTTTCAAAAGGAAGCTCTTGTAGAAGAACGGTGGAAAGGTGAGAAGATTGTCGGTTATGTGACATCCTTGGAGTGTAACGGGAGTGGTGTGAAATGTTTAGGGAACCGAGTGTGGGTTCCTAAGTTGGGAGGTTCGCGGGAGCGTATTTTGGAAGAAGCGCATAAATCGCGATATTCGGTACACCCGGGAACCAATAAGATGTACCGAGATCTGAGGCAAATGTATTGGTGGCCGGGACTGAAAAAGGACGTCGCGTACTTTGTTGAGCGGTGTGTGACCTGTCTGAAGGTCAAAGCAGAACATCAAAGACCTTACGGGGAGATGCAACCCTTAGAGATACCGGTGTGGAAGTGGGACTGTATCACAATGGATTTTGTCATGAAAATACCAAGGACCCCGAAGGGGCACAATACCATATGGGTGATAGTTGACCGTCTCACCAAGTCGGCTCACTTTCTACCCATTCGGGAGAGTGATTCGTTAGAAAAGTTGGCAAGGTTGTATGTCAATGAAATAGTGACGAGGCATCGAGTGCCGTCGTCCATAGTTTTCGATCGTGATAGTCACTTTACGTCGTATTTTTGAGAAGTCTTCAAAGGGAGTTAGGTACGCGTCTATTGGTGAGCACTGCCTATCACCCTCAGACGGATGGACAAAGCGAGAGAACCATACAGCCCCTGGAAGACATGTTGCGTGATTGTGTGATAGATTTCAAGGGTTCGTGGGAGTCTCACCTGCCGTTAATTGAATTCTCGTATAACAATAGTTATCACGCCAGCCTTCAAGCAGCACCATTTGAGGCATTGTATGGGCGTAAGTGTAGAACGTCGTTGTGTTGGAATGAAGTGGGAGAGAAGCAGCTGGCAGGACCGGAGATTGTCCAGCTAACTTCCGATAAGATTAGTGTGATAAGAGAGAAGTTGAAGGTGGCCCAAGACCGCCAAAAGGCGTATGCGAATAAAAGAAGGAAGCCGGTCGAGTTCATGGTGGGGGATAAAGTGATGCTCAAGGTGTCACCGTGGAAATGCGTCATCCGATTTGGGAAGAGAGGGAAGCTAAGGCGTAGGTATGTTGAGCCGTTCGCTATCACCGAGCATGTAGGTGAAGTGGCATATAAGTTGGAGTTGCCTGAGGAGCTTCGAGGAGTTTATTCGACCTTTCATGTGTCGAATCTAAGGAAGTGTCTGGCCGAAGAAAGCATGGCAGTGCCATTGGAAGACATTTGTGTGGATGAGAAGTTAAATTATGTAGAGGAACCGTTGGCGATCGTAGATCGCAAAGTCCGGAAGACGAGGAATAAAGAAATCTCGTTAGTGAAAGTTCAGTGGCGCTTCCGTAAGGGGCAAGAAGCAACTTGGGAGGTGGAAACGGAGATGAGGACCCGTTTCCCTCAATTGTTCGAAGATGGAATTTCGGGGACGAAATTCTTTTGAGGGGAGGATGCTGTAATAATCAAGTTCTTTTTATGAATAAATAATAATATGGTGTGTAAAGTGTGAAAAAGGAAAAAGTTTGGTGTCTTTTGGGAAGTGTATAAATAGGGGTAAAACCCTAGGGATCCTGAATTCTTCAAGAACACTGTGTACGGCTGAGATGCAATTGGTGGGTGCAAGGAGTCAAGGCAAATGGGATTCTCCAAATCGTGTGTGAAATCGTCAATTCCGAGGTAATACCCTTATCTTTCTTTTTGGCAATTTGATTAGAAGGTTGGAGTGGTGGAATCAGACAACTCGTGTTTATCTCTTAGAACAGAAATGGGGTTTGTGTGATTTCTATTGGATTTAATGTGAGAGATTGGATGAATTAACTTACTTAAATCGACTGGTAATGATGCCTCCTTAATCCTAATGGTTTAACATCAAATTTGGAACTGTTTGGGATAGTCGATTAAGGCGTTTGGGATTTGCGTAGTCCGATAAGGAAAACCCAGAAGCCCGGGACTCGCCAAGTCCGGAACCGTTTGGGAATCCGGAAGGGTTGCCCGGAGTTGAGAGAGTCCGAACTAAATTTTAGGTGCGGAATCCGGAAAGGATCCGGAAGCGTACCGGAATCCGGATGGATCCGGGAAAGTGTCGTAATCCGGAAGCGGGATCCGGAAGCCGGGTATTTGGTCCGGAAGTTTCATGTTAGTAGAATTCGAGTGTGTCGAGAGACTTATTTGGTAATGTATGTTGGGTTCAAATGTAGGTGCGAGTAGAGATAATCGGTTGCGAGAAAGAATTTCTAGCAAGGACTTCAGATGAGTTTTCTAAACCAAAGCTTGATGGTACTTGTTGTTTACTTGTACATTATACGTTGGACTATGTGGTTGTATTTGGTTTATTTATGTAGGCCAATAAGTTGATGTTATGTTGTTTATGGGGAGTATGTCCCATATGGAATAATCGAACGAATTTGGTCTGTTCCCCAGGGTGGGTGTGTGCCTTATATCAGGTCACAGGTGTGAGCGTAACCAGACGAGGAATAATAGTTATATGTTTGTTGATGTTAACTTGCAAGTTCAGTCTTTGCTTAATGCTTTTCTGTAAACTCTTTCAAATACTACTTGTGGTGTGAATGTTGTTTGAGGGGTCTCACTAGACCTTGTGGTCTAACCCTCGCATTTTCAAAACTGCAACCCTTTTCAGGTAAGCAGGTTAGGAAGAGTTCGGCCAATGGAAAGGAGAAGATGTGATTGCGGGCGTTCTTTAGTGGAACTAGAAGACTTTCCCTTTTCCTATAGATAGTTATTTTCTCAGTTGTAATTAGGGTTTATTCCGCGAACCCAAGTTTTGAATTTTGATATTGTGATATGGTGGGCCATGTTTGGCAATTTTATTTTAAATATGAAGTTTTGTTTTAACTAGTTGGTGTGGGTTGTTTCACGATTTTCAAACCAAATGAAAACAGTAGGGATGTTCATTGTAGTTATTGAAGTCTAGAGACGATTTTCGTAGAAACGTGTAAATCTCAAGGACCAAAATTGTAGTTTACTCTCAAATTTAACATCACACTATTTTACACGGATACACAACTAGATTAATATAACACATAAGGTATATGTGGTAAAATAAGTGTTCGAGCAAGTTGGGAAGCGGGTCAATAAGAGCAAATCGTTAAAGAACTTATAATGATAAAGCTTATAAAACTACAACCAATCTTGGTTTATAGGACGCTTAAAATATTTAAGTCTTCTAATAACATATTATATAAGACTTAAGTTTATAGGAACAAACTAATAAAACGTCTTATCTACAAGTGTTACAATAGGTTTATAGGACGTTGATAGGCGTTTTAGCAAGTTTGTTAAAACGTTTTTAAATTAAAGTGTCGTATTAGCTAGTTTATAGGAAACCATTGAGAAATGTCTTATAAACTCGTCTTTACTCTTTATAAGACAATTGTCTTTATTGGACATTTTTCAAATAGTGTTCTATGAAATAGCTATTGCGACATTTTATTTTAAAACTATCTTAAAAAACTTGTTAGAACACTTTTAGATAGAATCCTTAATAGTTTGGTTCTATAAATTAAGTTATTAGAATGCTTAAACATTTTAAACGTCTTATAGACCCAATTTTATTATAGTGTAGTAGTTTTTACAGTTTCCACCGGTCATTAAAATAACTTGTTTAGCATTGGATCGCAAAGTTTTTTTTTCCGATAGATTTGAGCATCGTCAAGCTTTTTTGAAAAGCTATTTTTGTATATCCTCTCTCTCTCTCTCTCTCAAAAAGTCATAGAAATGCCTTTTAGCATTGAAGTGGATTTGATCAAATGATTTTATTGAAAATGGTATATGAACATAATCTTTAAAAGACTGCCATTAAAGATGATGTTCTTAGCATAACTTGAAGGAATCGGGTTGCTTGATTGACATGCAACACCTTTTTTCTAATTTTCTAATTAATAAATATAATAAGATTTTAAAAATATTATTAAAGTAATGGTTACCTTTCACTAAGAGTTAATTACGAATTTGATCCCCGTGGTTTTAAATTTATTTTGGATTTGATCCCTACAGTTATTTTATTCCAAAATATCCCCTAGAGCATGCCTTTTCATAACGTTTTGGTCCATGCATTAATGGATGTTACTCCCATCACTTAAATGAGGGCCATTTTGATCCTCTATGCTTTTTTTTTTGTCTTTTTCCTATTTTTGTCACATTAACTCTTTTTTTATCTTTTATAATATATTATATTTATACCATCTCAGGCCACAATATCTCTTCCTTCTCCCCATCTCCGACTTTTATCTTTGGTAGCGTACTCCGATACGACCCCTCCCCGACGACCTCTTTCATATAATTTCCCATTCTTTTTCTTTTTCAACAAATCTCCAACAATAAATAAGATGATCTCTTAAAACACACACACTTGTAAAACACATGATATGAGGATATTCAGAAACCCAGATGTGGAAAACCTAGAACTACAAATTGAGGATGAAGATGTATTTTGAGTTTATTATTTTGTGGTAGGTCTTTTTGCAGGTTTTTGGATAAGGTGTCAAAAATGGAAAGGAACAAACGTAAAGGGAAGTAAGAAATAGAGATGGACATCACATCAGTGCGGGATTAATACAACAATCGTGTATTAAGTATTGACAACAAATCAACAATGGTTTATTAACACAGCAAACAAATGTATAATCGAATACCAACAGAAAATCCAACAACAAACAAATCTGTATCAAATGTATAACAGAAAATCGAAAAAAATCGAAATTGAATACCTTAGAAAGTTGTAAATTGAATACCAACAGAAAATCGGTCGTTCGATACTTATAATTTTGCACAAATCGAACACAAATCGGAAAAAAAAGTAACAAATCGAACACAAATCAAATCAGAAATCGAATACCTTAGAAAGAAGAGAGGTCTTGTTTAGTCGATGGAGGGCTAGAGCAGCTTTCGTTCGATGAAGATGAAGACTGAACAGAGCTTTCGTTCGATGAAGACTGAAGAGAGCTTCCAGAGATGGATTGACGGCTGTGTTTGAATGAAAAACCCTAAAAGGTTAGTGTAAGTTTATTACTTTTTTTAGTTAGATTAAATATTTAAATCTAATAAATATATAAATATTTTCTATTAAAATATACCGGATACCCGTCGGTTCCGGTTCTGGGTATCCAGCGGGATCGGGTACCCGGTCCCGGCAGGTACCCAGCGGGTAACGGTTCCAAAAAAATGAGAACCAGAACCGAAACCAGTCTCAATCGGTTCCGTATTTTAGGAACCGGAACCAGAACCAATCACATCGGTTCCGGTTCCAGAACCGGCAGTTCCGAAGCGGTTCTGGTTCCAAAGGCGGGTACCCAGTTCCGCTGCTCACCCCTAAGTTACGTGGACCAAAACGTTATAAAAATACAAACTCTAAATGCTATTTTGGAGTAAAAAATGTAGGGACTAATCTGAAGACAAATTTAAAACTAGAAGGATAAATCTGCAATTTACTCCTTATTTTATTAAAATAATTTAGAATGGGTTATGTATTTGTTTATGTCATGTGCAACTTCCAACTCGGTTTTATCTAATTTACTTTTTCTTTAAAATAATACAAAATCCAAATAAATATATTTTTGGATAATTGAATTGATAGATGGAGTTGTGTTAGATTGAGTGGATCAAGTTGTAGAAACTTTAGATTTTGTGTTGTCACTTGCATTTCCTTTAAATAGGCATTGCTATTTATGTCTTTTAAATAGACATACTTTTGATTATTATTTCATCTACAAAATTTAATAAAGAGAGAATTGTATAAAAATAGAAGAAACTTTGCTCTTATTTCTATTTTGATAAACTAAATTTTAAAATATTTATTTTAGTGTTTGAGACAAACTTTTCAATCATTTAAGGGATTCGTTTACCTGATAACTAACTTATGAAACCGGTAAAATTTGATGTTATGTTGTTAATATGATTCAAATTACATGTCATTAGTTTCTAAAACATAACTTAATATGCACCCTGCCCTCCAGCTCCCCAACTCACATGCTAGAGATGTAAACGAGATGAGTTGAGTATCACGTTATTCGAGCTCGGCTCGAAAAAATAATACCAGGTTCGAGCTGTACTCGAGGTCGAATATCTTTTTAGTGCTTGAGTTCGAGTCCGATGCTCGTTTATGAGCTCGAATTCGAGATCGATTAACTCGTTTATTTACTTAAGCTCGATAATTTTTATATCTTGATTATATATTTTGTAAATATATAGAAATGTTTGGCTCAAAAAAGTGTATGTTCGAATGGTTCGGCTCAGCTCGAATCGACTCGTGAAGTTTAATCGATTTTTTGAACAAGTCGAGTCGAACATTGGTGCTACGCAACTCGACTCGTTAAGTTAATCGAACTTTATTTTAAGTTCGAAATCGACTCGAGCGCGATAGTTATTTTGCTCGAACTCTAGATAAACGAGTTCAAACTCAAGTAGCTCGTTAAAAGCTTGACTCATTTACACCCCTACTCACGAATTCCTATCAACAACTGCTTTTACCTTCGACTATACCTCCCCCACTACATTCACCATCTAGACTACCCTCACCCTCACCCTCACCCTCCCCACCCTCCCTTTTCTTTCTTTGATGAGGACCCTCCACCTCCCCCATCATCAAGTACTAGTTGTTTTTTGATTCAATCGTGTGGGTTAACAATAAATATAAGTTATTCATTTAAATAACCATCTCAAATAAAAAATTTAAGTTTTAATCATTAATTTTTTTATTAAAATATCTAGAATTCCACAAGTCTGACACCGCAAATCACCTTTTACTTGCAATGTCAGTTTTTTCAACAAAAAAATCACCTTTTTAAAAAAATAATAAAATCGCAATACTTGTGATGCTTTGCGGTTTTATCAATTTTAAAGATAATATTTTTTATTTTTTTGTTAGGAAAAGTCTGACACCATAAGTAAAAGGTGCATTGCGGTTAGACTTGTCGGATTCCAAACTTATTTTTTTTAATAATTAAAACTTAAAATTCTTTATTTAAGATGATTATTTAAATAAATAACTACACTTTTAGGCAGAGAGGTCGTGTGGAGAGAGTCGTGTTTTTCTTTTTTATAAGAGCATCTCCAACAACTTTTCCAAAATTTATCCAAAATGAAGAACCAAAAGTCAAAATCTCTAAGAAAAATTACATTTATCTTCAGCAAACTCCCTGTTTTGGAGAAAAAACAATGATTATAATATTAAATTATTGTATTTATCTATTAAAATATTATTTTCTCTCTCTAAATATTATTTTTCAAATATTTTTATTGATGCTTTCACTAAGTAATCATTTTTTGGGTTAACTACATATTTGAAGAAAAACTCATCTCTCTTACTTTCTCCATTTTAGAGATAGTTTTAGAGAAGCTGTTGGAGTAAAAAAAAACAAACCAAAATCTTCATATTCTGCATTTTCTCCAAAACGAAAGCTGTTGGAGATGCTCTAAGGGTTACCATCCGCCTGGACCGCCTCCCCAATCAAGTACTAGTTGGTTTTTTTGTTCAATGTGTAGGTGAGCAAGAAATGGGTCCTTTTCTTTAAAAAAAATTACTAAAAATGTTAGAATATACATTTAACTTTTAGTTTTGATTAAATTTTTTGTTACATCTTTTAAGATTATCGGTTATTTATTAAACAGGTAAACAGGTCCCTTAAATAAGTAAAAAGTTTGTCTCACATTCTAAAATAAAGGTTTTGATTACGTGTAATAAAACTGAACCGATCCTTTCAACTTACATCCAAGTATCGACTGTGAAGATTTTTTTAAGGTAAAATGTAATGCATTTTTCTTAGAGCATCTCCAACAGCCGTGTTAAAGTTTTTCTAAAATAGAGTAAAAAACTTCAAAATCTCAAAAACAAATTGTGTCAAACTCCAACAACTATGTTATTTTAGCAACTATAGTATTAATTATATTATTAAAATATTCAATTTATTTAATTATATTATTAAAATATTCAATATATGAAAAGTTAGGAGAAGAAAAAGTTTGCTTTTTGGGGTAATAATTAGTTTTGGGGGAAAACCATTTATTTAGAGATTTCTCTAAATTTAGAGATTTTTACGATATTTCCTCTCTTTTCTCTATTTTAGCATAGATGGTAGCATAGCTATTGGAGCAACAAAAATGTTAAAATTCCACTTTTTTCTATTTTAGCATAGCTGTTGGAGATGCTCTTAATTTCTACTTAGTGTAATGATTGAACTTTTATTTCTTGATTAGTGTAACCCATTTTCTATCCTACTTAATCATTTTACTTGATAAATGGATTTTCATCCTTTGTGCAATCGGGATGTGACATTGTACCACATTATCAAGAAGTACTATATAGTTTTATAGCTTAACAATTTGACAATCACATAATCAATAACAACAAACTCTATCGGTTAACAACGATCAAATTGTAAATGAAATAAGTAAAATTAAACATTGCTACACTAATCGAGAAGAAAATCATCATTATGGTGAATAGGAATCAAGACAAATTTTGTTAGTTTTTATTACATTTTGACCTTTTTAATGTGATATTTGTATTTGTTAGTTTACATGATTTGTGACTAAGGGGCCGTTTACCTAATCACTTACCCGGGTAAATGCTTACCGGTAAAATTCAACACTATCTTACTTCCCGGGTAAAATTTTAGTCCACCAAAATGACATCGTATGCAACAATTTAGCCGGTAAGCGCTAACCGTGGTAAGAGTCGCCGCACTCACTTACCGGGTAAGACTCTCGGTCCTTGCTTTCGACTCTCGGTCTTTGCTTCCGCTCTTACCGGGTAAGATTCTTAGTCCTTGCCATATTCATCCGGTAAGCTAATGTGACTTGGTAAGCACTTACCCGGGTAAGCATTTTTGTAAACGGCCCCTAAATGTATAAATATTTTTATGAAAAGCAATTTGGGGAAAATATGAATCACAAATAATTTTAGAGTGAATTATATTTGGCCCTATAATTTGTCAAATACTGATTTGTCTTTCATAACGGTTGTTAACTAATATTGTCATGAGTGTTGTGAAATTGAAAATTTAAGAATCATCAATGTATAGAATAAGTTTTAATGACCAGATATGAATTTTGAGCAAACCACAAGAACCACTAGTGTAATTCACTCCTTAATTTAATTATAAAAAATATGTTTTAATTAAAAATGATAAACAAATTATCTCCTAATAGAATATAAATTCTAATTGAAAAGTTAGGGTTACGGTCATAATTTGCCAAATGATTAGTCTAGGAATAGCTTACGATACGCTTCCAAAAAAAATCAATCTTTAATCGAAAGAGAAAAAAATTGCACATAGGAAACTGTTAAAACAACTTACAAAATTTTATACTATGTCTGATAATATATATTTTTTTGGGAAAGGTGTTCTAGGCTATGCCTAAACTAATCATTTGGCAAATTATGACTGTAAGACATGAGTCCTGATCAGTGGCCACAATTGTTGTGTGCGTCTGGATTCGAACCCTGACAGATGGGATATATTCCACCACATCTCTCAGGACCTTAAGCAGTACGCCACAACTCTTGTGGTTTATGTCTGATAATATTAGTGGTACCATTGGGCATAATATTAATGGGTCTTAACCAGTACGTGGTTTCATCTTTACGTTTCTATTATTATCGTACAATATATAAGTGAAAAAAGATGCAATACATAGCAAAATGTTAACAATTTATATATACATAATTAGATGTTGCAATTATCAATAAGTTGTAATAAAATTCAAAGTATTTCTACAATATACAAGAAATATATGTTACATTTTTCATCCATTTTTCTCGGATGATTTCATCTATATACATATACACGTACCCACGATCACGTCTACAACATACAACATATATACCATACGTCGAATTATTTGCTTACCAATTTTTTTTTCTGAAAATATTATCAACCTATTAGTGATTTTAGTGAAATGTTGAGACATTCTATATAATTGGATTCACTAAAATAATGAAGGGTCGATACTTGATAGTTAGGTTATAATACAGATTAGGAGGTCCGAGGTACAGAGTGTACACTTGTATAAACTTGTTAAAACTTCAAGTCATTGATTGTCGTCATATAGCAGGGTCACAGGGGTTGTTTCCCCTTGCATGGTCCTAGGGCGCGCATGGCCCTAGAGGCCGCTCCCCTAGCATGGTCCAAGGAGCAAAATATATGTTCATAAAGCCACATGTTAATTTTCAAGAAGTTTCTAAGTCTGAGTAAAGTTTAGGGTTGGTTTAGTTTAGACAGGGGAATGAAAATGAGAATGACGGGGAATAAAAACGAGAACTAATATTGCGTTGATGTTGTTTGTAATACGAGAACTATCATTATCATATATAGATATCTTTTGAATATTTAAGTCCTCATAGGTAATGAAATTTTGCATCTAAAATACAATGTGAGGATATGTGAGTTGGGGTGTAACTTTGAATTTGTTAGATTGTAATGGGAAAGATTTGAGAATCAAAGCATATCAATGGAGGTTGGAAATATACAAAGAAAATGTCAAATGAAAAAAAAAACCAATTAAAGTCTTGAATCTAGTTCAGAAAGCTTTTATGTTTTCTCAAATGATCAAGTATGGGCCTTCATAAGATAAGGAATGGCTAAGACTTAGCTCTTGGTACATAAAACTATATCTTTTCTGAAATTTTCATGTCTTTTAGAGGGAGTTTGAGATTGTTTATTTAAAACAACTTATGCTTTTATGTAAAAGTGTTTATTAACTTATGTAGTGTCAAAACGGAGTTTTATAAAAGGTGTTTGGATTAGCTTATGGTAGTACCAAAACGTAATAATTTAATAAGTTGTTATTTAGAGAGTGTTTAGGATTGCTTATACATGTAAAATAACCAAAAATTGATAAGTTGTTTCAAATAAGTCAATAAGTTAGAATGAAATGACTTATCAAAAACTCCTTATCACCGGTGCCAAAACGCTATAAGCAGTTTTCTTTTTTAACCATCCAAACACTAAAAACTGTTTATTACCGATACCACACCGAAATAAGTTGATAAACACTTTAAATAAGCAATCCCAGACACCCCCTTGGTCACAAGCAAAATTCAAAAAAGCTTCACTTGTAAAGGCAAACCTCAAACGGTTTATAAGATATTTCACATTCCGAGTTTAGTGAAAATGTCTTTTTCTAACCTTTTAGTAATTGCACATTTAATTCTGTAATTGATGCCTTTTTAGGGTGCGTTTGGTACGCAGACAAGATAGAACAGAACAACATGGGACAGAACATAACAGGACAGAACAACTGTTCAACGTTTGATAGACAGAACTGGACAGAACAAAACATATAACATTAGACAAAATACAAATAAATAAAATTTAAAGAATGAATAAAATATAAAATATAACGTGTATTTGATGTTTTAGAAGAGAATTTGATTTTATTTTGAGGTTATACTGGTAAAACATAAGTCTGTTCCACCTTGTTCCATGGGTGGGGGTGGAACAGGTCTGTTCCAGCTTGTTCCACTATGTTCCACGTAAAAGTTCTGCCAAACATGGAACAATGATCTTTGTTATGTTCTGTCATGTTATGTCCAGTGTACCAAACGCACCCTTAAGGATGCTTTTCATTCTCATCTTCAATATACAAGACATTACAACTTTAATGAGTTTATACAATTTTTGTCTAGATCATAATACGAACTGAGGCCGTTAATTCTTGAAAGGATTTATTGATACCGAGCCAAATAATACTTCTACACGATCTCAAATTATTATCCCGTTACTACATTGATTTCTTACAATCCCTAACCACCAACTTCGATTATGTTTATAAGTTTATAGTTTAAAAGAAAACGTTGGCAACATGGCCAAATTGAAACAATTAAACATGTTTGAAAGCAGCAACCCAACTAAATAGTAATTACATCCTAACATTGATTATCCTCTAATATATCACCATAATTACAAATTGTCCTCCTCTACTTCTTTTATTCTTATTTAAACCTATGAAAATTAATAACCATACTGCCCCCACTACAATCCTAGCCCGGCTTATCAACCATTTGCTTGCCAAACTCTCTAATATTTTGTCCAACATAATAAAATACATATCTCTCTCTCTCTCTCTCTCTCTCTCTATATATATATATATATATATATATATAGGGTCGGGTTCAGGAGAAAACCTCAAATAAACGGAAAACTAAAGAACACTTTGGTAGCCCTTCATCTGGACGGTATGTACAAGTGCATACCGTCCGGATGAAGGGCCACCAGGGTGTTCTTCGGTTTTCCGTTTTTTGAGGTTTTTTCTTGAGTCTCTCTCTCTCTCTCTATATATATATATATATATATAGAGAGAGAGAGAGAGAGAGAGAGAAAGGTTCAAACGAGAACGCTAACTATTTACGAGAACGGTCGCTCATGTACAAAATCACATGTGATTCACATATGATCGCGCGACTTGCCGCCCATGTACAAAATCACATGTGATTCACGTACAAAATCACATGTGATCGCGCGGCTTGCCACGCGACCTGTAAGCCGCGGCCTAGGCCGTGCGTGTCCAGACAGTACAAAATCACATGTGATTTTATACATGGGCGGTCGTTCTCGTATTCTCGTAAATAGTTAGCGTTCTCGTTTGAACCCACCTATATATATATATATATAGAGAGAGAGAGAGAGGCTCCGTAAAATGCAAACTGTCCAATTGTTGCACACCTTACAAACCCATCATGTCCCTTGATTTTCTAATCTAATGGTCTAGATTAGTTTGGATAGAAAGTGTAAACTTTAGAAACATAGATACACCAATTGAAAAAAAGGTAGAGGGAAGGGTAAATTAGGGAAATCAAATGTGCAAGCAATCTCCAAATCAATCTCGTTCCCTGATATGTCGCCCCTTTCCCTTTCCATATGATCTTCTTCCTTGAAAATAAAGATTCATTGAGGATTCGACACCAACATTCTCGGAGGTAGCTATAATCGATCTATTTTGGACTGAATGGTGTGAAAAATGGCAGAAAACAACGAAAATCAAAGATTTCGAGATACGATTTCCCACCAAAACAACTATGCAGTTTCGATTTTGAGGTCTAAATGTAAGAACTAGTTTTAGGGTTTATCCATTTCATTTTGCCTCTGCATATGTGCGATATTGAGTTCGTAATACAACACTATGCAGTTTCGATTTTGAGTTCCAAATGTAAGAACTAGTTTTAGGGTTTATTGATTTCATTTTGCCTCTGCATATGTGCGATTTTGAGTTCCTAATGCAACACTATGTAGTTTCGATTTTTGAGTTCCAAATATAAGAACTAGTTTTAATGTTTATTGATTTCATTTTGCCTCTGCATATGTGCAATTTTAAGTTCGAAATATACCAATCTTAAATTTCATACATACAATTTTAATTTATGCATATGTGCAGTCCATGTAAACTGCATAATTTCATATATGCAGTCTATTAAAAATTCATACTTGCATATATGCAGTCCATTTAAACTGCATAATTGCATATATGCAGTCTATCAAGAATTCATAATTGCATATATGCAATCCATGTAAACTGAAATTACTGATAGTATGCATAAGTGCAAATGTGGCATGCCTTTTTTAAATGGTGAGTATGATCAAAAAGCATGATCCTGATGGTGATTATAAATATGATGCATATGTGCTAATTTGACAATTATGGACCTGTTTTGGATTAGTTTGGGAAAAAACAAGATTGTTGCATATGTGAAACTGAAATTACTGATAGTATGCATAAGTGCAAATGTGGCACACCTTTTTTTGAATGGCGAGTATGATCAAAAAGCATGATCCTAATGGTGATTATGAATATAATGCATATGTGCTAATTTGACAATTATGAACCTGTTAGTGATTATGAGTATGACAAATTGTTATTGCACAATTTCACACCCTGCACATTTGGAATTGGAAAAGTGCTCATACACAACTGGATATGTGATTATGAATATGTGCTAATATGGCACATATGACACCAATTTGATTGTTGCATATGTGAAAATGTATAAAAAACTTTGACCAAGGTTTGACCCGTTGGATTAATATATAAAAAAACTTGACCCAGACTGCAGTTATATTAATTGATAACATTTAAAAGCATATACAAAAATGTTGGTGCAAAACTTTGAATGGTGAGTATGATCAAAAAGCATGAACCTGTTGTAACATTATGTTATTGCACAAAGAAACACTGTGCACGTCATTGGAAAACTGCTCAAACCAAAACAATGCATATATGGAATCATTTTACAATGTAAGTGTATGCCAATGTGACCCAGACTTGTGGTCATCAGAATGTTGACGATCAAAATCCATGTTGTTATCGGCTATTTCAACATCTGTATCATGAAATTTCTGACTCCTTTCTCCAACCTCAAGACTGGAAAACATGTTGTTCACTTGAATATCATGAAAACGGCTTTCCTCGTGCATCTCCAACACTGAAACATCATTCAATGAATCTCGTTAAGACTGATGTCTTCGACGTGCTGTTGCATCCTTTTTCGGTTGGTTTTGATTACCCATATCGCCAAACAACATGTAATGATATCAACGATGGTGATTATGCAAACACTACACGATGTGAGGATACGCAGAAAAAAAAGAGGAAGAAGAAGAAGGATACGCAGACAAAAAATGTATGAAGAAGAAGAAGAATACGCAAAAAAAAAAATTGCAGGAAGAAGAAGAAGAAGAAGAATAGGCAGAATAGGATATACACAATCAATATAATTTCCTGGATATTATGTTATAATTTAGTAACTGATTTGATTAGTAAATATTATCTATAATTAAACAAAAAATCTGGATTAATCAATTTACTAAATTAACCCTTCACTAAAATAATTAGTTTTAATAATTAGATAATGACATGGATAAATAATTGGTAGATATTGGTTTGTAAAGGGGTCCAACAATTGAATGGTGTGTATTTGATTTGCCTTCTCTCTCTCTCTCTATATATATATATACATAGAATCATGTGTGTAACAACTATGGTGAAAATAATAAAAACACTTTTGAACCTTTAGATAAATTGACTTTTTGATGAAACTTCATTTACTTTCAACTTTTTTTGGAAAGGTGTCCTAGGCTATTTACTAGACTAATCTCTTGGCAAATTATGACTGTAAGACATTAACCCTGATTAAACCTTACTAGCCATAGGTTGTGTACGCATGGATTCAAACCCTAGGTAGATGAGATATTCTACCACATACTCCAAAGTCTTGACCAATACACCACATCCCCTGTGTCTATACTTTATTTTGGGTACTTCACAAAATTTACTTTCAACTAAATTTTGTGTATTTCAACTTTACTTTGTAGGGGTTGGATATATAGCTAGAATTTGGTATTAAATTTGTAAATTATATATAAAGCCAAAATAATATAATGAATTAAAATGATAAAGCATTGCTTGGAAACTCCAAATGACACTGTTTCAAGATTTGAAATTCATTACTATAAGAATGATTTACTTCAATAATTATTTTCACCTTTTTTATAATTATTTAAATATTTATTTAAGAGAATATATAGCAACAACAATTAGAATATACATCTATATCCAAAGATGTTGTAGCTTACTGGTCGGTAACATCCTAGGGATAAGTGGTGAAAACCCTTACTATCCAGGTTCGAATCCAGGGGTGAGCACGCGGCGGATATCACGGGTCGTGGGCCGAATCGTGGCCGAATCGTGGGCCGAATCGTGACCGGGTCGAAGGGGGATTAGTCTGGACATAGTTCAGGATACCCCCGAAATGCAATTGCCTTAAAAAAAAGAATATACATCTATAGAAAATATAATCATCATATTATTTCAATTTTCTAAATATTAGAAAATATATTTTTTTCTACTAAACCCACATTATAAATTATGGGTAAAAAGGTTTATTAATTACAAATTTTACAACAACAAAAAAACCTAATTAATTAATCAGAAGGGCAAAGCCATGAATCTACATTACCTTGAGTTTGATCACCACCATTTCTTGATGAAATAACATTCTTTAAGGAGTCCAACTTATACCCATCTACTTTTGTGTTATTACCATTACCTCCCTCGAAATTCACCAAATTCTCATTTTGGTCCCTCCATCTTGTTGAAGAACTTGGAAACCCACTTAGATGATCCGATTTTGTTGCACCCAAAATGGGTTCATTTACTTGCTGAGGAAGTTTCGTTTGTAAAAGAGATTGAACAGAAAATAGAGGGTTTTGTGAATTCAACACAGTTTGGGGTTGTTTTTGAAAACCATGAATATCCGAAGGGGGTAATTGGTAATTACTTGATGAACCATGAATTTTCTCCGGCGACGACCGTAAAGGATACAGCGGCCCAATCCCACCACCACCGCCGCCTGCGAAAAGGTCAAGACGGCGGGAGAACGGTGAAGAGGCGGCGTAGAACGGTGCTGTAGGGATTCCGGTGAATTCTTGAACCATTTCCCGGAAATTAGTGGTGTCGGTGGTGAGAACGGTTGTGGGTGCTCGACGGGAAGCTCGTGTACGTTTCTTTGGATTCTTGATTATTACTCCGACTTGATGATGATCGGAAACTCGACGTGGGTTTGCATTTGAAGTCGCCGCCGGCGAGTGGTTATTATTAGTGTACATGGGTTGGTGAGAATTCAAGTAAACGTCGTCGTTTTGGGTTGCACTAAATCCGGTGAAGGTTGGATCGGGTCGGATGTTTGGATCATAAACCGGGTTTGGATTGGTGGAGTTGGAATTAGGTGGAAAATAAGGATCAAAGAAAGTGGTATTAATATGATCTAGGGTTTGGTGAATTGGGTTGTGGTTATAGTGGGAAGAAGAATGGTTTAAGAAAGAAGACATGGAGTCATGAGTTCTTGAATCATGGTCTTCATCACCACCGCCCCCGCCACCGCCCCCGCCCCCGCCCCCGCCACCGCTTGAAGACTGTAAACTGCCACTGTTAGCAGAATCCATAGGAAAAAGGTGGTGGGATGAAAAGGGTAGAGAAAGGAAAGTAGGATTATTATGGGGTTTATAGGAAGAGGATCTTGTTGAAGAAGAAGAAGAAAGAAAGAAAAGGAAAGAAAGAAAGGAAAAGAGGAGTTATTTAAGGAAGAAGGAAGATATGAAAGAGAAAGGTTGGAAAGTGGTTTTATGTTGATGCTCCCAGTTTTCACTCTTTGCTTTTCAAGGGTATTTATGTCCATTAACACTTCCTTCTCTCTCTAGACTCCACCCCCCTCTCTCT
Source organism: Saussurea involucrata (assembly GCA_033807775.1). Taxonomy (NCBI): domain Eukaryota; kingdom Viridiplantae; phylum Streptophyta; class Magnoliopsida; order Asterales; family Asteraceae; genus Saussurea; species Saussurea involucrata. Next base: position 84,409,385 of record CM066317.1, read on the forward strand.
CTATATATATATTTTTAAATTAAATCTTAAATCTAGACATATATGAAAAAATGTCATGTGAAACAAATTTACATACAATATGTTCTGTAAAATAATAAACGAAAGATTTTTACCAACGATTTTTTATTTGGGAAATCTGCCGTTAAAGGGTGATTCGTCACAAAAAGCCGTCACAAAGTTGGTAGATAAATTTTTGGTGGATAATGCAAATCAGTGACAAATTACCCAGAGATTCTTTGAGTGATACATGAGTATTTTCTCGAAAAATATCGGATTCTACCAAACTATTGGTATTTTCTGGGTGATCCCTGGGTAATCATCGACGAAAGTTTCCCTCGATGAATTTTATGGATAAAAATCATTTATTTTGTAATGAGATATCTCACAATATATAAAGTTTACATTTGATTGCGCCTATATAATATATATGTATATGTATATATATATATAATGAATGTAAAGTTATAGTCACTATTTTGAACTTTTACATACATTTAAAGATAGATGAAGATTCTATTCTCACTATAACTATAATTATTTTCAATAGAACCCAAGTCTATAATTTGATGTGTGTAGGAGTGATTTAATTTGCAAACCACCCTAATTTGTGTAAACTCAAGCCAACTAATCATAAATTTTCTTTTTTCCATCTTTTCTTATTTATAAGAGTTTATTAGTCAATGATATATAAAACAATTTCATCAAGAATATATGAGAGTTGATTAGTCAAGAATATACGAAATAAGTTTCATCATAATGAGAAAATAATGAAACAATTTTATTTTTACATAAAAAAACATAAATATATGACTTATCAAGGAAAGAATTATATGAAACAAGTAAATCAAATTAAATAATTATATATATGGGACATGTTCAAATCAATTTACGAAAAGAGGAGAAAGAATTTGAGCCACATAATCTATTAAATAAAAAAATACCTTAAATAAAAAATGAAAAAGAATTTCAAAAATAAAAATTACCATTTTAAATTGCATAAATATCCTTTAAAATTTCATTGTACCTTGTACATTTATTATTTTTTAGTTTTAATAAGTTCATAATTTTTATCACGTTTTATATAAATATTTTTGTAGATACACTTTTTATTAAAAAAATCACAATTTTTATTAAATATCACATGTGACATCCACAATCAATTCATTATCTTTTACAATATTTTCCTCTATTTTTTGGATGCACGTTAATCAGATGTGATTAACTTTATTTAACATATGAACTATTATGTATTATACATAGTCCACTATGTGAATCTTTGTACATATCACGTACGATAATATACGTCTGAATATAAGTGATGTGTTGGGTCACCAAGGATTTGAAATTGACTCACCAACGTTTTCCCTAAAACTCCTACTTAGAATATTTTAGTTCAATTCTTTGAATGACTTGTACAAGATAGCAAATGTTCGGTGAAGTCGAAGATCAACCGAAACCAAGCTTGAAGACTCTCTACTTGTGGAAAATAGAAGACTCTCGGCAACTTTCAAACAAGTCATCACCACCGAAATCCCTTGACATTTCGGTGGCCTTCTCTCCACCGAAGTTATAGGACATCTTCGGTGGCCTTCTCCCACCGATGACCCTTTCGGTGCTCCTCTCATCACCGAAATATACATGTAACTTCGGTGGCCCTCTCACCACCGAAATATACATGTAACTTCGGTGGTCCTCTCACCACCGAAATATACATGTAACTTCGGTGGTCCTCTCACCACCGAAATATACATGTAACTTCGGTGGTCCTCTCACCACCGAAGTATACTTGTAATTTCGGTGGTCCTCTCACCACCGAAACATACTCGTAATTTCGGTGGACTAGTTACCACCGAATCCTGCTTGCAACTTCGGTGGACTAGTCTTCTTTCCACCGAAGACTTGTCAAATCTCGGTGGAAACCACTTCGGTGCTAAAGGCTCAAGACAGAAGATCATTTATTATGGGACAATATCCTCCAGCAGAGAAAAGTGACAGTTTGTCTTTTTATCCACCTTCAGCTAAGGTCCCTATTATCTGCTCAAGCTACTCTGTCTGCACCTAGTGAAAAGTGACAAGGACTTCACAGTTCTCCTGAAGTCAACATTATCAGCATATGTGAAGATGACAAGTGTCCCAAGCATTTAATGCTTGGGCACTCCTTGGCACTATAAAAGGAGAAGTGCTCTTCATGCAATTCTCACGCTTTTAAAAAGAAATTCTCTCAGTGCAAGAAACCTTCTTTGAAGCCTTAAAACTCAATAGCTTTGCTCTTAGTGTTCTTAGTTGTTTTGTTGTATACTTTGTGTAAGATTGTTAGAATAGTTTATCTGTTCTTTTCCGCAACAATCTTAAGTTTTCTGTGTGTAATTCTTTTGAAAGTTTTTCAAATATAAGAATTAAAATTGTGAAATTTTTGTGTATTGTATTCAACCCCCCCTTCTACAATACTTGTTAAGCCATCTGGGACTAACAAGTGGTATCAGAGCAGAAAGTTTAATTCCATAAACTTGATCTGCGATGGCTGCCTCTTCTTCTTCTACTGTTGAAAACTCTTTTCAAAATAACTTCTCTGAAAACGGCTCTATTTCAAAACCTCCTAAGTTCAATCCCAACAACTTCTCTTTGTGGAAAAGCCGCATGATGCTATTCATGGAAGGAGTGGATACTAGATATCCAACCATTCTCAACGAGGGACCCATTATCCCCAGAGTTTGGGCTCGCTATGACACGCAGAGGCCAGGCAAAGAGGCCTTTGAAAAGGAAATCTCAAGTGATTCTGATGAGGAAAAATCCAGTGCTACTGGTCGGTATATTATCAAAAATCCTAAAAAGTATACTGATGAGGAGAAACGTTTAGTTACTCTTGACTCCAAGGTAAGAGCTATTATTGCTCTCTCTCTTCCTGATGAGGTCTACCACTCTTTGGTGAACTTTGAAACTGCCAAAGAAATGTGGACCACTCTATGTGTTCTGTACGAAGGTACAGAGGAAGTCAAGAAATGCAAAAAGATTGGTCTTATCAGAAAGTATGAACTATTTTCTTTTGAAAAAGGAGAATCTCTTCCTAGTTTCTATAACCGCTTCAACTCTCTTTTAAATGATCTTAAGTTGTTGGGCAGAGTCTATGATAATGAGGAAGTCTTGTGCAAGTTCATGGATTGTCTCCCAGATTTTTGGGAAAATATATGTACTTGTATCAAAACTACCAAGGACCTTGAGTTCATGCCCTTAACCGTATTATATGGTACTCTCTTCAACTTTGAGCAAACCAAGCTTCAACGGAAATCTTTCATCAAGGAAATAAAGAGCTCCTCTATAGCTCTTGTTAGTGAAAGTTCCAAGAATTCTCAAAATCTTCCTAGAATCACCTATCCTTCATCTGACTCTGACAATGACAGCCAAACAAATGTAACCCACCAAACGGAAGCATATCTTAGTGATGCTGATGATGAAGGTGAGGATATCATGGTTGAACAGTTGTCGGATGAGATGGCAATGATGGCCGGCTCTAAACACAAGTTTCGTCCCTTCAACAAATCTCGAAGTCTTAGAAAAACTTCATCTTTCAAAACTTCTTCTGACAAGTCCAATGAGGAATGCTACAACTGTGGCAAGAAAGGACATTTTGCATCTGAGTGTAGAAGCAAGTGTATCTCCAAGTCCAAATTTACTTCTTCTGACAATCCCTCTTCAAAAAGGGAAAAAATCCAAACACATGCCTTTCAAATCAACCTGTTGGTGCAAGTGTACCCAGCTTTAAATATTATGATATATTTTTGGTACACATAAAATCACATCTCCATATTTATTTTGATGATTACAAAACACACCGCATTTTTGTTATCTAATATTTTATCTGAGTGTGCAGATATTTAAATGATCTCGATAATTTTTTATCTGAAGAATCCAAGTCTGAAGAGTTTCGTCATTTTATTTTAAAATGATAAACACCCTAAAATATTTTATCACTTGGATATTTCGTATCTATATAAATATATTTGAATCAAATATATATATATACAATATTTTTTTTATATATATTAAATCACTTGATATATATATATATGTTATTAAAATCCCATGCCTTTTACTGTTGCAAGATTGTGATCAGCCGATTGTAACCCTGCGTTGCCATGCTCTCATTGGACAAAAATTCAGGCGGTATACCGCCAAGGTCCACGCGGTATACCGCGGGTACTGTTCACCTGTCACATCCTCTGCATTTGAAGCTTCTATTGTCAGAAACCCTATCAGGCGGTATACCGCCATGTGCAACGCGGTATACCGCGGGTACACATTCCGTTTGTTTTTGCAGGGTTGACCTTCTTCTTGCAGTGTCCTTTTTCTGACGCAGGTATACCGCGATGGTTTGGCGGTATACCGCGAAATCCTCAAGACTGTTGATCATCCAGTATAAATACATGCATCCAGCAGCATTCAAGGCTACACCAAACTTCAGCAATAAATTCTCCCTCAGCATTTGATTATTATTCTGCTGCTTTCTTACTCACACTAAATCACTTAAACTGATAAAATTAATTTTTGAGCAAGAAATCTTGAGTTGATAGCAGATTAAAATCTCTCGATTAGTTGAATCAGCAACACAACTCAAGTGATCAAAACTCTCTAAAAATATACAAGTGATAAACCTTATTCAAGAGTGATTATTCATATTAAAATTTATACCCTCTTGTAAGTGTTTGAATTAGAGTGAGTGATCCACATTAATCTCTCAAAGAAGAGTGTTTCGCGTTTGTTGTATTAAGGTTTGTGTTTCTACCGTAAAGAACACGTTTCGTATTGGATCTCCGAGAAGTGTTATTTTCTCGAGGTGGACTAGCCAACTTTGTGTTTGGTGAACCACTTTAAAAATATCGTTGTCAAGTATTCTCTTTCCCTTATCTCTTTACATTTCCGCTGTGCATTTAAATTATATCTGTTTATATAATTGTTGTATATTTACTTGTTTATACTCTGCTTTATTTTTACTGTATTGTTTGTACTGTATTTATTTGTTCAAAGATTTTTTGAAAGAAAAAGATTTTAAATACAACCTTACCCCCCCCCCCTTAGGTTGTCCAACATTTGGTATCAGAGCAGGTCTTTCAAAAATATTCTGCATATTTTTTTTTTCTCTTATTCTTCTAAATGGCTCAACAAACTAATATCGTGTTTTCAAAACCTCCTTTGATAGATACTGAAAAGTTTGGCATTTGGGCCGAGCTATTTGAATGTCACGTGCGTGGCAAAAATCAAAAGATTTGGAATATTATAGAAAAAGGGAATTTTAAACCCACCATTGTGAAAGATGATGTTTATATTGATAAACCTATAGATGACTGGACTACTTCTGATGAAGCTCATTTTTGTTTAAACTTCGAAGCTAAGAATATATTATATGCTGCTTTAACAACTGATGAGATTGAAAGAGTATATACATATAAAACTGCAAATCAAATATGGGAAAGTTTAAATAATACTCATCGTGGAAACACGGAGGTTAAATCTAGTAAAGTGAATATTTTAGTTCACGATTATGAACTATTCGAAATGAAACAAGATGAGTCAATTGACTCAATGTTTAAAAGATTTAACCTTATTGTGACTACTTTGAAAGGTTTGGATCGCACTTATCCTAACGAGGACTATATAAGGAAAATCCTACGAGCCCTTCCTTCGGAGTGGATGCAAAAGATAACATCCTTAGAAGACTCCCGTGACCTTTCCATAATGAAGATAGATGACTTGATCGGTAATCTTAAAGTGCATGAAATTGCACTTAAAAGAAACAAAGATCGGGAGCAAGTTAAAAAGAAATCAATCGCTCTCAATGTCTCAACACCAAAAGATGAGAAGAAAAAGGAGAAAGCTAGCTCCTCGAAAGATCCATCCGAAACTCTCGATGAAGTCGCCATGTTGGTAAGAAACTTTTCCAAATTTCTTAATAATAATAATAAATTTTCTAACAATGGCAGATTTCAAAGAAACGGTAACTACCGTCGTGGTGGTGAAAATCGAAGTCGTAAGTTCCATAAACGAGACGAAAAAGTTAAGAAAAATGGCGACTCGAGTGAAGACGATAAAGCTAAGCCAAAGAGAGGCTTTTGCTACTCATGTGGTGACAAAGACCACTACGCCAATGAATGTCCGAAAAAGAACAAGTTCCAAAAGAAGAAGGAGAAAGCCTTCATTGGAGGCGCGTGGAGCGAGAGTGAAGAAGAAGATGACTATCAAGCCATTTGTCTTATGGCCGAAAGCGACGACGAGGTAAAATCTTCTTACTCAGATTACGATAGTGATTATGAAAGTGATAATGAAAATAATCTTGAAGAATTATATGAATCTTTTCATAAATTGGCCGCTCTTGCAAATCGTTACCAAGATGAGAATGCTATGTTAAAAGAAACTGTAAATACATGTAAAAAGGAAATAAAAAATGTTAAACAAAAATCTGAAAATGATATGGATATAATTGCTAAATTAGAAACTAAATTAGGAGAAAAAGATTTTTGTAAATCTTGTGATGTTTTAAATAAAGAAATTGCATGCTTGAATAAAAAATCACATGAAAATATTATTTGTACAAAATGTGATATTCTTGATAATGAGATTACATGTTTAAAGGCTAAATGTGCTTCATATGAAAAAGATAACATGCTAGCTAAAGCCTTTGAAAGTAGCAATGAGAAAGTTCTTAACATGCTTAATATGCCTAACCGTATAAAATGTAGAAAAGGCATTGGTTCCAATACTTGTGTTGATAAATGTTCATGTATACCCATCAAAAGATTTTATGAATCACCTAAAGTAAATACAAGAAATCAATATGTGCAAAAACCTCCGTATGTGCGTAAAATAAATAATGTAAATTATAATACGAGAAAACCGTATGCTCGCATGTACCATGATAAATATTCTAAACCTAATAATAATGCGAATGTAAATGCCTGTTTTTATGTGTATGATAAATATAATCGCAAAATTAAAATGGTAAATAAATGGATTCCAAAAGGAATGTTTAGTAATGATAATCCCGGTGGTATGCGTTTATGGTTTTAAATGTGTTATGTATATGTGTTATATATTATATATAAGTAAAATATTGTTATTTATACTTTTTATACTATTCATATATATATATACCTACGTACTGCACATATATATATACATTTTATTTAATTCTTTTAATTCTTATATATATATATTATGTTTGTTTAATGTGTTATATATATATATATTAATATGGTTTGATGTATTATATATTGTGTAATGTATTATATATATATATATATTGTTTGACTTTATATATATGCATATTGGTTGACATTGAAACTAATTGTCAAGGACCCACAAGAAATGGGGACCATAAAAGTTACATCTTCATTATTGTAGATTGACCTTGATATGGACTGGATACTCGATAGTGGTTGCACACGTCACATGACCGGAAACAATAATCTCTTTTCTTCATATAAGTCATGTGATGGTGGACAGGTAATTTTTGGAGGAAACTCCAAAGGAAATATAATTGGTAGAGGTACAGTTTCTTGCAATAATGTTCAATTTCTTAATGTTAATCATGTTGATAATTTACATTTTAATTTGTTAAGTGTTCGCCAATTGTGTAAAAATAATACAACTGTTGTCTTCGAAGAAGATTCTTGTAAAATCATAAAAAATGGCAAAGTTCTTTTAAATGGCTTTGTAAAAGGAAATTTATATATTTGTAAAACTGTTGTATCTGATAATGTATGCTTATCTTCTATTAATGATGTTTCTACTTTATGGCATAGGCGTTTAGGTCACGCTAATCTGAGATTAATGCAAAACTTAAAAAATAAGGAGCTTGTGAGTGACCTGCCAAAATTAAAGTTTGATAATCATTTTTGTGATGCTTGTCGTGTCGGCAAACAACATCACGTTTCTCATAAATCAAAAAATGTTATTTCTACTCAAAGAGTTTTAGAACTTTTACATATGGATCTTTTTGGCCCGATGGCTGTTCAAAGTTTTGGAGGAAATTTTTATACTTTGGTTATTGTGGATGATTATTCCCGTTATACTTGGACTTTATTTTTGAGACATAAAAATGAGGCTTTTGAAAAGTTTAAAATTTTGGGAAAACGAATTCAAAACCAACAAGGTTGTACGATTGTTTCCATACGTACGGACCATGGACGAGAATTCGATAATGATGTACAATTTGGTGCCTTTTGTGATAAACATGGTATAACTCATAACTTTTCGGCTCCTCGAACTCCTCAATCTAACGGGGTTGTTGAAAGGAAAAATCGAACGTTGCAAGAAATGAGTAGAACTATGCTAAACGAACATCAAGTTCCCCAAAAGTTTTGGTGTGATGCCGTTGCTACCGCGACCTATGTGCTTAACCGTGTCCTAATTAGAGGTATCCTAAATAAGACACCCTATGAACTTTACCGAGGTAGAAAACCTTCCCTAGCTCACCTAAAAGTTTTTGGTTGTAAATGTTTCATTTTAAACACCAAATCCTACCTAACCAAATTTGACCCCAAAGCCTATGAGGGAGTGTTCCTAGGTTATTCTTGGAATAGCAAAGCCTATAGAATCCTAAATAAGGAGACCATGGTAGTGGAAGAATCCCTTAATGTTAGTTTTGACGAGAGTCCTCCCAAACCGAGTGCATCCTTAGCAAATGATAATATCCGTGAAGGAGATGTCTTAGCCCAACAACTTAGTACCTTGGATTTAGGTACCCAACCTTCCACAAATAATATTGAATCTAGTGATGCCCCTCCATGCTTTATTCCACAAGGTATAGATGATCCTAACCTTAGAACCGCTCGAGGCCATCCCGTAGATCAAATTATAGGTGACCTAAACCAAAGGACAACTAGATCACAAATCCATACCCATTGTGCTTTCCATGCTTTTATCTCAACCATAGAACCTAAAACCATAGATGAAGCTTTAGGTGATGAGGATTGGATTATGGCCATGCAAGAAGAGTTAAACCAATTTTCTAGGAATGATGTGTGGGACTTAGTGCCTAGCCCTAGTAGTCAAACCATTATTGGCACAAGATGGGTCTTCCGAAACAAGGTAGACGAGAACGGTGGAGTCACACGAAACAAGGCACGTTTAGTTGCCAAGGGGTACAGTCAACAAGAAGGTATAGATTATGACGAAACCTTTGCACCGGTTGCAAGGTTGGAGTCTATTCGAATGCTTCTCGCTTTTGCAAATGCTAAAGATTTTAAGTTATTTCAAATGGATGTTAAAAGTGCTTTCTTAAATGGTATTATAAATGAGGAGGTATACGTTTCTCAACCTCCCGGTTTTGAAAGTTTTGAAAACCCGACACATGTTTATAAATTAAAAAAGGCGCTTTATGGTTTAAAGCAGGCTCCGCGTGCGTGGTATGATAGATTAAAAACCTTTTTAATTGTTAGTGGTTATATTATGGGTAAAATTGATAATACTTTATTTGTGAATTATGTTCAAAATGATATTGTGGTTGTGCAAGTATATGTTGATGATATTATTTTTGGTTCCACTAATGAAAAACTGTGTAATGAATTTTCTGCGAAAATGACAAGCGAATTTGAAATGAGCATGATGGGAGAATTAAAATACTTCTTAGGATTGCAAATAAAACAATGTGAAACTGGTATTTTTATTAGTCAATCTAAATATTGTAAAGATATGTTGAAAAAGTTTAACTTTGAAAATGTCAAACCCGTTGAAACTCCAATGACCACAAATTTGCAATTATCTCGTGACGAGGAGGGAAACGATTTTAATGAAAAGATTTATCGTGGTATGATTGGTAGTTTATTATATTTAACTGCTAGTAGACCTGACATTATGTTTAGTGTATGTTTATGTGCTCGTTTTCAATCTTCACCTAAACAATCTCACTATGAAGCTGTCAAGCGTATTTTTCGATATTTACGAGGTACTACTAATCTTGGCTTATGGTACGCAAAGCAACCCGAGTTAGAAGTAACGTGTTTTGCCGATTCCGATCTTGGTGGATCTATTGTTGACCGAAAAAGTACTAGTGGGGTATGTGCCTTTATAGGTCTCTCACTTGTATCTTGGTTCTCTAAGAAACAACAATCCGTAGCTTTGTCTACCACCGAAGCGGAATATGTAGCCGCCGCAAGAGCATGTGCTCAAGTCCTATGGATGAAACACACACTTACCGATTTTGAGGTACACCTAACCAAAATTCCAATTATGTGTGATAACTCAAGTGCCATAAACTTAAGTAAAAATCCCGTTTTGCATTCTCGTACCAAACATATTGAATTGAGACATCATTTTTTACGAGATAATGTTCAAAAAGGCAAAATCGTGCTTGAAAAGGTTGATTCGGAAGATAATTTGGCCGATATTTTCACTAAAGCTCTAAACAAGAAGGCGTTCTTTAAATTAAGACTTGGTTTAGGCATGCTTGAGTATAACCCTTGATAAATACTAACTCTCAAATATTTCATATTTTGAGGGGGAGCATCTTTCGAGGGGGAGCATAAGCGACTTTCTTAAACCCTTTTTGCTTCGACAAAAGGGGGAGAGAAACCGAGTATGCTCTCGTGTTTAGCGTTGTGTTTGTCATCATCAAAAAGGGGGAGATTGTTGGTGCAAGTGTACCCAGCTTTAAATATTATGATATATTTTTGGTACACATAAAATCACATCTCCATATTTATTTTGATGATTACAAAACACACCGCATTTTTGTTATCTAATATTTTATCTGAGTGTGCAGATATTTAAATGATCTCGATAATTTTTTATCTGAAGAATCCAAGTCTGAAGAGTTTCGTCATTTTATTTTAAAATGATAAACACCCTAAAATATTTTATCACTTGGATATTTCGTATCTATATAAATATATTTGAATCAAATATATATATATACAATATTTTTTTTATATATATTAAATCACTTGATATATATATATATATGTTATTAAAATCCCATGCCTTTTACTGTTGCAAGATTGTGATCAGCCGATTGTAACCCTGCGTTGCCATGCTCTCATTGGACAAAAATTCAGGCGGTATACCGCCAAGGTCCACGCGGTATACCGCGGGTACTGTTCACCTGTCACATCCTCTGCATTTGAAGCTTCTATTGTCAGAAACCCTATCAGGCGGTATACCGCCATGTGCAACGCGGTATACCGCGGGTACACATTCCGTTTGTTTTTGCAGGGTTGACCTTCTTCTTGCAGTGTCCTTTTTCTGACGCAGGTATACCGCGATGGTTTGGCGGTATACCGCGATGGTTTGGCGGTATACCGCGAAATCCTCAAGACTGTTGATCATCCAGTATAAATACATGCATCCAGCAGCATTCAAGGCTACACCAAACTTCAGCAATAAATTCTCCCTCAGCATTTGATTATTATTCTGCTGCTTTCTTACTCACACTAAATCACTTAAACTGATAAAATTAATTTTTGAGCAAGAAATCTTGAGTTGATAGCAGATTAAAATCTCTCGATTAGTTGAATCAGCAACACAACTCAAGTGATCAAAACTCTCTAAAAATATACAAGTGATAAACCTTATTCAAGAGTGATTATTCATATTAAAATTTATACCCTCTTGTAAGTGTTTGAATTAGAGTGAGTGATCCACATTAATCTCTCAAAGAAGAGTGTTTCGCGTTTGTTGTATTAAGGTTTGTGTTTCTACCGTAAAGAACACGTTTCGTATTGGATCTCCGAGAAGTGTTATTTTCTCGAGGTGGACTAGCCAACTTTGTGTTTGGTGAACCACTTTAAAAATATCGTTGTCAAGTATTCTCTTTCCCTTATCTCTTTACATTTCCGCTGTGCATTTAAATTATATCTGTTTATATAATTGTTGTATATTTACTTGTTTATACTCTGCTTTATTTTTACTGTATTGTTTGTACTGTATTTATTTGTTCAAAGATTTTTTGAAAGAAAAAGATTTTAAATACAACCTTACCCCCCCCTTAGGTTGTCCAACACAACCTTTCCCAAAAAGGAGTCCCCACCATCCTTCGTAAATCATCAGGAGCGTGCCGAGAAATACAAGGCCAAGTACAAGAAAGAGAAGGAAAGGAGTGAGGGTCTAGAGAGAAAAGGGAAGGGTCTCATGGCAGAAACCCACGATTGGGACGACGAAGACACCTCCGACAGTGATTCTCAGAATAGATGCTTCGTGGCCATCTCAGAAGAAATGGAAGTTTCCGAAAGTGCCACTTCACCTATGGCTCTAGTGGCAACTGGGTGCTCCACAGCCTACGCTCAGGTACATCCCTTCAATAATATGTCTGATATTGAAAAGATCAATGCTTATGAATCTTTAACTCAAGATTTTTATTCTGTTAAAGATAGTAAGAATAGAAAATCTGTTCAAGTGAAAGAGCTCAAAGCTGAACTTGAAATTTGCATGTCTAAGCTTAAAAGGTTTGAGGAAATAAAAATTGAGCTTGAGGACTTGAAAACAATAAATCATGTGATCTCAAAAGAAAAGAACTCTCTCTTTAAGAAACTAAAAAGGGAACAAGAAGTCATCAAAAAATGGTCAAGCTCTTCCAAAAATCTTGAACAAATCTTTCAAAGTCAAATCTGTAGTTCAAACAAGTTCGGTCTAGGATTTGGAAAAACTGATGTTTGTGAGTCCACTTTTGCTCTTGTTCCCCCCACCAATGCTTGTAATGATCTCTCTGATTCCAGCTCTTGTGATTCCATCTCTTTGAACTCGTTAGATCTGTGTGAAGCCTTAAAGTATGGGATATCCTTAAAGGCCAAAGACTCCTCATTGCAAATTATTGAGAAGCAAGATTCAAATGACGTTTCCAAACCCATCCACGATCAGCTCAAATTTTCAGTCATGGATGAAGCCTCCTCCTCAAACTCTGCAAAAGCTAATCCTTCCAAAAGATCTAAACCCACCGATCTCATCTCCTTTGTGCCCACCGATCCCACAATCTATGACCCTCCAATTCCTCTTCATGAAGTGTTGAAATCTATTCACATAGATACCTACACCGAACCGAAGCCCTCAAAGATCCCCAAAAGAGAAACTCCTGTTCACTCAAAAAGGATTTCCTGTGCTGACAAAGGAAAATCGGTAGTCAACTGCATCGCAAGCTCTCATCCCAAAAGTTCTACCCCAAACATTCCCTCTTACAACACCTATGTACCTAGATCTGTGCTTTTAAGAAAATCAACTTCCAAAGATTTATCCAAAGGAATCCTTGGGTCCAAGCCCCCTGCTCTGTTCTCCTCTAACATGGTTATAAGAACAAATGATAAAAGCCAAAACATGAAAAATGCTAAAAAGGTTTTTATCTATAGAAAATGCTATAACTGTGGTGACACTTTTCATATGGCTAAGGACTGTCCCAAGGATAGGATTGATAGATCCAAGCTTAAGGAATCAAGCTCTTCTAACCCCAAAGGACCCATTACAAAATGGGTACCAAAGAACTAATATGTGTTTGCATGCAGGCTTTTGAGCACCATCAAATTTGGTATTTAGACAGCGGGTGCTCACGCCATATGACAGGAAACAAGTCTCTTCTCATCAACTATGTGCCGGGAAAAGGTCCATCTGTAACCTTTGGTGATAATTCTAAGGCTTACACCAAAGGATACGGGACCCTCTCTAACGGATCTGTAACCTTCAACAAAGTGGCTTTTGTGGACGGCCTCATGCATAACCTTCTCAGCATTAGCCAACTGTGTGATCTTGGATACAAAGTTATCTTTGAACTTTGTGTCTGCTCCGTGGTAGACAAACATTTCAATGTGGTATTATCGGGAAGACGGATGGAAAATGTCTACGTCATAGATATGGGGCAATCCAATTCTTCTTCAAATGTCTGCTTTGTGTCAAATGATGCATCCAAAAGAAACTGGTTGTGGCACAAACGTCTTTCTCATCTAAACTTCAAGACCTTGCATAAAATTTCCAACAAAGAGCTGGTGACGGGCATGCCAAAGTTGAACTTTGTCAAAGAGAAGCTGTGTGATGCATGTGAAAAGGGAAAGCTCACCAAAACATCCTTCAAGACGAAACAATGCTCTTCCATCACTCTTCCTCTTCAATTGCTGCACATGGATCTATGTGGACCAGTCAGCACTCCAAGTCTTGGAGGCAAAAGGTATATTCTTGTTATTGTTGATGAATTTACCAGATATACTTGGGTGTTCTTTCTCAGGTACAAAAGTGATGCTACTGAAGAAATCATCAACTTTGTCAAGAAAAATGAAGTTCTCAATGGCCAGCTTGTCCGCTCGGTAAGAAGTGACAATGGCACTGAATTCAGAAATAGTGCTCTTGAAGACTTCTTCACCGAGAAAGGGATCTCTCAGAACTTCTCCGCTGTTCGTACTCCTCAGCAAAATGGAGTGGTGGAAAGGAAAAACAGAACACTGTGTGAGGCCGCTAGATCCATGCTGAGCGAATCAAATCTTCCCACCTATTTTTGGGCCGAAGCTGTGAATACTGCCTGCTTTACTCAAAACAGGTCAGTAATATCCAAAAGACATGACAAAACCCCGTATGAAGTTTTTCATGGTAGAAAACCAAATATTGGCTTTCTTCATGTCTTTGGGTGTATCTGCTTTATTCTTAATGATCGTGAAAATCTTGGGAAGTTTGATCCCAAGGCAGATGAGGGAATATTTGTTGGATACTCCTTATCCTCCAAAGCTTATAGGGTGTACAATCTCAGAAGAAAAAGCATTGATGAGTCCATCCATGTCAAGTTTGATGATCTCAGATGTTCCTCACTTTCAAGTGATGAGGATGATTTACACAGATGGATTTCATCATGTATTGGTGATACTCCCTTAGTCACTTCCACCGATATCTCCTCTATTCCCTCAAATCCTTCCATCTCAAAAAACCCAGCTGGATCACTCTCTCCCACCGAAATTGATCAACCCATCTCTCACACCAATTTCCCTATTTCCACCGAAACTCTACACCGAAGTCCTTCTTCCATCCCTAATCCCACCGAAAATCTCATGGCTTCCACTACCGAAAACCCCATTTTACACCAAACCTCTGATCCTACTACTCCATTTCACTCTACTCCTCATACCCCATCACCTTTACCCCCTGCTCTAAAATGGACCAAAGATCACCCCATAGATCAAATTATTGGTGATCAACAAGCAGGTGTCCAAACCCGCAGAGGAGTTGGAAATATCTGTCTCTATGTGAATTTCCTCTCTCTCTCTGAACCCAAGAAAGTGGATGAAGCTCTATCAGATCCTTGTTGGATCACTGCCATGCAAGAAGAACTTTCTCAGTTCCAGAGAAATAAAGTTTGGAGATTGGTTCCCAAACCCAGAAACAAGACAATCATTGGAACCAAGTGGGTATTCAGGAACAAAATGGATGAAGATGGTACTGTGATCAGGAACAAGGCCCGATTGGTAGCTCAAGGATACAGACAGGAAGAAGGCATTGACTATGATGAAACATTTGCCCCTGTTGCAAGACTTGAAGCTATAAGGATCTTTCTGGCTCATGCTGCCTACCGAAATTTTAGGGTTTTTCAAATGGATGTTAAAAGTGCCTTTCTCAACGGGGAACTTGCAGAAGAAGTCTACGTGAAACAACCTCCTGGCTTTGAAGACCCAGCTCATCCAAACTTTGTGTACAGACTTGACAAAGCTTTGTATGGTCTCAAGCAAGCTCCACGTGCTTGGTATGACACTCTTGCCAACTTTCTTCTCAAGCATGGATATTCCAGAGGTAAAATTGACAATACTCTCTTCATCAAAGAAACCTCAGGTAATATCATTCTTGTTCAAATTTATGTTGATGACATCATTTTTGGTGCCACTGATGAATGCCTATGTGATGAGTTTGCCTCTCTCATGATGAGTGAATATGAGATGAGCATGATGGGAGAGCTTACATTTTTCTTAGGCCTTCAAGTCAAACAATCTTCAGAAGGAATTTTTATAAATCAAAGCAAATATATTCGGGACCTTCTGAAGAAATTTAACTTTCTAGATAGCTCTCCTATGAAAACTCCCATGGCACCTCCCTTGAAATTGTGTGCCGATCTAAAAGGTGAATCTGTGGATGTTACTCTTTACCGAGGTATGATAGGCTCTCTTCTTTACCTAACTGCTAGCAGACCGGATATTATGTTTGCTACCTGTCTATGTGCTCGTTATCAGGCCAATCCTAAAGTTTCACATTTAAAGGCTGTAAAACGAATTTTTCGGTATCTTAAGGGCACACTGCACTTGGGTCTTTGGTATCCCAAAGACTCGAGTTTTGAACTAATTGGTTATTCAGATTCAGACTTTGCAGGTTCCCAGATTGATAGAAAGAGTACTACAGGAAGCTGTCAGCTCCTTGGGGGAAAATTAGTAAGTTGGTCCAGCAAGAAACAAAACTCTGTATCAACCTCTACTGCTGAGGCTGAATATGTAGCTGCTGGGAGCTGCTGTGCTCAGATTCTATGGATGAGAAACCAACTAAGGGACTATAATCAATTCTTTTCTAAAGTCCCAATTCTGTGTGATAATTCCAGTGCTATAGCTATAGCAAATAATCCTGTTCTTCATTCTAGATCTAAACACATCGATATCAGGTATCACTTCATCAGAGATCACATTTCCAAAGGTGACATTGAACTACACTTCATTCCCACCGATTTGCAGCTTGCTGATATTTTCACCAAACCTCTTGATGAAACCAGGTTCAACTTTCTCATCAGTGAACTTGGGATGTGCAATTTCCAAGAATAAATATGTGTTCATGCTCCACCGATCTCACATCGGTGGACACCTTCGTATCTATTTCTCTCTCTCCACCGATCTCTCATCGGTGGATAAACCTATGTGTCGAATCTTTTCTATCTCTTTTCATTTCGGTAATAATCTCGAGTATCGGTGAAGCGTGCCTACCACCGAAGCACATTTCGGTGAAAATTTTCAGAATCGGTGGAAATCTGTCCACCACCGAAATCTCATTTCGGTGATCATCTCAAATCGGTGAAACTTGTCCACCACCGAAGTCTCAAATCGGTGGTCATCTCAAATCGGTGAAACTTGTCCACCACCGAAGTCTCAAATCGGTGATCATCTCATATCGGTGAGAACTGTCCACCACCGAAGTCTCAAATCGGTGATCATCTCATTTCGGTGGTACTATCCAAATTCGGTGAACCTTTCTATCACCGAAGCCCCATTTCGGTGGTACTATCCAAATTCGGTGAACCTTTCTATCACCGAAGCCCCATTTCGGTGGTACTATCCAAGTTCGGTAAACCTTTCTTCCACCGAAGTCCCACCGAAGTCCCACCGAAGTCCCACCGAACTTCCACCGATTCCTCCACCGAAGCTTCACCGAGTCTACACCGATTCACACGGTTCCCAAAGCCCACTTGTGACCACTCAATTGCTTTTGCGTCAGACTCTTCGCCTATCCGCCGCTCCGTGTCCCGATTCCCAATAACCCTTTCACCTCATGAGCCGCATGTCCCCTCTCCCCATACAAAATCATCATCACAATGCCCTATCATTTCCCTATATATACATACCTCCCTTCACTTCCTCCCCACTCCTTTCTCACGATTCAAACCTGCAACTCTCTCTTCTCTTTCAAACATATCTCTCTCATGGCATCCTCTCGATATCAAATTCCTACACGTTTTGAAGACCTCCGCTTCAACCAATGCAATCACGTTGCCCGCCTTGAATCCGATCCCGCTCATCCCGAGTTCTCTACTATCGCTAAATTTCTGTCTCGCTCTCCTCTTCTTCATGCCTTCTCATGCAACCCCAGGATGAGCAAAATGCTCATTAGTCAATTCTGGCTATCCTCCGTGTACGATCCCTCCAATGAGGCCATTCACGCCTCCATCTTCACCAATGCCGAAGGTGATCACGACCTCACTTTTGGGGTCGATGATGTTCGTCTAGCTCTCAAGATCGACGCCTTTTCCGACTATGAAGACATGTATTTGGATACCATCCATGAAGACATTGTTCTTACCACCGGTTATGTGCTCGACGACTCCTCCAAAAGCTCCAAAGGCCCCGGTACTCTTCTTCGCAGCAAAATGGGAGGCATTTGGAATTTCTTCTTCGCTCACGTTATCCATTGCCTCTCACGCAAAACAAGTGGGCATGACCAATCACCCTCACACGTCAACAAACTCGCTCATGCCCTCATCTTCCAAAGGAAAGTTGACTTCGCCCAATATTTCTTCTCAGAGCTTGTCGAGGTCATCAAAACTCCCAAGAAGTGTTACGTTGCTTTTCCCCGCTTCATCTCCATGATCTTACAACACAAGCTTTCCAAAGCTTTGGAAACCGATCGCCGCTCTTCCTCGCCCCGGTTCTCGTATGAATGGTCATCTCCCGTTGTGGGCACCAAAACCCTCAACGTCAAGCCGCTCGCCACCGATCGCCCATTACGCCCAGGTATGATTTCCTTCGCTCTATCTCCCGAACTTCGTTGGGGTGACGCGGAAATTCCCGGGTTTCGCCACCTGGAAATTCCCGAGGTCACTCCAAATGTTGTGGTCCCTTCTCCCCGGTCCCGAGTGACGTCGGGTGGCACTCAAAAGAAACGACAAAAGGCCACCGGCACCTCCGCTCCCGCTTCTCGAACCACGTCACCGAGAGATCCCTCAGAGACTTCCCCGGTTCACACCCCTTCTCACAAGCGGAGGCACTCACCCTCCCCTTCGGGATCTCTTCCAAAGAGGTCTCGGAAACCATCGGCCCAACCGACTCATCCAACCGTCGATTCTCCAAAATCGCCGGTTGTTGAACTTCATCCCTCCGGGCCAAGGGTACCCGCTACACACCCCACCGTCTCCTCTGTTGCCTCTCGAAAGGCCTCAGTTACATTTCAGGAGAACCCCCCACATACCTCCCCACTCGACTCCTTGGGTGGTGGGGATGACCTCGAGATCTCTCCGCTCGAGGGTTCTGACTTCACACTACACAGCTTTACACCCGATCAGTTTTCGATCGAAGACATTGCACAACCCTCTAAGGGTTCCCCCCCAATTGCACCCTTTGATTTCTTTGATTTTCTTTTAGCGGACACTGGTTCTCCCCAAACCATCCCGTCCACCGAAGAACATCACACCGAGTCTCCCTCGTCCTCGCAACAATCACCCCCCCGATCCCCTACTCCCCCCCGAATGCTACAAACCGACGACTTGGTGCCTTACCTCCATATTCCCATTCCCGAGCCTGACCCCCACCGACTACTCTTCCAGTTTCCCGAAATCGGTGGCCACACTTCCCCGCACATTGACCGCACCTCTACCTTTCTTAAATCCACCATCACCTTAATCTCCCAAGCCAATTCCCGCATCTCTACCCTCGAGTCTCAGCTACCGCATCTTCTTCTTGATGCCATCACCGAAGCCCTACGACCCATTCAAGAAAAATTATCTGCCCTTTCTACCACAGTGGAGTCCCTCTCCAAACCTTCCACCGACTCACCCAGTCCTGAACGTTCCCAGTGGGAAATGGATCTCGGTGATTTTGCCTTGGTTCCCCATACCACCGAAACGAGTCTGGCCTTCCTACACTCCAAGTTTGATAAGGCCTTCTATGAGTTAGGTTTCAAGTTGCCGGCTGTTCCTGAGGGGGAGAAAACCACGGCTCCACCGAAACTTCCATCCATAAAGAAACTTTCCAGTAACCAGCCTCCACCGAAACCCTCTCCACCGAAACCATCCTCACCACCGAAACCATCCTCACCACCGAAACCATCCTCACCACCGAAACCATCCTCACCACCGAAACCATCCTCGTCACCGAAACCTTTCTCTCCACCGAAACCCTCTTCTCCACCGAAACATGTCTCACTCTCACCGACCAATACTGGCTCCACCGAAGCTCTTGACCTTAATGCATCAGTTGAGGGGGAGCAGTCCAGCAATGCTTCCGAAGACAAAGGGAAAAGAATTCTTTCGGCCGAAGAATTGGCCAGAGAAGCAAAGAAGAAAAAGGATCTGACAAAATATGGGGCTCGACCGAAGGACGCTGAAACTCTCAAACTCAAGCCTGCTTCTCAACCAATCACCACCGAACTTGGCCTCTCTGCTCAAGAAATTGAGGAAGCAAGAATAGCTCAAATCGACTTAGACAAATCCAGAGATCTTTCTCTCAAAGCTGCCACAGAAGAAGCTTCAAAAGTCAAGTCCACCGATGCCATCCAAACACAGAAATCGGTGCTAAGTGCCTTGGAACAACAAAAGAATGAAGAAATTAATTGGTACAAAAAGACCATGCACCACCGGAGCTATAGGTCACAAATTTCTTCAGTAAAGATTGCCACCTCCAAGGCAAATCCTCAAGACATCAGATTGATTATTAACTGGGAAGATGGTTCTATGAAGAGTGTGAAAGAAAGCCATCTCCAACTCTTCGGTCTCTCGGAATGGTATGAAATCACCCAACACCTCGTCAGGAGTCCAAATCCAAGGAAAGACATCTTTGTCAAATACATTGATGGTCTAATGAATAAGATGAAGGAGATCAAAAGAAAACATAACATCATTCTCTCCACCGAAGAAAGAGCCAAACTGCTGTCTCTGAAAGAGAAGATCATCCTCCCCAAAGTCAAAAATCCTCCTGACTCAGTCTTCAAGGAAATGGCAAGAGAAGGTAAAATCCCAAATGTAAGCAATCTTAACCTTACCATTCCCACCTCTGTTCCCTATCCTACCACAACCTTGAGCCTCTCACCAATACCAGGATTATTCTTCAACGACGGTCTCGGTCGTCGGGCATTCTTCAGATTTGCCCAGATGTCCATAGCCGATACCATATTTCTGGAAGGCATTCACAACCTCTTTCCGAACATCCCCGAAGCTCAACCATTCTATAGAAACTTACTGGATGAAATCAAGCGCCGCAAAACCTCAAAGAAGTAAGTTCTCTCCATTTAGTACTTGTAAAAGTTAATTTCTCTTTTTGTAAAAAGTGTACGAGAACTTATCTTAATACAAGTATCTCTATTTGAATTTTATTTCCGTACATACTTCATTTTTTTTGTTCCCTGTAAATACTGTACATAGTATACATACACATACAAAAAAAAAAAAAAAAAAAAGTCAAAAAGATCAAAAAGAATGGTCTATGTGAAAAGAACCCAAAAGAGTAAAAAGGGTCAAAAACGCACTTGCTTTTATTTACTCTTGAATATTCTAAGATAAGGAGCTCAAATTCAAATAGGGGGAGATTGTTGGGTCACCAAGGATTTGAAATTGACTCACCAACGTTTTCCCTAAAACTCCTACTTAGAATATTTTAGTTCAATTCTTTGAATGACTTGTACAAGATAGCAAATGTTCGGTGAAGTCGAAGATCAACCGAAACCAAGCTTGAAGACTCTCTACTTGTGGAAAATAGAAGACTCTCGGCAACTTTCAAACAAGTCATCACCACCGAAATCCCTTGACATTTCGGTGGCCTTCTCTCCACCGAAGTTATAGGACATCTTCGGTGGCCTTCTCCCACCGATGACCCTTTCGGTGCTCCTCTCATCACCGAAATATACATGTAACTTCGGTGGCCCTCTCACCACCGAAATATACATGTAACTTCGGTGGTCCTCTCACCACCGAAATATACATGTAACTTCGGTGGTCCTCTCACCACCGAAATATACATGTAACTTCGGTGGTCCTCTCACCACCGAAGTATACTTGTAATTTCGGTGGTCCTCTCACCACCGAAACATACTCGTAATTTCGGTGGACTAGTTACCACCGAATCCTGCTTGCAACTTCGGTGGACTAGTCTTCTTTCCACCGAAGACTTGTCAAATCTCGGTGGAAACCACTTCGGTGCTAAAGGCTCAAGACAGAAGATCATTTATTATGGGACAATATCCTCCAGCAGAGAAAAGTGACAGTTTGTCTTTTTATCCACCTTCAGCTAAGGTCCCTATTATCTGCTCAAGCTACTCTGTCTGCACCTAGTGAAAAGTGACAAGGACTTCACAGTTCTCCTGAAGTCAACATTATCAGCATATGTGAAGATGACAAGTGTCCCAAGCATTTAATGCTTGGGCACTCCTTGGCACTATAAAAGGAGAAGTGCTCTTCATGCAATTCTCACGCTTTTAAAAAGAAATTCTCTCAGTGCAAGAAACCTTCTTTGAAGCCTTAAAACTCAATAGCTCTGCTCTTAGTGTTCTTAGTTGTTTTGTTGTATACTTTGTGTAAGATTGTTAGAATAGTTTATCTGTTCTTTTCCGCAACAATCTTAAGTTTTCTGTGTGTAATTCTTTTGAAAGTTTTTCAAATATAAGAATTAAAATTGTGAAATTTTTGTGTATTGTATTCAACCCCCCCTTCTACAATACTTGTTAAGCCATCTGGGACTAACATGATGCATAATCACACGTGATAATATTTAGATCACAAAAACATCATCAAGGTTCTAAAAACGCGTTATGGCGACGTTATGGTGCGCCATAACGTCGAGGCGTGGCCTTGCCGCCACGTTAAAGCTCGTGGCGCGACTCTGAGGCGTAGCTTGCAGTATGACGCGTTATGGCGGGTTATAACGGGTTATGGCGTGTTATGACGTGTTTGAGGCGGGTTACATCGTGTTATGGCACGTTACGGCGGGTTATAAGGCGTGTTTGAGGCGTGAATTTTTGTTTTTCTTGTTTTACTTGTATATAATTTATGGCTTATTAAGTTAAATGTTAATGATTATAATTAGTCACTAAAAGCGGGAATTCATTAACCACAAGTTGAAGGTGAGGAAGATTTGTGTATGATATTAGAATTTAGATTAGAGATTTATGAATTATGAAACCATTAGTAAAACATTTTTTTTGTTATGATCTATTGATATCATTTTTGTCAGCTTTGTATATACGATATAAAATTATCAATGTATGGTTCTTCTTTTGCTTATAGTTTTATATGAATTTAATTTGTTTAATCATTGTTGTTCATGACATTGACACAAACATCTATATATATATATATATACATATATATATATATTTGTCGCCTTAAGTCACGCATTGAAAAACGTTATGGCCTCGCCGTAACTCGTAAGGCTTGAGGCTTGATCTCGCCGCCACGCCACTCCTCACGCCATTTAGAACCTTGATATATATACATAATCACATATGATTAACTAAAATATTTGTAATTATCACATATAATAATATGATATGTGATATGTACAAAATTCACATAGTAGATCACATGTGATACATATCATATGTTAAACGAAGCTAATCATATGTGATTCAAAACGTGGATTCAAAAATTAGAGAAAATTTGTGAGAAAATAATAAATTGATTATTGATATCATATGTGATATTTGATCAAAATTGTGATTTTTTATGGGAAAAGTACACTAAAACCCAACGGACTTTCACATTATGAATGATTAAGTCATTGGACAATTTTTTGGAACAAATAAACCATTGCACTTTTCAGAACCTGTTAAATAAACCATTGGACTTTCTAAAACCTGTTACATACATCCTTATGACTTATAAAATTGGTTAGTATGATAAAAATACGAAAAAAAACCAACCAAATTATACTATTGAGTCGATCTCGAACACAAAATAAAGCTCGTTTAACTTAACGAGTCGAGCTCCATAACACCAATGTTCGAATCAACTCGTTTGCAAGCTCGATTAACAATTAAGCCGTAAATAAACACTCGTGTATGGCTGAGCAAATAAGCTGCTCAAACCATTAAGCTCATTAAGCTCTAAGTAAACAACTCCAAAGTTATCTACATCATTGAAAGCGTAGACCGAGTTAATAATCTGAATAATGTGATTAGCATGTAAATGGGACTCCATGGTTTTCCGTTTTCCAATAATTTATCCACCAAGAAGACCAATATAATTGCTTATCTACTGCAAATGTAGCAATAACTATGATTCTAATGAAGTGCATTAAATGAAAACCTAAATTGCAATTTGGTAAGCAAAGGTCTCAACAATAAAATCCATAAAAACTTGTGGATGATTATACTCATAATCAATGATAAATGCAACCTAATTTCACACTCATATCACTCATTAGAAAACAAAACCTAAAATCCCCAGTTCACCGAATGAACAATTCGCATATTTAGGCATAAATCCACTCAAATCGAACCCAAATACAACATAAGTTTCTAATTCACGACATAAATTCGTGACGAATTTCACTAGTAGATGAACTAAACCCATACGAAATCATTCAACATAAATTAGACCTAGATTTCTGAAACAAAATGGAACTATTTCCGAAACTTTTACCTTAAATCAAAGCGATTCCTTTCTCGGATTAATTGCAAATCGGGAATTCACGATAAAATCAGAAGATAAACAAGAATCAGCAGCAACAGAGAGAATCCTCTTGCTATTGTTCTTGAATAGTAACTGATTTTGTTTGAAATGCAGCAGGGGAGACGGCGAGTGGTGTGCAACCGGCGATATGCAGCAGGTGAAAACACCCAAGCCTCAATACCTGAGAGACTAGCATCTGACTGCTTCGGAGCATGCGGCGGCGATATGCAGCAGGGGCGGCGGCGGCGAGTGGTGTGCAGGGAGACGGCGGCGATATGCGGCAGGACCGCCGGCGATTGGTGTGCAGGGGAGACGGCGGCGATATGCAGCAGGGCCGCCGCCGGGGTGTGCGCCGGTGGGGTGTGCACAGTAGGGATTTGCAGTAGGGGATCGTGTAATCGGATCAGCAGTAGGAAGAAATGCATTTAGGGTATTTTTTTAAAAAATAAATTTGTAATTTACCTGTTTTTCAGGTTGCAGGTTACCATTAGAATATATTTGTTATGTTTTCAAAAGTGCAAGGATATATTTAGTATTTTTTAAAATGTGCAATGGTTTATTTGTTCTAAAAAATTTTCCAATGACTTAATCATTCCTAATGTGAAAGTCCGTTGGGTTTTAGTGTACTTTTCCTTTTTTTATTCATTAAAAGTGTATTAATTTTTTATATAAAATTTTAAAAAAAATTATAAATTAATTGAAGTTAAGAAAAAATCTAAAAAATATTATGAGAATTTTAAGGATTTATCCAATTCAAATGGTAATTATCTTAATTGCTAAATTTATTTTATTTTTTTATTTATGATATTTTATAATTAATAGATTATGTGGCTCATATTCCTTCTCGCAAATTAGTTACTTCTCGCATAATCCTCCCTCTATAGGATAAAGATCAAGGGAGAACCCCGGAAAAAAAGACCGCATAACCATGAAAAAATATATTGAAAAGGATGTCAAACTAAAGATAATAAAATGATTGGTCTTTTGGTGTAATTTGTGTCGCTTCAATTTTTGATGTTTTAACATCAACATAAAACCATTTTCAGTGAATAACTGTTAGAAGAATCGATGTTTGTAGCATTGTCACTTTCAGTGACAGTTAAATATGTTGATTATGTTAAGTCAACGACTATGGTTCAGACATATTAGTTAAGATTGAACCATGGGTTTGTTGAATCATCATTATTTTGGAAAGAAATTGGAAGTTAATTGACTTAGTTGTGGATTATCGACTTAAGATATTTTAGCCTTCCAATGTTGGTCATGTGACTAATTGTTGATCCAAACCCTCTTAGTGATTTGATGATGACTCATCCTACTTAGTGAAATAACATAAACTGTTTTGTTCATAGTAGTTAATCAGTGTCAGCGATCACTACACTGAGTCTATTCAGTGATCGTTGCTTTCCTTGTAAAACAGTCTATGTAATATCTGAAGACAAGCCTCACGCCAAAACAAGTTCTGAAGTTGAAGTCGAAGACCAAGCTGCAGAAGAAGACACGTCTACTTATGATCTGAAGTGGAAATCAGTGAAACCAAAACAAGTCTACATCCGCGTGACAAATCAGTGATAAAGCTTCAGCGATAGCTGAAACCTCCTTCAGTCTCTCACTGAGAAAAGGATTTCAGCGATAGCTGATCATGAAGCTTGTTTATCAAGATTTGTTTGTCTCGTCTACTTACACAAAAGTACGAAGGTACAAAAGTAAGCCTACTTTTGTCCAAGGACGGAGCCAGGAATTTTGTTTAGGGTGGTCCTCGTTCTAAAAACAAAAAAGTAAATACAAAATGATATTGCACTGATAACAACGTTCGGTCAAAAAACTAATGTATATATTATGAAAGTGGTGCACTAACCTTACTGATTCAACAATGACCCCGACGGGTTTTCATTTCTTAAACATGTCAATGATATCTTCATTTTTAAAATCCGCAAACAAAGGTTGTTTTTCTTTTGGTTAAAAACTTATCCATGGTAGTCAAATATCTTAAACACAATGTTAAACCAAGTAAACACAATTTTATCAAGTGGTCAACAATTTGCAAACACAATGTTAAACCAAGTAAAAACAATGTTAAACCAAGTAAAAACAATGTTAAACAAATGTCAAAAATTTGCTAACACAAATTGCAAACATGGTTACACAGGAAATAATCATTGGTGTCATTGGTCAATTGTCAAATACCAAGTAAAGTAATTAAGTAAATAAGTAATTATACAATAATAATGGGTGCCAAATTAGCCAAAACAGAATCTGAATAACAGAGTAAGTCACCATTGTAATTTACTGATTTTGAGCCAGTGGTCAAGAAAGTGAGAAATAGAATGTTAAACCCTAGAATTAGAAACTCAGTTAACTCACTACTGTGATTTTAAGCCGGTGGTCAAGAAACAAAAGTGTTCGGTGATCACGAATCTATGGAATCGATCAAGAGTCTTGTCTTGTGGAATCGATCTTGGGCGAGAAGTCGACACTTCGTGCAAGAGTCGTGATCGAGACTCTATTCTAATACTAGCATGCCGTATCTATCACCTCGGCTTGATTTCCACACTCGGGGCCCCCAGTAGATTGCGACGGTCCCCACTAGATGTCGTATCCATGTGCGCGAGAAACAGATTCAAGGCACACGATTCAGGCAAACTGTCATGGACGATCCAAGGTACAACTAGCCCCACTGTGCAACTCGACTCCACATACTAGCATATAATCATGAAAACATGTAAATCATGAGTATGCAATACAGCGTGCTCGCAGTATAAATGACATGTCTCTTTACAATTTACATATCAAAATATCAATACCAGTTTCAGTTATCGATAAGTTACGCAAGTCATTTCTCATGTAAAAAGGGTGTAAGGGAACTCACCTGATTGCTGGAAATTGACACACACCAAATCTCACTCCCGAACAGCCGAACACCTACAAGTCGCCCAAATAGACAAGAGTAATAAGTCTCTCAATTCCCTTAAGAGACTCTCTAAACGACACATCAGGCCTAACTCGAAGAGATCGACGAACAACACGAAAAGAAAAACCCGACAGGAAAACAAATTTCCACGGGTATCCCCTCTCCAGGATATAGAATCCGGATAACCCCTTTCCGGGTTACATAATCCAGGTAACCTCATTCGTATAACCCCCTTCCGAGATATAGAATCTGGTAACCTCATCCAGATAACCCCCTTCGGGGATATAGAATCCGGGTAACCTCATCCAGATAACCCCTTCCGGGATATAGAATACGGGTAACCTCATCCGGATTTTACCCAGAATCCAGGTAAACCCTCATCCGGATTCCAGGTGATTCTCGAATTGTTCGAACAGCAAGCTCAAAGGTTTTCACCCATTTCAACATCAAATCATAGACAACCATTAGAAATAGTTTTCTAACCTCTTTTAAATCAACCAATACCATTTGATAAAGCTTTACTAATCCAAAATGAATCAATGTTTCACAAATCCTTAGAAGGATGAACACAAACAATTTCTAAGGGTTTTCTCAATCAACCAACCTCAGCATATATAGCAAGAATCATTAGGGGAAACATTGTAATGCTTACCTCAGATGGTGAATCTTCAATTTCTCCTCTAGCCCAACTAGCAAGAACTTCCTCTCAAGGACTTTAACACTATTGGGCAACGGTTATTAACACCCCCCCCCCCTCAAAAAAATATATGTAATTTGAATTTATAAATTTTGCCTCTTTGTAGATATATTTGACTTTGTCATTTGTTAGAAGATAGGTCAAACACCATTGAATGTGATTTCGTCATCTCTAACCAAAATGTTTACGTGCATCAATTTTCTACATTTTTTACAAAAATGGCCTTCAATAGAATAAAGGCATGTCAATATTTATCATCAAAAGTAGTTATTGGAATCCACAGTTAATACAGTGTAACAAAAGAGATATCATTATATAAAAACCACATCAAATGACACTATGGATGTCTTGAAACCCTAAAAGGCCATTTCACTTCTTTATTATTTTTACTTCTTGGCATTACTAAAATACCATCAACTAAATCTTTAATGTCACTATTGCTTAGTAAACATTTATATATACATAATGCACGGTTACAGTTTTGTCAATATCATGATTGTGTCTTTAATATACACTACAACAAATTTAAGTTTATAGGACGCCTAAAATAAATAAACAGACATTAGTTTATAGGATCAAACAAAAAATCGTCTTATCTAAAAGTGTTACGATAAGTTTATAGGACGCTTTTGAGCGTCGACATAACAAGGTTTTTAGGACATTTTCAAAATAAAATGTCGTATTAGCTAATTTTATAGGACGCTTTTGAAAAGTGTCACATAAACCCATCTTTTAGAGTACACTTGCATTTACAGGACACTTTTTCAAATAGTGTCCTATAAAATTAGGGGTGAGCAGCGGAACTGGGTACCCGCCTTTGGAACCGGAACCGCTCCGGAACTGCCGGTTCCGGAATCGAAACCGATGTGACTGGTTCCGGTTCCGGTTCCTAAAATAACGGAACCGATGTGACTGGGTCCGGTTCCGGTTCTCATTTTTTTAGAACCGCTACCCGCTGGGTACCCGCCGGGACCGGTTCCGGGACCGGGTACCCGGAACCGCTGGGTACCCAGAACCGGAACCGCCGGGTACCCGGTACATTTTAATAGAAAATATCTAATATTTAATATTTATATTTTACATATTACTATTAGGGTTTAGTTTTCCAGACACCACATATTCACATTCATCGCTTCACAACCTTCACTCTCAACTCTCAAGTCTCCTCACTTCACCCCGCCGCTGCACACCCCTCCGGCCGCCGCTGCACACCCCTCTGGCCTCCGCTGCACACCCCTCCGGCCTCCGCTGCACACAGCCGCCGCTGCACACCACTTCGGCCTCCGCTGCACACCACTCCGGCCTCCGCTGCACACCACCTCACGGTGAGATTCTTTCTCTTCTCTGTATCGATGCTCACTGTTTATCTTCAATATATTTTTTGTTGTCTTCTCTGGAATGAATCTTTTCAACAGTCTTGACCTTCGGTAATGTGTTGGAACTGTGGTCGATTAGATTCCCACAAAACTCTAAATCGAGATTGTATGAAAGTGATTCAAAAGTCCGTCGTGCTATAGTCCGACATTAAGGTTGATTCGGTCATATATTTCTGATTTTGCACATCGCAACCGTATTCAGGTTGGTTGCTTATCACTTTCTTGTTTTGTTAGCCTTCACAGGTTTGTAAAAACTAAAAAGCCGTTGTATACCCATGTTTGCATTTGATCTTTGTAGGATAACAATTTGCTTTCTAGATTGTGATCTTTGTGTGCCTGATAGTCTAGCATTAGAATGTTTTTGGAGTATAGATGATTACTTAAGGTTGTGTTTCGTTTTATCAGTCGCTACTGAGAGGCAGATTCTTACGGAATGAAAGGCCTGTAGAGGAGGAGAGGCCTTCTTCGGTTGCAGCAAGCGAGTTGGTTCAATTGAGACAACGCCACACTGTCTCTGGTTTGAGGTATGCTCTATTTGAAGCTTTTTACATGAAATCTTTATACTTCTATAATATTCACAGAACTCTAAGCATACATCTCGCCCCCACACCCCACCTCGTGTGGTTAGGACTTCATACTGTTATGGACCTAAAGCATTTCAAATAGAATGTTGATGGTTTTTGTTAATGTATAAGATTTTCCTTGTGGTTGTTGTTTGATGATGTGGCTCTCTCTTGATCAGGGAAGGGTTCCGGTCCAGATCAAAGAACATTGTTCATGGTCAAGTAAGCAGCCATTCTGATTACTACACTTTTAACAATATCACTGCTTTTATGAGTGATTTGACTCACGCAAACACTTCAGGAGAACGAACATGAAAACCAAGAGCAGTCACAATTATGGGTTGAGGAAAGCGACGTTCATCAGGTCAGTGATCACACAGGAAGCTTGGAAAGCGTGGCAGCTGTTCAAAGTACAAATCAAGAAGCAGATATTAATGAAGGAGAGGAGTGGCAAGACCAGGCTGTTGAAGTCGAGAGAGGAGAGTGGCGGCAGGAAAGCTATAACGAGTTCAATGAATGGAGAGAGGAGAGTGACGACAGAAAAGTGCCGTGAAGACATGAAGCGTTTTATTCGTTTTGTACTTTTGTTGATGGTGTATCAAGACTTAAGAATTTCTAATTTGGTTGTGTAATAATTATTTTTATCGGATTAGTTTTTAGTTTTAATCGTTTGTTGTATGAAAACTACGTTGGTACTATGTTTAAGTTTAGGTTGTTTCTTTCTATTTTGCAAGTGTTTTAAAATTAGGTTTTATTGTAAAAAATGTTTAAAAAAAAAAAGTTCCCAGCGGGTACCCGGAACTGGAACCGGTTCCTAGCGGTTCCGAGACCGGTTCCAAAAAACAGAGAACCGATGGGAACGGTTCCGGTTCCGGTTCTTTCTTTCTAGGAACCGCCGGTTCCGGTTCCTGTTCCGTGAAAAAAGGGCGGGTACCCGGTATTGCTCACCCCTATATAAAATAGTTATTAGAACGCATTATTTAAAAAATATTCTAAAAAACTTGTTATGACGCCCAAAGGCGTCCTATAAACTTTTTGTAACACTTTTAGATAAGACGTTTTTTTTGTTTTGTCCTATAAAACACCCTATTAAGACGCTTATTTATTTTACGGGTTCTATAAACTCAATTTGAATATAACATGTTTTAAGAATATATTATATTCAATTTGTATTGTAATACTCGTGATTTGTTTAAACCATTTAAATAAGTTCGAATCTAACAATATACGAACTAATTAACTTTAATCTAAGAAATTAACAAAAATAGCATCAATTTTATTGTTCTAAAACTTTCACAATGATGGATCAAAATAATAAAATTTATCTTGCATCACCAATTCACCATATCACATTGTATAACTTTATGTGGATCAAAGTGACATTTTTGACTATGACACTCACCAAACCTTTTGACCAAGTCAAAATTAAATAATTTCAAAGACTAATTAGTCAAAATATTGCATAAAATTCAACAAAGTATATGGCTAAATAAAAATATATGCACTTTTTTTGAATAGTATTCACTCGTAAATAAGACGTTAGATATTTTCTTCGTCAATTTTACATCATTGCCGTTCGATTTTGTAACGAAATGGTCATTGTTTTTCGATAGAAGCTAATTAATTAACCTGCAAAAATTTTTGTAAAAAGATAAATAAACTAAAATACACAATTATTAACCTAACGAATCTTTTATCCTATGTTGCGATGATTGAAGCTTGATTCTATGGATTTTAAAGCATCTCGAACATTTTCTCCAAAATTTCTCTAACATGAAGAACTAAAAGTCAAAATCTCCAAAAAGAGTTACATGCATCTCCAACAGATTCCACATTTTAGAGAAAAAAAATGATTATAATATTAAAATATTGTATTCATCTATTAAAATAGAGTAAACTGCAATTTTGGTCCCTGTGGTATGTTGTTTTTCTCACCTTTGGTCTTTAGAAAGTTTTTATTGCAAGAAAGACTCTGTAGTATGCAAAAATGCTCGGTTTTGGTCCCTCTCCCTCCGATTTTGCAAAACTACCCCATAAACCCGCGATTTGGGCCGCGATCGCAGACCCGACCATTTTGGCCCGCGAAGTTGGTCCGCGATGGACCCCATTTTCACTTTTTTCAATTTTTGTCCCTTATCTTTGCTAAATTACAACTTAGGTCCCTTATCTTTGCTAAATTACACATTAGAACCCTTATGTTTGCTAAATTACACGGGACGATAAAGTAGATAAAATCATGTTATATATAAAAACAAGAGCACTTAGCATACAAGATTTAGTCGTTAAAATCAAGGGAAATCAATGTTTAGGTCAATGCTATCATATCTTAGACTTCCATGTGGTTCTAGCTTCGATGGGCCATGCGTGCTACTTCTTTGGCTAACTGAACGTCTACTCTTTGGCACCCTTGGAGGGCGGGAGTTGGACACTCTCCACGAGTATGTCCTACTGCTTGTCACCTACTACATTTTCTCTATATCGGATCTTCTCCACGAGATGGACGTCGATCGTTCTTTCTTGGTCTCCCGGATCTGTTCTTAGTTATTAACGGTGGATAGCATGGCGGAAGGGGGTCGTGTGGAGACACCCATGATTCAGGAGTCCAGTAGGATTGATTACCTCTCGATATGTGTCCCGGTAAGTTTCGGACGTGTAGAAATTTACAGCCAAATCGCTGCAATCCCTACGACCCATATGCCATGCAGTAGCGATGGCATGACTGCACGGTAACCCTCCAAAGTATTGCCATTGCAGACATGAACAAACATGGTCGGTCATATCAACAGTCGTGTCAAAACGGTTATCCCGAACCTGGTACTTCCCATACCCAATTTCGCTTACCCTCCATGTCGCAACCTTTCCCGCCCTTTTGAGAATTATCTCCTCCGCCTTTGGTGTGAGTCTATTATGCATTTCACCTCCTTTTCGGCATCGAAGTTGGTACCACTCTTGTTGAAAGGTCCAGAAGTACTCCGTAAGTTGTATAATCGGTAATCTACGAGCAAAACCGGAGAGTGCATTCACCGACTCTGCACTATTGGAGGTCAGAATATCATAACGTTGTGCAGGAAAATGGGCCCTCGACCACCTCTTCGGTCCAGCATCGTCCATAACTTTTGCTGCACGATCGACACTAACTCGTAGTGCATTCATGTACTGGTCAAACTCCCGAACCATATACGCTTTGCATACATTCCAGTAGGTGGTGTGGTATGTTGTAATACGTTTGTCCTGGCTTTTCACGTTCATCTCTAAATGTCAACAACATAGGGCGTGAGGGGTGTTTGGGTACGTGGCAGAGATTGCGGCGCTTATGGAAGCAGCCCTGTCGGACATAAACACCAACCCTTCCGGGTCTCCGATACATTGTCTCAACATGGAAAGAAACCAACTCCACCCCTCCCCGGTCTCGGAATTGCCTACTCCGAAAGCTACGGGCACGATGTTGTTATTCCCGTCCAGGGCAACCGCCAGGAACATCATACCCAGGTAACACCCCTTTAAATGGGCAGCGTCTATTAACAGGACACGATGCAGATTTTCCAAAAATGTGCGGATCTGCAAAAACGTGTGTGGTTTCCCTTTGTAAATGTTATAATTTATAATGTGTAAACATATGACGTGTTAATATACGTACCGCAGGTCCAAGGGCAACGAAGCACAACTCAAAATGTCTCTTTGAATCGAACCTTATCCTGATGACTGTACCTGGATTCTGCAGCTCCAAATTATATAAATACGTAGGGAGTCATTCATACGACTCATCGGGAGTGCCTCTCACCATTAGTAGTGCCTTGCATCGCGCATGCCAACCTTGGTGGTAACCAATTGTGATCCCGTACTGCAGGTTTACATCGTTGACGATGTCCTTTGGACGAAATGCCCTGCTAACATCAAGAAATTTGCCTTTCAGTATGTAGCCCAAAGTCTGTTTGTTGGCTTATTGGTGGTTGGGATTCAGTTGCGTCCTCGAACAAGTGTGTTCGTCGTGCAACTTTCTAACGGCAAACATCCCTCCTTTATGTGTAACACCTCGAATTTCGGTTATATTATAATTAATATGAAGGGGGTCGAATTTGTATTTTAGTCTAAGTTTTGGACTTTTCGTAAAATTGTAAAACTCAAAGGGGTTGAATTTAAATTGACCAAAGTATAGGTGAATATTGAAAATTTGGAATTTGAGGGTGTGGTTGGTCATTTAATGAAAGTTGGGTGTAGATAAGGTGAGGGTCAGCTGAATTGAGAAAATATCTCAATCCTTTTGTGCTGGAGTCGGTCAAGAACATAGAGAAAGAAGAAAGGAGAGAAATTGGAATTGGTTTTGCTAGGTGAGTAGAGTTATTCCATGTATCTAAATCTGAAACACTTGAATCATTGTTGGTAGTTGATTTTGGGTATTGATTGGTATTGATTCAGTACGAAGAAGAATCTGATTCTTGGAAATCAAGTTTGTGCTGGGTCAAGAACTTCCAGGTGAGTTCATCCTCTCTTTTTGCTTAAAGCAACGTTTTCTTTCAAATTAAGCAGTAGGATACAAGTATTAATTGTATTGGGACTGAATGGATATGTGTAAAATAAGCTGGGTGGAACAAATACTGGTCTGGATGGAATTTTTAGTGTGTAGGCCGAAGTTATCGGACAAATTGATAAGTGTCCGGTAGTTCCTTATCAGTGGTGTCCGGTAGTTCCTTATCAGTGTCCGGTAGTGAAGATATCCGGTAAGTATCTAAGTTTCCGCACAAAATAGATACTGGATGGTATCCGGATTACTCTGATTTCCGGATGTTATCCGGATTGTATATATATATTTCCGATAACATCCGGATAGGCTTAATGACCGGTAAGTTATGATGTCCGGTAAGTTGTGATGTCCGAATAGTTGTGGTATCCGAAAACCTCTGATGTCCGGTCACTTCTGATGTCCGGATACTTCTGATGTTCCGGATATGTGTGAGTTTCTGGATAGTTTCGGATATAGTGTCTGATTAAGTTTTTCTAAAAATCTTCTCGGGCGTTGCCCCCAGACCCCGCAAGGGCGTTGCCCCTTGGCCCCATCCGCTAACCGGGTAGCGGAACCCCCGTGCTAAGTCGCCGAAGGGGGACATTTGAGGGTAAGAATATAATACGGGATGTTGCGTATTTATGTTGTTATGCATATACGCTAGTAAGTGTAATGGATCAATAGACACTGACAATATTTGTAACGTGGAATAGGCATAACATAATTTGTAATTCCCGTTGACCTGAAACGTGGAATAGGCATAAAGTAAGTTGTAATTCCCATTTCGTAAAGGTGATGTGAAATAAGGAATAGGCATAAAGTAATTTGTAATTCCTGTTGACGTGGAAATAAGGAATATGCATAAAGTAAATTGTAATTCACATTTCGCATTGTGAGTAGAAATCTTGGAATAGGCATAAAGTAAATTGTAAATCCTGATTTCTATGGGAAGGTAAGAGATAGGCATAAAGTAAATTGTAATCTCTACTTCCACTCCAAGAAATATGCATAAAGTAAATTGTAATTTCTTGGACATGAGCGATGATCTAGAATCTTTAATGATTCGTAGTAAGCTCTCGAATATGATGATATGACTTTCTGAAAGTTAGTCATACTCATGGAATCGGTCCCGTTATGGTAAGATGTGTAGATGTACGGTAAGAATGATGGCAAACCAGGTTTGTTTATACGCTTTGATTACTTGAGTTTCCAAAGCTGCTAAAAGTTTTAATTTGAAAATGGATGTTCTCACTAGGCGTAAGCCTAATCGTTTCAAATTAAATTTTCTTACCAGGTACGAGCTCGGGGAAGTAGCGGGAAGAGGGGACGAGTGTTTTGGTATTCGACTTTTGGTGCTAAGTGGAGAAGTTAGCTTATGCGAGGATGCTTTTGATGAATGACTTAGACAACCAATTTAATCTAATCGTAGTTGTCAGAATTAGATTAATAGGTTGTTTTAATAATTCGAAAATGTGTATATGAACCCTCATAAGTTAATTCTCCGCTTATGTATAAAAGTTTGGATAAAATCATGATTGACTCTGATAAATTTTAAGGTTTAAATTTGCCCTGGTTTTTAGGGTGTTACATTATGGCCCACGGACCTCGCGGACATCCTCCAATTACACTTTTCTCTCCCACATACAACCACGTATCTGACCTTGTCGGATTTCTTCGTTTTACTTTCGAAACCCTCTTCCATGAACTTAATTTCGAGTCGTGTGGCCAATTCATCCTTCGTATCAAATATTTGACCTACATGTATCCTTGAACTACGATTATAAGGTGTGGGTTCGTAGGTTTGTATATGGGTCTCCGGGGTTGGAAGGAGAGAAGACATATCAAAATAATCATTTAACTCACCAAATGATTTATTACTAGTGGTATATTTTTCTCCTTCTTCGTCGTCATCACTATCGGTATCTGATATGTCAATATCAGATCTACCCATTGTGAAAACATGGGTTTCATCATCAGCAACTCCAGCAAACCGTCTTTCTTGGTCTTCTTCTTGTTGCGTCTCCGGAACAAAATCAGGATAACAGTCGTTAAGACCATATGTATGATCCAAATAAACTGTTGGGTCGTAGGACGCCTGAAATTGAGAATCAGGCTCTAGTTGGAGGTCTTCGTCATCGTCTTCGTCATCACCTTCGTCATCACCTTCGTCGCACACCGATGATTTGACATACACAAAAAGTGCTGGAGGTCTTTCTCACTGGGCTGCAAATTGCAGAAAACCAGAGATATCTCCATCGTTGGATAACTCCACCATTGACCCATCATCATTCTTATACACTAACTTGCAAACAGCAGAAGGTTCGATTCCACATTTTGGCATGGCGTATGCAAGAAACTTCTTATGAGTAAAGTTTACTGGCAATTTTACACCATGCTTAGATTTATAAGCAAAATTCCACTTATTCTTGTCTTGCACCCATTCACCACCGTAACAGAAAAATACCTTAGCTTTTGCAACAGCTGAACTCATTTTTTCAGTAGTATCTCAGAAAGAAAATACTGAAATGATGAAGAAATAAAGCAAGAAAGAAGGATGGAATGGATGTGAATTGCAACCACAATGGAATGGATGGACGATTATGGATTGCATTTTACTGATATTTATGGATGAAATTTCATTGAGGAAGATGAATTGCAACCACAAATTCATCTTCCAAGTACAATAATTCAACATTGTTGAAACAACTCAGTGAGGAAGATGAATTTCAACCACAAATTCATCTTCCAAGTACAATAATTGAAACAACTCAGACAATAAGTGTGGAAAAAACAGTAAAAACATGCAAAAACACGTGAAAAACTCCAAATTAATAAAAATCGTGGCCCCATCGCAGACAGGGACCAAAAGTGAAAATTTGGGCTTGATCACGGCCCATCGCGGACCAAGATCGCGAGCCATATGGGCCGGGTCCGCAATGGCAGCCCATATCGCAGGTTAGTGGAGTATTTTTGCAAAATGGGATAGAGAAGGGGCATTAGTGTAAGTCAAAGTCAAACATGGGGAATTTTAATTAAACTCCTTTAATAAACTGCCAAAATTTTAATTAAGTAATAATTTGTTTATGTTTTGTCAACTAAAACTAATAATTTTTTTACTGTTAAATAATTAATTAATAATTTGTTTACTCTAAAATAATCCAAAATTTAATTTCAACAGATTTTCTATTTTTTAGATTACAACATTAACTAAATAATAAATATATTATATAAGGGATCTCTAACCCATATTTGTGTTTTTATTATTATTGATCCTCTTTCTTAAATACTTATAATATAATTCTTATCAAAAACTGCATGTTCTTTTATTGAATAATTTATTCTATAATAAAAGTGAAATTTAATAAAAACAAAAATATAAAATATTTTAGAATAAATTTGTAATTAATTAATTAATATTACTTGAGAGTAAACAAATTATTAATCAATTAATAGTTATTGTAGAGTAAACAAATTATTAATTAATTAACTTAAAGTAACAAATTTATTAGTTTTGATTGGCGATACGTAAAAAAAACTATTACTTAATTAAAATTTTGTCATTTTACTAAATATGTTATTTTTAAATCATGTGATATTTATTTATTAATTATATAATATAATTATTATATTTTAAATAAATAGTATAATAACAAAAAGGTAAATTGCAATTTTGGTCCCTGTGGTCCGTATTTGTAAAAGAACATATATGCCCTCATGTGCAAGACACATGGGGGGCATTTAACAGCTGCATTTAACGGGTGTTAGTTTTAGGGACCAAAATCAAACACTTTTGCATACCATAGGGTCTTTCTTGCAATAAAAATTTCCTAGGGACCAATGGTGAGAAAAACAACATAACATAGGGACGAAATTGCAGTTTACTCATTAAAATATTATTTCTCTCTCTAAATATTATATTTCAAAGATTTCTATTGGTGCTCTCACTTACTAATCTTTTTTGAGGTTAAGTCCATATTTGAAGAAAAACTCATTCTCTCTTCTACTTTCTTTATTTTGGAGATAGTTTTGAGGAAGATATTGGAGAAAAAAAAACCCCAAGATCCACGTATTCTCTATTTTCTCCTTAATGAAGAAGGTGTTGGAGATGCCAAAATCTTGGCCATTTAAAAAGAAATATTCATCACACATTTATAAGATATAGTTTTGTATTCTTGTGGTATTTAATTGATAGTTTCATTGGATGCCAAACGTTTTACGTGTTTTTGTATTTATTCAAACAAAAATGAACATGTTATGGAACACAAGATTATTTTAATAAAAAATTTAATGGGCTTTTAGGTTTATACCTTATAATGGGTTATTAGAAAGACGAAATTAGATAACCAAAAGAGTAAAGAGATTTTTTTTTGAAGGGTGTTCTAGGCTATGTCTAAACTAATCCCTTGATAAATTATGACTGTAAGATGTCAACCCTGATTAAATTTCAGTGCTCACAATTGTTGTATACGCCTGAATTTAAACCTTGGACAAATGAGATATTTCATCACATCTCTCAGGATCTTAACCGGTACCCAGTAACCCTTGTGGTTAAGAGTAAAGAGTTCTATATTTATAACAAACACATTAGATAACCTAAAGAGTAAAGAGTTTTATATTTATAATACAATAAGTTGTTAGACAACCTAAAGGGTTGAATGACTTAATATGAATCGAATAGTAAATCATTTCATTAATGTTTTATAATTGATTTAAGCAGTTCTTGAAAGAAGTCATATAAAATCATTTTAAAAACAACGATGATCAATATTTTTCATATGAATCAAAGCCAATGCATGTTGAATGATATGATTTTATTTGGTTTGATTTGATTTAAATAAGAGAACTAAAATTTCTTCAAATTGAACCAATTCAAACCATTTTCATTTGGGCAAAATGACCTAATAGAATTTACTCTAGAACTCAAAATTAACTATTTATTTCATTTAAAAAACAAACCTAGCTAAACTTTCCTTTTAAAACATATACGTATAACATTAAAGTAATATAGATGAGATTAGGTCAACAACATTCTTGTTTGATATAACAAGCAAAATTATATATATATATATATAGGAAAGTTTAAATGAAAACTCAATTTTCATTGTGCACGTGAGGACCAATCTCGGCCACTCCATCTCTATTGATCCAACAACTCATATTAAATAGATTTTTTAATTATAATTATCAATTAATTAAGGTGATTAGAGGTAAAAATGAAAGATAATTTAAATTAACGTCTACCATCTTTGACTTTTTTACTTTCATTTTTAATTAAAAACTTTTATCCCTCTTAAAGTTTAAAATAAATTATCTTAAAAATTATTAATATTTTAATCAAACAAATTACATCAAAAAAACGAGAATTCCGTGCTATTCGATATGATATCCATCTCGATATGGGTTTTTTTTGTTATTTTTACCGTTTTTACATGAAATGTCATATATGTGTTATATTCATTATAAATATTTATGTACGTTCAAGTGTGTACAACATCTCGACACCGCAAGTCCGTAACTCGACATCACCTTCTACAACACAATCTTCAACGTTGTAAGGCATCGTGTTCTTCATTAACCTAACCCAACACTTATCGAGATGAATCGGGAACCTATCGAGTTTCGGTTGTGAACCGAGGAACAAAAGAGAGTGTGCAACGTCTCCATACCTTCACGGGGCACTCATGTATTATTTATCATGAATAATGTATCATTCAGTATGAATAATACATCATTCAAGGTGAATGAATAATACATCATTCAAGGTGAATGAATAATACATCATTCAAGGTGAATAATACACGATTCATGAATTCATGTATTATTCATCCTGAATGTTGTATAATTAATCATGAATACTGTATTATTCATCATGAATAGTGAATTAACGTTCATCTTTGTTATTCATACTGAATGTGGACACCTGGAGATGTGCGTATATATTCATAATGAATAAAACCAAGTTTCGGTTGTGAATCGAAGAACAAAAGAGAGTGTGTCATGTGTCCACACCTTTGCGGGTCATTCATATATTATTCACCATGAATAATGCATCATTCAGAATGAATAATACAACATTTGTTAGTGCCTAATATTCTAAGTTGTACTATGTTGAGGGACTAATATTGTAATTGCTAAAGTTACATACTATATAATGTGTACTTAGCCTAGATTTCTAATTAGGTCATCCAATTCCATATTCACACAAGTACACACACATAGTATTCTCTCTACATTCATCTTTGTACTTTGTGATTGATCTTCATTTGATATATATTGGTGGCCATCTGATTGTTATGCATGGATTGATTACTTGTTCTGGGATCACAATTGGTATCAGAGCATAGTATTTCATTTAGATCAGATTAGGTTTTTGAGAGTTTTTGCAATTTTGAGTGTTCTTCATTTTTTCATTCAATTCTGTTCGATTTTAGCCATTTGAGTGCTTCAAATGGATTAGAATTGATCTAAGAGTGTTTGATTATCATCCCTGTGTGATTTGATTCCGCAATTACACCAGGAATAGTCTCAATTTGTGCAAAATTCGTTTTTCGGACTTTTAGAGAAAACTCACTATTTTGGTTTAGAAATCACGGTTCTAGTGGTTTTTGGACAAAACTTGAAGAATTAAAGTTGTCCAGAATACTGTTGCGAACCTGCATACCCATTTTCAAAGCAATTGAATCATGTTTGAAGAATCGACTCAAGATCCTCTGCATATTCAATACTATCGCAACACATGGATATTCATAACTTTCGCAACCTTTGAATATTCATAACTTTCGCAACCTTTGAGGATTCATAACTATCGCAGTCCACTAGAAGTGAACAGTATACTATCGCAACCCTCAATTGCGACAAGTCGTTATAATCGCAATTTTTCGACGTGAACAGTATACTTTCGCAACTATCTGTTGCGACAAGTCTCAACTATCGCAATCTACCTGATTTTGAACAGTACTTATCGCAATCCTCAGTTGCGATAAGAATTTTTGTTGGGTTTGAATCGCAACCTGTTAGCTGCGACAAGTTTTTGGTTACTTTCGCAACTTGTTAGTTGCGACAAGTCCTTGGTAGCGACAAGAAGTGTATTGCGACAAGAGTGGGTTGAGACAGACAGTGGGTTGAGACAAGTCAGTGTGAAGTTAATTGTTACTAATCAAATCTAAGGAATACTTAACGATTATCAACAAGTAATCATTATGACAGCGAGAGACATCTTGACTATTGGGTCGAAGGACAAACCACCTGTTCTTTTTCCCAAGGAGTTTAAGATATGGAAAGACAGATTCATAGATTATGTTGAGCGAAAAGAGAACGGGGAATATATTTCTAATTCTCTTAAGAATGGTCCTATGGAGAAACAAATGAGAAGAGGCCTTATTACTGATGGTGACCCAATTCCAGACTGAGTTGAGATTCTACCATTACATTATACTCCTGAACAAAAGAATAAGCAATATGGAGACAAAATGGAAAAGTCCCTAGTTATTCAAGCCTTAACCAACGGTATTTATCGAAAGGTGGATAGCAAAAATTATTCTGGGAAGGACATGTTTGATGAACTCACAAAGCTGTATCAAGGATCTGAAATAGAGAACCAGATAAGAATCTCTAACGCCATCAACACATATGAAAATTTTAAACAAAAGGAAGGAGAGGCACTTGATTCTGTTTATGACCGTTTCACTACCATCTTGAATGAGCTGAATAGGTACAACATAAACAAATCTATAATCGAGCACAATGTGAAATTCCTGAGTGTTCTTCAACCCGAATGGAAGAAGTATGCTCATCGAATGAAACAGAATGCTAGGTTAGATGCGTTGCCTCTACAAGAGATGTACGAAACCTTGAAACAGGATGAAGATGATGCTGATGCAAAGAGAGCTAAGAAAAAGAAGAAAGAGAAGAAGGAATAGAAAAGAGAGGTTAAGGAAGAAGAGTTAGATTCACTTGCTTTAATGTCTAACAGGAAATACTCAAAGAATGTGGGTAATCAGTCTGATGAGGAACAGAATGAAGCAGGTGTGATAGATGATGTTGAGAGTATGAAGCAAGCTATGATACTCCTTACCAGATCTTTTCAGAGACAGTTTGGGAAAAGCCCCAGTTCTAACAGTCAAAGGTACGCGTATGGCTCTAAGAACTTCGAGCATAAAGCACATGTTGAATCGAGCAAGAGGTTTGATGACAAGAAGGCTGAGTATAAGAAAGAAGAGTATAAGAGGCCAGAAGAAAAGAAGGTATTTGAGAAGAAGAATGAAGCACCGAAGTGCTACAATTGTGGGGAGACTGGTCATTTCTCAAAAGAATGTTGGAAGCCGAAAGTGAGGGATTCCAATTATTACAAGAACAAGTTGATGCTTGCTGAACAGAAAGAATCGGGAATAGCGCTGTTGGTCGAAGAAGAATACTCGCTTGATCAGACGGATGATGAAGCAGATGATGAGACATCGGCTCATACCAAGATGTGCTTCATGACCAAAAACACCGATGATGAAGGGTCAGAGTCTACTTCAAATGAGGTACATCCCGATCTCTATAATCAATTCTTTATTCAACAAGCATATTTAACAAAGAGGTTAGAAGAACTAACAACTGACCAGAACATAGCAGATGAAATAATTTCCACTCAAAAGGAAAGACTAATAGAACAAGACAGTCAAATTAAAGAATTAGAAAAGAAAAAGACTGAGTTCGATATTGGTCATGCGTATTTTCAAGATAAAATAACTTAACTATCAGATAAATTAATGAGTTCGGAAACCAAGAGTAATGAGTTTGAAAGTCTTTTACATGCTTATAAAGATAAGAATGATGAGCTGTGTGAAAATGTCAAAGGTCTGGAAGATAAACTGTACAAAGCAGGCCAAACTGAACAAACAATTCACATGCATAAGCCAAGTAAGTTCAGATATTTCAATTCAAAGTGGGGTATCGGGTATGACAATCCACAGTACCTGGGAAATGCCTTAATA
Organism: Saussurea involucrata; assembly: GCA_033807775.1. Lineage (NCBI taxonomy): Eukaryota > Viridiplantae > Streptophyta > Magnoliopsida > Asterales > Asteraceae > Saussurea > Saussurea involucrata. The sequence continues at coordinate 84,452,703 of CM066317.1, forward strand.
AAATCTCCCACTCTTTATAAATTTGAATGGATTGAACTTGCAATACATTCTAACTATCAAATTAAATGGCTTAAAATGGATGGTGAAGACTATGAGGCCGAGGAAGAAATAAAAAGAAAAACCACTGTTAAAATGTAACTTCCTTTTTGGTATGGTCCCGATAATGCAAAAGCATTAAATAACGAAAGAACCTTGCTAAATGATTAATTCGAGAGCTATGTTGTTAAAGAACCGGAGGAAACGGAAAATACACAAAAGAATGATACTGAAAAACCAACTTTGGAAGGTAAAAGGTATTTTCCACCAATGGTTCTTGAACAAAAACTCATGGACCTCGAAAGCAAGATCAAAAGTACGATTGAAGAAGTCAGAAATGACGAGAAGCTTGCTTTGAGATCGAAAAGGAAGTTATGATCACAGTGTTTTCGGAAAGTTTAAAAGAAATGAAAACAAAACTTGAGGAAATGTCTGAAGAAAAAGTTTTAAAAGAAAAGCATTCTTCAGATTCAGATGTTTCCTCATGCAATGCTTTCATGGGAAATACTGTGTTTAGGAGTTTGACAGTTGATGACCAAGATGATTCTGAATCTTGGGATTTGGAAAGTCAATTTGTTAAAGATCCTCCTGATATGCATTTTTATACGGAAGAAGAAAAGGTTTTTGCAAAATAACAAAATGAATTTCTTTATCCGAAGTCTTATGGTATTTTTCACACTTCATTGGACAGTCAGTCTGATTGTGATATTGAGAATGTTGGTAAGGACAAAGGTAAAGCTGTATGTGAAGTGCCTGTTCAATTTGACTTTAGTGCCAAACTTCCAGATCATACTGACTTTCTAATAAAAGAAGAGGAACCTGAAAAGATTATCTTGGAAGGGGAATCTTCAAAATTAGCTGAGAAAATTTCTGCTAATGGTTATTACTCTAAATCTAAATCAAAACAATCATTACAGAAAAAGAAAAGAAAAACAAAAAGAAAGAAGCATGTTAATTCTTTTCAAGCTCAACATTCAAAAGCTTACGACTCCTATTTGTCTGGTGTTTCAAATCGTAATTTGAGAAACAACACGCGCCTTGAGTGGAGAATAAAGAAGTCCACACAGGATGTGGCCCAGATCAAATCATCCCACGCTGTTTTAAATGTTTTAAATTCCAAGAAAGACAATTTTGTTTCAATTGTTATTAGTTATGATGTTGGCACTAGACGAAAACTTGTAGTTCCTTACAAGGTTTATTCAATGCGACCACTGATTAATTTGGCACGTGATCAAATTTGTTGTGCTTCTTGTGGTGTGGATGATTTTATCTGCAAATTTAACTATAACCGTTGGTTTTATTCAAATGATTACTTTAAAACCGGTTATAGAAAACATAATGTCAAGTCCAAAGAAACTAATCAGAAAGGACCCATTTGGCAATGGGTACCTAAAACCGTCTAATTTTCATTTTGCAGCCCAGTCATGTCTGGTACTTAGATTCAGGTTGCTCAAAACACATGACTGGAAGAAAGGAGCTGCTCGTTAATTTTGTGGAAAAGGACTGTGGCAGAGTTAAGTTTGGCAACGATCAATATTCTCCAATTTTGGGTTACAGAGATATTGTCAAAGATAATGTGAGGATTACAAAAGTCAATTACGTCTAGGGCTTAGGACACAATCTGTTTAGTATAGGTCAATTTTGTGATAAAGACCTAGAAGTCCATTTCAAGAAGACCCGTTGTGCAGTTCTTACCGACGGGGGAGATGAGCTTCTTGTTGGTTCTAGGAAGTCCAATTTGTATACTATTGACCTATCAACGCTCAAGCCTAAGAATGACGTATGTCTTATGTCGAAAGCGTCTTTGGAGAAAAGCTGGTTATGGCATAGACGACTATCTCATCTGAACTTCCGTTACATTCAAAAGTTGACGTTGGGTGATTTAGTCATAGGTCTACCAGTCCTGAAATTTGAGAAAGACAATTTCTGTACCGCTTGTGAGAAGGGGAAGATGAAGCGTGCTCCTCATCCACCGAAACCCCAGCCCAGCACAAGCAAAGCCTTAGAAATCCTTCATATGGATCTCTGTGGTCCGATGAAGACTCAGAGTATTAGTGCCAAATGTTACGTGTTAGTTGTCGTCGATGATTACTCGAGATACACATGGGTCAAGTTTCTACGCTCAAAAGATGAAACACCTGACTTGATCATCTCTTTAATCAAACAGCTTCAAGTGAATCGTCAACAAACAATTCAGACCGTTAGATCAGATAACGGGACGGAGTTTAAAAACATAACTCTTTATGACTTCTTTAAGTCATTAGGAATTACTCATCAATATTCTACGGCCAGAACACCTCAGCAAAACGGTGTCGTTGAGAGACGAAACCGTACACTTGTTGAAGCGGCTAGAACGATGCTGTCTTATGCTGATCTGCATCTATTTCTGTGGGCTGAAGCTATTGCAACGGCATGCTATACACAAAACCGTTCAATTATACATCGACGGTTTGGCAAGACTCCATATGAATTGGTTAATAATAGAAAACCTGTAATACACTATTTTCGTGTCTTTGGATGCAGGTGTATTGTACTGAACGATAAGGACAACCTGAACAAATTCAGTCCTAAGGGTATTGAGGGCTTCTTCATTGGATACTCGCTCACATCTAAAGCATACAGAGTCTACCTCAAGTCTTTCAGAACTGTGATGGAAAGCATCAATGTCAGATTCGACGAAACTGAAGATATGGCTTCTGTGCAAAACAGTACAGAACCCGCGATCTCCGGAATTCTAGCATCTGGAAAAATCCGTCCTATGATGACTAGATCTTCAAATAAGGATCAAGCTTCCACATCTAATTCTAATCCTAATGAACTTGATGTATTGTTTGAACATTTTTATGATGACTATTTTGGTAATGATAAACATTCTGCATCTGTCAATAACATGATACAAGTTGAAACACCACCAGTGCAAGCTACTGTGTCAGGCCCTTCGCCGGTGCTGACCTCATCAAATACTGGTGCAACTACTCCTACAACTTCTCCAAGGAACACAACGATGACATCTACACAAGCACGACAACATGCATCTACGAGTGGTGCTTCTTCATCTGGAACATCTTCGAATGTCAGTGATCAGGGTAATAACAACATTCCTGAACAATCTACTGAATCAGTTCCCGAGACTGTGCCGATTGTCAATTCTGACAAGCAACCCGCCTCACAACCGGAACCGACGCTGACGATCGAGTTGAACTTCGATAAGGATCCTACCCTTGTAGACCCCAATGAAGATGCTATATCTTTCCATCCACACTTCACAAAGTGGACACGCAGTCACCCAATTGATCAGGTGATTGGTGATGTATCTGAACCAGTGAAGACAAGATCTGCATCCGCATCCTCAAACGAAGTTTTATATGCACTCTTCTTAAGTCAAGTTGAGCCCTCAACAGTTCAACAAGCCTTAGAAGACCCTGACTGGTTGGTTGCGATGCAAGAAGAGCTGAATCAGTTTGAAGCTTTAAAGGTGTGGAGACTAGTTCCACGACCCAAGGGTAAGACAGTTATCGGTACCAAGTGGGTCCTAAAAAACAAGAAAGAAGAAGATGGAATAATTGTGCGGAACAAGGCTAGATTGGTAGCAAAAGGGTATAGGCAACAGGAGGGGATAGATTATGACGAGACGTACGCGTCGGTTGCTCGTCTTGAGGCAATTCGGATGTTCCTTTCTTATGCCGCATTCAAGAACTTCACCGTCTATCAAATGGACGTGAAGACCGCTTTCTTGAACGGTGTCCTTAAGGAGGAAGTGTATGTGTCTCAACCGGAAGGCTTTGTGGATAAAGACTATCCAAATCATGTAAACATTCTTGACAAAGCCCTCTACGGTCTCAAGCAAGCCCCCCGTGCTTGGTATGAAGTCTTATCAACCTTTCTACTAAACGCCGACTTTGTGAAAGGTAAAATCGACACAACTCTGTTTACTCTACGCGAGGAAGGTGATATTCTTTTAGTTCAGATTTACGTCGATGATATTATTTTTGGTTCGACTAACCCTGGACTTTGTACTTGGTTTTCGGGCATTATGATGACTCAGTTTCAAATGAGTATGATGGGAGAGATTAATTTCTTTCTCGGATTACAAGTAAAACAATTCTCTACGGGTATCTTCATCAACCAGTCGAAGTATGTGTTTGACATCTTGAAGAAATTCAAAATGGAAAACTGTACGTCGATCGGTACACCTATGGCCCCTGGATCTAAGATAGGTCCAGATCCAGACGGTATTGATGTCGATGTCAAGAATTATATAGGAATGATCGGGTCTCTAATGTACTTAACCGCTAGTCGTCCAGATATAATGTTTTCAACTTGTCTCTGTGCTAGATTTCAGGCCAAACCCAAAGAGTCACACCTCGGCGTCGTCAAAAGAATCTTTCGGTACTTGAAAGGCACTTCGTACCTCGGACTGTGGTATCCCAAGGGAACCGGTTTCGAACTCACTGCATATTCAGATGCTGATCACGGAGGAAGCATGTTGGATAGAAAGAGCACATCGGGGCACGTCCAGTTTTTGGGAGACAGGCTTGTGAGTTGGTCGTCGAAGAAGCAAAATTGTGTTTCAACATCAACCGCGGAAGCAGAATATGTTGCCGCGACGAGTTGTTGTTCACAAGTCCTTTGGATGAAGACCCAACTCATGGACTATGGGTTTAAATACGAGAAGATCCCCATTTACTGCGACAGTAAGAGTGCTATTGCTATATCGGCTAACCCTGTCCAGCACACCAAAACCAAACACATTGACATAAGGTATCATTTCATAAAAGATCATGTTGAGAAAGGAACTGTTGAATTGTATTTTGTTACAACTGAGTATCAGCTTGCCGATCTCTTTACTAAAGCCTTGGATGAAAAACGTTTCAATTTTCTAGTATCCAAGCTCGGCATGCTGAATATGAAAGTTTAACTTCCATATATTGATCATATAATAGATGGAAATATTTGTATCTCAATCTAGACTTCGTATCTAGATTGATACACTCAAATTTTCATCATATTCTATTCTCAATATCTGTTATTTAAATTTTCATATCTTAGTTGTATTATCAATATTTCTTCAACTTGTTCTTTCTTTCTCTTCTTTTAATTGGCTTATCTATGATTTGGTATGATACCTGTATCTGCACAAAGGTATGTTTATGGTTTCAGGGGGAGTAATAGAGCAGATCATATGCACAAATTTAGGGGGAGTGTGCATAACTGCCAGATCATGTAAGTGTAGTTACATTGTGACTGTTGCTTCCGAGAAGCCAAGGTAAGTGTTCTGACTTGTTTTTAAAACACTAACTCTTAAATGATGAAAACAATTTTTCAAATCTATGCATCATTTAAGGGGGAGTGAAAACTGTGTTTAAAACTTTGAGTGCTGAATCAATTGGAAGTTGGACACCTTCCAATGTGATAAAATCTTTTAAACTTTTATCTGAAAATGTCCAAGTGTTACTGATGAACAGTAACTTATTGCAACCCTATGTTGCGATAAGACCCAATGAATAGTAACTTATCGCAACCCTCTGTTGCGATAAGGTTGAACATCTGTCGCAATCTGTTCATTGCGACAACAAGGAGGGTTGTCGCAACCTCTTACTTGCGATAACCTGACACTGTGGCGGTCAGCCTTTGGACCAATCATATCATGCCACGTGTCCTTTGTCTCAAGTCGATATATATACGAGTGTTTGAGATTTTTATCTCAGTCAACACAAGTTCAAAACCCTCTCAACTCTCCTCGAGAAACTGCAATCTGTGTTCGATTTTTCAAGTGTTGTTTCGCGATTCAAATCGACTCCATTGTGTTCGCACCACTTTGAGGTACACTCGCTCAGATTTTCACTCCATTTCATCTGTAAACTCATATCTTACGATTGGTTTACATCTATTTTATGGTTTAAGTTTGAATTTTTTTTATGCTTAAATCGATGAGTATGTGTATCTGTTAGATGTTAGAATATTAGGGTTTTTGCTTCTGTGGTACTTGCGAACTCACTGCGATAGGCTAGAAACAGTATTTTGGCGAAAAGTTAATTTCCAGGCTTAAACACTTAGAAAATTTTCAAAGTTCAAAACTATCGCAACCTTAGGTGTTCTTCACATTCAAAACTGTCGCAACCTTCATTCATTCAAAACTATCGCAACCTATTAGTTGCGATAACATATTATCGCAACCTACGAGTTGCGATAACATCTTGTCGCAACTAGTGTGTTGCGATAACTATTCCTTGCAAGCTCTTCATTGCGAAAAGGTCATGGGTTGCGACAACATTTTAGTCTGTTGTGATAGTTCCAACACTTAGAAGTTTTTTTTGAAGAAAACCAGTTTTTGGCACTGTTCTAAACTTTGACACTGTTCAGATGGCTCATATTGACGGCCATTCCTCTGACGAGAACACCATCATGCCGTCTCACTGATCGTCACATCCATCGGTGAATGCCCGAGATCTAGACGCGGAGCTTCTACCGAGAAGTCTCCATCTTGCCCTTCACGACAATAACCACAACCTTGATCTCGACGTGGCGTTCGACCATCAAATCATTATCGAGATCATCCACGGCCATCCTCTCCGAACAGTGCTCACGAAGGTAGTCACTGTGCCCCTCATTTACTTACAGCAATTTTGGCACACACTACAATATCATCCTACACACCGACGGGGTCCACATTTTACTGCTCGAGTCGATCATTTCGATGCTCGAATTACCCTCAAACGACTCCGTCTAGACTTAGACCTTCCCTTTACCCCAAACTTTGAAGACATGGTACCCGAAGCCCAACTATACACAGATATCCAAAGCTTAGGCCACCAAGATCCAAATAACCCTGTCCTAGCCGGCTCCTCCAAATTCTTAAGAAAGCACCTACCACCAGTCTGGTACACCCTATGCTCGATATTCAACAGATGCATGACGTCAAAGCATACCGGGCTTGACAAATGCAACCTTTCGACCCTTCGGATGTTCCATGCATTCGCCTTCAACCGCAACATCGACTATGCTATACTACTCTGGAATGAGCTACAAGAGCTGGTCGAAGACAAAACACGCCCGAAAAAGAAAAGAAACTTCGTGCCGTATCAACGATTCATCCAGATTCTTATACACCAAATCATGGAGGGAAACCAGGAAATTCCTAGACGCCCAGAAGCTGTACGAGGTCCGACACAATACATGCATTATCTAAACATGCCGACTCATGCTGACTTTGTACACATCGCCGTGATTCCTGAGCCTGTACTTGCCTATGCCGACCAGTAGTCTGAGGTAGTTAGGCAGTATAGATTAGCTAACGCACTAGTGGTCCAGCCAGAACCGGTCGGACCTCCCCATGGTGCTATCCCATTAGGCGGTGAGGGTTTACATGTTGAGCAGGTTCAGGAACTTGGGGTTCCTGAACGGGAAATGGTGAGAAGAACATTAAGAAAGAGAGTGGGTGGGGTGGCGAGGACTGCTGGTCAGGAATCTTCTACCGGAGCTGTACGAATTCCCATCCTCGATGATATATCGATGGAATCTGAGGATGATTCTGATTATAACCCCGATGCTTCATCATCCGACAATGAAGTATCTGACCAACCTCGAGCTGACGATGATTCTGACTCCGATCCCGACCATGACCCTGATGCGGATCTAATCCCTAGACACATTGGTCGGAGTCAACATATTGAAGGTTCCGATGCTGATTCCACCTGGAACGTCGGACCCTCTGGAGATTTTGGTGACATAAGGTGGAATGAGGGAGCTTTAGTTGAAAATATACATGTGAGCAGTGATGTGGCGAGAAAAGAAATGGGAGAGAAATAGATAGGGTCAGATAAAGTTTTAACTACTGACTCTCCCCAAACCGATCGAAGCTGGGTAGCCACATCTTCTACCAACGAGCGTACGTCGTCGTTGCGTATTGAACAAGTCGTGGTGGACCCAACCATGCATAGCACAACCCCTCTAAGCCACTCGTCGGCATCTCAATTTGCCGGCGTTTCATTTTCCACAGGGGATAAAGCACAAACGCTATCGGCGACACACTTGGTGTCTGCTGGTATTGAACAAGGTAGGCTTCTGCCCCGGCCACCGCCTTTTATTCCACGCACGTTGAGTCTAGAGCCATTTGGACATACATCTTTTCCTAGGCCACACGCGTCGGAATCCCAACAAGTTGTGAGCTTTCGTGCTCTAACCGGAACACCCCGAGTGCGGCCGCCATTTGTTGGTGCCCCACGAGGACTGGGTGGAAGTCCTGTCATGGTCAATACTATGCCAGCCATGAACACAGGCAGTACGGTTGCTACAACCGCTACTATAACCGGTAACCTAAGTGGTCCGGATGTTAGACACATGTTTCCCAATTTTCCTCCTGAACAGGTTTTACAAATGCTTGGACCGCGTCCATATTATATCACGCTCCCATTATTGGCGTCTGCTTTAGGCGTAATTGAAACTGCCTATTTGCAACACCGACGGGCCATGCAAGGTAGAGTTGAGCGATTAGCACAAGAAGTGAGTAGAGCCATCAAGGGCAAATCAATTGCTGAATCGTCGTCAACACCTCAGAATCAACCATCCAGCACACAATCCGACCCACAAACACCACCACCAGTTCCGTTACACCAAATCCCAGAAGACCAGCTCAAATCAGAGCTGTTAGCCCGACTCTTAGCCAAAGGCGACTCTAGTACGGCTGAAGAAGTTGATCTTGTCACATTACTACGACAACAATCCCAACCTCAAACACAACCTCAATCCCAACCTCAAGCCTCAACATCCTCTAGCACTAAATATAAAGCTTTGACCGAGTCCATAAAAGATATGACTAAATCCATCGTTGCCGGCTACCAATCCCTAGACTCACGGATCACTGTTGTTGAACAAGCTTGTGGGGTTCAAGCTCAAGTCTCACAGAAACGAAGACATGATGATCAGGATGATCCTGATCCTCATGAGGGGGAGAAGAGAGCAAGGGTTGGTGCGTCTAGTAGTGCGGCTACTGAAAACGTTGGGGGATCAGCTCAGCCAGCTAGTGAAAGGGAAACGGGAACAGGTGGAACGGATACTGATATGGTCCAAGTAGATGACATTGAAGTTCTAGCTGATGTCATAACTGAGGTTGAAAAGCCTTCGGTTGTTGACAATAGAACAGATGATGAAAGGATGGTGGATGCTTTGATTGTTGACTATATTGACATTGATTCTAAGGAAGAAGCTGAGAAAAAAACAGTCCAAATCAAAGAGGAAATAAAAGATATTTTTGACATCACCGGAGTTATTATGGCTGCCTCCGATTCCGACAACGAAACTCCAGATGATTCTACTCAAGCACAAATGCTGATTGATCAAAGTGCAAGTACTTCCGCGCCTCCAGTAATTCCAATGGTACAAGAAGCTGCTTCAGTAGTTCAAGTGCCAGCCGATGGCAGAATCAGGGATCCTGTACTCGTAGCTGAATTGGAAATCTATCAGGAAGTGATAGACGCTGAGACAAGGTATGTGGCTACAGGTGAACGAGTTCGGATTCTGATTCCTTTCCAAGAAAGTATAAGGAGAGACCTGTTCGTTAAAGATGTCCAAATGATCGACCTAGAGAAGGTATACGGAATTGAAGATTGGCCTTCACTTCAAAAGATCGAGTTCTTACACGTAATGGGCAACAAAGACCTAGAAACAGATGTCGTAAAATCAGATAGTGTGATTGTGAAAGTGCTGAAGGTCGAGTCAAACAAGCTCTTCAAAGTCTGGTACCCAGTGTTTACGGTTAGAAGATCCAATGGTACTAAGTGTGTCTTCTCCGAGGCAGATTTTAAATGCTTAAAGCTAGACGACCTCCTAAGCCTCTACAATTCCCTAGCCTGCCTCCCAGATAAAGATGTTGAATGGTCAGCCGCGTATCAAAGTGTCAAGAGATTTATGCGGAACATTCTGAAGTTCTCCTATCTGACAGACTTTCAGATGAGTCTGGAAGCACTCCAAGCTCGAGTAAACCTAAGAGCACCGAACCGACGTCTGTCAGATATTCAAGGTATCCCAGCCTACACCGTACTGAAGAAACAAGATGTTGGAGTTGTTTACTTCGATAGAGACTCAAAGAATAGATTTATAAGAGTTCTTGAAGTCAACAAGTTCAGTGACGGAACCTTCAAGATTATTGAGGTTCACCTTGAAAGTAGATTGCGTCTGGATGCAAGCGGGGAGGTAAAGCTGAAAGATACGGAGAAGGAGCTGATCAAGCAAGTACTGGATGCTATAACATACCGGAAGGAGTACCGAAATGCGCTACGAAGGTTTGAGATCATCTTCGGGATTCGGAAGAAGTACGTGACACCGGTGGACGCTTAAACTCTTTGCCTCTACATTGTACAAAGGGGGAGAATGTTAGTGCATAATATTCTAAGTTGTACTATATAGAGGGACTAATATTGTAATTGCTAAAGTTACATACTATATAATGTGTACTTAGCCTAGATTTCTAATTAGGTAATCCAATTCCATATTCACACAAGTACACACACATAGTATTCTCTCTACATTCATCTTTGTACTTTGTGATTGATCTTCATTTGATATATATTGGTGGCCATCTGATTGTTATACATGGATTGATTACTTGTTCTGGGATCACAACATTCAAGGTGAATAATACGCGATTCATGATGAATAATACATGAATCATGAATTCGTGTATTATTCATCCTGAATGTTGTATTATTCATTTTGAATACTGTATTATTCGTCATGAATAGTGAATGAACATTTCCCTTTGTTATTCATACTGAATATGAACACCAGGAAACGTGCATACATATTCATAATGAATATAACACATATATTGTAACACCCGAAAATTGGAAAACGAATTTGGGACTTACGGACGTCCGCGGGGCCAAGGGCCGGACGTTCGCGATGCACGGAAGTCTGCGGATCGTCCGCGGAAGCAACAGAGCGTTTTGGGGATTTCGGCCAAAGCAAGTCGGACGTCCGCGAAGGACCATGCGGACGTCTGCGGCATGTCTGGTGGGATATTTTGTGTTTTTAAGACTTTTCCCTCTCTCTCTTCCCTCACTTCATCTTCAACCTCAAAACCAAATCCCTCTCTCCTTCTAACCCAGTTTTCTCCCAACAAACCCTAAATCCTTCATCTTCTTCCCTAAATCAAACCCCTCACAATTGTTATGAACCTTAACCATTCTAGAAACCTTTCACTTCATCTTCTTCACCAAGTTTCTAGGGTTTCATCCAACCATCTTCACTCCACTATGAAGATTAGGAGTTTGTGGTTCATCTTGGTGGTTCTAGAGATATTTTGGTTGGTGGATTCAAGTATGGTTAAGGTAATCTTCTCTTCTCTTCATTTATGAAGTTAAGGTTTTGATATAAGTGGGTATTTTTGTGTAAAATGGTTGGAGGATAATTCTACATGGTTAGATCTATCTATTGATGGTTGGAACTTATGGATCTAGGTTTTTGGAGGTTTTGGCTTGAAGATGCAAGCTTCTACAAAGGAGCTTATGTTTGGGGAAATTCTAGATTTAGCCTAAATCTAGCAAGGTGAGTTCAAGTTGATTTGTGAAAACTGTGTACATGCCAAAAATGTTATTTTCCAAATGTTTGTGTGTTTTACTTGCAATTATCAGTTGTTGAGTTATTTGATGAGTTTAACTCTTTTGAAGTATTTATCTTCATAAATGTTGTAAGACACCCATATTTGGGATTTTGGGATATTTGATGTGTAGAAATCATAAATATATCCTTAAAAGATTTACTGTTCAAAATGAAGTCTATTTGATGGTTTAACCATATTGGTGTAAATAATTTTATAAACCATTTGGGAGAATGCACATTTTAGTGTCAAAAGTCATTTTGAGAATTATAAGGGTACGAGTCCTTTTGGGAAAACCGTTTTGTTTAACCCGTGTCGAGTTTTGGGTTAATAATGATTTTGTGGTACGTGTTTACCTAATCGATATTTAAATGCATTTTCTGCTATGATGACCGTTATTTATGGGTCTAATGAGTTTTGAGCATTTCGCTCGGTTTTGACTTTGAGGAAGTCTTGGGGACATTTGTCCGGTTTTAATGGCTCGATGTGGAATCTTATTTATAGTTTGCTTCTATTGCACCATATTGCATATTATTGCACGTTATTGATATTTACATGCTTGGGTGCGTTAGTCATTCCGGGATAGGCATGTTATTATAGACTGTGTTGCATTGGATCCATAGGCACGTAAGTCAGTCTTTATTTGATGGTCTACTGGGTGTTGCGGGATTTGACCGAACCCCATGTTTGATGACCTTTACCTTCAAGGGTACACTAGGAGGGCTGAGTCCGGTTGAGCTGTCAGGTTGATTGACGGGCGTTTTATTGACCTTCGCCATGTCGGGGCAATGCCATGGTTGTATCCCCGCTTGTGCTGAGCCTTTAGTGGTATTCTTATTGATACTTCACTAAGGTCAGCTGTCTCTTTGGGTGTGACTTGTAAGGCGTCGTATGGGACACTTGGGCTTTTATGCAGTGAAGTGTCGTACGATTAACATTGTATGAGTGCCGTACTTTTGTGTTCATCCACTCTCAATGGATACGGGTCTCCCCCGTCGTTGGCCAACCTACTTGGGATTTTATATCGTCCCTGTTTTATTATTATTGTTGGTCTTATACATTTGACTGCGATTGGGTGACTTTAATATTGGATTCCCCTCCATGTATATTAAAGTTAAATGAAGCAGGTCACTTCCATATTTATGGTATTTGGAACTTCATTACACTTTACGTTCGCGTCAGTATTGGTTCGTATTATGTTTCAATGAAGTGTCATATTTGAATGGATGGTTTTTCCATGATTTACGGGTTGAGTATTTTGTCGTCAACCGCATTTGAAGGTTTTGCCTAAACTATATTTATTCACGTATTTGAGTGAGTTGGGATCGTAATTCATTTTGGAAGACGCTTTATACTTTTTGGGAACTTTTCTCCTAGATTTTTGGGTGCGTTGGAAAATGAGTTGTTATATCCCTTTTTCGTAAACTCTTTTGAAAATCATGACCTACGTTGCAAACTTTCATTTAAAGAATTATTTAAATCATGCTATAAACTCTTAAACTCACTAGGCGTTAGCCTAACCCTTTTTATTTGTCGGCATGCAACATGTTCAGGTTGAGAGTAGTTCTAGTGACACGTGTGAAAGGGTGTGTGATAGAAATGTGCTCGAGAGGTGAATTGATTAAGTGATGCCTTCCGCATTTACCCTTGGGAATAGCACTTCGTGTTCGGATTAAGTAATACCCGAAGTGAGTTTAGTCATTGTAATAAGATTTGAATTATATATTGTTGAAATTGATTATAGATTCTAATTTTGAGGTATTTCACCTATTGAAGTATAGGAAGAAATTATATTATTTCGGATGTATTGTCGAAAATTTTAATTAGTTGCTCTTTCCCAAATCGAGGGTGTTACATATATGACATTTCACGTAAAAACGGTTAAAACACCAAAAAAAACTATATCGAGATGGATGTCACATCGAAGAGCACGGAATTCTCGTTTCTTTGATGTAATTTGTTTGATTAAAATATTAGGAATTTTTAAGATAATTTATTTTAAACTTTAAGGGGGTAATAGTTTTTAATTAGAAAAGAAAATAAAAGGTCAAAGATGATAGGCACTGATTCAAATTGTCATATTTGTCCCTAATCACTTTTCAATTGATTTCATTAAGTTTTAACCATTGATTAGTTTTCTAAATTTTGATCAATGGCTAATATTGGTCCTCACGTGCACAATGAAAAATGAGTTTTCATTTGAACTCATCCATATATATATATAGCCTTAGGTTCATTTGAGAAGTGCTAAATATATGAGAAATAGAGAAGTAATCTTGGCCATTTATTCGGTCAAGATCGGCTTTAATTAGTCAAAAGTTGTGGGCGTTGACTGGTCAAAAATTGCGGTTGTTCCAAAAATAGAAGAGCAGTTTCGTAATTTTTACAAAAACACGGGACGAGTTCATATATGAACCTGTGTGATTCACATATGAACTATCTGTTCATATGTGAACCCGTGTAATTCCCAAATTAACTCTTTTTAACTAATTCATATATGAACCTTTGTGTTTCATATATGAACTAATTAAATGTGAGTTCATATATGAATCAGTTAAACCAATTAACTGATTCATATATGAACCTTTGTGATTCATATATGAACTTTTTTTTAACTAATTCTCATATGAATTAATTAACTGATTCATATATGAACCTTTGTGATTCATATATGAACTCTTTTTTAACTAATTCTCATATGAATTAATTAACTGATTCATATATGAATCACAAAGGTTCATATATAATTAGTTAAAAAGAGTTCATATGTGAATTACAAAGATTCATATATGAACATATAGTTCATATGTGAATCACACAGATTCATTTATGAACTCGTCCCGCATATTTTACGAAACTAACCCTCTATCTTGTGCAGACCACGCACATGATTATCTGCTGCTTCTCGGTCAAAGCCGCCGATCTTGACCGAATGAGTGGCTAAGATCAATTCTCTATTTCTCATATGTTTAGCATTTCTCAAATGAACCTCTCCCTATATATATATATACACACACACATACAAAAGATGGGGTAGTTTAATTTGCAAACCACTTTTATTTTGCAAACCATGCAAACCATCTGTATAAGTTGATAAAATTGATTCATGAAATTGTTTAATTTGATAAAATTGTTTCATATCATTCTTTTTTTGATGAAATTGTTTCTTATAGTTGTGTTTTTCATGCAAAAATGAGAAAGTTTCATCAGACTGAGAAAAATACATGAAACAGTTTCACCAGAATGAGAAAATACATGAAACTACATAAAAACACTAATATATGAAACAATTTCATCAAGAAAAGAATTATATGAAACAATATCATCAAATTAAACAACTCCATGAGCCAATTTCATTAACTTAACCAATGAAATGAAATTGACGGTTTACATGGTTTTCAAAATAAAAGTGGTTTGCATTTAATCTCTCCCTTACAAAAGAGATATATATACACAACAATAATCAAATAAAAATCATAAAAAGTATAAGAACGGTAAAAAAAACCAATCTCAATCATTTAAGGCTTTTGATGCAATAGTGTTGCAAAAGCTTCCAATTTTAGTTCATTAAAGGGTGTAATTTGTAATTTTAATTCATTATGCGGTGTTGCGCCCTCAACCACTTGGTTACTTGTTCGGTTTGAAGTTTGAAACTTAATAAAACAACATAATATTGCTTAGGAGAACAACATATTGTTGTTTACTATGTGAAACAACACACCGGATAAAATTTAAATGTTTTTTAAGGGTATTCGAGGACATTGCCCCGACTAATCCCGGCAAGGTGAGGCAATTGCCCCAGCTGCTAAAGCGTGCAACCCTGAGTTTATCCCCAGTGGCCACAAGTTGGAAGCGTCTGGATTCGAACTTGGGGTAGATGTGTTACTAGCCACATCCCGCACGAGCCTTAACCAGTACGCCACAAGCCTTGTGGTTTAAAATAAAATTTAAATGTTGTTTACACTATAAAATAAAATTGGGTCGTATGACATGAAATAGTAAAATGTTGATTTATATCGTTAAACATCACAATATAAAATGATGTAGTGTCATTTCATAATGTGAAAAGTAGTGTCACCAATTTGATACACGACATAAAATACCGAAGTTTTGTTTCATATAGTGAAACAACACAAATATGAAACAATGTAGAGGTTGTTTGGTAATTGCTGAATGGTTTGATACATAATGGTTAGGTGGTCAGAATGTTTAAAAGGCTCTGTATGATATCCTGCAGAATGAAATATGCTTTTTGATAACTGTTCTAAACAGAGAATCTGAATGACAACAAACTCATATTTTAACCATCTGTATAATTTAGAACTTGAAGAACGATTAAAACATATAAGGAGAAAGCACAAGGATATCAAATTCCAACACTTACACTCATATAAATTGAGAATGATTCAATCACAAAGTGCAACATCAAGATTAAGAACCTCCCTAGCATAACTTTTCTTCCCCTTCTCCCTTTTTATCCACCTCTTTTAGTAGCTAAAAAAACATAGAACAAACTAAAAGGCCAAAATCCATTAGAGATAAACTAACTCTAAAAGATGATTCTCTTAACAATCAAACAAGCTAGAATGTGATATTTTCCTGTCAATTTAAGAAGCCTCAAGTACAACTCACAAAGTTTTCCAACTATTACTTCCCATTGTCCATTTCTTATATTGGGCTTTTAAATCTATGTAATTCTAAATCCTAAACCCTAAACCCTTGAATTTGAAGCGACAGATGTAGGAAAACTAACCCATTTCCTCCATTTGTCCAATTTATCCACCACTCACTGCTTTTCGGTCGTGTGCAAAAGGGAAAATTGGAAAAATAAAGAATATATACCAAAAGACATATAATTAAGTTAAACTGTGTATATTATCATCACTTTATAACCACATATTGCAAACCAACAATGATTTATGCAAGCTATATAGAATGCACCAAGAAACACACACACACACACAAACACACATATATATATATATATATATATATATATATATATATATATAATAGATCTATTTAAAGAGAGAACACATAGTGAATGGACCAAGAAACACACACAACACATAGAATAGATTTATTTAAAGAGAGAAAAAGAGGGGTACCAATGACAAAAAACAAATATGAACTGAAGATGTTTCAAAATAAAAACCGAATGTGAATACGAATTAAGAAATCAAATGGTGTTGTGCATAGCAGTAATCGAACAAAGTACAAACACATAACAAAAATAATGTGAAGATGTTTTGAGGAGATGGAGAACAACTTCGATTCCTGAAGAACGTGGAGAGCCTCTTCGAGGATATGGAGAGCGTCATGAGAGAAAGGTCTTGAGAGAAAGGCAATCTGAAAAAAATTAGGGCTCTGAATGGTTTAGGAAGGCCTAACATAAGAAATCGCTCAGAGGTTAATGGAAGAATTAAAGATGCTGTTTTTTTTACCAAACCTGATTTACATCTTATAAATTCAGAGGTTGCCTCTTAATTGAACTATTAAGAGACAAACAAACAGACCCTTAGGGGCTGTTTGGCAGTTGCTGAATGGTTTGGTGCAGAATGATAAAGTGGGCAGAATTATTAAGATGTTTTTATGATATAGTGCAAAATGAAATATGGTTGTCAGGTAATTGTTCATAATAAAATTAGGACGTTGAATGGTTAAGAGAGGCTCAAGATATAAAATCATTCAGAGGGTTTTAGAACCATTAAGAGGTAGAATTTTTTTTTGCCAAACAAGATTCACCTCTTATAGCTATTCAGATGTTGCCTCTTAATGAAACTATTAAGAGGTAAACAAATAAAACCTCTTAGTGTTGTTTCACAATGTGAAAGAATCAGTGTCGTCGTGAAATGTGAAATGAAATATCATTTCATACAATGAAACAACACGAGTTAATTTACCTGCAATACGAAAATCACAATGATTAAAAAGTCTTAAGAAATAACGATATCGGTTTCAAATTAAAGAAAATAAAACAATTCTATATTTAGTATCATTTTTTATTTAAATTTTTTGTAGTTAAATATTTTAGATTTAAAAAATAGTATTCCATTTTAATTTTAAAATAAAATATATATTATATTTGGCTAAGTCAAGGGAAATGAGAATGTATTTATGATTTACAGATCTTGAAAATGATAAATTGGAATAATTTCATTAATTTAAACGAGATATGGTAATATAGCTCAAAAGGAATTTGGAAAAGTGGTCTACATATCAAAATGTCTTCATTGCCTTTCAACAAACCATTTATTTTAATAATTACTTTTACAAATATGTCATTATCTTTCAATCATAAATTAAAGAGTGAATTGCATTTTTGGTCCCTGTGGTTATAGTATTTCTTTGAAAGAGGGACCTAAACTTCAATATCTCAAGAAGTGGTCCTTCAGTTTCCAATTTTGCTCCAAAATTAGGACCCCAACACTAACTCCGTCTAAATGATCCGTTAGTGCTAGAGGTAGTTTCGTCCATACCCCTTTCACGTGACCTACACCACAGCCACCATCTTCCTAAGCGGACGAAGGTGGCGTTCAGCGGTGGTCGCCGACGGTTATGGTTTTGGATGGCGACGGTGGTGGTTCTTGGCTGGTCGCCGGTGAGGTGGTCGGTGGTTGTGGATGGCGATTAGAAAGATGGTGGTTGTGGTGTAGGTCACGTGAAAGGGGTATGGACGAAACTACCCCTGGCACTAACGGAGCATTTAGACGGAGTTAGTGTTGGGGTCCTAATTTTGGAGCAAATACCAAAACTGAGGGACCACTTCTTGAGATACTGAAGTTTAGGTCCCTCTTTCAAAGAAATCAGATAACCACAAGGACCAAAAATGCAATTCACTCTAAATTAAACTTAACTAGTGGTTCTCATGGTTTTTAAGCTTTTTTTGGTTCTCCTTTGATCCCCTTCCCTCCACACACTCGTATGTGTATGTGTATGTGCATGTGCTTGCATATGTATACACACATGCGTGTACATACACACACACACACACACACACATATATATATATATATATATAATAAATGAGTAACTAGCATGCCACGTGTTGTCTTCTGGTGAGCCGACTTCATTGTTTTCCCGCCTAAACATGTATCTGGACGCATTTACATTATAGGTTCAATTATCACACTCACATTCACTCCTCTTTAAATCTCTCCTTAATTCAATTTTTAATATTTATACCTTACATTTACTACCCTTATAATTACCTATTTAGTTTACTTTTAATCCCTTACTTTTTTATTTTTCATTTTAGACTCTTATCATATAAACATAAATAACGTATATGAACTAAAATGCATTAAAAAAATTTCTATTTTTTACAAATTATACCATTGTAATCGTTTCGTCAATATCTTCGAAATGAGCCATATATTGAATATTTTTGATTTAATTATATTATTAAATATCATAAATATATACGAATTAATGTGTCGTGATTAGGGTTAACTTCATTTTGACGAATATTGAATATCTTTAGATACATACGTACATATCCATACTTATAATAAATTCAAAAAAAAATTCCGTAATCCCAAAAAATACGGGATTTACTTCTAAGTTTAAATTCAAATTATTGATATAGTTTGATTTTTTAAATTCAATTTTATTATAGAGTTAACTTCATTTTGACTAATTAATGTTAATTATTCGGTTCTAATTCAAAAAACATTACCCTTATTTTATCCAAAATAAACTTATTTTACCCATAATAATGGTATATCCTAAAAATAAACTTATTTTACCCCTAATAAAATTGAACTCGTCTCCTTCTCTGCTGCAAATTCTCTGCTGCAAATTAATTGATCAATTTGCCTCCCCTCTCATCACCTGCTTCGTGCTCCTCTCACATGTACAATCAAATTGAGTCCTCAAATTTTGTGAAGATTCCTAATTGGAAAGTTAAATCTTGAAATATATCCACCTAAACCCATTTTCTATATTCTATTATCCAACAATCTTTTGTAGACCCCAAAAGATTCAATGGTTTTTGTTTGTTTCTTTTGGTTGAGAAGAACCTTATTGGGGTTTCGCTGTACACAACAATCCAACTGAGGTGGGATACAATCAGAACCTTAATGTTTTTTGCCAAGAAAAAAACTTTAAATTAAATAAGTTTCTTCTCAATGTTTATAACTGATTATTTTATGAATTTATGTTGTGTCGATTTCTTTCATGAAAAAACAATCAAAACTATTGTTTTTGGACCAATTTGGGGAATTGGGATTTGACTGAAACTAATTTGGGTTTGTTTTATTTTTTGAAATCATCTTTTATTTTTTGAGTTGATTTTGATTTCTAAGAATCTTTTAGATTTTTACAATTTTACTATCTCTTTAGTAATCAAGCTCTGTTTTATTCTTAATATGAACATGTTTCCATTTCTGTTGTTGGAGAATGTTGTTTTGATCCTTTTTTGCTACTAAACTATGAACAATTAAGATATGAGAGAAGAAGTCATATGACATCAGAATGAATTATGCAAATTAATTGATCAATTTACAGTAGATGTTTACACTGCTGGGATTTGCACCAAGTTGCTGTTTCGAACCCTTTTCAAAAATATAAATATGCAGATTTTTTAGTATAGTATATTTAATTATTTATACTTTCTTAATCATGATTGTATTATTTCCTCTATTAGCTTATCACGTTTTGGTACAACAATAAGCTAATCCAAACACTTTGTAGTGTATATAACTTCTCAATTATAAAATTTTAATATTTATAAATTTTTAATATTTATTCATATTTTTTATAATTTTTTTGTAAAACATCCTTTGTGAAAACTGCCTAAAAAGGGACATTTTGTAACCAGCTCCAAAAAACAACTCTAAAGGGAAAAAGCTTGGAAAAGTAGCATCGTACTTTCGATGATTATTCATATCTGTAAGATAAGTTTTCTGACATGATTTAATTTTTTTAAATTACTCAGTGTAATACACGGGTTCAAACCTAGTATATATATATATATATATATTTTTGAGAAACTATAAAAGTGTGATAACCTTGAGAACTACTGTATCATGTGTTATTTCATATGATTTTTTTTTTTACATCTAAGACTAGGATTTAAAAATTTAATTAACATATATATGTTTCATAATGTGTTTGTTTCATATGTGCTTGGTTCACAATATGCACATTTTTTTCAAAATTATGTAACGGCCCCTTGCTACAGTAAACACGAAGTCAACCATCATAGTTAAAACTAGACCTACCATCGCAGGTCAGAGGCGGGAAGAAACTTTTCTTTTTCCAGGTTTTAAAAACCAACGGTGTGTGAGCATCAAAGACCATCAAAGAGCATCCACAATCATGAACCTCTTAAGAGGTTCATGATCTTGCCATATTAGCTTTCTCTTTCTGCCACGTCAGTCGTCAGTTTTCTCTTTCCTACACATTTCATAAACTTTTTACTTTCAATCATGGACGAGTCCATAGTTTATAAATTAAAAAATACAATAATAAAAATTATAATATTTAAAAAGTACTTATTAATAAATATCACCCTTATTTAAAGTATTTAATAATAAAAATTATAGTACTAAAATAATGTATTATTAATAAAAGTTATCCTTATTTAAAGTATTATATACTAAAATTATAATATTACAATAATATATTTATTAATAAAAAATACTCTTATTTCTCTTCCAAGTGGCAAAAACCTCTTCTCTCTCAATCGTTTTAAATTTAATGGATCGGTATATAAATTGGTGAGGTGGCTAAGAACCTCACTGCTCTAAATAACCAATTCTTGATTAATTAAAACATTAATTGCTTAGTTGTCAGTGAAGTAAATATTTACTAAGATGCCCATTTCATGTTATTTATTGGTTATATAAAATATTGAACTAGATTATCCTTCACGGTTATCACAACATTTATGATTCTCATATAATTATGGTTATTTGTGTGTGTCTATGAGATGAGGTTCATGTGAGAACCAAAAAATTATTAATTGATACATATACATTATCAACATATGTACTTTGTCAATGAATGTATTCATCAATGCATATCTACTAACTACTATGCATTGAGGTAGATAGTTGCTAAAATTCATTAGTGTATATGCGTCAATCAACATATAGGTTTCGGTTTTCAAAGTTTTTGTGGTTCTTAGTGAACCGCCCTCTCTATATATATATATATATGTATAGTGGAAGAAAAAAAAGTTCAGTTACAAACTTGATTTCCGATGAGAATCAGGAACGATCGAGACTGCAACATGTGTTCCTGATCTATCATAAATAATAAACGTAAATTTCTTACAACAATTAAAATAAATTTCACATCATTCATAATAAATGTATTTTTATCGTGTTCTAGAGAAAACTCACACTGAAAAGACATTTATCATTTAATTTAAAGAAAAAAATGAAAATGGTAAAATTTGTAATTGTGATTAGTCAAAAGCTATTGAGGCCATTCGCCAAACACGAATGAATCAGTTGAGATACGCATTCCTTCATGGCTGCTCGTCAAAATACCTACTTTTTACCATATTTACATTATTGGTGCCTATACTATAACAATTCTTTCTGTGTCATCCCTATCATCTAAGGGTGCCAATGGGTTAAATTGGGTTGGATTCGGGTTCAACTCATTTATTAAATGGATTGAAAATCTCAACCCAACCCAACATGTTTAATTAAATGGGTTGAGATTTTCAACCCAACCCGACATGTTACCTAAATGGGTTGACAGCGGGTTGACATGTTTATGACTCTCTTAACCCAATCTGTTATATAAATGGGTTGAACCTTGGTTGACCTATTTAATTTTAAAATTTTAAGTAAAATAACAGAATTACTATTTAATTTTATGACAAATACAAATAAAATGTTCAAAGTTTGAATAAAACACAACCACTAATGCAAATAAACTGTTCAAATATCCTTGAAACCTTTAATTTCTTGGTGAGGATATCATTCTTATTCAAATATATGTAGATGATATAATATTTGGTTCTACAAATCCTCAATATTCAAGAACTTTTCTACCTTAATAGTGTCTAGATTTGAAATGAGTATGTTAGGGAGAAATTATTTTTTTCTTAGAATTACAAGTTAAATAACTTTCCAATGGAATTTTCATAAATCAATCCAAATATATTCATGATATTTTGAAAAAGTTCAACATGGAAAATTCTACACCTATGAAAACGCCCATGGCACCAGGTGCTAAGATTGACTCTGACCCTCTTGGGAAAGCATCTGATCTTAAAACATATCGAGGCATTATATGTTCTTTGCTATATCTGACTGCGAGTAGATCGGATATTATGTTTGCTACATGTTTCTGTGCTCGGTATCAGGACAATCCAAAAGAGTCTCATCTTGCTGCCATTAAAAGAATATTTTGGTATTTGCTATATTCTAATGTTGATCATGTTGGTTGCAGTACAGTTTTTGGGTGACAAGTTAGTATGATGGACATCTAAGAAGAAGAAGTATGTCTCTACGCTGAAGTTGAGTATGTTACGGCTGCCAGTAGTTGTTCTCAAGTAATCTGGATGCGAACTCAACTGATACACTATGGATTCACATACAAGAAGATCCCCATTTACAGTGATTCAAGAGTGTCATTGTCATTTCCTATAATCCATTTCATCATACAAAGACAAAACATATTGATGTTCGGTATCATTTCATTAATAATCAAGTTGAACGAGCCACTATTGAATTATTTATTGTAAATACATAATTTCATAATAATGCTGATTGGTTCACCAAACATTTAGATGAGAACGTTTCAATTTTCTAGTGTTCAAATTAGGAATGCTCAATCTGAAAGCTTACTTTTTAAAACATGTGAATCTTGTATAAAGATAATTCACTATGTTTTAAAACATGTGAATCTTTTATATATCAGTGTTGATGAAAGGTTGATGTATGTAGAGGAACCAGTAGAGATTGTGGACAGTAAAGTCCGAAAGTTGAGGAATAAGGAAATCAAATTGGTAAAGGTTCAGTGGAGGTATCATAAAGGGCAAGAAGCTACTTAGGAAGTTGAAGCGGACATGAGGTCCAAATACCCCCAACGTTTCGACAATGGAATTCTGGAGACGAGATTATTTTGAGGGGTAAGTATTGTAACGACCGTAATCTTATTTTCCAAGATGTTATGAATAAAGGAGATTCCAGGAAGTTTGCAAGTTAGAGGGCCTAAAAATAAATAAGGGAAAGAGGGCATTTGTGCCATTAGTGAAAGGTAAAAAACCCTCCATTTACCCTAATTCTTTTCATGTGTGTATGTGTGGAGGATGGAAGAGCACGGAGAGAACTTTGTGAGCTTCAATTGTCGACGAAATCGGAAGAAATCAAGGAGGTGGGAAATTGCGAGCTAGTTTCTGCATTGATCCTTGAAGGTAATCTCTTGTTCTAATCCTCGTTCTTTGCTTGTATTGAAAGAATTAGATTATTGGGTCTTTGTGGTTGAATAATTGAAAATGATGCTCTAAATGGATTTTGGGTGTTATCTTTATGCTTAACAGTAAAGGAAATGATAAGAAATGGTTAGGTCTTAATACTAATCCATTATAGAAGAGAAATCGGGTTTTGATGTGGATTTGTGGAGGTTTCTGTGGTCTGAAAACGTTAGAAACCGTATTCGGGAAGCCGCCATGTGTGGGTTCATGCAACTTTTTGGACCCGTACCTGGTAAGAAGTATCCGGAAGGCCGGTGTTCGGTTGGGCACCCGGTAACTCGGTGTCCGGAAACCGTATCTGGTTAGTCAGTACCCGGTAGGTAGGTATCCGGGAAGTAGGTACCCGGTAACTCGGTGTCCGGTAAGTCCACATTCGGGAAGTGGGTACCCAGACAGTAGGTGTCCGGTAAGCTCGCATCTGGGAAATGAGTACCCGGGAAGTTTACCCGGTTTCCTTCTGTCTATTTTACCTCTAGAAGTCAGGTTTTTTTGTAAGTAGGTTGAAGTGAGAAATAGTAAGGGTTGAGTGAGAACCTTAAAGCATTCAGGTAGCTTATCGCTCCTCATCGTTTAACGTAGCTATTCCATTTGGAGGTCAGGAGTAAAAGAAGGAAGTAGGCAAAAGCATCAGGTGAGTTCTCTAACTGTTGAGTGATACTAACTGTGATTTTAAATCAAGAGGTATTTATGAAATGGTATGCTTTATTATATGATAATGCATGTTGAGAAAGTAAATTCTATGTATGCATACATTGAAAGTAGACGTGTATTGGCAAAGTCGGGGGGTGTGTCCCACGAGTGCTCATACCGGGGGTGTATCCCGTTTATGCCATGGGAGGAGTGACCTAGTAAAGAAGTGTGAGACTGACACGATGTCACTAATGTGTGACTTCAGTGTGCCACTTACATGTGCAGTTTTACGTGAAAGCTTGATGTTTAAAGTTCTGTTGCTTAGAATTGTTCATGAAATGCTTTAATTATTTGATGTTGAAATTGTTGCCACTAGAGGGAGCTCACTAGACCTCATGGTCTAACCCTCGCATTTCCAAAACTAAACCTTTTCAGGGAAGCAGTTGATAGGGAGTTTTGGCAAGGGCAAAGAGAAGATCTAGAGTTAGGATGTTTCTAGACGATAGATGTTTCCACTTGTTAATTAGACTTTTAGTTAAAATTCTCAGTTGTGTATAGGTTGTTCTGCAAACCTAATTTTGAAATGGCTGTATTCGGTTAAAATTTTGGGGTCGTTTTGGCTGGCTGCTTATTATTAAATGTTATGTTCCTTTTGTGGTGGGTTGTTACAGTTGGTATCAGAGCCATAGTTTAAGAGATTTAGGTGACCAGACGGGCCTAGACTTAAACTGTGGGCGTACATCACGACTGAGAAGTAGGAAAGCGTTATGAGAGCACTATATCAGGAATGGGATTAATAGGGTAGCGAGGACAGTCATGTAAGGTAGGTTCGAGATTACATCTGGCCAGTGTAATTGCGAACTTACAGGTACATGTATGTGCTTAATTTGTCTTATTATTCTGGAGTTGTTTCCTTATGTTACCTTATTTGGTATGTTTCAGTAACCAAGAATGTCAGAAAGAACCTTGAGAAGTAGGTCTGTGCCAGTAGTGGGTACAATCCTGGCTGTGGGAGAGATCCTCATGGAAGAAGTCTTGGAGGATGGACCAGCGAATCTTCGAGGCGGGCGACCACCCATGGGAGGGGCGAAGGTCGTGGAAGAGGACGGGGAAGGGCACCCAATGACCTGCCACTCAGGCATAGGGAACTGGCATGGTGACTCGAGGAAGGAAGAAGGCGCCGACTACCTGTCGGGCTAAGAGTGTGGGGGCACCAGAGGTGCGTGAAACGTTCCACCAGGAAAGTACTGCCTCGGTGGGAGGAGGAAGTCAGTCGACGAGTCCGAGACGAAACCGAAACCAAGCATTTGTGACTGAAGAGAAGTTTACGGCTGAGATGGGCAAACTGCAAGAGACACTGCAAGCATTGTTGGATAATCGGGTTAAGTCTACATCGGATGGACGAACTAAGAGTGCAAATGAGACGAGGACTGAAGCGTCTAAATTACCTCCAACTGAAGTGGGAGATCACTCACAGTTGACTCCGTTTATGGCTGGTGAATCAAAGGCAGCAAAAGGGTGTACTTTTAAAACTTTTGCATCGTGAAAGCCTCCATCTTTCAACGGGGAGCGCAATCCGGTCTTGGCTCTGAGATGGATTCATGAGATGGAACTGGCTTTCGACACGAGTAAGTGTATTGAGGGAGATGAGGTATTGTTTTCCATGTCTATGCTGAAGACAGATGCAATCTTCTGGTGGGATGTCGAGACTGGTGGTAAGGGTTCAGAGGTAGCAAAGGCAACTACTTGGGAATTATTCACTAAGAGGTTCAAGGCTCAGTTTTGCCATGTGGCGGCAGTTAAGAAGCTTGAGGAGGAATTTCTGGGGTTGGAACAAGTGACGATGTCAATGCAGGACTATACATCTAAGTTTATTGAGAAAGCTCGATTTGCAGAGTTATATGTGCCTACCGAGGAGAGGCGTATAGAGAGGTATGTTTGGGAGTTGAAGAGCAGCGTGAGAGAGCTGGTCCAGGTAAAGGATCTCGCTACTTTCCAAGCGGCAGTGGATACAGCTGAACTTATAGAAAAGGAAATGAACAGGCAGATGGCAGAGAGATTTGGTGATAAACGAAAATGGGATGGGCCTAATTGTGACGCTAAGAGGTCGAATGCTCCTAGACCCGAGTTGCGGGTGGGCTCAAGAGTGGGGGAGAGGCCTTGTGGTAAATGCAACATGATGCATAGAGGGGAATGTTTGTCTGATAAGGTAGGATGTTATAAGTGTGAGAAGACGGGGCACATGGCACGGGATTGCCGTAGTCCGAGATCGTGTTACCAATGTGGTTTGCCAGACCACATCAAGACGGACTGCCCACAACTATAGAAGGGATTTGCCGGTAACTATGGTGGTAGCAACGGTGGGAGGGACACAGATAGAAGGGTAGAGCCTGCTCGCGCGAAGACGAGGGCATTCCACATGTCTGCAGAGGAGGCGGTGAATACACCCGACTTGGTGACAGGTACTTTCCCTATTGACTCGGCTTTTGCTAAAGTATTGTTTGATTCGGGCGCAAATCGTTCTTTTGTGTTGCCGAATTTTATTCGGAATTTGTAAGTGAAACCTAAGAGTTTGAACTTTGGGTTTGAAGTAGAAGTAGCGGATGATAGTCGAGTCTGGGTGAAGGAGGTCTATGAGGGGTGTAGCATTGGCATAGATGGTCATTTATTTCCGTTGCATTTATACCCGATGGGTATGGGGGAGTTTGATGTGATAATATGAATGGATTGGTTAGCTGATAACGACGCTAACATTGTGTGTAATAAGAAGTTAATTCGTATCACTTTTCCTGATAAGAAAGAAGCAGTAATTTATGGGGATCGTCGGGATAGGAAGTCGTGTTTGATATCCATGATGAAAGCTAGACGATGTTTGGGAAATGGATGACTTGGGTATTTAGCGTATGTGCTTGATGCTAAGAAAGAAAAGAAGGGAGTAGAGGATGTGTCTATAGTAAGTGAGTACCCGGAAGTGTTTCCGGATGACATGAAAAGTTTGCCCTCAGATCGTCAAGTAGAGTTTAGAATAGATTTGATGCCTGGGGCGGCACCGATTGCGTGTGCGCCCTATCGCTTGGCCCCAATAGAAATGATGGAGATGATGACGCAGTTGCAAGAGCTACTTGACAAGGGCTTCATTCGCCCGAGTTAATCGCCTTGGGGAGCGCCAGTACTATTCGTTAAGAAGAAGGATGGGTCTATACGGATGTGTATAGACTATCGAGAACTCAATAAGGTGACAGTTAAGAACAAGTACCCACTTCCGAGAATCGATGACCTCTTCGACCAGTTGCAAGGTGCGAGCTATTTCTCGAAGATAGATTTAAGGTCGGGTTACCATAAGCTAAAGGTGAGGGAGGAAGACGTGCCTAAGACGACCTTTCGTACAACATAGTGTGTAGTTCGTTGTTGGACAAATGTGTAATCGTCTTCATTGATGACATTCTGATATACTCCCGATCTCGGAGTGATCACGAGGAGCACCTTCGGGAAGTGTTAGAACTATTGAAGCGTGAGAAATTGTATGCTAAGTTCTCGAAGTGCGAATTATGGTTGAGAGAAGTTCAGTTTCTGGGCCATGTGGTGTCGGCGGACGGTATCAAAGTAGACCCAACTAAGATTGAAGCAATTAAGGATTGGGAACCGCCGAAGTCGCCATCAGAAGTAAGGAGTTTTCTAGGATTGGCGGGCTACTACCGAAAGTTCATTCAGGACTTCTCAGGAATAGCCATTCCGTTGACCGCATTGACGAGGAAGAACGTTAAATTCATTTGGACCAAGGCTCAATAGGCCGCTTTTGATAAGTTGAAAGAAAGACTGAGTAGCGCTCCAATTCTGTAGTTACCCGACGGATCTGAGGGATTTGTAATCTACAGTGATGCATCCAAGCTTGGGTTAGGTTGTGTATTGATGCAGAATGGGAAGGTGATCGCGTATGCGTCTCGACAATTGAAAGATCACGAGAAGAATTACCCTACACATGATATGGAACTAGCGGCAGTAGTGTTTGCTTTAAAGATTTGGTGACACTACTTATATGAAGTTAAGTGCCAGATCTACATCGATCACAAGAGTCTTAGACAACTCTTTGATCAGAAGGAGTTACACATGAGAAATAGAAGATGGATGGAATTACTAAACGATTATGATTGTGAAATCCTTTATCACCCGGGTAAAGCAAATGTGGTTGCTGATGCGTTAAGTCGAAAGGAAAGAGGTGAGCCGACCAATGTGGTGGCATTTAGAGTTGAGGCAACTTCAAATCTCCTGGACGAGATTAAGAAGTTTCAAGAGGTAGCGATGTTGAAGGAAAATGTGAAGAGCAAACGAATAGTTGGGGTCGAATCCTCGCTAATTGTCAACAGTAGTGGCTTGAGATGTCTAAAGAACCGGTGTGGGTCCCTAGAGTAGGAGACTTGAGAGGGAGCATTTTGGAAGAAGCGCATAAGTCACGGTATTCAGTGCACCCAGGGACGAATAAGATGTACCGAGATTTGAGACAGTTGTATTGGTGGCCAGGATTGAAGAAGGACATCGCTCACTTTGTGGAACGATGTGTGACATGTCTGAAGGTCAAGGCAGAGCACCAACGACCATACGGAGAGCTCCAGTCCTTGGATATACCCCTGTGGAAGTAGGACAACATCACCATGGATTTTGTTACGAAATTGCCAAAGACCCCGAAGGGTCACGATACGATATGGGTGATCGTGGATTGTCTCACCAAGTCGGCACATTTCCTTTCAATTAGAGAATCAGATCCGCTGGAGAAGTTAGAAAAGTTATATATTGATCAGATCATATCGAGGCACATAGTGCCGCGATCTATTGTGTTCGATCGTGATAGCCGGTTTACACCGTCGTTTTGGAGAAGTCTTCAGCGAGAGTTGGGCTCGCATCTGAAGTTGAGTACCACTTACCATCCTCAGACTGATGGCCAAAGTGAGAGAACCATACAAACATTGGAAGATATGCTCCAAGCATGTGTGATATATTTTAAAGGTTCGTGGGAGGTGCATTTACCCCTGATAGAGTTCTCGTATAATAACAGTTATCATGCGAGTATCCAAGCGGCGCCATTTGACGCATTATACGGAAGCAAGTGTCGAACGCCGTTATGTTGGAACGAGGTGGGGGAAAGACAACTAGCAGGTCCAGAAATTGTGCAAGTGACAGCTCATAAGATAGAACTAATCCGCGAGAAAATGAGGGTTGCGCAGGATCGGCAAAGGAAGTATGCAAACAAAAGAAGGAAACCTATCGAGTTTCAAGTTGGTGATAAAGTGATGCTAAAAGTCTCGCCTTGGAAAGGCGTAGTTCGTTTCGGAAAAAAGGAAAGTTGAGGCCAAGGTATGTGGGGCCCTTTAAACGAATTTGAGTGGTAGCCTATAAGTTGGACTTACCTGAAGGATTAAAAGGAGTACATACAACGTTTTATGTTTCGAACTTGAAGACGTGTTTAGCTGAGGCAGATATGGCTATGCCATAGGAGGGTATCAACGTTGATGAAAGGTTGACGTATGTAGAGAAACCAGTAGAGATTGTGGACAGTAAAGTCCAAAAGTTGAGGAATAAGGAAATAAAATTGGTAAAGGTTCAGTGGATGTATCATAAAGGGCAAGAAGCTATTTGGGAAGTTGAAGCGGACATGAGGTCCAAATACCCCCAAGTTTTCGACAATGGAATTCCGGGGACGAAATTATTTTGAGGGGAAAAGTATTGTAACGACCGTAATCTTATTTTCCAAGATGTTATGATTAAAGGAGATTTCGGGAAGTTTGCAAGTTGGAGGGCCTAAAAATAAATAAGAGAAAGAGGGCCTTAGTGTAATTAGTGAAAGGTATAAAAACCCTCCATTTACCCTAATTCATTTCATGTGTGTATGTGTGGAGGCTGGAAGAGCACGGACAGAACTTTGTGGGCTTCAATTGTCGACTGAAGCAAAAGAAATCAAAGAGGTGGGAAATTGGGAGCTAGTTTCTGCATTGATCCTTCCAGGTAATCTCTTGTTCTAATCCTCGTTCTTTTCTAGTATTGAAAGAATCATATTATTGGGTCTTTGTGGTTGAATAATTGAAAATGATGCTCTAAATGGATTTTGGGTGCTATCTTTATGCTTAGCAGTAAAAGAAATGATAAGAAATGGTTAAGTCTTAATACTAATCCATTATAGATAAGAAATCGGGTTTTGATGTAGATTTGTGCAGGTTTCTGTGGTCTGAAATCGTTAGAAACCGTATTCGAGAAGCCGCCATGTGTGGGTTCGTGCAACTTTCCGGACCCGTACCTGGTAAGAAGTATCCGGAAGGCCGGTGTCCAGTTGGGCACCCGGTAATTTGGTGTCCGGAAACCGTATCTGGTTAGTCAGTACCCGGTAGGTAGGTATCCAGGAAGTAGGTACTGACAACGCCACTTTTTGGCGTTATTTTCAGTCTACAAACCAATGAGATTGGCTTGTGTTAAAGCAAAAAGGCAGAATTTTATGGTTTATCGAGTGAAATGTACGTGTAATCTAAAAGACAACAATCATCGAGAAAAGAAGCGGAAAAAAGTCTAAAAGAGAGCCAAAACGAAGCCTAACGGAAGCCCAAGATCCAAGCCCGAGACACGCACCCAAGTGGCTTGTAAGCCACGGGACAAGTGGCGTAAGTCTCTATTTGTTTGCTATATTTTGTGTTTTCCAGAATTTAGGTCATAACTTCTCCACGTGTGATGGAAGGCTGCTTGGGGGCGATTTTCAGAGGTTTTTCACAGACTTTTGAGCCACGATAGAGGATCGATTGAGGGGACGCTCACCACGCGAAGCGGATTAGAGCCGAGAGAAGGGAGTTCACCAATACATCTTTCACGTTCACGATTACCATGTTTACACACACTATTTCCCTTCCTTTTCTTATGTTTTTATCCACCACCAACATGAACTAATCTTTAGATGTTGTGGGTTGGTTTGAATTTGGTTTAAGCTTATGAACATGTGACTTGAGACTTTTATCAGTTTTTCCTAGTTAATGAAGCATGTGATTTGAGTTTTAATGCTTTTGTGAGTGTGGCCAACTTGCATCTGTTTTGTTTGTTATCAATTAAGTTCGAGAGAGTTAATTGTTAACTAGAACTAGACTTGCATGCCTAAGGTGAGAAATTGGATAGAGATATACCAAGTAAGCCTTAGTCCCGTTGAAATCTTGAGTTTAATGTGTTTTGAATTCCATAAGTTGAGATCGAGAGATAAAACTTGTGCTTTCAAGATAAAACCCGTTGTTGCTCGAGAGAGAAAAACGGTGATTTTAGAGATTGGGTATTCATTAAGGGAATAGCTGGTAATTGTTTTGAGTCAGGTGTTTATCTGTGAAAACCAGAGGATTTCCAACCCTCAACTGTTTTCTCTATCCGAAGTCCTTAAAGTTGTCTACTGCCTCGTGTTTGATTTAATTATTTGCATTTGATTAGTTTAAAATCAACAACTCAAAATTGCGATTGTTTAGTTAATAGATCTTATAGTCATTGTGATACTTAGTTCCTAGTTCCCTGTGTTCGATACTCGTACTTTCAGTACTATTACTTGATTCGACCCGTACACTTGCGGTTAGATTTATGGGGGTGTAAACCCGCCTATCAAGTTTTTGGCGCCGTTTCCGGGGAACTAGTTGCAACTGATAGCACTACCAGCTGTAAGCGCTATTACATTGAACATTTTTTTTTGTTATTTTATTTCATCACTTTCAGTTTTGGATTGCTAATTTTGTTTACTTTCCGTTTCAGGTACTAATTGGTTTATGCCAAGGAAAACCCGAGGGGAAGGACTCGAACCACTCAATCCGAAAATCGAAAGGACCGCCTGTAAGTTACGAAAAGAATCTAAAGTTAAAAGACAGCTGAAGATGGGCGACGAAGCTCATCCTGAGAGACGTCCTATGCGGTCGTTTGCCGATCCGAATGTGGCAGCCGCACGCATAGGCATCCAACCGCCCACTACTGGGGCGAACTCTTTTGAGCTCAAATCGAGTACCATCGTGATGGTACAACAAAATCAGTATGGAGGAGCACCGACAGAAGATCCTTATGCACATCTCCGTGCATTTGAGAGGATTTGCAACACGTTTAAGATCAATGGGATGGAAGAGGATGCAATTAAGCTGAGGCTGTTCAGCTTTTCACTCAAAGGCAGAGCCGAAACTTGGAGAGAAAGTATCCAACCGGATTCGATCACCACCTGGGCACAACTGAAAGCGGCCTTCCTCCAGAAATTCTTCCCACCAAGCAGAACCGCCCAACTTATGGCTGAAATCACCCATTTTGCTTAATGGGATCAAGAGACATTATATGAAGCTTGGGAGAGGTACAAAGATATGATCAAGAAATTCCATCATCATGTGTTGCAAGGTTGGGTCATTATCCAAACGTTCTTCAGTGGACTTCACCCGCAGTTCAAAAACGACATCACAACTGTATCGGGTGAAGCCTTAATGGATAAGTCTTATGAGGAAGCATGCGAGCTGATCAATAATCTGACTGAACATAGTTTTTCTACTCCAAGATCAGTCGTTAGAAGAGTTGCGAGTGTGCAAGAGAATGATGAGATGAAGGTGATAAAAGCTCAATTAGCTGCTATCACAAACCATTTGAAGGGAGGTAGTCCAGACGTGTTCCCCGTTTCATAAGAACCTGAACAGGTTCAGTTTTTACAAAACCGCAACAACCAGCCGAGGAACGACCCTTTCTCGAACACATATAATGAGGGGTGGAAGAAACACCCTAACTTTTCATGGAGTCAACCCGGCCAACAACAACAAGGTAATCATTCCAACTTTTCTAATTCTCCTAATTCTAACAATGTTTACCGTCCTCCAGGTTACAACCAACGGAGATTTGATGAAGGACAATCCGGGGAGAAGAAACCGGGGTTAGAGAATATGATGATGAAGTTCATGACCAAGATGGATAGCACAGTTGAAGGATTGGCAAGCACGGTGAGTACAGTAAAAGCA
This sequence comes from Saussurea involucrata, assembly GCA_033807775.1. NCBI lineage: Eukaryota > Viridiplantae > Streptophyta > Magnoliopsida > Asterales > Asteraceae > Saussurea > Saussurea involucrata. The sequence goes on from CM066317.1 coordinate 84,486,388, forward strand.
ACAACTGAACAGAACACCGCCTCCATCAAGCTTCTTGAAAGGCAAGTGGGGCAGATATCTGAAGTCTTAGAAAACCGAGCTCCCAGGACATTCCCTAGTCAGACTGAAAGGAAACCAAGAGAAGAGTGCAATGCCATTTATCTGAGAAGTGGCAAGGAGGTGATTAAGGAGGCGAATTTTGGGCTGAAAGATGGTATTGCTAGTGATATGGCTGATCAGGAAGAGCCGAAGGAAAAAGAGGTGACACCTCCGTCAAAGTCGGTAGTCAACCCGTATGTGCCACCGCTACCATTTCCAAATCGGGTGAAGGCACGTAATGACGAGGAACAATTCAAGAAATTTCTTGACATCTTCAATAAGCTGAACATCAACATTCCATTTGCAGAAGCACTTGCCCAAATGCCAACATATCTCAAGTTCATGAAGGACATCTTATCCAAGAAGAGGGCAATCGAACACCAAGCCACCATTGCACTTACTGAAGAGTGCAGTGCAATCATTCAGAACAAGCTTCCCTCGAAGCTTCAAGATCCAGGGAGTTTTTCTATTCCTATACAAACTGGAAATCGTTGTTTTGATAAGGTTTTATGTGATTTAGGAGCAAGTATTAATTTAATGCCTCTTTCTATTTTTAGGAAACTTGGCTTGGGGGAAGTGAAGCCTACAAACATGACTCTCCAACTCGCCGATAGATCAATAACATATCCATTTGGAGTGATAGAGGATGTTCTCATTAAAGTTGACAAGTTCTACTTCCCGGTGGACTTCGTGGTGCTGGATATTGATGAAGATAAAGAGGTCCCGTTAATATTGGGAAGACCATTCCTGGCCACGAGCAAAGCACTGATTGACATGGAAGAAGGCGAGATGGTTTTAAGGGTCGGCGGTGAAAAGGTAATGTTCAAGATGTTCGAGAGTGTAAGAGGTAGAGTTGAAGAGGAACCCGATAATCAAGGAAAGCCGAAGGAGTGATTAGAAGGTAGGTCGAGCCACGACCGTAACCAAGGCGCTAGGTGGGAGGCAACCCACCGAGGTTTGATTTTTTTTTCATTTTTCTTTTCATGATTTGCGTTTTTGAGTGTTAATTATTTATAAAAAAACAGATACTTACGCGGTCTAAGCCGCGACTTCAAGACGCGCGCGAAGCCGCAGGTGTCTATGGAAAAACAGAGACTTACGCGGGATGCCACGCGGTTTCAGGCCGCGGCCCAAACCGCGCGGCTCCCCTGATGCGTCTAGTTGTTTTTCGTGCAGCGTTTTCCCTTTCTTGCTTTGTGTTTTTTGTTTTCTTTGCCTTCTTTCGTCTTTTGCTTTGATTTCTTTTGTTTTTGCATTCTCCCTCCATCTTCTCCGATGTCTCTCAACTGGGCGTTCAAATCTTTCATGAGAATCTCCTCCGTCCGGTCAGACAGGTATGTTTTAACTTTGTATGTTAACAAGTGGTGTATGATGCTTTGTTTCCTTATTAGTTAAATGAGATGCAACAAACCTAAGTTTCACTTAGGTTTGGGGTGCCTCACTTTTCAACATCTACATACTCACTTTTACCCCTGTGCAAACCTCGGTTGTACCGAGGTTTGGGGTTGGCTTTAGTTGACAAACCTAGGCCACGGCCTAGGTTTGGGGTGGCCATTTTTTTGAAAACGTTAACCTAGCTCTTTGATGTTTCGTGTTACTATTGTGTCTTTCCTGCCTGATAACTGCAATAACTGCACAACGATACTTGTGTAATCTGTGTATCGCCTACACCAAGACTTGCACATTGGGGACAATGTGTGGGTAAGGTTTGGGGTTGCCCAATCGGGCCCACGTTTATGCACGTAGATTTCCCGCACTCCTGAATGTTTAGATCATAATAGCTAAATTTTTGTTTTGAATGATTGAGACCGACCATTGTGGGAAAAATCTTGTGATAGTAACGTGACCATTAGGGAAGGACCGGGAAAAGACATGACTAGGGACATTAGTGGAGACCACCCAATAGCGAGATTTGAGCCTAAATGACGCCTTTCACTTCGAGGGATTTAAACACCTAATTCGTATACACTTTTTCGAATTCCTTGTCGTGATTATAGAGTGATCTCGCTATAATATTGCATTGAGTAGCAAAGACGACCATCGGGATATTGGGTAAGGGTATAGTAGACCATATCGTGTGGACCTTAAGAGATGATTCCAGGCATTGTGTGCACCTTTAACCCGTTTTTTTATCTATCGTCCCTTTTGACCCATTATGTGTGTACCCATAACCCCTTTGTAGCCAAACACTCACCACTTGTTCATTCCATACCCACCACGAACCCTTAGCCAAAAGCCTTAGCCAACCCTTATCCGAAAGTGTGTCAATTAGAAGCATTAATGAACAGCAGAAGATAGAGCGGAAAAGAAAAAGAATACAAGCCAGTCATGAAAATAAATAATAGATAGAAAAGAGGGCCAATGCAGCCCCAATCAAATAAAGAGGGCCAATGATGCCCCACCAACAAAAAATAAAATAAAAAAAATACAGTTAGTTTAGATATTATCTACAGCAGAAAATAAGAGAGTCAAAGCGACTCCAGCAATGACAAAGAGGGCCAACCAATAGAAAATAAAGTCAAGAAGTTCAGAACTGCTAATGACTGACACACCGAGGATTTTTGACCCATTTACCCTTCATTTCTTAGCTTTAAACCTAGCCCCATTACAACACTTGTAAAGACCTGGATGATCTTCTGAAAAATATGATTAGGGTATACGACCACCTTTACCAATATTCCTTGTCTTGCTACTTTATTCCTTTATGAGATTGACTTTTTGGACATTTGTGCGTCTTTCATTAGAGTTGTCATCTAATTATCGAGTATTCTTGTACATAACTTCCTTATACATGACAACATGTGCGACAACCTAGGTTCGAGTGAAATGAGAGTATCCCGTGAGGTAGGGTCGAGGCGAAATATTTTCCCTAGTATGTTTGGACCTAGTACGACCTTAATGTAATCGGAGCAGTCACGAGTTCGACTCACAATGGAAGACCATAGATCAAACAGAATAAGGATGAGGCGAGGGTGAGATAGGAATTCACGGGTATGGGAAATCACCAGTGCACTACGTGGTACCGATTGAGAGTTGTGCAGTTATTATTTCTCCGATATATGCTTTTATTCTATTTTATCGCTAATTTGCTTGAGGACAAGCAACGCTCGGTTTGGGGTTGTTGATAACGCCACTTTTTGGCGTTATTTTCAGTCTACAAACCAATGAGATTGGCTTGTGTTAAAGCAAAGAGGCGGAATTTTATGGTTTATCGAGTGAAATGTGCAGGTAATCTAAAAGACAGCAATCATCGAGAAAAGAAGCGGAAAAGAGTCTAAAAGAGAGCCAAAACGAAGCCTAACGGAAGCCCAAGATCCAAGCCCGAGACCCGCACCCAAACCATGACCCAGAACCTGACCCGGACACTTAAGGAAAGCGTGCGGTTTGTTGTGCGGTTTGTAAGCCACGGGACAAGTGGAGTAAGTCTCTGTTTGTTTGATATATTTTGTGTTTTCCGGAATTTAGGTCATAACTTCTCCACGTGCGACGGTAGGCTGCTTGGGGGAGATTTTCAAAGGTTTTTCACAGACTTTTGAGCCACGATAGAGGATCGATTGAGGGGACGTTCACCACACGAAGCGGATTAGAGCCGAGAGAAGGGAGTTCACCAATACATCTTTCACGTTCACGATTACCATGTTTACACACATTATTTCCCTTCCTTTTCTTATGTTTTTATCCACCACCAACATGAACTAATATTTAGATGTTGTGGGTTGGTTTGAATTTGGTTTAAGCTTATGAACATGTGACTTGAGACTTTTATCAGTTTTTCCTAGTTAATGAAGCATGTGATTTGAGTTTTAATGCTTTTGTGAGCGTGGCCAACTTGCATCTGTTTTGTTTGTTATTAATTATGTTCGAGAGAGTTAATTGTTAACTAGAACTAGACCTGCATGCCTAAGGTGAGAAATTGGATAGAGATATACCAAGTAAGCCTTAGTCCCGTTGAAATCTTGAGTTTAATGTGTTTTGAATTCCATAAGTTGAGATCGAGAAATAAAACTTGTGCTTTCAAGATAAAACCCGTTGTTGCTCGAGAGAGAACAACGGTGATTTTAGAGATTGGGTATTCATTAAGGGAATAACTGGTAATTGTTTTGAGTCAGGTGTTTATCTGTGAAAACCAGAGGATTTCCAACCCTCAACTGTTTTCTCTATCCGAAGTCCTTAAAGTTTTCTACGGCATCGTGTTTGATTTAATTATTTGCATTTGATTAGTTTAAAATCAACAACTCAAAATTGCGATCGTTCAGTTAATAGATCTTATAGTCATTGTGATACTTAGTTCCTAGTTCCCTGTGTTTGATACTCGTACTTTCAGTACTGTTACTTGATTCGACCCGTACACTTGCGGTTAGATTTAGGGGGGGTGTAAACCCGCCTATCAGGTACCCGGTAACTCGGTGTCCGGTAAGTCCGCATTCGGGAAGTGGGTACCCAGACAGTCGGTGTCCGGTAAGCCCGCATCCGGGAAATGAGTACCCGGGAAGTTTACCCGGTTTCCTTCTGTCTATTTTACCTCTGGAAGTCAGGTCTTTTTATAAGTGGGTTGAAGTGAGGAATAGTAAGGGTTGAGTGAGAACCTTAAAGCATTCAGGTAGCTTATCGTTCTTCATCGTTTAACGTAGCTATTCCATTTGGAGGTCAGGAGTAAAAGAAGGAAGTGGGCAAAAGCATCAGGTGAGTTCTCTAACTGTTGAGTGATATTAAATGTGATTTTAAATCAAGAGGTATTTATGAAATGGTATGCTTTATTATATGATAATGCATGTTGAGAAAGTAAATTATATGTATGCATACATTGAAAGTAGACGTGTATTGGCAAAGTCGGGGGGTGTGTCCCGCCAGTGCTCATACCTTGGGGGTGTCCCGTTTATGCCATGGGAGGAGTGACCCAGTAAGGCATTGTGAGACTGACACGATGTCACTAATGTGTGACCTTAGTGTGCCACTTACATGTGCAGTTTTACATGAAAGCTTGATGTTTAAAGTTCTGTTATTTATAATTGTTAATGAAATGCTTTAATTATGTTATGTTGAAACTGTTGCCACTAGAGGGAGCTCACTAGACCTCATGGTCTAACCCTCGTATTTCCAAAACTAAACCTTTTTAGGGAAGCAGTTGATAGGGAGTTCTGGTAAGGGCAAGGAGAAGATCTAGAGTGAGGATGTTTCTAGACGATAGATGTTTCCACTTGTTAATTAGACTTTTAATTAAAATTCTCAGCTGTGTATAGGTTGTTCCGCAAACCTAATTTGAAATGGTTGTATTCGGTTAAAATTTTGGGGCCGTTTTGGCTGGTTGCTTATTATTAAATATTATGTTCCTTTTTTGCTGGGTTGTTACATTCCATCTTTACTGAATTCTCATTATCTTTTATTCATATTAAAAAATATGTATTTTCAAGTTTAATTCTTTGTACCTTTGTTGTTCAAGTTTTTGTTTGATATTGTCCTGTATGTATGTTTTGAGGGCGAGTGAAATTGATTTTGGGAGAATTTTTTGAGAGGGAGTAATAAAAGTTTGTGAAAATATTGTTTGGGGGAGAAACTATACATGTGTGCAATTTTTTTAGGGGATAGTAAAACGTTTTTCAAATTTTTTGTTTACCCTTAATGATGGAAAATAATTTTAGTTTTAAATGCATCACTTAAGGGGGAGTATTTTTGTTGAAAAATATGTGCTGAAAATGAGTTAAAAGTTGAACATCTTTTAAACAGATAAAATTTATTTTTAAGAAATTTTAAAATGTTCAATTTGTTTTTTGAAAATTGATTTCTTATCGCACCCTTGTATGCAATAGTTAAAAATATCGCACTTTTAGTGTGTTAGTGTGCGATAGATTGAGATATCGCATATGTGGTGTGCGATAGTTTGATATATCGCAATTATGGTTTGCGATAGTTTGGGATGTCGTACTCGTTATCTGCGACAGTTAGCTCTACACAGTGATCTCACATCCTTCTTCATGTGATAGTTGACTTTCAAAGTCAAATTTGGTTCAATCAGCTTGTGCCACGTGTCATATTAAGTATAGGAACGGTCCATTCTTTGAATTTTTCACCTTCATTTGGCTTCACTATTACACTTGTATCAGTCGATATTACTTCAAGAGCTGATCACTCTTTCTTCAAGTTCAATGCGCTTACAAATCAATTTCCTGTTTTGATTTCATTAACATGATTTCATCAGGTTTGTTCACATTCATCATTAAACTTGTATCGATTTCTCTTGCTTTGTATAGTTGGATTATCGATATGTATATTGATTGTTCGTATTCAAATATTCAATCACATCTTTTTGGGTCTGTTTGTTCAAATTGGTTGTATTTATGTGTCTTGATGGTAGACCTGGCAAACATGTCGTATTGTGTCGGGTTCAAAGTTAAACGGGTTGAGAGTGCCTAATTCTAACCCGACCCATTTAATAAACGGGTCATAAAATCTCAACCCTAACCCGACCCGCCACTACCCTCCTAACCCATTTAACTCGTTTAACATTTATAAAACTAAAAATTAGATATCGAAAATTCACAAAAAATTACAAATCCAAAATTCAAATGAAAGCATTAGAAATCTAAATTTTATAGTTTTTAACTTATAAGTCTAACCAAATTCAAAACATTAAAAATCCAAAGTATTAAGAATGAAACTTTTGACCCTGACCTTACCCGTTTAATTTTCGTGTCGTGTCGTGTCCACCCGTTTACTTAAACGGGTTGAAATGTATTACCCAAACCCGTTTATTTCGTGTCGAGTTCGTGTCGGATTAGCGTGTCGTGTCAGTTTTTGCCAGGTCTACTTGATGGTCAATTTGAGTCTTTAGGTATCATTTGTTGATTGTTTCTTCACTGATTTTATCATCATCTGATTTTTTGTTGGACTGTTCTTGATTTTCAAAATTTATCGCATCCTTGTATATTTTTAGCGTTTATCGCATCTTTGAAAATTCTTTGCCATGCGATAAGTGGGTATAGCGTATCAATTTCATGCGATACTTAGGTTTTATCGCAACAGTTTCATGTGATATTTAGTTGTATCCCATCCTTCTTGTGCGGGAGTTGAGGATGTCACACCCTTTTTCATGTGATAGTTCTGTATATTGCAGTCTTCTTGTACGATACTTTTCTTGTGTCATGCGATAGTTTTGACACTAATAATGTTTTTTAGATTTTGAAACTTTTTTCCAATGATATCAATTTTCACAAATCATTTTCAAAAGAAATTTATGCTAATATGGTTACAGTTCAGGTTTTAAATGGCAGCGGTTGAGCACCATGAATCCAATCACAATTCTGATGACGAGCATAACTTGCCATCAGTCAGATCTGATCTTCCATCCAGATCACAACTTGTCAATGCCCGAAACCCAGATGACCTACTGATCTTGAGATCATAATTTATTCAGTAACCTAACAACCATCACCTGGACTTTGATTCCATGAAAACAGATCATCCATTCATTCTAACAATACTCAAAGGGCATTCTATGGCACACGTTGCTGCTAGCGCCAATGTACCTCTCATTTATCTACAACAGTTCTAGAACACCATCACATTCATTCTAGAAGAAAACAATTGCCGATTCGAAGCCTTTGTAGACCATTATCTAACTAAGCTCACCAAGAAAAGACTGTGAGTTCCAGATTCGTGCAACAAACAATATAGAAATCAATATATGAAGAACAGGTCGGTATGATTTCAACTGGTCATCCAATTTGCTTTCAATATGCAGAGTGTTTACAATAGATTAGGTAAGCTAAAATGACAACTAGCTTATTTTTCTAAGCTAATGAACATTAAATACTATGGGCCCGTGGTAACAAGCCCACGGCCCGTTCACAATAAAGGCTTAAAATAAAGGATAACAAAACAGCCCTTGAACTTCTATTTCAACCAAATATTGTCCTAACAATCTCCCCTTTGAATTGAAGTTCGAGTTGGCGCCAGTTACGAACATATCTCTTTCGCAGCGCAAAGTGTATCTCGAACGTTCTGATGGCTCGGCAGTAGTCGATGCGTTCTTCAATCACTTCTAAGGCTTTTCGTGCGATTGTCTCATTCAGATTCGGAACATACGATACCTTTTGATTTTTGGATTCGAACGTGATGATTTTCCGAAGAGCATCTTGAACTTTGAAGAGCGTGTCATCGCAGAATCTGTCTACCCGGCTGAAGCGGAGAAACCTCTTTTCTTTCAGATCGTTGAGGTATACAATCCCAAATTCAGGTTCTAGAAGCAGTGCGTTCTCGGGATACATCTTCAGTTCAGGAGCAATCAGATTTGGCTTTATCAGGTTTACCTTCTTTGCGCGGTTCTCGACTCCCATTTGAAAATCTGTCAGGTATGACATCATGATGGAGTGGATCAGGAATCGACGAACAGCCTCGAGCGCTTTAGTCACATGAAGAGGTCGGATGGTTCTGGTTCGGAGGTCCTTCAGTAAGTCAATCAAGTCAAACGGTAATAGGTTCTTAAAATCTGCTTCAGAAATCATCCATTCATTACCATCTTCGCGGCGAACAGTGAAAACTGGAAACAAGACACTAAGAATTTTGCCGGTTTGGATGTTGAGCACTTCAGTGATCTTGTGCTTGGTTCGGACTTGGCTGACTGGCAGACACCGCTTCATGGCTTTTACGTACTGGTCTTGGTATTCCGCGTCAAAGTGGGAAATCCCAAGATAGAAAGTCGGCTCGATAGGGCGTAACCTGTGGACATATAGCTTCTTCAGAGATTCCTCCAGGTGAGGAATGTAGATCATGATTTTCTCCCATCGGATTTGTTGCTTTTGAGGAAGAGAATGATCTGAAGTTGTCGGTTGTTGAGGAGATGTCGGATTTTCAGCAGTTGTTGTTTCGGGACTTGTAGAAGTCTCGGCGGCTTGAGCTGTGTGAACGGGTGTACCATATAGGTTTTGTAGCAGAAACTGGTCGTAGTCTACGTTGTCGTCTTCATCAGTAGGAAAGATCAGGTTTACCTGGAGATTTATCGCACTGGCGGCTTTTTCGTACCATGCTTTTTCGGTCTCCGGGTCGATCTCGATGTCTGGATCTATCAGTTGTAGTTCGGGCCTATCTGATGTGTCATACGTGACCAATTCCTGTGTTATTCCCTCAGGCTTTTCAACCGTCGGGTCTTCGTCGTCGGAGATGTCATATCTATAACCATCTCGACTAAGCTCAACTCGGCTTCAGGTTGGTCTTCAGTTAAAGGTGTCGCAGTTGAAGGTTCCGGTTGAACTACAGTAGTTTCAGTGATGATTGGATCAGACTCGGACAAGCGTAGACTCTTGTTCTCCCCCTCATGGTAATCAGGATCATCCTGGTCATCGTGCCGTCGTTTGAGTCCGCCAGCTTGACTCTTGCAAGTGTCTTCGAGTGAGGCGACTCTCTCGGACAGCGTTTTGAGCGCTTGTTGTACGTCCTTAAGAGTCATGTCAAGCTGGTCCAATCGTGATGTAACGGATGACGAAGGAGCATTGACCTGGGATTATAGCACTGAAATCAGGTCTGCTTCGGTAGAGGCATCGGTATCTTGGTGTTGGAGCAACTGTGCTAGGAGCATGGTCTTCAAAGTATCCACCGAATAGATAGGCTGAACGTGAGCCGGTGGTGGTGTCGGTGCAGTTTCAGGTTCGACCATCTTCTCTTTACCTTTGATTAGAGTCTTCAGATTGTCGAGCTCATTGGTGAATCGCTGCTCCAGGGCCTCGCGGACAGCCTTTAGGGCGCCGTCCAGATATCCCTTTGACACAAAGTCGGGCAAAATAACTCCGGGAACACTTAGATTACCCGTTGAGGCATCTACCTTAGAGGCAGAGCCACCTACGTTCACGGTTGGCGATAATGTGTCCGTGGTAGGATTTCCTTCCGATCCTCGTGGTCCGCTTAAAGGCGGAGGCACTACGGAAGTTCCGATCGAGTCACGAAGAGCATCGATGTTCGTTTCCTCCTCTTGTGTCCTAGCCGAAGAAAGTTTTATAACAAGTGGCTCTAGACTCAATAGTGCTTTGAAAGAAGGCAAGACCGGGGGAGGCTGGTCTCTTGTTTCAATACTAGTACTCTCAGAGTGAGAGACCGGTAGAAGTTGTGCTAATTCCCCGTGAGAAGTTGAAACACCCGTCTTTTGAGAGACGGATGAGTGGCTTGGTGGGTTGTGCACTTGCACTGCTAGGTCCACGGCGGCTTCTTCAATACCCTGTCCCAACGGATGAGACGGGATAGCAAATGTGGCAACCTGGATGACGCTGGTTTGGGGTCGCTCAGAAGCCTCTTTATCTTTACGGCTTAATCTTTCTTGGTTCGCATTCGACCGTAATTCCCTCATTCTCACATGTTCTAAATTTTCAACTAATTCTCCCCCAGGTCTCCTTGTATCTCCCGTAATAGGTTAGGTAGTAGTGATGAGTGGGGGTGTGGGTGAGTCGGATGGAATACCTTCGGTAAAGTCTGGGTTGGGTCCGATACGGGTAGGGATTAATTTTACCTTGATAGTGCGGTCCGTATCGTATTCAGTGGAGTTGGATTCCACATTCTCAACCTGTCGGGGTGAAGGAGGATCAGATATGTATGCGTCCGTGTCACGGTGAAACATTGGACGTTCGGTTTCAGTGACGACCTGGACCTCGTGTAGTCTAGTCGACGATCCGGCTTTGGTCGTTGTCCGAGTGATGGGAATGGATTGTTGGCTAGGTCCGGCTTGGCTAGAACTGGCTCGCGTATCCAATGCACCGCCCACGCCTGTTCCCCTCCCACGTATTCTCACCACACCCCGTCTGGGAGCCCCAGCAGCCCGGATTCTACCACCTCTCGTCCTAGGACCCTCACGTCTCTCGGGTCTATCTCCCTAGGGAGGTCCCTCCGGCGCTGGCTGGACCATGGGAGCAGCTAACTCTCTCCTATATTCTACCACACTCGGTGCATTGGGGTCCGCGTGTGCTAATAGGGCTTCAGGTATGGGCATGGCTATGGCGTTGGACGGGTTCCGAATCACCATATATTGTAAATGGAAAGGAGGACATACCGGATGGTTAATGCGTCGCGGTATCCCTGGATTCGCGTCCATGTGTTGTCTGATCGCCAGTGAGAGGAATCGAGGATAGGGTAGGAATTTATTTTGCTTCGTTCCTCCGATATGCCGAATAGCTTGAACCATCTCGCGCCATATTATCATCGCGAAGTCAACGTGTCGGTTGTAGCATACATCATGGAGTAGACGCAGGAAGTCACCTGTGCACTAGTTTATTCCCTTCCATCTGGATGAGAGACACATGTTCAGAATGGTGAACAACGTGTACTAGATGGGCGCCAGATATTTGCGATTGAATGCCGAAGGTCGATCGAGGGCGCGGTTGTAGCCTAGAGCGCGCACTTGAGCGCACAATGTTGTGTCATTGACAGCGGGGTCGTAGCCTTGGTGTCCGCCGGCGTTGGCTTCTGGTAAGGATAACAAGCGACGGAACGCGTCAAGTGTGAGCGTTAAGGGATGGTTGTCGATCCGTGCGATGATGGTCTGAGAATTGGCAGCCGTGATGACTTGGGCAGAGAGCCATACTTGATAAAGATATAGTGTAGGGACGTCGGTTGTTGCAGTGAGGGCCTCACGGAGAGGGTGACCAAGTAGAATGTCCACGACCACACGGTGTTGCTCATGTGGTCGGAACTCAGCGACGTCCAACTGATGATTGTTGGATTCCATCTCGATGCCATGGTCAGGGTTGACCAAAGCATTATCGGCCGGTTCGTCGATAAATTCCTCTTGAGGAGGAATTTGCTCTTGGTGTTCTTGTTGATGTTCTTGATCCGCCATGTAAAAGATCTGAAAAATGAATCACAGTTATTAATCAAGGCGAATGAACAAGAGCGGGCGCGTTCCTTTGCAATAATGGGCTCAATCTGAAACAGATTGAGGACTGGCAGTGAGATAACTAGGTACTGGACTGATAAACACAGGGGTGTCCGGACAACCTCATTGGAAAACAAAACTTTCCGGACAAACCATGGTATCCAGACAAAATGTGTCCGGACATCAAAGGTTTCCGGACAAAGCAAGCATTCCGGACAAAGATGGTTTCCGGATATAATGTGTGTTTCCGGATGTCGTAGGTTACCGGAAACCGCATCAATATGGATAGTTGAACTTACCGGAAACCCTTAGGTTTCCGGACAACTAGGGTTACCGGATGATGGTGGTGTCCGGAGAAAATATCTATACCATGAAGCTTTTCGGATGCGTTTGAATGTGTCCGGATACTATGGGAGTATCCGGACGACCTACGGCTTCTCAAATCAGACCAAAAAAATGCAAGCAAATCACTAAGCTAGTCATTTATATCGAATCTAAGACGTGTGAGAAGCATTACGACGCAAGACTTCGGGCCTTTGTACGTGGATGGAGCCCGAAAGTGAGCCGATGCTATCAGGGGTTTTGTGACACCCCAATCGGTCGAATCGTGGGTCGATTCACGGAGGATTTGTGCGAGTGATGGATCGATAACATCTATAGAAGTCGAGGAGTTACATACCTATGTATTGGAAGATGACATCGACGAAACGGAGTGATTTGCGTGGGTGACCGAATGATAGAGTGAACGAGGGGTTTGGAGAGGTTTTTCTAAGTATCCGAATAAGTGAACAAAGGGAGAGTCCGAATTCCTTTTATATAGGGGACAAAGTTTCCGGGTGGGTCATCCGGATACCCACCCGGATAGATGGGTGTCCGGATACCTGTCCGGACACTTTGTGAAGATTGACAAAAACTCCCCTGTTCTTTCATATTTTCAATAAAAATTGGACTATAAGGATTTTGAAAGAACCTTCTCTCGCTCCCCCTCAAATTGAGCATGGGAATGTCTTTGCTCCCCCTCGGATGGTGCAAATGTGTGTAGTGGAGAGACCGACACCAAAAAAAACTTTTTCACATTGAAAGAAAAAAAATGTTGTGTCGCTCCCCCTTAAATGATGAACATAAAGTGATATGCTCCCCCTCAGAATGTGCGCGTAGTGTGAAATGCACACGGGAGTATCCACACACAAAAAAACTTTATGGCAGTTTAGAAAAAAATTGTGTGTGACGCTCCCCCTCAATAATAGAGTAGACTTACCTGATACCGGGTCATGCTCCCCCTGAACACATGAACACTTGTGAAAGCACAGGTATAATCAAATAAAACTAGATGACAGTCTAAAACAAAGAAACACACGTAGAAAAAAAAGAAACAAATGAAATCTACCTAATAAATACAGAGACACAATCCTAACTATGTAACAGATACAAGTAGAATACATATGCGAGAAAGTGTATATTCAATCATACGGAGTGTGAACAACGGATGATGAGTAGACAGTTGCTCGTAGATGTATGGAACTTGTATAGGGTACACAACCAGATTAAGTCTTCAGATTTAGCATACCTAACCTGGACACTAGATAATTAAAGCGTTTTTCGTCCAGGGGTTTTGTAAACAGGTCTGCTAACTGATGTTCGGTATTTACAAAGTAGAGTTCGACTGTACCTCTTTCAACGTGATCCTTAATAAAATGGTACCGAACGTCTATGTGCTTTATCTTCGTATGTTGGACCGGATTGCTGGATGTGGCAATTGCACTCTTCAAGTCGCAGTAGATGGGCACCTTGACGTATGTTAAGCCATAGTCCTTAAGTTGCGTGCGCATCCATATCACTTGTGAACAGCAGCTCGCAGCGGCCACGTATTCCGCCTCGGCAGTCGACGTAGAGATGCACTGCTGCTTCTTGGATGCCCAACTCACCAAGTTATCGCCCAAGAACTGCACATGTCCCGATGTGCTCTTCCGATCCATCATGCTGCCTGCGTGGTTCGCATCAGAATATGCAGATAGTTCAAAACCTGTCTCTTTTGGGTACCACAAGCCAAGATCAGCAGTACCACGTAAATAATGAAAAATTCGTTTGACAGCAATTAAATGAGACTCTTTTGGTTTTGATTGAAATCGGGCGCATAAAAATGTGGAAAACATGATGTTCGGTCTACTAGCAGTTAGGTGCATTAAAGAACCTATCATTCCCCGGTACTGCTTAGTGTTCACATCCTTTCCGTTAGGGTCGGCGTGGAGCTTTGTACCGGGTGCCATGGGAGTTTTCATTGGTGAGGACTATTCCATCTGGAATTTCCTAAGAATATCCCGGATGTACTTAGCCTGGTTTATGAATATCCTGATCGACAGTTGTTTAACTTGAAGACCAAGAAAGAAATTTATATCACATAACATACTCATTTTAAAAAATTGTCCCATGAGCTTTGCAAAGTTCTTAGCATACTGAGGATTAGTAGAACCGAAGATTATGTCATCGACATACACTTGAACTAAAACAATATGACCTTTTTCGTTCTTGATAAAAAGGGTAGAATCTATCTTACCTCGGGTGAAGTGTGATTTTAGCAAGAACTCGGAAAGAGTATTATACCAGGCTCGTGGAACTTGCTTTAGACCATAAAGTGCCTTGTCTAGAACGTAGACATGATTAGGCTTTGAATCGTCCACGAATCCTTCCGGTTGAGAGACGTACACTTCTTCCTTGATATCACCGTAGAGGAATGCGGTCTTCACATCCATTTGGAAGACCGTGAAGTTCTTGTGTGCGGCGTATGCAAGGAACATCCGGATTGCTTCGATCCTCGCCACCGGAGCGTATGTCTCGTCATAATCAATTCCTTCTTGCTGACGGTATCCCTTGGCCACGAGACGTGCCTTGTTACGTACTACGATGCCGTCCTCATCCTTCTTATTCTTGAAGATCCACTTAGTGCCGATCACCGTCTTGTGAGTCAGACGTGGAACAAGTCGCCAAACCTTGAGGGCCTCAAATTGGTTAAGCTCCTCTTACATGGCTATGATCCAGTCCGGATCTTCGAGTGCTTCGCGGACAGTTGTAGGCTCGATCTTACTCAAGAAACCGGAGAAGAGGCAGAAATTGGCTGATGCGCCTCGCGTTTGGACAGGAGTGGAGGGATCACCGATGATCTGGTGTAAGGGATGAGCTTTGGTTCATTTGACGGTGTGTGGAAGCGGCTGCTGAGTTGAGTGCGAGGCGTCCGGATCAACGTAATCACCAGATGGAAGGTCTTGTATAGCTTCAAGTGTAGCCGGTTGATTTCTCGGAGGAGACGACAGAGGGTTCGTCGACGGTTGAGCAACTTCTGGTTCCGAGGAATTCATAGGTTGATCATTGAGTGTAGTAGATGACGAAGCTTCAGGAGCGATCTCCGTGTTGCGTACTGGCTCCTCCGGGGGAATGGTTGTATCAGTAGATGTTGAGGATGATGACGGTTGAGGTGTCTCCAAAGTGAGTGTTGGACTGCTGGTCGAAGGCGGCGGACCGGAGAGATTTGCCGAGATCTCGATTTGAGCAGCTTCAATTCGCGGTTGCGCTGAGACACAAGGGGTAGCATTGTTAAACAGGTGATCATAAAAATATTGAAACAGTAAATCTAAATCAGAAAGATTAGCATTCGATGAAGATGCGTGATTCGGATTTACTGTCGCTTGTGCAGATCCCGAACGTGAAAGTTCGGAAGCTAGCACGCCAGTTAAACCGGGTTCTGAACTAATTTGTTTAGAAGCCAATTCCACGGCTTCGTCTAATGTCACGTTTACACTCTCAGTAATGGTTTTAGACCGTTTGTTGTAAACGCGATACGCCTTAGCCTGCATGGGGTATCCTATGAAAACTCCTTCGTCTTCCTTTGGGCTGAATTTGCCGAGATCATCTTTGTCGTTGAGGACGTAGCACATGCATCCGAACGCGTGGAAGTACTTGATGTTCGGAACGCGGTTGTTCATGATCTCGTACGGCGTCTTGTTGAACCGCTTGTTGAGAATGGAGCGGTTTTGCGTGTAACAGGCAGTAGACACCGCTTCGGCCCACAGTAATAAAGGCAGGTTGGACTGAGAAAGCATCGTGCGGGCAGCTTCGACGAGGGTACGATTGCGTCTTTCCACCACTTCGTTTTGTTGAGGAGTGCATGCAGCCGAGAAGTTGTGCGAGATACCTACTGAAGTGAGATAATCGTCCACAGTCTGATTCTTAATCTCCGTCCCGTTGTCGATCCTGATGGTCTGAACTTGTTGCCGAAGGTTCAGCTGGATGGTCTTCAAATGATTGATGATCAGCTCCGGGGTTTCATCCTTCGTGCGTAGAAACTTGACCCATGTGTAACGAGAGAAATCATCCACCATCACCAGGACATACTTGCGTTTTGATGCTCTGAACACGCATCGGTCCACATAAGTCCATATGGATAAGTTTGAGGGACCGGGACGTGCTTGGAGCAGCCTTCGGCTTATGCGTCGCTCGCTTCATCTTTCCCATCTCACATGGCCCGCAGAGTCGATCCTTCACGAATTGAAGGTCGGGCATGCCTTTCACGTGTCCGCCCAGCACCAATTTTTTGATACTCTTGAAGTTCAGGTGCGAGAGACGCCGATGCCAAATCCATGCTTGTTGGGAATTGGCCTTTGACATCAGGCAGACAGTACTATCGGTCTTCAGGGCTGCAAGGTCGATGGTGTAGAGGTTGGTCTTTCATGTTCCAACCAGTAGCTCATTTCCGTCGTCATTGAGGATTCTACACCTTTTGGCTTTGAATCTGACCTCGAGATCTTTGTCGCAGAATTGGCCGATACTGAACAGATTGTGTCCCAATCCCGCGACGTGTGAAACCTTCTTGATGGTGATCTTGTCTTGTACAATGTCGTCGTAGCCCAAAATCGGAGCCTTGTTGTCGTTTCCGAATCTCACGTCTCCGCCATATTGTTCTATGTAGTTCGTGAGAAGCTCCCTCCTTCCAGTCATGTGCTTGGAGCATCCAGAATCTAAGTACCACACATGACCGTCCTGCAAAATGAGATTAGCGAACTTTAGGTACCCATATACGCATGGGTCCTGGAGGGTTAGGTTTTACACCTTTCGGAGGAACCTGTTTTGAAGCAGGTTGCCTCTTGGGTGTGGGTTTAACCTCAGTAGGAAGAACCTGTTTCGAAGTAGGTTTCCTCTCTTGCTTTGGTTTAACCTCTGATTGGGGACCCCGTTTGGATTTAGACTTCTTTTTGTTCTTACGGGGTCTTCGAGTGGGTGTAGAATTATACATGTGATATGACCCAAACCAATCATTATTATTAATATCATCAAAGTCATTCCAAGCACAACTAGAACAACACAAACAATCATGCGATAATTGAATCAATTGCTGAACGGAATAAAGTTTAATTGGAAAATTAACATCTCGTTTAACAAAATCATTCCTATGATTCCAAGCACAATCGTTTTTGTTCATTCTAGGAAAAAAAACAGTATTGAAAGACTTTGATGCTGCATCCTCGATAGATTCCTTAGTTAGCCACTTTGGTTTGTCTTGTTTAGCTCGACCGGTTTTATCTGAAACAACAGGGACAGCACGGTCAGTGACTTTTGAAGAAACATAAATCTTATCGGTCGGTCGATCGATCGATCGGTCTTTTGCTTCGGCTGTGATTGTTTTTGAGAATTTGAAGCATTTTTAGATATCTTAATCACAGCCGGAGTCTTGGATTGAGAGCAGGCGCCCTTTTAAAAATTGACCGTTCGATTAACCACTAGTGATAAGAAGTCAGAATGACTTGGAAGAGGTTTGTCGAAAGGGAACGATTCAAACTCTTCATCAGAATGGCCTTCGGAGTTCATATATTCTGAAAAATCGACATCCGGAATTACAGGACTTGGATTGGTCGAGGAAGGCGAGGAACACTTTGTGTCAGTGTGTGTTGAGGAATTCGGTGTGGAAGCTAGGAGAACATCAGAGTTTAAATTCCATAACACACTTTTATCTTGAGATTCAATGTCGTCTTGTGAAAAGATTGTGCTAACGAAAGCTTTACACGAGGATGTCTCAGAAGAGTTTGAGGAAAGTTCGGGTGAAATCTGCTTTTCAGTTTGGAGTAGGTCAATCTGCTCTTGGAGTGGACCATTTCTCGTATGCTCGTACATTGCTTCTGTTGCCAAGGCAGACAGTTTTAATGTGAGCTTATTGAATTCACACCGAAGTATTTCCTGTCCTTCTTCCGACACAGCTTCGGTTTTTACGGATTTGAGAGTCTCAAGTTCTTTAATAAGCGTTGACTTTTACTTTTGAAATTTTGACCTTTCCTTCTCGAGTGACTCTTCTAACTCGACTATTTTTTGCTTCCAAGATGAGAGGGGGAACATAGAGTTTGAACTCATCCGTATCAGTCTTGGGTTCGGTTGCTTGGACCTCATCCTCTTTGGAGGAATCCTTGGGTGTCACAACCTTATAGCAGTCAAAATAGTCATTCGAGAGGTACTTCTTTTTGTTATTCTCATAAGAATAATTCAAAGGTTCATAACAGAACGGAAGTTGCATTTTAGACGTGTGTGTGCGCTTGTATTCCTCAGTTTCCTCTTCCTTTTCAGGTTCAAGAGGACCAGTCCATCTAATCACATATTCCGGATACTTTTTGTCTAATCCTAAACAGCCAAAGTCATACAGTGTAGGTGTGTTGAAAAAACCCTTTTTCAAATAGTGTGGGTTGTCGTATCCGATTCCCCACTCTTTGTTAAAATAAGTGAACTCCTTGGGTTTATTCATATGTATGGTCTGATCAGTTTGAACTCTTTTATGGAGTTTGGTTTCAAGTTCAAGAATTTTAGCGACAAACTCCTTGTGCTGAATTTGAAGAGTAGAGCATTGATAAACAATTTCTGCTTTCTCATTTATACACTGATCAAGCTGTGTTTGAAGTTCAGATATTTTGGCCCTTAAGTCTGTAGGTGCTATTGAAAGATTTTTTCATTTTTCTTTTACATTAGCATTTTCGGACTTATATTTCTCAGTTATTCGCTTTTGAACATCTAGCTTTTCAGATAGTGATCTAATCTCAAGCAGTTGTTCATTAGAAGTGGCCTTATGGGAATCTATCCGTTCAGCTAGAGATTGTATTTGATCAAAGAAATCTTGAGGAGTAGATTCACATACCTGACTTGACTTTGCCTTTTCTTCATCAGCAGGAGAGTGGTATCCCATGAAAGCATCAGCACCATCAGATTCGCTTTCATCATCAGATCGACCCAACCATTATTCGTTTTCAACAAACATAGCTTCTCCTGCTTCTTTCTGTTCAGCTAGAGCGAGCTTAGCCTTGTAATAATGAGAGTTCTTCACAACAGGTTGTCGACAGTCTTTCACAAAGTGACCAAGCTTCCCGCAGTTAAAGCATGTTACGGGTTCGTCTTTCTTCTTTGAGTCAGACTTGCGGTCATCTTTCTGTGTCTTCTCTTTCTTGTCAGACTGGTCGGACTCATCAGCTTTCTTCTTTCCTTCATATATGTCCTTATATTCATGGCGCTTGTTGGAGGAGGTGGAGTAGAGCTGATTATTGGACGTCGGCTTCTTGTAGAACTTCTGTTGTTGAAAGGATTTGGTGAGCAGAGCCATTGCTTTCTTAATGTCAGCTATTTTAGGATCAGAATCACTGTCTTCTCTTTCCTCAGGTTCTGATTCAGATTCACTTTGCCTTTGGGGACGTTTGGAATGACGGCCAGAAGATTTGCCTCGTTTGGAAGACATGAGAGCAAGTGGATCAGCAGGTGGTTTTGTGGTAGACTTCTTCTCGCTCAGAATCTCATTCACTTCATCTTCGTCTTGAAGAAGCGTCTCATAGAGTTCATTGATGCCAATTCTCTCTATCAAGTGGTTGTGCTTGACATGAGATGCAAATACCTTCCATTCAGGCAACAGGTTGTTGAGAAACTTGAGCGCGTTTTCCGTGTTGGAGCGAGTGATTTGATTCTTGTTAAGCTCGTTAAGAAGAAGACAAAAGCGTTCATATGTCTGAGTGATAGATTCGCCGGTGCGCTGCTTAAACCCATCGAACCTGGTTATGGCGCTGTTGATCTTCAGTTGATTCCCGACATCACTCCCGCGCATCATTTTCGCCACTTGATCCCACATACCTTTTGCTGTCCCTTTATAACTGTCGATGGCAGTGTAGATCGTGTTGGGTAGAGCTTGAACAAGGTATCTTCTAGCACACTTTTCTCCCTCTATCATGCCTCTTTCATCATTAGTCATTTCGGAGAGTGTCTTGTTCTCGGTACGGGCTTGAGCATTTGCAGTGGCTGGTACTGTCTTCCTGGGTGGAGGAATTGGCCCGTCATTTAGGGCTCGCTAGATATACTCGTAGTTGTCTTTTGACTCTATGAAGATTATGAATATGTCCCGCCACTGGCTGTACTCACCTTGATAGAGGCAAGGTGGTTTGGAATCGATGCCGATAGCAAGAGCGTCGCGTGAAGTCATCTTCAGTTGCGTCAGACGATTTGTTCGATTCAAAGTGATAACCTAACGCAAGGCACTACGAGTGGAGTCCTAACGCATGTTCTAAGAGTGAGTTATACTAGAAACATGTAGGAATTCAACATAACAGAACTTACCGGATAGGAATCCGGATGTGATGTCTGATCTGGAAGTGTCCGGATCAGATTGAGTGAAAAACAGATCAAATCACAGAAGTATCCGGATAAGCAAGAGTTTCCGGATGAACTGAGGTTTCCGGATAACAATAGGTTACTGGAAAGTCTTAGTTTACCAGATGGATGTTACTTACCGGATAAAATATTAGAACTGAACTTACCGGATGAATATAGTTTCCGAATGATGTGCTTTCCGGATGAATTGCTTACCGGATGAATTGGGTATCCGGAAAGAATCAACTTGACCGAAAACTTTGAGTTGTCCGGATAAAATCGGTTACCGGAAACTTCGAGTTGTCCGGATAAAATATTTTACCGGAAACTTTGGGTTTCCGGAACAATTGTATCCGGAAAGATTTAGAAATGGTGAACTTACCCGGAAAGTTGTGTGGTACCCGGAAAGAATTAAGGATGTTCCGGATAGTTGAGTGGTATCCGGAAACTACGGTTGGTTGTTCGGATACTGCGGATGGAGTTGGAATTGCGACTAGAATTCGATTAGGGTTGCCCAAAAACTTTCCTGAAAGATTAGATACTTTCCAAAATAGCAAAATAACAGTACCCAAATCGATAGTCAAGCAAAATAGCACGATTTTGAATAAAAATTTTGATTCTTGATATGAACAGAACTCAAAAACCAAAACTTTGATTTATCTTAAAAACCACTCAAACGATCTAATTATAACGAGAAAAATTGCAGAATCGTTAAGGAAGATAATGCTAACAGAATGGTATAAACGAAACGAAGCAATTTAATCCGAATCAAGATATGAGATTTCAAAGCAAGAACACAACCTAATAATCAGAAAACTTACCAGAATTCAAAAGAACACTTTGAATCGATTTGTCCGTCTTCTCTGATACCAATTGTGAGTTCCAGATTCGTGTAACAAACAATACGGAAATCAATATATGAAGAACATGTCGGTATGATTTCAACTAGCTTATTTTTCTAAGCTAATGAACATTAAATACTATGGGCCCGTGGTAACATGCCCACGACCCGTTCACAATAAAGGCTTAAAATAAAGAATAACAAAACAGCCCTTGAACTTCTATTTCAACCAAATATTGCCCTAACAAAGACTAATGTTGACACTTTAGCTATCGAAAATAACTGATCTCTAAGGCAAGCAAGACTTTGATGACTTTGCATCTAAAAGTGAAATCTCTGTTGATATCATATCAATGGGCTACTCACAACCTATACGAACTTATACTTTCAAGAGTATGTTCTTACCACCTATATGGAACACGCTGTTCTACATCTTTAATAGATGCTTAACACCAAGTACCTCACTTGTTCCATAAGATAGCTTTCTGTAAGCATTATGACTACACTACTATCTTTTGGACTAAGTTGGAAGAACTTTTCTCTGACAAAGGACATTCCAAAGCAAGAAAATTTGTGTCATATCAGAGATTCCTACATCTAGCTATTCAGAGTATGATACGCTCTAATAGATATATCCCTTCAAGATCTTCTGCACCTGTCTACCCATAATATGACATGAAGTATCTTCGCAAACAAGATGAAGATGAATTTCCCAATGTTCTACCTCTTCCAAATACTTTGTTCGCATATATGTATCAACATATGCCATGTGTGAGGGAGTATAGGGAACTTAGAGCTTCAAAGGTCCAACCAGAACCGAAGAGACTTAACCATGAAGCCATCACTAGGATAGATGACAGAAGAAAGGTGTCTAGTGATAGAAATGAACATGATCAGGATACTGGGTTCTGATCAGGGTGAGCTGAGAAAAAATGTAAATGAGATGGAATCTGAAGAAGTTAGGGGTGTATCTTTATTTGTTGCTTAAGAAAACACTTCTATACATATTGAGCAAAATATTCCAAAAGAATCTTCTTCTGATGATGAACGCATAGAAGGTGACAACATTGGAGATGACGATGATATTGACTCGAATGATTCTGATGATGATGATGATTATGATGATGATGATGATGATAACAACAATGATGATGATCCAAACGTACAAATGTCTGATTTTCAAATTGACAATGTGATTAATTGTAACATCTCGATTTTTTATATAAAGTTACGTTTGTTTTTATTAAGTAATTTGATGTATAATTATTTGATAGATTAATTTTAGAGTTTATCCCCGATTAAGTTACATTACTTGCTTTACGGAATTATAAGTTAAGGGATAAGCTTTAATTTTAATTTATAAGTTGGAGGGTTAAAGTTGCCAAATGATGGAAGTGTAAGGGTTGTTTTAGTCATTTGGTGAAACTCTTAATTACCACCACCGCCTCATTCACATCATATGTGGATAGATACTTCCACTTTTAGAAAAGAGGATATTTTTGGTGTATGTGTGTGGGTGTTTCACGGCGAAGACAGGGAGAAAGAAGAGAGAAAGAAGAAAAGAAAGAATCAAGTTTTTGTCATCAAAGATTTGATTTCCAGAATTATTGATAGCTGTTTGGAGTCTTGGATCTTTGATTTTGCGGAAAAGTGGGTTATCTTCATTAAGGTGAGTTCATTCACTCTTTTGAATTAAATACACGTATTTTTTGTCAAATTAAACATTAAGACATCTGTATAAACTATTTTGGGGCTGAATGGATGTGTTTAAAACAAGATGAATGGGACAAACATGAGTTTAAATTGTAATTTTAGGCTGCAGGTCGAAGTTACCGGGTAAAAAGATAGTACCCGGTAACCTCTGTGTGAAGGTTTCCGGATGGGGCAAAGTAACCGGTAAGTTCTGCTTATTTGGTAGTTACCGGATGAATTAGTTACCGGATACCATCCGGGTTGTTGTATAGCCGGTAAGTCTTAGTACCCGGTAACTTTTGTAATGTACCGGTAAGTTGTAAGTATCGTATCCGATAAGTCTACATATACGGTTAGTTTTATATATACCCGGTAAGTTTGGTAACTGGACACTTTTAAGTACTCGGTAACTTGGGTTTTGTTAAACTTCTGGACAGAGTAGAATTGAAGAATTGAAATACAATCCTAGTAGCTTAAACATACTTATTACTGGTTGATAATGTGTTAGGCTTGAAGGGTGTTTTAGTTGAATACTATGTAGGTATGTAGTATGTGTAATGGATCCATAGGCACTAGTTTTTATAAACACATGGAATAGGCGTGGATTAATCATAATTCCAGTGTGTATGAAAAACGTGGAATAGACGCTGACTAATCGTAATTCCCGTTTAGGTGAAATGAGGAATAGGCGTGGACTAATCGTAATTCCTATTTCACATTGATGAGAAATCGTGGAATAGGCGTGGATTAATCGTAATTCCCGATTTCTAAGGAAGAACATGGATTGACATGTGTAATTGTAATCTCTACTTCCTTTTCAAGAAATTGACATGTGTAATTGTGATTTCTTGGATATGAGCATTAATCTAGAATCCATGGAGATTCGTAGTGGGGCTCTGGAACATGATACAAGGACTGACTTGGTGTCAGTCATATTCATGGAATCGGGTATAACCCCGTCATCGTAAGATGTTGAAACGTATGGTAAGAAAAGGCTAAACCATGTTTGTTATGCCTTGTTTATATTGATTTTAAAAGTATTATTTTGAAACCGAATGTTCTCACTAGGCGTTAGCCTAATTGTTTCAAATTATATTTTCTTACCAGGTACTAGCTCGGGAAAGTAAAGGGATGTGGGACGAGTGCATTCGAGTATATGCTTTTGGAGGAAAGTGGAGAAGTTAGCCTTAGTGAGGAGTTTTGGCAAATTTTGGATAACCAGTTTAATCTGATCTTAGTTGACAGGATTAGATTAATAGGTTATTTTGAATTTATATTATTGTGTATATGAATCCTCAAGGTTAATTCTCCATTTATGTATAAAGTTTGGAAGATTTATGTTTAAATCTTATTACATTTTGAAGCTTAAATTAGCCCTGATTTTAGGATGTTACAATATGGTATCAGAGCATTAGTTTAAGTGAACTAGGTATGCTAGTGAGATACCTAGACTTAAGCTGAGATGATTTAAGTTGTGATATGTGAGAAATGGGTAGAAGTACTAAGACGGGATAGTCTTAGAGTCGACGGAAATACGTGAAATTAGTACTGTAACGATGATAATGAGGATTCTCATGTATAGTATATTCAAAATTTCAATTAGCTACTGTTATTATGAATATATTGTTATGCAAGCATGCTTATTTCTAAATTGTTACAGTGACTAATGCATGGTAAAGTACGTTTCGTGTGTCTGAATTTGTGTAACCATTTCTTATGGTTATTTCTTTGTGTTATATCAGAACGATGGTGAATACGCCACCGAGGTCCCCTATTTCTTCGATGGATAGGTCTGTGATTGATTGGTCAGGAGAAAAATGACATGAAATAGGTGAAACTCATGAAAGTCCGCCGAGGTTACCCTCTATGGGAGGAACGGACAGTCGGATACCCAGAACGAGTACCAGTACCGCCACCCAAGAAACGTCGGATTCGACAGTGGAGTCTCGTATGATGGAGAATATGACCTGAATGATGAATGCGGCCATGGCACAGCAAACATAAATGTTTATGAAAGCACTGAATGATCAAAGTTCGGAGTTACGGCGAACGGAGACTGATACTGGGGTAATAAATCCAATTCGTAACCCTGTGATAGAGGCATAAAGAAGGGTGGAAAGAGTCTGCTCATATAAAATGTTTCTAAGCTGTAAACCGCCAGAGTTTACCGAAGCAGATAATCCGGTAGCCTGCATGAAATGGCTCAGAGAAATGGAACAAGCTTTCCGAGCTTGTGAATGTGATGAAAAGTCGAAGGTCAGATTTGGGTCTCAAATGTTACGAGGTAACGCGTTGACTTGGTGGAACGTAGTGACGTCTACTGTGACGACTCTAGTCTTAGCAGCTATGACATGGGAGTCTTTCAAGGAAAAGATTCTGGAAGAATACTGCAATGAAAATGAAATGGATAGGATTGAGGAAGAATTTCGGAATCTGAAGAAGAGTACTTCTACTGTTAGGAAGTATACAGAATCCTTTATGGAGAAGCTGAATTTGGTGGGGCATGTGGCTCCAACTGAGAAGGATAAGATTAAAGCGTATTTGAAGGGTTTGCCAGTGGACATGATGTCCCGTGTACGAAATGCTAAAGCTTCAACGCTGAGGGAGACAATTGAGGAAGCTAAATATATAGAAGAAGTTTATGCTAAAGACAAGGAAGAAAAGACTCAAGTAGGAGAGAAACAAAAATGGGAGGGCCGGTCAGAGTCTTCTCAGAAATCAAAAGCATCTGGTAAAAGTGTTCGTTATGAAACGCGTCGTGAACCGAATTGGTGCCTGAAGTGTCGGAATAAGCACTTTGGTCCGTGTCGGGTGACCACACTGGAATGTTATAAGTGTGGTAAAAGTGGGCATACTATGAATAATTGTCCTGTACAAGGATCAACGTGCTACGAGTGTAAACAACCAGGTCACTTCCATCGGGATTGCTCAAAGTTGAAAAAGGGTGGAGACCAAAGCAAGAAACCAAATATTCCCAAGCCAACGGGTCGGGCATTCCATATGACAACTGATGAAGCCAAAGAATTGAAAGACGTCGTTTCGGGTACATTCCTCGTAAATTCCATTCATGCGCGCATTTTATTTGACTGTGGTGCAAATTTGTCATTTGTGTCTAAATCATTTTATCACGAGTTAGCTGTGCCTGCCACTACTTTGGAAGATGCCTTAGTAGTAGAGATAGCTAACGGAGGTAAAGTCTTAGTTCATGAAAGACTGGAGGGTTGTTTAATTTCGATAGGAGAAACGAAATTTCCAATCGACTTATTGTTGATGGAAATTGGAGGGTTCGATGTGGTTGTGGGTATGGATTGGATGACAGTCAACCAGACAGAAATTCTTTGTGCAAAGAAATTAATTCGGATTCCGATGGATGATAAGGATGATGTACTCATCTTTGGAGAAAAGCAAAAAGGGGAAGTTCCATTAATTTCTGTTGCTAAAGTGCGTAAATGTTTGATGAAAGGATGTTCATCCTATTTAGCGTATGTTCTAGATGTAAAGGCAGAAAAGAAACAAGTGGAGGATATAAGGGTGGTACGTGATTTTCCAGACGTATTCCTCGATGATATTCCAGGTCTACTGGCTGAACGACAAGTAGAATTTCGTATTGATCTTATTCCTGGATCGGCACCAATAGCGCGTGCACCGTATCGCTTAGCGCCGACCCAAATGAAAGAAATGATGTCCCATCTACAAGAACTGTTGAACAAGGGGTTTATAAGACCAAGTTCTTCACCTTGGGGAGCTCCGGTATTGTTTGTTAAGAAAAAGGATGGCACTATGAGAATGTGCATCGACTATCGTGAGCTGAATAAGGTGACAATTAAGAACAAGTATCCGCTTCCCAGGATTGATGACCTGTTTGATCAACTCTAAGGTGCGGGATGCTTTTCCAAGATTGATTTGAGGTCGGGGTACCATCAAGTTCGAATAAGAGATGAAGATATTCCGAAGACAGCGTTTAGAACGAGGTACAGGCATTATGAATTCCTTGTAATGCCATTTGGGTTGACGAATGCTCCAGCCGTGTTCATGGATCTGATGAACAGCGTATGTCGACCATTTTTAGACAAGTCTGTCATTGTAATTATTGATGACATACTTATTTATTCGAAGAATGAAGACGATTATGAACGCCATCTTCGTGAAGTATTAGAAGTGTTTAGAAAAGAGATTTTGTACGCAAAGTTCTCGAAATGTGAATTCTGGTTAAAAGAGGTACAATTTCTAGGGTATGTAATTACTTCGGAAGGAGTCAAGGTAGATCCAGCAAAGATCGAAGCAATGACGAACTGGGAGACACCGAAAAGCGCGTCTGAAATAAGAAGTTTCTCGGGTCTAGCAGGTTACTATCGGAGGTTTATCAAAGACTTCTCAAAGATTTCTTCTGCTTTAACCGTGTTGACTCGAAAAAATGTAAAATTTGTTTGGATTGAAAAGCAAGAGTCGGCTTTCAGAACTTTACGTCAGAAGTTGTGTGAAGCTCCTATCCTTGCATTGCCGGAAGGAACGAAGGATTTGGTTGTGTATAGCGACGCATCGAAGATGGGTTTGGGATGTGTGTTGATGCAACGAGGCAAGGTGATTGCTTATGCATCAAGACAACTCAAAGAACATGAGAAGAATTACCATAGCCATGATTTGGAATTGGCAGCGGTCGTGTTTGTATTAAAACTATGGCGTCATTATCTGTATGGAACCAAGTGTACTCTCTTCACTAATCACAAGAGCTTACAACATGTCTTTGATCAGAAGGAATTGAACATGAGGCAAAGGCGTTGGTTAGAACTACTTAAAGACTATGATTGTGAATTGCATTACCATCCCGGTAAGGCAAATGTTGTAGCCGATGCTTTAAGTAGAAAATAATACAGTGGGTGCTTGAAAACGACTAACGCTAGAATTGACGTGACGTCAAGTTTGATTGAAAGAATAAAGGAGGCGCAAGCGGAAGCTTTACTGAAGAAAATATGAAAGATGAAGTTACGAGCAAGCAACATCTTCAACTGACTGAAGATAGCCGAGGAATTAAACTATTCCAAGGTCGTGTTTGGGTGCCAAAGATTGGAGGAAATCGAGAGTTAATTCTCGAAGACACCCATAAATTTAAGTATTCTATACGTCCTGGGAGTACTAAGATGTATCGGGATTTGAAATTACACTATTGGTGGCCAGCTATGAAAATAGATGTGGCACAAATAGTAGAAAAGTGTACGACATGTTCGTTAGAAAAAATGGAACATCAAAAGCCTTACGGAAGTTTTCAGTCTTTGGAAATTCCGGAATGGAAATAGGACAAGATTACCATGGATTTCGTGACGAAGTTACCAAGAACGCAAAAGGGTAACGACACTATATGGGTAATCGTGGATCGACTGACCAAGAGTGCTCATTTTCTGGCTATGAAAGAAGCATCACCAATAGATAAATTGGCGAAGCTGTATATTGATGAAGTGGTGTCAAGGCATGGTATACCGGTGTCTATAGTTTCTGATCGTGATAGTCGGTTTACCTCGAGGTTTTGGCAGTCACTACAAGAAGAATTGGGTACGAGGGTCAATTTAAGCACTGCCTACCATCCACAAACGGACGGACAAAGTGAAAGAACTATTCAAACTTTGGAAGATATGCTCATGTCGTGTGTATTAGATTTTGGAGGTAACTGGGATATGCATCTACCGTTAGTAGAATTTGCGTATAACAATAGTTATCATTCCAGTATTGGAAGAGCACCTTTCGAAGCTTTGTATGGTCGGAAATGTAGAACTCCAGTATGTTAGTTAGAAGCTGGAGAAAAGCAGTTTGCTGGTCCTGAACTTGTGCAACAAACGACTGATAAGGTGAAAGAGATTCAGAAGCATATGAAAGCGACTCAAGATAGACAAAAGAGTTATGCTGATCCAAAAAGAAGACCAAAAGAATTCCAAGTTGGGGAGCGTGTAATGCTTAAGGTATCCCCATGGAAAGGTGTGATAAGGTTTGGTAAACGTGGGAAGTTGAGTCCTCGTTTTCTAGGACCTTTCACCATAACTAAGAGAGTTGGATTGCAAGCATATCAGTTGGATCTTCCACCTGAATTGGAAGGAATCCACGATACCTTTCATGTTTGCTATCTTCGGAAATGTTTATCCGAAGAAAATGATGTGATTCCACTTGTTGACGTAAGAGTGGATGAAAGAAGCCGTTGTGTGGAAGAACCGGAAGCGATTTTGGAAAGATCTGTTAGAAAGTTACGTAATAATAAGGAAGTAGTTATGTTAAAGGTACAATGGAAACATCATCGGGGTGCTAATGTAACGTTAGAGTCGAAAGAGGATATGAAGATTAGATATCCTCACTTATTTACCTAACTTTTTTGGAAAGTAGGCGGCACTCCTGGAAAAAGAAATTCATAGATACAGAAAAAAGAAAAAACACCTAAATGGCGAGGGACTCCCTCCCAAAAAAGGAATCCTCCCACAAATTAGGACATGCCCTAAACGGGGAAGAAAATCAAACTAAGAAATAGCAAAAGTGAACAAACAAAACATACCACAACGCAAACAACCAAAAAGTACAAAGAGTACTAGTAGACACCAACATACTAAACAAAATCCGACGACCCAAAAGCACACAATGCTTAGCCTCAAAACAGCGCCAATACCAAAAAACCGAAGGGAATTTCATTAATCACCAACCGATCTTCCTCTAGCTATTCTTCCCGCAACTCCAGCAATTCGCATCGAACCCACCCTCTTTATAACTATAATAAGGTCATCCACACTCCTTCTCTTTTCCGTAAACAAACGGGCATTTCGTTCTTGCCAAAGATGATAAATAGTGGCCGCAAAAAAGAGTTTATGACGTAATAGTCCCGGTCTCCATTGCCTATGTTGGAAAGCATCAAGAATTACACTCCATCGAGAGGGACTAGCTACCCATTGCAATTCTCTAACAATAGCCATCCATACCTGGTTCGAAAAACCACATTCAAAAAACAAATGATCGTGAGAATCTACACAACACTTACACAACGAACAACACAACGAACAACACAACGATGCCGTGTCTCGAGACCATGGGATCATCCTATCCTGCGTTGGAAGTCTTTGCCGAAAAGCAAGCCACAAACAAAATGCATGCTTCGGGATATGATTTGGAAACCAACACCAGTCAGCCCAAGGAGCTTCCGAATAAGGACCATCAAAAACTTTCCACACCTCCGAAACAGCAAAACCAACCAGCCGATTGGACCGAGTACACCATAAAATTTGATCCTTTACACCATCCAATAAAGAGGGAACCGCAACAGAACCAAGATCCATGCAACTATTAGTCCAAACTGTAGGCCACATTTGAATAGAATTAAGCACATCCGCCACCTTCGAAAGGTTTGAAAAACCAGCAGCCGTAAACACTCTATAGGGGAGAACACGAGAAAGCCGACCCACCCCCAACCAATTGTCTTCCCACGCATTAGTTAAAGTCAGGGGCGGAACACAAGCATTTCAACCGCAGGGGCCGAACCTAGATATGGTCAAAATCAGTCCCAGGCCGGACCTAAATCAATCCAAACTCCAAATTTAACACCCGAACCTAAATCAAACCAAACTCCACCCATCGCTACGGGTGTAAACAAACCTAACGAAAACGAACAAAGGCAAATCAATCCAAACCCCAAATTTAACACCTATGGCTACGGGTGTAAACGAACCTAACGAAAACGAACAAAGGCTGGCATTTGTTTAGCTTAACCAAAACAAAGACGAATAATAAACAAACAAATTTTTGGTGTACACGTTCATTGAAAATTTAGAAATATTCGTGTTTGTTCATTCGAAGCTAAACGAAACCAAAATAAACTTAAAACAAACAGCTTAAAACAAACAAACTTGAACAAAGAATTTTTAAACTTTAAAAAGCAGACTAAGGCCAAAAGACCCAAGCCGCTAGGCTCAGTTCAAACATTTGCTTGAACCATAGATTAGCCTCTATAAATAATGGTGATAAAAATCAAAGGGGATGGTGATCATATTTATAGTAGAGGATAGAGATAATGGTTCCATGCTTGCAACCGATGTGGGATGAAAAAAGTTCCACCTGTTTGATGAAGCACCGTTCAGCCATATGCTATGTATGGAGTATCAGGACATCTCACATCGAAATTAAGTGAAAAACAAAGGCATCCTAGTGTGTATATAAGGGGTAGCTAATTAAAAGAGGCCTTGCTATTTTCCTTTTCTTGCAAACTCACCATGAGAGTGGGGGGGCAAACTGACTTTTTTTTATTGCTTTAAAATATGACTGCTTCCTCAATAGGAGTTGAAAAAACGCAGGGGCTCTGGCCCCTAGTAGCCCCTTAAGGGGTCCGCCCCTGGTTAAAGTACCATCACCAATAACATGAGTAAAGAACGGGCGAACCTGCTCCCGAAGGTCAAGCAAACGCCTCCAAATCCACGTGGAAGTAGAAGTCACCGTAACGGACCAAAAACTGACACCCCGTAATTGATAAGCATGGATCCAATTAACCCACATAGACTCCCGCTGCCGCATGATGTCCCAGACATGAGACATAAGAAGGCCCCGGTTCCATAAAGCCAATTGTTTCAGACCCAAACCTCCCATACGTTTTGGCTTGCAAACATCATCCCATGCAACCCGATTCCGCCCCCTAGAGTCATCACCATGAGCCCATAAGAAATCCCAGAAAAGTCGCTCAAGATCATGGATAACCGAGGCAGGCAACGTAAACACCGACATCCAATACAAATATACAATTTCAACGATTCTAGCACAGATTTGATCAATTGCAACCGACCGCCGAAAGATAAAAACTTGGCATTCCAATTCGTAATACGACTTCGAACTTTCAAAATAAGAGGCTGAAAATCACCAACCCTTAATTTCCTAGAAGAGAGGGGAACACCCAAATATCGAAAAGGCAAGGAGCCTCGTTGAAAGGGCAATATAGTCGAAATCTCCTGCATGACCGAATCCTCCACATTTGAGAAATAAATGGAGCTCTTTGCCATGCTAGGACGAAGACCCGAAGCATTAGCAAAATCATCTAACGCATACTTCAAGCACCTAACAAAAGAGGCATCCCCTTTAGTAAACACCATGAGATCATCTGCAAAACATAGATGCGTTAGAGAAATACGGGAGCAACCTTTGTGGTACCGAAATCCCCTATCCAAAGCAATCCGACGGGCCAAAAAACACGAAAAGGCATCCATAACCAACGTAAACAGGTAAGGAGAAAGGGGACAGCCTTGTCGGATGCCCCTTGCTGTAACAACCCTGATTCCATATATACAAATAACATATAATTCATAACATACTTTCAACAAAAATACATTATATTTCACATTCGGTCCCATAGTCTTGATAACCATACTAATAAAAACTGTACAAACTTTTCGTGAATTACATTACATTATGACTAACAACAAGTTATGAGTACAAAAATGCATCTATAACTTCATATACAAAGTATTCACAAAACTATCCATCGATCGTCCTATTCACTTGTTCTTGCTCGATCCGCCACCTGGAATACATATTTTTAAAACAGAAATGAGGGTTAGACCTAATGGTCTAGTGAGAAATCCCTGTCAATTTAGTAAACCTTTGTATCAAAACCATTTATGTAAAACCTTTCATATACATTCAAGTACTACTCGTATATACATACCATTCAAGACTCGTACTTCTCATTCCACCTTATTCCTCCACAAATGGCCAAATTAATTGGTTGCGAGCCAATTTAACACACCGGTCCAAAGCCCGGCCACGTATTATATTCTCATATAATACTCACGTAATTATAATATCTCGATATATTATAATCACCCACGTATGACATATTCATACAATTTATCAAGTATTTGTTATCCACATAATGTATTCCAGTAAAAATACTTTAAAGTAAAACTCACCTGTTTAGCTTATCAAAATACTTCCAAGCCTTTCCAATGGATTCAGTCTTTCACTTCAAACTCTTAGTATCTGAAACAATTCAAATACATATACCACTTTACCACATAGCACACATAAGACTCTCTAACAGATTGAGAATCCCAATAACTTATCAAACTCTTATCCTCAAATGATCACCTACAGCGACTTAACACCGGTTAGCGGATGGGGTCAAGGGGCAACGCCCTTGCAGGGTTTGGGGGCGGCCCCCAGGAAATTTTCGGAGAACTTAATCCATTAATACATTCAGAAACTATATCCGGACACTACCAAAATTACCGGGACTCCACTGTACCGGGACTCTCCAGTACCGGGACTCTCCAGTACCGGTATTTCATAATACCGGGACTTAACTATACCGGGACTTCCTTTACCGGGAGTCCTAAAGACCGGGAGTCTACCGGGACTTCCCCGGGACTCTTCAAGAACACTGTCGGTTCCAATTTCTCAGATTCAATTGAAACTAACACAAATCGCTAAAATCAAACGTTCTAAACCGATAGGAATTTGCTATAACCGATTACAACATAACATGAGAAGAAACTATACCTCAATAACGACTCCAAACGAATCAATCAAAGCCTTAACCGTACGAATCCTTTTTCCGCTTCTTCTCGCCTCAGGAACACACACACACTGATAAAATTTAGATGATACTGCTGAATGAAATATTTTAAGGGTGTATATTAATCCCATACTTACCAAATGGACCCTGGACTACTCACTAATGAGCAACACACCCCTTAACTTATAACTTGATCCAAACTTAACCAAAACATTTAACTTTAAAGTTAACTAAACTTAACGAAAAAGGATTTTAACTAACGGACTTACTCGGGTATTACACTTGCCCCCTTAAAAAAACCGTACGATTCTCCATTGAGAGAAATCGAGTACGAAGTGGTGGTAACAACTTCCATGATCCAGTTTCACATGATGGGATGAAATCCCATGCCTTCCAACACATCAGCCAAAAATCCCAATCAATAGTATCATACGCCTTTTGAATATCAAAATACTTCAAAGTACAAGATGGCGGCACATTTGCCCGATCGTACCCCGCCACTAATTCATGTGCCATCATAATATTATCCGTAATCCTTCTTCCGGGTATAAAAGTTGATTGGTTAGGGCTAACCAATAAATCAAGAAAGTTGTGTATCCTCCAAGACAAGATTTTTCTAATACATTTATAAATTACCTTGCAAAGCGAAATCGGACGATACTCCATAACCCTAAACGTATTAGGGACGAAATTATTTTTCAAGTTGGGGAGTATTGTAACATCTCGATTTTTTTATATAAAGTTAGGTTTGTTTTTATTAAGTAATTTGATGTATAATTATTTGATAGATTAATTTTAGAGTTTATCCCCGATTAAGTTACATTACTTGCTTTACGGAATTATAAGTTAAGGGATAAGCTTTAATTTTAATTTTTAAGTTGGAGGGTTAAAGTTGCCAAATGATGGAAGTGTAAGGGTTGTTTTAGTCATTTGGTGAAACTCTTAATTACCACCACCGCCTTATTCACATCAGATGTGGATAGATACTTCCACTTTTAGAAAAGAGGATATTTTTGGTGTATGTGTGTGGGTGTTTCACGGCAAAGACAGGGAGAAAGAAGAGAGAAAGAAGAGAAGAAAGAATAAAGTTTTTGTCATCAAAGATTTGATTTCCAGAATTATTGATAGCTGTTTGGAGTCTTGGATCTTTGATTTTGCGGAAAAGTGGGTTATCTTCATTAAGGTGAGTTCATTCACTCTTTTGATTTAAATACATGTTTTCTGTCAAATTAAACATTAAGACATCTGTATAAACTGTTTTGGGGCTTAATGGATGTGTTTAAAATAAGATGAATGGGACAAACATGAGTTTGGATTATAATTTTAGGCTGCAGGTCGAAGTTACCGGGTAAAAAGATAGTACCCGGTAACCTCTGTGTGAAGGTTTCCGGATGGGGCAAAGTAACCGGTAAGTTCTGCTTATTTGGTAGTTACCGGATGAATTAGTTACCGGATACCATCCGGGTTTTTGTATAGCCGGTAAGTCTTAGTACCTGGTAACTTTTGTAATGTATCGGTAAGTTGTAAGTATCGTATCTGGTAAGTCTACATATCCGGTAAGTTTTATATATACCCGGTGTTAGAACATTATTGTATTCAAGATTTACTGTAAAGTCAATGTACTGTATTAGTCCATAATGTATTGTAAATGCCTTTATACCTTGTATGTATGGGGTATAAATAGGTGTGTCATGTAATAGTTAGATAGAACTTTGAGTAACACTTTCAAGCATTATGTCATTTTGTACTTTGAAGATCAATTTATGGATGACTATTTCTCTCTAGATTCTCTCTACATGTCATTGTGATTACATTGCTAGATTTGGGGATTTCACATTTGGTATCAGAGCTAAACAGAGAATTCAATCAGAATTTGCATGGATTTATGAAGATTTTGGTGTTTTTGTGATCATCACACTCGGTTTTTGATCCTGAACACAATTAAAACAGGA
Source organism: Saussurea involucrata (assembly GCA_033807775.1). Lineage (NCBI taxonomy): Eukaryota > Viridiplantae > Streptophyta > Magnoliopsida > Asterales > Asteraceae > Saussurea > Saussurea involucrata. The sequence continues at coordinate 84,521,979 of CM066317.1, forward strand.
TTCAAGGCCTAATTTTGGCTAAATCATCACGAATTTTGAAGTTTTGTTACTGTTTTATCAAACACTTGACAGATCTGTTTCTTGATCAAATTCGCATTTTCTTGGACGAATTGGTGAAAGTGATCAACTACAATCTTGTTCGAAAAGTGATTTCGAATAATCCTGCAAAGTTTCATTGATTTTGGTTGAGATTTGAAGACTGAAATTGAAAAAGTTTATTTTTCTGTGAAGAACTCGCAAGAAAATGAAGAACTCGCAAGCTTCAAACTGAAGAACTCGCAAGATCTAAGGAATTCACATCGAACAGTTCGCATTGTTCTTGTTACGAGAAGTGTAGAATTCGCATTCAGAAGGCTGCGAATTGTTACTGTTCATTGTTACTGTTGCGAGTTTCTAAGAATTCGCATCAAGGCTGTTGCGAAAAGTTGGTATCCTTTGTGTTGCGAAAAGTTGAGAATTCGCATCCTTTGTGTTGCGAAAAGTGAAGAATTCGCATCCTTAGTGTTGCGAAAAGTGAAGAATTCGCATCCTTAAGGTTGCGAGAAGTGTAGAATTCGCATCCTGACCATTGCGAATTGTTACTGTTCATCACAGTGTATTGCGAGAAGTGATTAAAAAAAATTAAAAAAAAAGTATTTTAAGAAAAAAATTTATATAGAATTTTTTTTCTATAGTGTATTTCATACACTTTCTGGTTGATTTTCTGAAAGATTCTACATCTAGCAATATTAAAGATGTATCATATAGAGAAAGAGAGAAAATTGACTCTTCTTGAAGCTAAAGATGAGATCAAGCGTCTTGATTGTTTGGTTACAAAATATCTGAATTTCTTTTATGAAGAAGCAAATAAAGTTAGTAAGATTAAAACTGAGAAAGCTTCTTTAGAAGACAAAGTCTCTTCTTTTGAATCCGAGCTGAAATATTTGATTGGCAAGATTATAGTTCTTGAAGAGAAGAACAAGACACTTGACATCTCAACTTATCAAGAAAATATAAAAAAGCTTCAAGGGAGTATAAATGCATTGGAAGAAGAAAATGATGTTCTGAAGAGACAAAATTACGACATTTCTTCTTCAAATGAAAAGTTTACTTTAAAAGAACATAATGATAAACTTACTAAAAGAATTACTGATCTTGAAGTTTATATTGCAGGTCTTGAAACAAAGAAAGACAACTCAAGTCTGCACGATCAAATCGGGAAACTTCAAGAGAAAGTAACAACTCTTCAAAGAGAAGACACTGATATGAAGAGTAGAGAAAACGAGAGTGAGAAGGGGAACTCATATTTACAAGATCAAATAAAAAGAGTTCAAGAAAAAAGAACAACGTTGGAAAGTGAAAACGTTGAATTAAAGAAGAAGCTTTTTGAACGTGAAAGAGAGTCACCTTCTTCAAAGAAAGTTATTAAAGAAAAGGAAATAATTGAACTGAAATACATAAAACTTTTGAAACAAATCTCCGATTTTGAGAAAGTTTTATTTTTAGAAAAAGAAAAGCTCGAAAAAGAAAGAGCTGATTTTGAAACTGAACGAAAATCTTTTGAGATTAAAAGTTCTGAACTTTCCGTGAAAATCTCTGAATTAGAAAATGTTTTGGAAAAGGAAAGAAAAGATTTCACGGGAAAGGAAAATCTCTTTGAAAAGGAAAAAAAAATCCTTAAAAAGAAAAATATGGAAACTTTCAAAGAGATTACTGATAGAAGAAAATTTTTGGAAAAAGTTTTTGAATCGGAACGCAAATATTTTGAAGATGCGATTCTTAATCTTACCAAAAGATTATCTGGTTTATCAGCTGACATTATGAAGGATCAATTGATCAAATCTGATCTCCAAAAGAATTTTGATCTAATTTTTAAAGAGAAAAATGTTTTGATGAACAAAGTCAAAGAACTTGAAGACATCATTTTTAAATTTGATGTCTCAAAGCAGGCCAGTCATGATACTATCTTTCAGACTCCATTTGTTGATTCAAATGATTCTGAATGCTCTTTTAAAACTGCTTCAAGTTCAAGCTTTAAACACATTCCTTCTAAACAATTTAATAGATCAACTAATTTCTCAAAAGATCAGATTCGTTCAACAAATCTCTTATATAATCCTTTGTTTGATAAATCATATAATAAACCAAAAGTGCCTAAAGTTAATACTTCCAAACCTGAAGAAGTTCCAGTCTTCAAAAAGGTGAAGATGGAATGGAGAGTCAAAGGAACAACATCTCCAAAGAAAGATGTACCAAAATCATCTGCTTCCACATCAAATGCCAAGAAGAACAATGCTACAAAAGGTAAGTCTTCTGCTAAACCTAATCCTATTCATTCCGCAAATCATCTGATTAGGTTGGCACATAAGAAAATTTGTTGTTCCTACTGTGGATCAAATGATTTTGTGCATAAAAATTATGCTTCTTATTGGTACGGTACTTACAGTATTTCTTCTAAGAAATCTACACCTAACACACTAGGACCCAAGTACCGTTGGGTACCAAAATCTGCTTAATCTGTTTTGTAGGTTCATCATGTGTTGTACTGATTTGTAGATACATACCACACACATGACTGAAAAACAGAAGAGAAGCGGTGCATATTTATTAAAGAGTACATGTGCCATTAAGGGGGAGCAAAAGAGATATTGGCTTCTAAACATATCAGTTTAGGACCCGTACTTCAAAGTTTTTGACTTCTAATCATATCAGATCAGGACTCGTTCTTCAACGACAATGACTTCTGAATTTACTTCAATCCTGGTAATTCAGAACTCGTTTTAATGATTAAGGATACTTTAATCCAAGTCTTGTTCTTTGTGCAGATTTTGTACACATAAAGATCTTTTGCACAAGTTAAGGGGGAGCTTAACTGATTTTTAAATCATTATATCATGATTTTAGGGGGAGCTCAAATATTTCTGACTGTACGTATCTTCTGATCTTAATCTCTGATTGTTTGAAAGAAGAACAACTTTCAAGCATGAAAAATATTTTCTTAAATGTTCAAATCACTTCTCTATTCTCAAACAAATTTTATCTATTTAGAAGTGTGATTTTAAATGTTTTTCATGGAGATCTCGGATTACCATTACATTATTTCTGACCGTGTGTTTCTAAAGATTAATACTTGTGTGTTATCTTTTCTCTATACTATCAAGTATTCATACACACCGGTTCAGCTTCATATTGATTTTGTTATTACCATGTCTCAAAACGAAACAATTTTTCGATGGTAATACTCCCGTTTGTACTCCAACTTTTGTTGAGCATCATACATTCATTTCAGCGTGAGAACTTAAACGTTTCATTCAAAGATTGTTTATATTTGTTCATATAAACAAATTTCAATTCTTTGATACCCTTACCGTTGATGAATATATTTCAAAATATTTGATATGATTGATACATTGTCATATTCTCAAACAAGTCCTTCGAATTCATTTCATGCCTTCTTTATCCTTGTTTTGAGAATTCTTCATCGTTCAAATGCTCAAATACTGAGGAGCATGCATTCTGTTGACAATGTCAAAATGCTGAAGTTCATATTTGTTCAAGCTAAACTGTTGAACAACACAAATCATTTTAGGACAATTTCATGGGATTAGTGTGTGAGCATAAAGAACTTCTATGGATTCACGTTAACCAGTGTTTCCTACCCAAGAAGTTATCCTTGAGTGATTGAGGGGTGAGGGGTCTACATCAAATAGTAGGGGAGATAACTCATCCGGTTGAGTATCTCATTGTGCTGAGGTAAAATGTAAATGAGAGTTTGGGTAGAAGTGAGCGGATTAAAAACAGAAAGAGGGTGTGAGAACAGTGTTAAAAGAATAAGAGAACTCTACACCATCCACTTTCTGAGCCGGGCAGCCACATTACTGATTGATTCACATTCTTTGGTGACCATCATTGAAACAGGCAACTAGCCCATGCCAACTCTTGAAATTAACCCATCAGCTACTCATTTCTTTCTTAACAAAGGAATGTTTCATTTTTCTTGGGGACGCAGCATATAATCTATCTGATCTTCACTCGGAAGGTCTAGATATTGAAAAATAAGGAAGTTTGCCCCACCTTCGCTCTTCATTCATGCACATTGAGTCCGTGGAAAATTGTTGTTGTCTCAACAGTTCACACACTTTGAGCCTATTATTCAAGCATATGTTGCTTTATTCTTTCTACACAAGCACGTACACACAAGGAATATGTTTTCTTGTCATAACGTTCATAGAAATTCCTTAGTGTTTTTTCGATGATTGAATGGAAGCCCTGGGGGAGTAAACATCAAAAAACTCCTTTACAAAGTACATCCATTGTACTAAGTGGCTCCATGCTACTTACAGACATTTTAACTGATTCATCCGTTGTTTCAGGGTTACCACATTCTTTTGTCTGAATTTGAAAAGATTTGGAAAAATTCTTTTGAAATTGACGGTTTATCAGATCAAGAAGGAGGAGAATGTTAAATGTGGTGAACAAAGTGCGTGCTGGAATTGATAAAGGTTTTGATGATCATGATGCTCACAATCATCAAAAAGGGGGAGAAATAATATACTGAAGATCAAGGGGAGAAATAATACCCTGAAGAAAAGATAGATTGGTTAATGACATATTAAGGGGGAGAAATGATGTGCTAAAGTCAAGAAGACGTTCTGAGATTATTCGAGAAAGTTTATTAAAAGTCAGATTAATGAAGATACAGAAATTCAGTTAAAGGTTCAGTCAAAGTATTCGCATCAAAGTCCAAAATGAACTCTAATCTTCAGAGTTCGCATGATGAAGGATACGAGAAGTCCAGAGTTCGCATGCAGAAGGGTACGAAAAGTTCATATTCGTTGTTCGTTTCAAGAAGGATACGAAAAGTTCATTGTTCGCATCAAGAAGGATACGAGAAGTTTCTTTAAAATTATGGGTGTTGCGAGAAGCACAGAACTCGTATCAAGAAGGTTGCGAAAAGCACAAAACTCGCATTGTGCTTATTGCGAGAAGTTACCGTTTGTCACCTTATTTTGAAAAATTGGAACCCTCAAAGACTGATAAAGCTGCAAAGATCTGATTTTCATGTACAAGACTTTAAGATGATTTGATAGAATGTTTGTTTAATAAATTTGACTTTACAAAGAGCAAATTGAAGATTATTCTGTGTTTGAGGATGGTAAGAGCTTCAATGTTTAAAGCGGTCAGAGTTAAAGTGTTGAAGATCAAGTGCTGAAGACTGCTTCTATATCTTTAAATCTTGAATCCAAATGGGGAGATTGTTAGAGAATTATTGTATTCAAGATTTACTGTAAAGTCAATGTACTGTATTAGTCCATACTGTATTGTAAATGCCTTTATACCTTGTATGTATGGGGTATAAATAGGTGTGTCATGTAATAGTTAGATAGAACTTTGAGTAACACTTTCAAGCATTATTTCATTTTGTACTTTGAAGATCAATATATGGATGACTATTTCTCTCTAGATTCTCTCTACATGTCATTGTGATTACATTGCTTGATTTGGGGATTTCTCACCCGGTAAGTTTGGTAACTGGTCACTTTTAAGTACTCGGTAACTTGGGTTTTGTTAAACTTATGGATAGAGTAGAATTGAAGAATTGAAATACAATCCTAGTAGCTTAAACATACTTATTACTGGTTGATAATGTGTTAGGCTTGAAGGGTGTTTTAGTTGAATACTATGTAGGTATGTAGTATGTGTAATGGATCCATAGGCACTAGTTTTTGTAAACACATGGAATAGGCGTGGATTAATCGTAATTCCAGTGTGTATGATAAACGTGGAATAGGCGTGGACTAATCGTAATTCCCGTTTAGGTGAAATGAGGAATAGGCGTGGACTAATCGTAATTCATATTTCACATTGATGAGAAATCGTGGAATAGGCGTGGACTAATCGTAATTCCTGATTTCTAAGGAAGAACAGGGATTGACATGTGTAATTGTAATCTCTACTTCCTTTTCAAGAAATTGACATGTGTAATTGTGATTTCTTGGATATGAGCATTAATCTAGAATCCGTGGAGATTCATAGTAGGGCTGTGGAACATGATACAAGGACTGACTTGGTGTCAGTCATATTCATGGAATCGGGTATAACCTCGTCATCGTAAGATGTTGAAACGTATGGTAAGAAAAGGGTAAACCAGGTTTGTTATGCCTTGTTTATATTGATTTTAAAAGTATTATTTTGAAATCGAATGTTCTCACTAGGCGTTAGCCTAATTGTTTCAAATTATATTTTCTTACCAGGTACTAGCTCGGGAAAGTAAAGGGCTGTGGGACGAGTGCATTCGAGTATATGCTTTTGGAGGAAAGTGGAGAAGTTAGCCTTAGTGAGGAGTTTTGGCAAATTTTGGATAACCAGTTTAATCTGATCTTAGTTGACAGGATTAGATTAATAGGTTATTTTAAATTTATATTATTGTGTATATGAATCCTCAAGGTTAATTCTCCATTTATGTATAAAGTTTAGAAGATTTATGTTTAAATCTTATTACATTTTGAAGCTTAAATTAGCCCTGATTTTAGGATGTTACATTAATCAGACTACTAGTGTTGAAAGGGAGATTGAGGGGGTTTTAGTTGAAAATGTTGAGAGGCTGAGTGCGGGGACGTTAAAAGAATATGGTGAGAGTGAGAAAGAATCTGAAAAACAAAATAATCATCCCCAAACTGTGTCAGTCAGTTGGGTAGCCACATCTACTATCTGATCTAATGTGTTAGGATCGGGTATTCAAACAGTCATCATAGACCCAGTGATGCATGCATAGTCAACCATACCAAGCCACTCAATCATCTCTCAACAGATGTCTATTTCATCTTCTCACAGAGACTTAGCACATCTACTATCAGGTTCACATTCAGATAACTTAGATATTGAAAAAGGTAGAAATTTGCTTTGTAAGAGCAACCCAGATAATGGAAGATGGAATAAAGAATGTATTTCTAACTTCAAGTTTAATTCTTACTAATTTATTTTGAATATATGTTTTGGATAACAATGGTATCATTACTTTGTTACAAGTCATGTCTATATCTAATGTTCTTTCTTGGATATTTAATCCATAAAATAAATAATGATTTATGGGTTTTATCCCTAACTTTTGTAAAGTATTTATTTTAAATCCAGAATAGTTAGATAAAGAAAAGTGTTCACGTTGTATTTGTTTTAATTTTTTCTTATCTATCAAAATTTCTTGAATAACGTTTTACAAAGATTTAATAAAGTAACTTTTGATATAATTTCTTTTAAAATTATATTTAAAACACCAGTCACCGACTTCGATTGATGCACATGTGAGTCTAGAGCCATATACACTTTTAGGTACACATACATTGTCTACTATAACTCTTTTTAGTGAAGCAAACAGAACATCCTGAGTAGAACCTTCTACAAGTATTCTACAAGGACATGGTGGAAGTCCTACCAGAGTTAACATCACACCATCTTTGAACGTAGTCCACACAGATTACTCAACTGCTGTGACAACTCGTAACCTAAGTGGTCCAAATGTTAGTTTCCCGAAATTTGTTTCCAGATAATATTTGGACGACGCTCTAAAGGTTGTTTGAGACTCATTTTCTGCATAATTTTGATTCACTAAAAAAATATACAAAGGAAAAGAAGTGGTTACTGGTTCTCTACCACCACCACCACCTCCACAACCACCAGTAAAGCCTTATGAAGATCTATCTGTGGATAAGCTCAAATATTTCTTGTATGCAAAGTTACTTTCTCAAGCTTCTGAAATAGATCCAACCGATTAATATCTACCTGGTATGTTGAAAGACAAACAGAAACCGAGACGAATTCGATTACCGTTGAGCACTTCAACTCATTTAAAGGAGGTTGTAGCCAGCATCAAGAACTTATCCAATACTATTAGATCCTCAACTAAACCAATTGAGCAAACTTTACAGAAGCTAGTTGCACGAGTTCAAGTTTGGAGAAAACGTGTAAAGAACAGGCCAACAGTTGTAAAAGAAGACATGATGATCAGAATGATCCAGATCGGCATGAGAGGGAGAAGAAAAGACAGAAAATGACTGAGGGTACAAGTATAGCTGAACCTAATGATCAGAGTAGACAAGATGACGATGTACACGTGGTGGGTACAAGTGAAAAGGTGAATGAAAGACAAATGGTACTATATGTTGAACCAAGGGTTGAAAAGCCTGAGGGGTCTAAAGTTAGAGAATCTGATTTGAAGGAAGCAGATGATATGTTGATTGACATGATTTACATTGATTCCGAGCCAGATGAATCAGAAGGTTATGTTGTGAGAATAAAAGAAGAGGTTCAGGAGATGACTCGTATTCTGATAATGATTCTGATGACTCTGAGCTTTTGGATAAAGTGAGTGAAAAAAAATACTTGAGACTACTTCAAAGAGTGCAACAACAAGTTGAGCCTTCAGTGGTAAAACCAAAAACTGAGACATCAAGAGCAAAACCATCTAGTAATGCAACAATCATAGAGAACAATATATCATATGGGAACAAATGGTGATTAAAGTTGCATTTATTGAAGATGAAAAAAGAAAGATATTTGTAAAGAAGATTAAAGAGTTAGATCTAGTTTGGGAATTTCACAATACAATTAGGATTACGTCTTTGAGTATCTTTACAAGATGAAAGCTCAAATTAAGCAAAAGCACTTAGTGAATTCAAAGCATAAGATTGTCTCAATCAAAGAGGTGTATGCTAGAAGGTTTGTCAGATTGAAGTATCCTATGTTTATAGTGGTGAGACAAGATGATGTTTTCTGAAGCTGACTTTAGTTTGATGATCTTGAGTTTATGTACCATGAATTCAGACAAAGAACTAATAGACCTCAAGACATTTTACTTGAACTGAATGTTTTCAAGAGATACATGAGAAGACAAGTTAAGTACTCCTACATTACTGATTTTCAGATTGGCTGTGAAAGTAATCAAAAGAAAAAAAATGGTTAAGCTAAATCAGTGACTTCGGGATATTGAGAATCTTCCAGTTATGATGATACTTGAAGAACCTAAGTTTGGAGTTGTTTATCAAATTGCCAAGTCTGAACAATGTTTTCTAAGATTTAATGAAGTTCAAAAGTATTCTGACGGTACGTTAAAGTTGATTCGACAAAAGTTGAACAGAAAACTGGATGCCGACAATAAAGAAAATGAGAATATGGATAAATTGAGAGAAGCCCGATTGAAAGAGCGGTTGATGCTATTCAAGATGGATTTAGCTTTCAGAATGCGATCAGTAGATTTGAATCTTACTTTGGATTACAGAAGAAAACAGAAGTACGTGCTTGACTCCAAAGGGGGAGATTGTTGTGTTTTAAATGTTGTATTCAATTTAAGAGGTTTAATTATAAGTACCTTGATGAGTCAGCTTATGACTACCCTTGGTACAAATAGCTTTCGTAGTTAGATTTTGAATGCGCTTTCATAGATTGTAGATCTTAACTGTGTGTTTTCCAAGGTGTAATAGTTTCTCTCTGGGAAATACATATGACATTGAAGCATAAATTCATTCTTGATCTTTCTACTCTAGATTTCTATGATGTTTCCTTGAATCTGGAACTCACACTTTTTATTCTGATTTGTTGTCAAGACTTGTTTCTTTGAAGAAACCATTTGAGACTAAGACTAGGAACGAGGTTGTAGGGACGAAGAAGGGGTGATTTCCATGATTGAACATATGCAATCTCGTTTGTCAAGATTTGTTTGTTTGAAGAAAGCATTTTGACACCATGTTTAAATTGTGGTTTTAAATTGGATGTTGGTGGTCAAAGTTGGTCCTTGATATAGAGGTAAAGGTGCAACTGGAGCTAGAGGTAGAGGTGGAGGTACAATTGTTACGAAGGAATGTTCATGGTAGATATACATGGGTTAGGTTTCTAAAAAGATTTAGATTTAGTCTTTTCAATTTAGAGTTAGTTTTTTAAGTCACATGTGTTTGTACTACTAATCTTTTGAATGGATTTGTGTACCAATTTATTGTTTATGGCGATGATGATGTTGTGTTCTTGATGTTTATGGTGTACGTTTTTAAATTTCTTATGGTTAATATTCTTATGCTCTTGACTGCAACACTCATGTTTTGGGTTAACCGTTTAAGGGTGAAGATTTGTTTTAGCAAGTCATTTGTTGTCTAGCCATTATGTGATGTTTTGGCATTTAAATCAAAGGTCATGGTTGAGTTGAGATAAAGAAAAAATGTGTCAAAAGCCATATGGGGCATTATGGGACCTTCCATGCAAGTTTGACCGCTCAAGAAGTCGCAAAACAACATAGAAACGCAAATCAGAGATTCACGTTGGTTGCCAAGCAACTTAAGTTGTTGCACAAGCCCCTTGTGACTCTAAAAAGTTGATTTTTGTGTTTGGATGACTTTCCAATAGATTTAAGTCGCTTCTCAAGTCTCCAGAAGCCTTTGGACTCTAAAAGTTTGATTTTCGGGGATCTTCAACTTCTTCATTTCTTATCCGATTTGGGTTATTTCTTGAGGCTATGGTTTCGTTTTCTGAAGAAATTTAAGGGAGAGCAATAGGATTTGAGTTTTAAACACACTTTCATGTGTTGTTTCACCTTTGACGAGTTTTTATGGATATTTGTGATTTTGGGCATCTTTGGGTTATGAAATCTTTAGAAAATGTTTGCGATGTTTTATTGGGTGTTTTGAGACAACAAGTGATATTTATTTCATAAAATGAGATTTCTTGGATATTAGGATAGTTTGAGAGAAAGTATTGTTTTATCCCCAGAAAAATCTAGTTTGAGTTATGAATGATTTAATTTAGTTTTATTGAAAAAGTCAAAACATTTATTGACTTTATTTTAGGTCAAATATTGTTTTGGTACTTTACCCAACTTGTGAACTTTGATGGTGACACTCGCGCCCTTTTGGTATGTGTAGATCATTCATAAACGTCTTTCCTTGACATTGTGAGGATTTTAAAAATACAAATCATACGGTATTGGGCCTCTTGGCTATTATGCTTCTATGAAGTGTTGGTTATAGATGTATTCATGTTATAGGTGTCATGTATTTGTTAAATGTTGGAAAATATGTCTTTTCGGCTTATATGGTTTACATGGACTTTATTAAAATAGTAAAGTGATTTACGAGGAAGTTTGGATTGATTTTAACTAAAATTAATTTTTGGGATATATGTATGGTTTTAATAGCTCAATGTGGAACTTTAGACGTATAATGCATTTGTTTCATAATCATTGGACATGACATGCTTTGGATGTGTTGGTTATTCAATTGGGGTCATGTAATTTTAGACTGTAATAGATTTGATTCATAGGCATAAGAGTCTGTCTTGTTGTTAAGCGTGGAGTTTTGATGTCCACACTTAAGTTTAGTCAGTGTTACCCAAGTCATGTGTAGTGAGCTTGTGGTGGTACCTAATTGGGTCGTATACGGAGCTATTAGCCTATTGTATTATTGGGTTGAGTCATATTGGGGCTAGGTTTTGCGATGGTGCTCATTGGAGCCATTATGGAGACCGGTAGAGCCGTATATGGGGATCCATGCCCAAGGTGAAACTCAAGAACATTAATAAGTGGATTACTTTTATGTTCCTGTCACATTCGATAGAATCGGGTCTTTCCGTCACCGAAAGGTGTTGTTTATGGGTACTTCGCTACCCATGTTTTCTGTGTTTTGGATATATACATTTATCAGTATAATTGGTGTTTTGAAGTTTGCTCCTTGAAATATTTTGGGTGAGTTTGGATATTGGTTATTTATCTAATATGGATATTTGAATTGGAAATAATGAAGTTTGTAAAGGTTTTCCTTTTTATGACTTGAGTTTAAATGATTGGTCATCGTTTTAAGGAAAATGTTGGTTTTAACCGTTCTATGTTTTATATGATGAAACTGCTTTAACTCACTAGGCTTTAATCCCAACGCTTTTCTCACCGACATGTATATCAGGTCTTAGTGGGATCTGAATGACGTATGGAGCTTTGTAGTGGTTTCGATACAATGGCTTAGAGGTGTCATTCGGTTTAAAGATAACAGATTTGGAGGTTTTAGTAACTCTCAGCTAATTTTATTTCTGTTCGGGAATTAGATAGTCATATTCAGAACTCTAATGTGTGTCATGTCTTCCTTCCCTTGTAAACTTCAAATATTTTGTCTTTAAAGCTCTTTTAGTTTAAAGGATTATGAAAGATTAAAACTACCTACTATTTTAAAAATTTAGGGATGTTGCATTGATGTTCATGAATGTAGAATTAGGATTCTTGATAGTTCTTTTGGTTGAGGAAGAAGACATGGGTATGAAAAGAAAAGGGGGGAAAGTACGTTTTACACTCAAGTAAGGATATATACCTTCATTTAACAGAACATTTTTGTGATGTTAATCAAAAGGATCATGTCTTTAACAATTTATTATCATGAGGACTAAAACCATATAAAACGGAGTTCAGGGAATTGTTATTTTTAACAAAACACAGGACCAAAGATGTAATTCACTCTTTATTAAATTTCGACTTTTTATAACAAAATTGAACTTTTTTCCTCCCATTATATGAAAAATATGAAATTGGAAGCTAAACTTGTTCAAAATTGTAGCAAGTGCCTAAGATTGAAACCTAAAATAAATAAAAACTTTATAGATGTTATTGAAAATAAATATATAGTTGAGGGACTTGTTTTGTATGGACTGTTTATTTTAAAATATATGAGACCGCAATTTGTGGATTATTTGGTGAACCATCATTCGTGTTGAATTCAATGTTCATATGAAAGCAAACAAAATATTTGAATGATTGACATTTAATATAATAATTAATAAATAAGATTTTTGTAGTTTATTACCATTAAAATAAATTTTTTAATGATATAAAAATTACATGGGTGACAATTTTGTATGGAATCAAACCAAGTAACATGTGTATCAACTGTATCAACTTAATTGATATCAATTACAATAAGTTATTTATAGTATACTAAATATATAAACTTGGTTGGTACACAGTATTGGAGGAACAGTATTGGAGGATGTGTATCGTGGTGGTACCATGGTACCGACTTATTTAATACTCCCTCAGTCCAAAAATAACTGTCTACATTACTATTTTTGTTTGTCCCAAAATAAATGTCCATTTTAAAAGGTATATTTCTACTTTCCCATTCTACCCTTAATTATGTGATGTAGAAATGTTATATCTCTATAATTATAGGTAAAATTGTATATTGGTTGATTAAAAAGTGTAATAATTACACACTCCTAAAACTGTGTGCCTTTTTCATTGTGGACATTTATTTTGGGACGGATGGAGCAATTTACTAGTTGTTGTATTTTTTATGTATTGAATTTTAGACATTAATGTAGCTATTTTGCTTGAACATTTGAATGTTTGCAAGTCTCATTCTTTGTAATTAAAACCGCTTCAACAACAAACATATTATTTGAAATCTCAATATGTCACTCAAAATTAGACCAAAATGACAATTTTCATATTTGTAACTTGAAGTCGGTACAATATCAATACCCACATGTATCAACCAACAAGAGTTGATGTTGGTACAAGGTATAGAATTTTACATACCAATTATCATTTGTTGTTGGTAAACGAGAATCAAGGAAAAAAACTTAGTACCATACCTAGCAGACACTTAATAAATCACATTTGAGAAGACTGTTTTTAATAATTTATTTACATTTTTAAGTAAATTTTATTAGAAAATTTGGTACTAAGAACATTTAGTTGGTACACGATATGAGATTTTGTATACAAATTATAATTGGTTAGTACACATCGTACCTAGTCCATTTCAAAACAAATTTAAGAAAAAAATAAAAAAATTATTATTTTGTTAAAGGAAAACGAAACAGAATAACAATAAAATGGAGAGAGGGAATATGTAATTCTCATTAATGATAAACCCTTTAAATCGGAAGGATTACATAGAAATCATGATAAGCGTGGAAGAAGATTTACTCCATAAATAACTCTAATGGTTTATATTTATCTCTATCTCTATCGTCATATCCTTTAGACATGGTACACTTACCATACAACACTCTCCCTTGTGTAGAGTCAAAGGAGTGATGATGCACAATTGTTGTCTCGTTAAAACCTTATGCCACAATAAAATCCCTGTGGGAAAAATAAAAATAGGACGTAGGATAGAGTACAACGCACCATATTATTTATAATATATAGACTTTTCCTTTAGTCTAATATTCCCTCATATTCGTACATTAATCATAAGAGCTAAAAACGTACGATGATATAAATTGTTGTCTCACTAAAACCTTACACCAAGAAATAAAACTCAATGAGAAAAATAAAATATTGGGTGAAGGAAAGAGCACAAAATACCAATGTTTCATATATAGTAGATTCCCTCTTTTGTCTACTACTCCCCTGATTCGTACATTAATCAATGAAGTTTGGAAAACATTTGCATTTTAATACTTTCACATGTTTCTCAAATATGGTGCAAGTAATTAGTTGGTAAGAAAGTATGTTATGTTCTCCTCTCTTGTTTGATTCATTTGAATCTTCAAGAGAGCTTCTTATTTTAAGCGAATTATGATTTATGCTACAAACCTTGATCGATCTTCCCAAGAGCTCACATTGACGGGAAGGTTTGGCACCTCGATGTCGGCTCTTCGCCACCTGGTTATATCTTACTTTCATTTCTTCGACACATGATGCATTATTTCTAAATACCCAGGTAGGATAGTGGTTGAACCTCAAACCACTAGCTTCTCTAATATGTGTACTGATAATCGTTAACTATATACACTCTTGAAATAATGTAGACTAGTATTCTTAGAATAGTTCGAGGAGGTAGATACAAGAGTTTGCTTAGTTTATTTCGAAGTAATTAGTGTGTTAACAATGGTAATTCCTTATCCAGTTTTGGAATGACCTTCGCATGGGTCAGACATATAACTAATATGAGCAAATACATACCAAGACATTAATTAGTGTTTTTTTACAAGGGTTGGTACTTTTGCCGCTCACTATCTAAGTAGGTATTGAAGTTCCATTATCAATTCATTTTTCTCTGTAAGGAAAGTATAAGCCCACATCAATGGTTCCAAAATATTAATTTGATATCATTCCCATGATGTTGCATTGGCGCTAAATCTAAATCTAACTAACAAGTTCACTGAGATATACAATCTGAACCAATTTGAAAATGCAGGATCTTTTAAACTCACAGTATTAGAAAGAAAGGGTATATTGCAAGATCTTTGGTGGTAGATTGTTTTCTGTAGTATGTTGGTCATGGATTGAAGCAAATATGCTAACGTTTCCTAATTTCCAAACTCTGGATTATACATGAGTATATATAACATAAGGTATAATAAACACAATAAATTTTGTGATTAATTTCACAAACAAAACAAGAAAAAATATCACGCCCAACAGAATCATCGATCTCAGCCTCAATATTCCCAAAACAATTGTGGATTCAGTTATCCAAGTTTTCTTTGAAATTGAGGAAGATTAATGGCGGATGTCATGTATACTGTGTGTATATAATTTGTATTTGTATTTGTATTGATTTGGATTGGATTGGATTAGTAGTAGGGATTACAGGTGGTGGTGGAGAAGCGTAGGAAACTCCGATTACTGGTGGAAGAGGCATGTTATCGAATGGTGGTGGTGGTGCTGATGGATGGTGACGATAGGTGGGTGATGGTGAAGATTGAGTTTGTGGTTGTTGGTGGTGCCATTGTTGTGGTGGAGGTGGTGGTGGAGATGAAGAGGGGGTTTCACAAGGCTGGGGAGGTGGTGGTGGTGGAGGAGCGTAGTCGGATGATGGTGGTGGGGGAGAAGAGGTTTGGTGGAGATGAAGAGGGGTTTCTGTCAGCATAAGTTTGGCCCTATAAGTTCAATGATTTCACAAAAACAAGGAAAAACAAAAAGAATTACAAAAGGAGGACAAAAACCTGGTTGGACGAAAATGCCCCTGGCTCTAGCTGAGTTTTTTAACAGGGTTAGTGGTCAGGTCCTCCTTTTAGAGCAAAATTAAAAACTGAGAGACCACTTCTTGAGATATTGAAGTTTAGGTACCTCTTTCTAAGAAATCAAATAACCACATGGACCAAAAATGCAATTTACTCTAAAATAAATAAAAACTTTACAGAAGTTATTGAAATTAAATATATAGTTGAGGGACTTGGTTTGTAAGGACCGTTTATTTTAAAGTATATGAGGCCGCAATTTGTGGATTATTTGGTGAACCTTCATTTGTGTTGAATTCAATGTTCATAATTTCATATGAAAGCAAACAAAATATTTGAATGATTGACATTTAATATAATAATTAATAAATAAGATTTTTGTGGTTTATTTCCATTAAAATAAAATTTTTAATGATATGAAAATTACATGGATGACAATTTTGTATCAAATCAAACCAACTAGTATTTGTATCAATCGTGTTAACTTAATTGATACCAAGTACAATAAATTGTTAATACCATACTAAGTATATAAACTTTGTTGGTACACGTCATTGGAGGATGTGTATCGCGGTGGTACCATGATACCGACTTATTTAATAATTTATTATTTTTTGTATTTTTTTATGTATTGAATTTTAGACATTCTAACTTTTTTCTATTTTGTTTGAACATTTGAATGTTTGCAAGTCTCATTCTTTGTAATTAAACCCACTTAAACAGGCATATTATTTGAAAACTCAAATTGTCACTCAAAATTAGAATAAAATGACAAGTTTTAATATTTGTAACTTGAAATCGGTACAAAATCAATACCCACATCACATGTATCAACCAACAAGAGTTGGTATCAAGTCCAGTAAATTGATACAATGTACAGAATTTTACATACCAAATATTGTTGGTTGGTAACCTAGTCGACACCTAATAAATCACATTTGAGAAGATTGTTTTGTTAATAATTTATTTACATTTTAAGTAAATTTTATTAAAAAATTTGGTATCAAGAACTTTTAGTTGGTACACATGCACTACTACGAATATGACATTCATACGCGCTTAATTATACGCGGTTTTTGCCGTTTTTACAAAAACCGTGTATAAATGATGGATCTGGACCCTTTTTACACGGTTAAGGTTGAACCGTTGCTAAAAATAAGGTTTTATACGCGGTTCTAGATTAACAACCGTGTATAAAAGGTACTCGACAATTACAAACGGTTGCATAGAAAAAACTGCGTACAAAGGTTACCTTTTATACGCGGTTGTGTGTTAAAACCACGTACAAAGGGGTTTGTTTTATACGCAGTTATATGTAAAAAACCGTGTGTAAAAGCACCATCTTTATACACGGTTTTTAACAAGAAACCGCGTATAAAAGTACCCTTTTTATACGCGGTTGTAAGTAAAAAACCGCGTACAAAGGTTATTTTTTATACGCAGTTTTTACATAAAACTGTGTATAAAAGGTACATTTGTACATGGTTTTTAACACACAACCGCGTATAAAGGCCTTACCTAGAAAATACAAGGAAGGTGCCTTTTTTTACCCAATGCGGCTCATTCTCGAAAAAAAACACATTTTTGGTGATTTTTGGCGTTTTTTGGAGGTTTTCGGTGGTTTTGGCAAATTTGAACAATTGTTTATCGACTCCGGAAAAACCGTTGTATGTTGGTTGTTCAAATAGATTTTATATAGTTCATTAACAAAGGTTAACGTGAAGTGGTTATCAACCGTTGGATGAGAAATGGACACATAATCAATTCGCTTATGGAGCACGATCCTTCGCCTACATTCACATACATATATATATATATATATATATATATATATATATATATATATATATATATATATGTGTGTGTGTGTGTGTGTGTATATATATATATATATATATATATATATAGAATCGTGTGAGAAGAAGAGTAAATATGAGAATGGTAAAGGGGATCTAGACGATTGGTCAATCTAAATCTCAAACGCATCCCATAAATTGTGCTTGATAGGGATTTGATCCGATTCATCTCGTTACATCTTATCTCAATGCATCTCATCCTAATGTGTATCAAAAAATGGAGATTTCTTCTTACCCTTTCTCACAATAACTCTACTTCTCATCGAAACCTAATCCTATATATGTACATATATATAAGTTCAAATTATTTTTATTTTTAATTTTTAATAGTAATTAATTAGTTATATATTAAGTTTAAATAATAACATTTAATATTAAAACTTTTGTTTTAAATACAACATTTACTAAAAACGATTTTTTTTAAATACATATAATTCCGGGAAATTAATTGAAATACCCTAAGTTGACCACTCTTTCATCCATATGCCCTATCTCTCTCCCAATTATCCAAAATACCCTAAAAATCCGTGGCCCAACCCGTGGCCCACGGATTATGTTTATAAAAAGACAAATGGGATGGGAACCCGTGGCCCAAGGATTGAACCCACGGAAATTATCACACTTGTGCTTTCTTGTAAAAAATCTATTTTTAAAAATATCAGTGGACCACGGCTTTTACTATTTAACTCACCAAATGAATAAGAATTGGCAATGGGGGTAGAATTAAAAATAGACAAGTTCCGTGGGTTCCGTGGTCTATTTTAAAAAAAATCAGTTCCGTGGGTCCAATCCTTGGGCCACGGGTTCCCATCCCATTTGTCTTTTTTCTATACATAATCCGTGGGCCACGGGTTGGGCCACATATTTTTAGGGTATTTTGGTTAATTAGAAGAGAGATAGGGCATATGGATGAAAGGGTGGTCAACTTAGGGTATTTCAATTAATTTCCCTATAATTCCCCCCACCCCCTTTTTTCCCCTCCCGCCCTTCCCGTCCCCCACTTTTCTTTTCCCTCCTTCGTTTAATAATTTTAATTTCTCATCCATCTCTTGATTTGGTTTTCTTAATCTACACGATTTCTTAAAGCAACCGGATAACAGGTTTCGATTTCTCCATCTCCATCTGTCGATCTATTTTAATTGTCAGTTTCTCCCTTAAACAATCAAACAGGGTTTCCGACGAGGTATGGTTCAATGGCGGCGCAGATGAAGGCGTTCTTTGATTCCACGGGACAGTTATGGAGGGAACAGAAGCTCGTCGGAAAGCTGGTCGGACTCTTTGTGAGTACTCGTACACCGGGCGGCGGACAAGAGACGACAGCGTAAGTCCTGTTCTCTCATTGATGTCATTTCTGATTGCAATTGAAATGTCATTATCTTGCAAAATTGATATGCAAATTGAATGGTCTTCTTATCCAATTAGCAAGATTCTGCTACCATTTAACTATTAGGGTTTGGAATTGAATCAATTTGACTTCAAGGGTTTTCCAGATCTACTGAAGCATAAACTCTGATTTGAGAAACCCTAATCGATTAACCAGGTAATTTAATCTATTTAAATCCCTAATTTGCTCTTTTCTGTCAACCCTAATTTGAATTCTTATGTATAATTGATATATTCTTCATTGTTTTTTTAAGAGAAACTGTAGAAAAAGTAGAGCCAAAGTGTTTTTTTTGTACCAAAAAAAACTGTTGTACGCCTATATACATCTTTCCCATTATATTTTCACAAATCTTAATTAGCTTATTGATTGTATGTTCAATTCAACCGGCAAAGAGCATTGTTTCATGATTGGGACTTTCATAATTGAATAATGTAACACCCGTAATTTTCGGATAAGTACAATTTCGAATCAGTGTGAAACCGGTCTTTGAAGAAAAATATGAAAAATAGGATTTTGGTTTAAATCTTAGATTTTATGGTCTTGTTGGATGAGGAATTCTAATACGAGTCCAACGGTTCTTTCCGGAGCAAAAACGGAGCTATAACGAAGAAGTTACGGCCGAAACAGTATCCGACCTAACTCCGATTTTGATGATTCAAGTTGCTACGGTTTCGTTTTTGAGAGCTCTTCAAGGATCTAGAAAGAGTTTTGAAGTATGATGAATGATCCAAGAGTATTTGGTGGTGGTTGAGGTAAACTTCTCACTTTTCTTCATCTAAGAAGTTAGGGTTTTGGTATTTTTGGTGGTTTTGGATGATTTATGTTGGGGGAAGTGTATATAAGTGTTTGAGAATGATTATTTATGGTTGGAAACTTGTGGATCTAGGTTTTGGAAGAGTATACCTAAGGATTCGAGTTGCATCAAAGGAGCTTACGTTTGGGGAAAATCTAGATTTAGCCTAAATCTAGCAAGGTGAGTTCAAGTTGATTTGTGAAAACGTTGTACATGCCAAAATGTGTGTTTTAAAGTATTTGTGTGCTTTATGTGAAATTATCCCTTGTTGAGTTATTTGGTGGTTTTTGATTTAATCAAAGTGTTGAACTTTACATATCTTGTAAAACACCCACATTTGGGATTTTGGGTGATTGAGGAATAAATCTTGAGTAAAAGAGGTTTTGTTAAATTATTGCATAAGTGAAGAGGATTTGGTCAAAAGTCACTTTTAGTGTTTTTGTGATTATGCGATAACTATGATGTGTTACATTTTAAAGTGTGAACGTGTGGGTTGGGGAATTTGGTCAATCCGATCATATGAATGTTTTGAGAGTTATAAACCTTTCATTTTGGGGCCGATGGCCAATTGAGGGAGTAAAAGAGTAAAGAGTTTGAGTAACGATGTATTTTGGTTCACGTAACCGTGTGAGTGACATGTATTTAACTAAACGATTATTTTGGCCTTTAAAGGCTTGATTATTACTCAAATGAGTCTTCTGAGTATTTGCCGGTTTTGGTGACTCGAGGTGGAGTCTTGGGTGTGTTACATGCTTAATTGCATTTTATTTGAATACGTGTCGGTTTAAGTGTTGGTCTTGTGTGTGAAGACCGTTTGATGATTATATATTCTTAGTACCTTTGGGACTAATGAACCTTGGTGAGTTATATGCATTGTTGAGTTATGAAAGAGTTACATATACGTGTACATGTAGATGCATATATGATTTGACTTCATTGGGAAGGTGGCAATGAAGGGGTTGTGAGATTATCATGCCTCGGAGCACGTGTTTGCATGATGTGGGTCAAATGCATTTCATTTGCATGAATTGATATTGATAAATGATCATTAGATCTTTTGAGCAGAGGGCACGGTTTTGGACTCGGTTGAGTCTCGAGGGCATTCGCCCAATTTTTAATAAGCTCGACATGGGCTTGGGGTCTGAGTTGCATGAATTGCATTATATTTGATGTTTACATGATTTGAATGCATTAGTTATTCTTTTGGGGTCATGTATATATTTACGTCAAGTAAGCTTGTTTTGGATGGTGTGTTTCCAAGGTAAAGACCTAGTATGGTTGAACTTGGTAGTTTTAAATGGACTAAAGACCTAGTATGGTTGATGTCTAAGATGGGCTAAAGACCTAGTATGGTTGATGCCGAAGATTGACTAAAGACCTAGTATGGTTGATGTCAAAGATGGGCTAAAGATCTAGTATGATTGATGCCGGAGATGGACTAAAGACTTAGTATGGTTGATGTCTAAGACGGGCTAAAGACCTAGTATGGTTGATGCCGAAGATTGACTAAAGACCTAGTATGGTTGATATCATCTGCTTTCCACATCCAAGAAGCTTACTTGCGTTTATTAATTGTGGTTTAATTTATGTGTTTGCCACATTCGATGAGATCGGGTCTCCCCCGTCACCGAAGGGTGTTGACTTCGGGTATTTTATTTATTCGCATTGTTGAGGTTATATTATATGCATATGGATTGTTTTCCATGATTGATGGACAGATTTATGTTACATCCTTATTGGATGTTTTAACTATTGGAGTTTTATTCGCATTGGCGATTATTTGAGAAATTATTATTAATTGACTCTTGATGTGAGTTTTGGATTTGAGTCCTTTGCAGAGAAATGATTTTCATTGGGAGCTTTCCTCTCAGAAATTGTGTGTGTTTGGAGAATGGGTTGTCGATGTCTTTTATACAAACCCTTTTAGAAAATCATTTATTAAGTTGAACCTTTTGGTTTATCAAATGATTTGCTCATGATGTAAACTCTTGAACTCACTAGGCGTTAGCCTAACCTTTTTATTTGTCGGCATGTGCAACAGGTTCAGGTTGGGAATAGCTTTAGCTACACTGCGAAGCGATGAGTGCTAGGAGTGTTAACGAGTCGAGCTTTTAACGAGCTACTCGAGCTCGAGCTCGTTTATCTCGAGCTCGAGCCTAATAGTTGTCGAGTTCGAGTCGATCTCGAACAAAAAATAAAGCTCGGTTAAGTTAACGAGTCGAGCTCTATAACACCAATGTTCGACTCGACTCGTTCGAAAACTCGATTAAGCTTTACGAGTCGAGTCGAGTCGAGCCGAGCCATTCGAGCATACACTTTTTCGAACCTGACATATTTATATGTTTACAAGTTATATAATCAAAATATAAAAATTATTGATCTTGACTACATAAACGAGTTAATCGATCTCGAATTCGAGCTCATAAACGAGCATCGAGCTCGAGCTCGGACATTGAAAAAATAATCGAGCTCGACCCCGAATTTGAAAAATTAATCGAGCTCGAGCCTGGTACTATTTTTTCGAGCTCGGCTCAAATAACTTGCTACTCGACTTGACTCCACTCGTTAACACCCCTAATGAGTGCTAGTAGAGTGCACGAGAGGTGACTTGTTTAGTGAAGTCTTCCGCAAATTGTTTGGACTAGCAACTTGTGTTGTGATAAGTAACACCCGATTAAGTCATTTTATTGTAGACTTATGATGTTTTAAATTCCGAGGTATTTTAAGGAATGAATTGTGATTATATCTATTTTGGTTATTTTATTGAATTTTAAAATTAGTTGCTCGTTCCAAATTTGAGGGTGTTACAAATAATTCTTTCATGATTTCTTTGAAACCGATGACTCTTTGATTGTTTAATTATTATATGGTAATCTTTCGTGTTTTGTGAATTGTATCAATTCTCTTATATTTTTTAGTATTCACCTTTTAGTCTACCTAAATTAGTGTGAGGTGTTTTTAACCTTAATTGTAAAGTAGTTTTTAATCTCATTGTTTAAAAGTGTATGCATATAATTATAAGCTAACTAAATACTTGGTGTGAGATGCTTTTACCTCTTTTAAATGTAGTTTTTTCATCTTGTTTGAGTGTATGAATATGATTAGTTTTGACATATGATTTGGGTGAATTTGAGTGAAATTGACATAAAGTTAGTTGCTCGTTCCAAATTCTAGTGGGTTTTAGAGTTTGGTGGTCAAAGTGAAATAAATGAAAGTATTGTAGAGGGACTTATTTGTCATTTGGTGAAAGAGGTGTAGGGCACAAATCCCTAGAGCAGCCCTCACTTCACAAATCAGTATTTTTGTGGATGTTGGCGGCTTAGGAAGAAAAGAGGAGAAAAGAGAAGGAGAAAGGAAATCTTGGGAAGGAATCAAAGAAGTGGAAATCAAAGAAGAAATCAACAAGGTAATCCCTTCTAAATTAATTTTCCTTGTTGTTGTAGCATTTCTTTCTTTATAATCTGGATTCCTAAGTCTGAATGTGATGATTCTTGAGTTTTCAATCACTTTTTCCTTGGAAGTGGGTTTTGAGAGTTTTTGGCTTAGTAATCGATTTTAAGGGATTAAAGTTGGTTTAATTAGGTATTTGGGATTGGTGAATGAACCCTTGAGGTTATCTAATCAAACAAATGGCAAAAATTGGGTTAATGATCACTTTTAATAAGTCTGGGTTCGAACAGCCGTAGTGTCCGGACACTGATGTTCAGTAGTGTCCGGACGTGTTTGAGAGTGTCCGAGTGAGTACCCCCATGAGAGTGTCCGGGTATTTATGAGTATCCGGGTGGCTGAGGTCTCCGGATAGGTTTAGTGTCCGGGTAGTTTGCCCAGATAGGTCTAGTGTTCGGATTCGTGTCCGGAAAGATGTTACGTCCGGAAAATAGCTGTATCCGGAAAATAGCTGTGTCCGGATTGAGTTCTCCGGACAGAAGGGTGAACTGGTTATCTGATGCGAATCTATTGCCTTAGGTGTTCGTTTGGATTAGCTTGGAAGTATTTAAGAAGTGCGTTGTACGTCAAACAAGGTGAGTTCCCTAAACCTTTTACGACTTAAAGTGTTAAATGATTTTAACTGATTATGGTTTCATTTACGAGCACGTAATGTTTATAACCGTTACGCATCTTTTCCATGAAATACCTATTTTACTTGAGAAAATGTATTGTGCTTGATGAATTGAGAATGACGATTTACTAAGGTTTTAAAGGTGCATGTTTTAAGAAATGAATGACGTGCTATGTGGAGTCGGTCTACACTGTAGGATCAGAGATAGATCCTCGGGGTCTGAGGATCTCTTGGATGTTTATGACAGACCGGTAGGCTGGAATCCGTTTTCTCCTATTCAGGTAGAGGGGAGTCTGCGTAAGCTCTGGGAAGGGGAGTTTGCGTAGGCTCCAGTTGAGGGCGAGAGGGTAGTCCATTGGATCCCGATCGCGGAATGTTTATGTGATCCCATATACAGTGTAGTACCATGCTTGATGTATGTTAAGGTTTACGATGATATTTTTCATAAATGTTTTTATACTGGTTACATGTTGTTTTAGGAGGGAATTCACTAGACCTTTTGGTCTAACCCTCGCTTTTCAAAACTAAACCATTTTCAGGTAAGCGTGCTATGGGTTCTTCAAGTAAGAACTAGGGGCGATAGAAAGGACTTGGAGCTTAGGGCGTCTCAAAGATTTTGTCTACGATAATTATAGAATAGTTCTCGGCTGTGGATCTTAGAGACTTTCGTTGTCAAATTTTTGCTTAGTATGAATTATTGATAATGTAAAGACAAGGTTTTATGTAATTCGAATGCTTATTTATGGCTGTTGCATGTTATGAAATTTGGGATGTTACAAATGGTATCAGAGCCTTAGTTTAAGGGATTTAGGTGACCAATAGGGCCTGAACTTAAACTGTAAGATGAGGAACACAGTCGAGACTGTAATACCCCGGGTAAGTTCGTTAGTTAAAGTCTCATTCCGTTAAACTTATTAAATTCTATAATTGATATTTAGGGTGAGTTTAGGTGAATTTACAAGTTTAAGGGTGTTTGGATTGATTAATAAGTTAAAAAGGTATTTTGGTCATTATTGAGTAGTTTAGGGACTAAAGTGGTAATTTAATTAGATATTATCCCTGGATGAAATCAGATATTTCATAAAAACAGAAAAATCAGTGAGTGCAAGTGTGTGTGTTGGAGAGAAAAAGGAGAAAAAGAAAAGGAAGGGTTAGGGCTCTATTTGGTCTTCTTAGAAGTGATTTGAAGGTATGTCCCTTTGTAATTTATGTTTGTAATTGATAGTATGTACTTCCTATCGGATTAGAATAGTTAAATTCATGATTTAGTAAAGATTCAGTCGGTTTCTGGGCAAATTGAAGCAAACCGACAGTAGTGTCCGGACACAGTATGAATGTGTCCGGATAGTTTTGTTGATGGTGTCCGGGTACTGTTTGAAAGTGTCCGGACGAGTCCTTTATCCGGGTAAGTCTCTCTTTTCTATAGTTTCCGGATGAGTTAAGATACCGGATGGTATCCGGATTACTTTGGTGTCCGGATGACGTCCGGATTGTATAGGTTGTCCGGAAAAGTTATGTTGTCCGGAAAAGTTATGCTGTCCGGAAAAGTAGTGTTGTCCGGATAACTTATGGTATCCGGATACTTTAGCTGTTTGATCAATTTTGTGATTTCGGATACTTTTGAATGTCCGGATATAGTTTCCAAATGTATGTTGAGTTAGGTTGTTCCGAAAACTTCCTGGGGCGGCCCCCAGACCCCGCAAGGGCGTTGCCCCTTGACCCCATCCGCTAAACGGGTAGCGGAACCCTCGTGTTAAGTCGCCTTAGTGGAACATTTGAGGATTTGAGTTCTTTAGAGTTCTTAGCCTTAGTAAGACTTATGTGTTTTATGTGGTAAAGAGATAGCTGTATCTATGTGTTACAGATCCTGTGAATTCTGGGTAAAGGACTGAACCTGTTTAGAAGGCTTGGAAACGTGTTGATAAGCAATCAGGTGAGTTTTACTTTAAAAAGCGTTTTTAACTGGAATTCATATATGTATGGGTTGGGAATGTAATAACTGGTTATTATGTGTTGATATGTGAATTATAATATATTGAGGTATTATATTTACATGAGTATTATAATGTGTTATAATGCTTTGGCCGGGCGTAGGACCGGTGTGTTTGGCTATAGAATCTGTATAGCGTTGTTTGGCTGTAGATGTTGTACAGCGTTGTAAATTATTAGTTGGCTTGCAACCAACTAATATGGCCAGGAGGAATGAGAAGGGAAGGTACATGTCATGTGAGCTTAATTGGATATATTTGATTGTGTTGCGTGATTTACATGAATAAAGTTATATAAAAGGGTTTCAAACTAACAGGGATTTTCTCACTTAGACCATCGTGTCTAACCCTCATTTTGTTTTAAAAATATGTATTCCAGGTGGTGGATCGCGTAAGGGCAAATAATTAGAGTAATGGATGGATGGATTTTGTGAAGGATTATGTGACGAAGATTTTGGCATGGTTAGCATTTGTATTACAATATTAAATGTTATGTATGTATTTAGTACAAGTTTGTAGTAGAATGGCTACTACTAATTGTAAAAGACTACGGGACCGTACTTGTAATGTGATGTCTCTTTTGTTATATTAATATTAAGTTATATTATGTGATTTGTTGTGTATATGGAAATTGGGTTGTTACAAATGGTATCAGAGCCTTAGTTTAAGGGATTTAGGTATTTGTATCTGTACCTAGACTTAAACTGCATGTGAAGTAGGATGTCCTTATCATTATAGAACCTTGGGATGATGAAGTATAAAAGGTAGAAGGAACATCATGTAAGGTAATTTCATATTACACCTGGCCAGTGTAATTGTGATCTTACAGGTACATGTTTGAACTGGAATACCTTATTATATGGGGTATGTGCGTATGTGTGTATTAATATTGTTTAAATCTACAGAATGGCAAGTGGCACTAGACGAAAGAACCGAGGAGGAGGAATCCCGGATAGTACTAATCCACCGATAGGCACAGGAGACAGGGGAGGCAGAACTGGGGGCATAGTCGGGGGTAGAGCTGGAGGTCGAGCCGGAGGCAGAGTCCAACCACATGGTACAGAGTTCGTTACCAGGGATGATCTAATGGCAGAAATGGGAAGACTGCAGACTAACATACAAACAATGTTTGAACGAAGTCGTAATAATGAAGCTGATAGACCAGATCCGAATCATGAAGTCGAACTGCCAATCACCCCTACAGTCTTACCGGTAATGAGAAAATGTGATTACAAAATGTTTTTGAGCTGTAGACCTCCAACCTACTTAGGAGACAGGGATCCAGTGAAAGCAATGAGATGGATGAAGGAAATAGAAGCTATTTTCAAGACGAGTAAGTGCGCTGACGAAGATAGAGTATTGTATGGAGCAGCAATGTTAAAGGGGGATGCTTTGTATTGGTGGGAATCTTTTATTCATTCTAAAGGATC
The DNA here is from genome assembly GCA_033807775.1 of Saussurea involucrata. Lineage (NCBI taxonomy): Eukaryota > Viridiplantae > Streptophyta > Magnoliopsida > Asterales > Asteraceae > Saussurea > Saussurea involucrata. The sequence goes on from CM066317.1 coordinate 84,549,405, forward strand.
TGATGTTTATTCTACCCTCTCTTGGGAAGAATTTGTGATAGCCTACAGGAACGCGTTTTGTCCCCAAGCAGCCGTCAAACAACTGGAAGGGGAATTTATGAACTTACAACAAGGAAACTTATCCGTTCGAGACTACACCGCTAGCTTCCTGGAAAACTCTCGGTTCGCAGAATACTACGTTTTTCTACGGAGGCGATGAAGACGGAAAGGTTTATCTTTGGGCTGAACTCAGAAGTTAGAAGGCTAGTGACTGCAAAAGGACCCGATACCTTCTCGGCTGCAGTTAATGCCGCAGAGAATGTTGAACGAGATATTATAAGAGATGCTGGCGATAAAAGTATCGGGAAGAGAAAGTGGGAAGGCCCACAATACGATCCGAAGAAGTCCCGATTTCAGGGGTATGATAGCCGTCCGCCGTTTCGACCAGCGGAAAGACCATGTCGGAAGTGCAACCGTGTTCATCAAGGAAATTGCCAAGGTGATTTACGAGCGTGTTATAAGTGTGGGAAGACCGGGCATGTCCTTAAAGATTGTAAGGTAACGCGGTTATGTTTCTTATGCAATTCTCCGGATCACCTTCAATCGGACTATCTGCGGGGGAGGATACAGCAAGGTGGGTCATCGGGCAGACCAGCGATTGTTAAACCAGTAATACCAAGACTGGAACCGCCAGTAACCAGGGGTCGCGCATTCCAAATGACTGAGAAAGAAGCGGAGGAAACTCCGGATGTGGTCACAGGTACATTTTTAATAAACTCTACACGTGCTAAGGTGTTATTTGATTCTGGTGCAAACCGATCGTTTGTGTCTCCTGCATTTGCTGCTTGCCTGTGTTTGAAACCTAAAATGCTAGAACATGCTCTATCAGTTGATACGGCAAATGATAATCAAGTGTCAGTTAAAGAAGTATTTGATGGTTGTGTGATAAATATAGAGGGGTGTGGAGTGCCGATACAATTGTTTCCGATAACTTTGATAGAGTTTGATGTAGTAGTTGGGATGGATTGGTTAGCTGAGAATCAGGCTAACATAGTTTGTGATAAGAAGTTAATAAATGTTGTATTACCTGATAAAAGAACAGTAGTGATTTATGGTGATCGTAGGAATCATCAGTCTTGCCTTATATCGATGATAAAAGCCCGTAAGTGTGTGAATAAGGGTTGTCAGAGTTACTTGGCTTACGTGATAGATATTAAGCCAGAAAAGAATAGGATGGAAGATATTCCTATTGTTAGTGAATTCCCTGAAGTATTCCCCGAAGACTTGAATAGTCTTCCGCCTGTTAGACAAGTAGAGTTCGGTATAGACCTGATTCCTGGAGCCACTCCTGTAGCCCGTGCACCTTATCGCCTGGCACCTTCAGAGCTGAAAGAGATGATGGCACAACTACAAGATCTATCCGATAAAGGCTTCATCAGACCTAGTTCTTCACCGTGGGGAGCACCAGTGTTATTTGTGAAAAAGAAGGATGGTTCGATGAGAATGTGTATCGACTACCGAGAACTGAATAAGTGCACGATAAAGAACAAGTATCAATTACCCCGAATTGATGACCTCTTCGATCAGTTAGTTGGAGCTTTCTATTTCTCCAAGATTGATCTAAGATCCGGTTATCACCAGCTGAAAGTTAAAGAAGAAGACGTTCTAAAGACTGCTTTTTGAACAAGGTATGGACATCACGAATTCTTAGTGATGCCGTTCGGACTGACGAACGTTCCAACCGCCTTTATGGATTTAATGAATCGGGTATGTAAGTCGTATCTCGATAAATTTGTTATTGTATTTATCGATGATATCCTTATCTATTCCCGATCCAAGGAAGAGCACGCGCAACATCTTCGTTTGATTCTGGAGCTACTGAAGAAGGAAAAGTTGTATGCAAAATTTTCTAAATGTGAATTCTGGCTACGGAAAGTTCAATTTTTGGGGCACGTGGTTTCTGAGAAAGGTATACAAGTTGATCCGATGAAAGTGGAAGCAGTTGAAAAGTGGGAACCGCCGAAGACAGCAACCGAAGTACGTAGTTTTCTGGGTTTAGCCGGCTACTATCGGAAATCTATAAAAGACTTCTCTCGTATCGCAACGCCTTTGACTAAGCTGACCCGGAAGAACCTGAAGTTTGAGTGGAAAGAAGAACAAGACGAGGCGTTCCGGATATTGAAAGAGAAACTGTGCAGTGCACCGATTCTATCACTACCTGAAGGTTCGAAAGATTTTGTTGTTTATAGTGATGCGTCAAAACTGGGATTGGGATGTGTACTTATGCAGCGGGGAAAGGTTATTGCTTATGCTTCTCGTCAATTAAAGGATCATGAAAGACAGTATCCTACGCATGACATGGAGCTTGCAGCAGTTGTCTTCGCGTTGAAGATTTAGAGACATTATCTGTATGGTTCCAAATGTCAGATTTATACTGATCACAAGAGTCTCCAACACCTCTTTGATCAGAAGGAACTGAATATGAGACAAAGGAGATGGTTAGAATTGCTGAATGATTACGAATGTGAAATCCTTTATCACCCGGGAAAGGCGAATGTGGTGGCAGATGCGCTGAGTCGTCAAGAAAGGAGTGGAACAATAAAAGTTATTTCGCTACGAACTGAACTCCTACCCAACATATTTGACGAATTGCAGAAGTGTCAAGTGGAGGCTTATCAGGATGAACATCTGAAATCAGAACGGTTAGCAGGGATGTCAGTATTGCTAGTAAAAGATGATCGTGGGTTATTGTGTCTGGGAAACAGAGTGTGGGTACCTCGTTTGGGTGGGTTACGTGATCGTGTTTTACAAGAAGCTCATCAATCCCGTTTCTCTATTCACCCTGGTACAAGCAAGATGTATAAAGACCTAAAGCAATTCTATTGGTGGCCGGGGATAAAAAGAGGGATTGCTCAGTATGTGGAAAGATGTGATACTTGTAAGAAAGTGAAGATCGAACACCAAAAGCCGTTTGGTCAACTACAGCGACTAGAAATACCTATGTGGAAGTGGGAGCAGATTACCACCGATTTCATCACGAAGCTACCAAGGACTCCGAAGGGGTTTGATTCTATTTGGGTGATCGTCGACAGATTGACAAAGTCAGCACACTTTCTACCGATAAAAGAAACTGATTCATTGGAACGATTAGCCAAGTTGTACATCAATGAAATAGTAACTCGACATGGAGTTCCAATCTCGATTATTTCTGATCGTGATAGTCGTTTTACTTCAAGATTTTGGAGAAGTTTTCAAAGGGAAATGGGGACACAGATAAAGTTAAGTACGACGTATCATCCTCAAACAGATGGGCAAAGTGAACGAACGATTCAGACGTTAGAAGATATGCTCTGGGCTTGCATTCTTGATTTTGGGGGATCATGGGATAAGCACTTACCATTGATCGAGTTTTCATATAACAACAGTTATCATTCCAGCATACAAGCGGCACCGTTCGAAGTATTGTATGGTAGAAAATGCCGAACGCCTCTATGTTGGAACGAAGTGGGGGAGAAACAGTTAGCGGGACCGGAAATAGTTCAATTAACTGCCGATAAGGTTACTCAGATTCGTGAACGATTGAAAGTGGCTCAAGATAGACAGAAGAGCTACGCTGACCGACGTCGAAAGCCTTTGGAATTTCAAATCGGGGATTTCGTAATGTTAAAGGTTTTGCCGTGGAAGGGAGTCATCCGATTTGGTAGGCAAGGTAAACTTAGCCCAAGGTATATCGGACCGTTTGCTATTACAGAAAGGATTGGTGAAGTAGCTTACAGGTTGGATCTTCCGCCAGAGTTAAGCAGGATTCACAACGCGTTTCACGTATCGAATTTTCGAAAGTGTTTGGTTACACCAGATCAGGCAGTGTCTTTACCGAATATACAAGTTGATGAAAAGATGAATTATGTGGAAGAACCTGAAGCCATAGTTGACCACAAAGTTAAAGTGTTACGGAATAAAGAAATCAGACAAGTGAAGGTACAGTGGAAACATCATAGAGGTCAGGATGCTACTTGGGAATCAGAGTCGAAAATGAGAGACAAATACCCTCACCTTTTTGTTTAACCGAATTCCGGGACGGAATTCTTTTAAGGGGGAGATGATGTAATATCTCGGGTAAGTTCGTTAGTTAAAGTCTCATTCCGTTAAACTTATTAAATTCTATAATTGATATTTAGGGTGAGTTTAGGTGAATTTACAAGTTTAAGGGTGTTTGGATTGATTAATAAGTTAAAAAGGTATTTTGGTCATTATTGAGTAGTTTAGGGACTAAAGTGGTAATTTAATTAGATATTATCCCTGGATGAAATCAGATATTTCATAAAAACAGAAAATCAGTGAGTGCAAGTGTGTGTGTTGGAAAGAAAAAGGAGAAGAAAGAAAAGGAAGGGTTAGGGCTCCATTTGGTCTTCTTAGAAGTGATTTGAAGGTATGTCCCTTTGAAATTTATGTTTGTAATTGATAGTATGTACTTCCTATCGGATTAGAATAGTTAAATTCATGATTTAGTAAAGATTCAGTCGGTTTCTGGGCAAATTGAAGCAAACCGACAGTAGTGTCCGGACACAGTATGAATGTGTCCGGATAGTTTTGTTGACGGTGTCCGGGTACTGTTTGAAAGTGTCCAGACGAGTCCTTTATCCGGGTAAGTCTCTCTTTTCTATAGTTTCCGGATGAGTTAAGATACCGGATGGTGTCCGGATTACTTTGGTGTCCGGATGACGTCCGGATTGTATAGGTTGTCCGAAAAAGTTATGTTGTCCGGAAAAGTTATGCTGTCCGGAAAAGTAGTGTTGTCCGGATAACTTATGGTATCCGGATACTTTAGCTGTTTGACCAATTTTGTGATTTCGGATACTTTTGAATGTCCGGATATAGTTTCCAAATGTATGTTGAGTTAGGTTGTTCCGAAAACTTCCTGGGGGGCGGCCCCCAGACCCCGCAAGGGCGTTGCCCCTTGACCCCATCCGCTAACCGGGTAGCGGAACCCTCGTGTTAAGTCGCCTTAGGGGAACATTTGAGGATTTGAGTTCTTTAGAGTTCTTAGCCTTAGTAAGACTTATGTGTTTTATGTGGTAAAGAGATAGCTGTATCTATGTGTTACAGATCCTGTGAATTCTGGGTAAAGGACTGAACCTGTTTAGAAGGCTTGGAAACGTGTTGATAAGCAATCAGGTGAGTTTTACTTTAAAAAGCGTTTTTAACTGGAATTCATATATGTATGGGTTGGGAATGTAATAACTGGTGATTATGTGTTGATATGTGAATTATAATATATTGAGGTATTATATTTACATGAGTATTATAATGTGTTATAATGCTTTGGCCGGGCGTAGGACCGGTGTGTTTGGCTATAGAATCTGTATAGCGTTGTTTGGCTGTAGATGTTGTACAGCGTTGTAAATTATTAGTTGGCTTGTAACCAACTAATATGGCCAGGAGGAATGAGAAGGGAAGGTACATGTCATGTGAGCTTAATTGGATATATTTGATTGTGTTGCGTGATTTACATGAATAAAGTTATATAAAAGGGTTTCAAACTAACAGGGATTTTCTCACTTAGACCATCGTGTCTAACTCTCATTTTGTTTTAAAAATATGTATTCCAGGTGGTGGATCGCGTAAGGGCAAATAATTAGAGTAATGGATGGATGGCTTTTGTGAAGGATTATGTGACGAAGATTTTGGCATGATTAGCATTTGTATTACAATATTAAATGTTATGTATGTATTTAGTACAAGTTTGTAGTAGAATGGCTGCTGCTAATTGTAAAAGACTACGGGACCGTACTTGTAATGTGATGTCTCTTTTGTTATATTAATATTAAGTTGTATTATGTGATTTGTTGTGTATATGGAAATTGGGTTGTTACAGAGACATAGGATTGCCTCTAGGAACGATCACTATAAATGCGCTAGGAAATAAGGTGCCAAGGACAAACGTGTAAGGTAAGTTTGGGATTACACCCGGCCAATGTAATTACGAACTTACAGGTACGCGTGCGTGCTTAAACTTACCTTATATAGCAGAGTTGTTGTGTCATAACTAGCAAAGGTTAATTGTTGTTTTATTTCAGCGTTAGCGAAATGGTTGGGAGAACTTTGAGGAGTAGGTCGGCACCTGTTGTGCCAAGGAATCAAGATGAAGAGGTACTAGAGAATGGACCGGTGGAACCGGCGAGGGCAACTGTTACCCGTGGAAGGGGAAGAGGTAGGGGTCGTGGAAGGGGTCGGGGAAGAACACCCCGTCGGGCCGCCACCCAAGTGGCCGGGAATGGAGGAAACCCGAACCTGAGAACGACTCGTGCAACTAGAAGAACGAGGAGTGTGGAAGCCCCCGTTCATCAAGAAGACTCTCTACAGGAGAGTTCAGCTTCTGCAAGGAGGGTAACTCAGCCAAGGGGACGGGGTCGAGGCCGCGGATCTACTTTTGTCACTCGAGAGAACCTAGCTGCTGAATTGGGTAAGATTCAAGAGACCTTGCAGGCTCTCCTCACTAAGCAGAATGAGTCAGCTTCGGGAAGCAAAGAAGCAAGTGAGAACCCAGAAAGCGTGGAACTGTCTAGTCCACTAGTGATCGGTACTGGGAGTCACTTGAATTCAAACCATCAAGTGATGAATGAGTTAGCAGCTAAGGGATGCAATTTCAAGGCCTTTGCCTCATGAAAGCCCCCTACTTTTAAGGGCGAGTATGACCCTATCTTGGCAATGAAATGGGTGAAGGAAATGGAACTGGTCTTCGATACATGCAAGTGTGCTGATGGGGACAGAGTAATGTTTGCTTTGTCCATGTTGAAATCTGATGCAGTTTACTGGTGGGAGGCTGAGACTGGGGGAAAGGGTTCGGCAATGGCTAAGGGAATGTTGTGGGAAGCGTTTGTAGACAGGTTCAAAGCTCAGTTCTGCCCGCTCGCGGCAGTAAAAAGATTGGAAGAAGAATTCTTGGGGTTGGATCAGGGAGGTATGACAGTGCGAGAGTATACTACCAAGTTTATTGAGAAGTCTCGCTTTGCTGATTTGTATGTGCCAACAGAAGAGCGTCGGGTAGAACGATTCATCCATGGGTTGAAGAGCAGTATTCGGGAATTGGTTCTGACTAGAAACCCCACTACTTTTCAGGCAGCCATCAATACGGCTGAGCTGATTGAGAAAGAAAAGAACCGTCAAACGACTGAGAAGGGTGGGGAGAAGCGCAAATGGGATGGTCCGGGTAACGACTCAAGAAGAGGGAAAATGTTCCGACCAGGCAACCGTGCTAGCAAGGAGGTCGCTGGGCAAAAGTGTTCGAAGTGTAACAAGGTGCACTGGGGGGAATGCATGGCAGGTTCAAACTCATGCTACCGGTGCGGCTTGCCCGGTCATTTGTCAAGGGATTATCCGGGGATTGGAAAAACTTGTTACCAATGTGGAGCTACTGGCCACATGCGTAATGATTGTCCTCAGCTGAAGAGAGGGGGACCAGCCCAGTTTGGTGAACGACAAGGGAACGGAATAAATGACAAGGGAGCAGAACTGGCGCGTTCGAAGGGACGTGCGTTCCGCATAACTGCGGATGAGGCGGAGGAAACTCCTGATGTTGTGGCAGGTACATTCCTAATAAACTCTCTGTGTGCCAAGGTGTTATTTGATTCAGGAGCGAATCGCTCTTTTGTATCACATGCTTTTATGAAATGTTTGGGGGTAAGGCCTAGACGTTTGGAGAGAGCACTAGAGGTGGAAACCGCCAATGATAGATGGGTATACGTTAAGGAGGTGGTGGAGGATTGTGTCATAGATATAGAAGGGAGGTTGGTGTCAATAAAATTATATCCCATGGCAATGGGAGAGTTGGACATAGTGTTGGGAATGGACTGGTTAGCAGCGAACGAAGCGACTATCGTTGGGATTCCGTAGTGATCTATGGGAATCGCCGTGATAGGAAGACTAGCCTTATCTCGATGATCAGGGCTACTAAGTGTTTGAGGAAGGGGTGTCAAGGGTTCTTGGCGTATGTGATGGACGCCAAGAAAGAGAAGCGTGGGTTGGGTGATGTGCGTGTAGTAAATGAGTTCCCGGAAGTATTTCCGGATGATTTGACAAGTTTATCGTCGGATCGTCAGATCGAGTTCAAAATTGATCTGATGCCAGGAGCTGCACCAATTGCCCGCGCACCTTATAGATTAGCTCCGTCCGAAATGATGACTCAGTTGCAGGAGTTGTTAGACAAGGGGTTCGTTAGACTGAGTACGTCTCCGTGGGGAGCACCTGTGCTCTTCGTGAAAAAGAAGGACGGTACTATGCGGATGTGTATAGACTACCGTGAACTCAACAAGGTCACGATCAAGAACAAGTATCCGATACCGAGGATTGACGACCTGTTTGATCAATTGCAAGGAGCCAATTACTTCTCCAAGATTGACCTGAGGTCAGGTTATCACCAACTCAAGGTAAGGGAGGAGGATGTACCGAAGACGCTTTCAGAACCAGTTATGGACACTGTGAGTTTTTGGTGATGCCGTTCGGGCTGACCAACGCCCCGGAAGCATTCATGGACCTAATGAATAGGGTGTGCCAACCTTATTTAGACAAGTTCGTGATAGTGTTCATAGATGATATCCTGATATTTTCAAAATCGGAAGAGGAGCACGAAGGCCACCTTCAAACAATTCTCGAGCTGCTAAAGCGAGAGAAGCTGTATGCGAAGTTTTCTAAATGTGAGTTTTGGCTAAGAGAAGTACAATTTCTTGGACACGTGGTGTCTGAGAGTGGAATAATGGTAGACTCGGCTAAGATTGAAGCCATCCGAGACTGGGAGCAACCTAAGAATTCGTCAGAAGTTCGAAGTTTCCTCGGACTGGCAGGGTACTACCAGAAGTTCATCAAAGACTTTTCGCGTATTGCCACGCCACTGACCTCTTTAACGAAGAAGGATGTCAAGTTCGTCTGGTTGGAGAATCAAGAAGAAGCATTTCAGAAATTGAAGGATATGCTGAGTAGCGCTCCGGTTTTGTCGTTACTGGACGATGCTGATGATTTCATGGTTTTCAGTGACGCATCGAAGCTCGGCTTGGGTTGCGTACTCATGCAACGAGGTAAGGTGATCGCTTATGCCTCTCGGCAGCTGAAGGATCACGAGATTCGGTACCCCACGCATGATTTAGAACTGGCGGCAGTGGTCTTCGCTCTGAAGATTTGGCGACATTGCCTATATGGGACGAAGTGACAGATCTTCACGGACCACAAGAGTTTATGCCATCTCTTTGATCAAAAAGAGTTGAACATGCGCCAAAGGAGATGGATTGAATTGTTAACCGACTACGACTGTAAGATCGATTACCACCCGGGTAAGGCCAACGTAGTGGCTGACGCATTGAGTCGTAAAGAACGAAGCAAAACCCCCAGTATTGTAGCCATGAGGGCTGATGTGACGTTCAATTTGCTAGCTGAGATAAAGAAATGTCAAGAAGAGGCGCTTGGAGTGGAAAATCTCAAAAAGGAGAGAATGGTAGGACAAGCGTCCTCGCTAATGGAAGATAGTCGAAGGGTGAAGTGTCTTAGTGGGAGAATCTGGGTCCCAAGGCTCGGAGAGCTCCGAAAGCGGATTTTAGAAGAAGCACACAAATCAAAGTACACGATTCACCCCGGGACTAATAAGATGTACGGAGATCTACGTCGAGACTATTGGTGGCCGGGAATGAAAAAGGACATAACTCATTTTGTAGAGGTCTGTATGACTTGTTCGCGAGTAAAGATTGAGCATCAACGACCGTATGGGAAGCTCCAGTCGTTAGAAATTCCTATGTGGAAGTGGGACCAAATTACGATGGACTTCGTAACCCACTTGCCTAAGACTCCAAAGGGTTTCGACGCTATATGGGTGATTGTGGATCGCCTCACAAAGTCGGCACACTTCTTACCTATACGAGAGTCTTACTCGTTGGAGCGGTTAGCAAAGTTGTACATCGACGAGATCGTAACCCGTCATGGTGTGCCCTTGTCGATTGTATCTGACCGAGATAGCAGGTTTACCTCCACGTTTTGGAGGAGCTTCCAGAGAGAAATGGGATCGCAGATCAAGATGAGTACCGCTTATCACCCTCAGACTGACGGTCAGAGTGAGAGGACGATCCAAACGTTGGAAGACATGTTAAGAGCTTGTGCTTTAGATTTCCAAGGCTCTTGGGAAAGGCATCTACCTTTGATCGAGTTCGCTTACAATAACAGCTATCACTCGAGCATCAAGGCAGCGCCGTTTGAGGCACTATATGGTAGGAAATGTCGAACTCCATTATGTTGGAACGAAGTCGGGGAAAGGCAGTTAGCCGGGCCAGAGTTAGTGCAACGGACTTCAGACAAGATAGTTCAGGTGCGTGAAAGACTGAAGGTTGCTCGCGACCGACAGAAGAGTTACGCGGATAAGAGACGGAAAGACATAGAATTTCAAGTCGGAGATCATGTCTTGTTAAAGGTGTCTCCTTGGAAAGGAGTGGTACGATTTGGAAAACGTGGGAAGCTAAGCCCACGTTACATCGGACCATTTGAGATCACGGAACGAGTTGGAGAAGTGGCGTATAGGTTGGATCTACCGGAAGAATTGCGAGGTATCCACAATGCGTTTCACGTGTCCAACTTGAGAAAATGTCTAGCCGACGTGACAAAAGCGGTCCCGTTAAATGACATTAAGGTGGACGAAAAGTTGAATTTTGTAGAGGAACCCGAAGCAATCACGGATGTTAAGGTAAGGAAGTCACGGAACAGGGAGACTAAGCTGGTTAAGGTACAATGGCGACACCACAGGGGTCCGGAGGCGACCTGGGAGTTGGAGTCGGAGATGAAGGAAAGTTACCCGCACCTCTTCCAATGAGAAATTCCGGGGACGGAATTCTTTTAAGGGGGGAGTGTTGTAACAACCCAAATTCTAGTGGGTTTTAGAGTTTGGTGGTCAAAGTGAAATAAATGAAAGTATTGTAGAGGGACTTATTTGTCATTTGGTGAAAGAGGTGTAGGGCACAAATCCTTGGAGCAGCCCTCACTTCACAAATCAGTATTTTTGTGGATGTTGGCGGCTTAGGAAGAAAAGAGGAGAAAAGAGAAGGAGAAAGGAAATCTTGGGAAGGAATCAAAGAAGTGGAAATCAAAGAAGAAATCAACAAGGTAATCCCTTCTAAATTAATTTTCCTTGTTGTTGTAGCATTTCTTTCTTTATAATCTGGATTCCTAAGTCTGAATGTGATGATTCTTGAGTTTTCAATCACTTTTTCCTTGGAAGTGGGTTTTGAGAGTTTTTGGCTTAGTAATCGATTTTAAGGGATTAAAGTAGGTTTAATTGGGTATTTGGGATTGGTGAATGAACCCTTGAGGTTATCTAATCAAACAAATGGCAAAATTGGGTTAATGATCACTTTTAATAAGTCTGGGTTCGAACAACCGTAGTGTCCGGACACTGATGTTCAGTAGTGTCCGGACGTGTTTGAGAGTGTCCGGGTGAGTACCCCCATGAGAGTGTCCGGGTATTTATGAGTATCCGGGTGGCTGAGGTCTCCGGATAGGTTTAGTGTCCGGGTAGTTTGCCCGGATAGGTATAGTGTCCGGATTCGTGTCCGGAAAGATGTTACGTTCGGAAAATAGCTGTATCCGGAAAATAGCTGTGTCCGGATTGAGTTCTCCGGACAGAAGGGTGAACTGGTTATCTGATGCGAATCTATTGCCTTAAGTGTTCGTTTGGATTAGCTTGGAAATATTTAAGAAGTACGTTGTACGTCAAACAAGGTGAGTTCCCTAAACCTTTTACGACTTAAAGTGTTAAATGATTTTGACTGATTATGGTTTCATTTACGAGCATGTAATGTTTATAACCGTTATGAATGTTTTCCATGAAATACCTATTTTACTTGAGAAAATGTATTGTACTTGATGAACTGAGAATGACGATTTACTAAGGTTTTAAAGGTGCATGTTTTATGAAATGAATGACGTGCTATGTGGAGTCGGTCTACACTGTAGGATCAGAGATATATCCTTGGGGTCTGAGGATCCCTTGGATGTTTATGACAGACCGGTAGGCTGGAATCCGTTTTCTCCTATTCGGGTAGAGGGGAGTCTGCGTAAGCTCCGGGAAGGGGAGTTTGCGTAGGCTCCAGTTGAGGGCGAGAGGGTAGTCCATTGGATCCCGATCGCGGAATGTTTATGTGATCCCATATACAGTGTAGTACCATGCTTGATGTATGTTAAGGTTTACGATGATATTTTTCATAAATGTTTTTATACTGGTTACATGTTGTTTTCGGAGGGAATTCACTAGACCTTTTGGTCTAACCCTCGCTTTTCAAAACTAAACCATTTTCAGGTAAGCGTGCTATGGGTTCTTCAAGTAAGAACTAGGGGCGATAGAAAGGACTTGGAGCTTAGGGCGTCTCTAAGATTTTGTCTACGATAATTATAGAATAGTTCTCGGCTGTGGATTTTAGAGACTTCCGCTGTCAAATTTTTGCTTAGTATGAATTATTGATAATGTAAAGACAAGGTTTTAAGTAATTCGAATGCTTATTTATGGCTGTTGCATGTTATGAAATTTGGGATGTTACATCATTAGTGCTCAGTTATCTGCTGATTTTATTTAGAGATCAACTATAATTTTGGGTTCATGTCGTGTTTTTTACTAGCAAACATTATGCACTTTTCTCTTTATTCACCTCCCATTCATGTTGTCATTTGCAGTGATTAATAAAAGTCAACACGACTTTCACATGATGGAGGAACTGTTGTTATCTAATCACCCTTATGTTGATAAGGTATCATCTAGTTGTATAGTTTGACTATTACGTTCTACTTTGCTGACCACTTCACATTGGGCAAAGAGGTTGTTTTGAATAGAAAATGTACCAAATAGAGAAATGATGTATTTATTTTGAGACATTTCATAAAGGGTATATTGCGTTTGTTTAGTTTGGTTTGGTTTGGTTTGCTTTAAACCTGATTTAGGCCTTCTTTATGCAACCTTTATGTGTTGAAGTGTTGCTATGTGGGTATTTGATTCAGGCCTGTTCTTGTTGCGTTGCTTTTTTTTGTACTTGGTGCTTGTATGCACACACTCTCATGGTCTTACTGCTCCGGGACCATCCCTGGTCTGGTCAAACCAATGCATTCTAATGTTTTGTTATTTTTCATTTAGGGTCGTTACAAAATACAATTATGCCATAGGGTCTTCTCAAGTCAACGTTCCGGTTATATGGAGATTAAACAAGGTAATATTTATATATCCCAACAATTTATTTCGTACTTCAATTTGTTTGATCACTAATTTTTTTTACACTTTATTGTAATCAACAACAAGATGGTTGAGAGTGTGGTTAATGTAGCGATGCAAATTTTCCAATTTGTGATGCATGAACAATATGCTTCCTCCTCAAGGTATGTGCTTCTTAAATTCCGTTCATTTTATTTATATATTGTACAAAACACTTTATTTTGTTTATAATAACACCTACTTTCAAATTTATATATAGGACTCAATGACGACCACGACTCCCTTTGCAATTACACAAGTAGAGGAGGTGGCTTGCAATATTGCGAGATCGTTTAGTTTGAAGCGTATGAAAGATGGTAAAATGTAGTAATGAATGAGGGGATTGTTTTAAGAATTATTAGAGTTGATTATACGATAAAATGTACTAGAATGTTTGGTTACTTTGAGATGTTACATTTACGTTGACGATCTTTTAAGTTTAATGGTTAATGGTTGTTTTGACATGCTACACTTACGTGTCTAGTTGAATTTTATATTTGAAATTGTGTTTGAAATGTTTCATTATTTCAATTGGAGTCGTATTTGAAAATGTAGTTTATCGGATCTAATACAACTTCACCAATATTTGGAATTTTTTTTATAAATGGTTACATTTATACACAGTTTTGTTTGAAAACCATGAAAAATTATTACAATTGTAAACGGTTTTAGCAAAAAAGTGTGTAAGATAGACACTTTTATAAACGGTTAATAGGACTTTTTTAAACGGTTTAATCTAAAAACCGTGTAAGATAGAGACTTTTATAAACGGTTAGCAAGACTTTTTTTAACGATTTCATCTAAAAACCATGTAAGATTGTGACTTTTATACACGGTGAATATTACTTTTCTAAACGGTTTTGAAACCGTGTATAAAAATTGAGTTTTATACGCGGTTTTGAAACCGCGTATAAAAGTCCGATACTTTTACAAACACTGGCCATATACGCGGTTCCAAAACCGCGTATAAAGCATAAAACAACCGTTTATAAAAGTCATATTTGTAGTAAATGAGATTTTGTATACAGATTATAGTTGGTTAGTACACATTGTACCAAATCCATTACTAAACAAATTTAAGATAAAAATTAAAAAAATATATTATTTTGGTAAAGGAAAAACGAAACAGAATAACAATAACATAGAGAGAGAGAGAGAGTATGTAATTCTCATTAATGATAAACCCTTTAAATCGGAAGGATTACATAGAGATCATGATAAACTTGGAAGAAGAGTTACTCCATAAATAACTCTAATGGTTTATATTTATCTCTATCGCTATCGTCATATCCTTTAGACGATGGTACACTCATCATACAACACTCTCCATTGTGTAGAGTCAAAGGAGTGATGGTGCACAATTGTTGTCTCTTTAAAACCTTACGCCAAAATAAAAACACGGTGGGAAAAATAAAAATAGGACATAGGAAAGAGTACAACGCACCATATTCCATACAATAAATAGACTTTTCCTCTAGTCTAATATTCTCTCATATTCGTACATTAATCATAAGAGCTAAAAACGCAAGATGATATATAAATTGTTGTCTCACTAAAACCTTACACCAAGGAATAAAACCCAATTGGAAAAATAAAATCTTGGGTGAAGGAAAGAGTACAAAATACCAATGTTACATATACAGTAGATTCCCCCTTTTGTCTACTACTCCTCCTGGGCCGTACATTAACCAAGGGAGTTTGGAACATTTGCATTTTAATACTTTCACATGTTTCTCAAATATGGTCTTAAGTAACGATTTGGTAAGAAAATAAGTTACGTTATCCTCTCTTGTTTGATTCATTTGAATCTCGAGGGAAGCTTGTTATTGTTGATTGTATAAAAACTTAAGCGGAATATGATTTATGTTATAACCATTGATGTATCTTACTTTCATTTCTTCGACACATGATGCATTATTTTCAAATATGCAGGTAGGATAGTGGGTGAACTCAAACCACTGGCTTCTCTAATATGTGTAATGATAGTCCTTAACCATATACACTCTTCAAATGATGTAGATTAATATTCTTAGAATAGTTCGAGGAGGTAGATACAAGGGTTTCCTTAGTTTATTTCGAAATAATCAGGGTGTTCACTGTGGTAAGTCCTTATCTAGTTTTGGAATGACCTTCGTATGGGTCAGACATATAACTAATACGAGCAAATATATACCAAGACATTAATTAGTGTTTTTACAAGGGTCAGTACTTTTGCCGCTCACTATCTAAGTAGGTATTGAAGCTCCATTATCAATTCATTTTTCTTCGTAAGAAAAGTATAAGCGCACATCAATGGTTCTAAAAGATTAATGATATCATTCCAATGACGTTGCATTGGTGCCGAGGTAAATCTAGCTAACAAGTTCACTGAGAAATATAATATACGATCAAGTGTACTGTGTTAAGCATAATAATGTGTCTGTTATACTTAAGCAGATAATTCCAACTTCCAACACCTCTTTGTCATCATCCTTTAGAAGAAATAGATCTTTCCTTATATCCAACACTTCAACCGGTCATGGGAGTTCTAGCTAGATGTGTTTTTGTCCATATTAAATCGCCTAATCATTTTTTGGACATATGCGGATCGGTGGATTAATATTCCACAAACTCGGTGACCTAATTCAAGTAGCTAGACAAAATCAAGTTTTCCCAAGATCTTTCATCTTAAATTCAGATTTCTGGTAACTTGTGGTTTATCTTGATTCATCAAAAGTGTCATTTATGTTCATAACATCGACATATAGAGCTACATTGAAAATTTGAAACTTGTTTTCCTAAATAAATACGCAAGGGTATAGTTCATCGTTCTTATATCATTTCCCAGTCAAGTATTCACTTAGTCGGGTATACCACATCCACCTATATTGCTTTAATATATAAAGTGAGTGTTTCAATTTTATTGCAAACACATTTCGTTGTTTAGAGTTACTTGATTTTGGTAATGTAATGCCAAAGTACTTTTATATATCTCTGAATCTAGATCCCCATAGAGATATGTAATAACCACATCCATGAGTTGCATTTCCAGTCCTTCGAAAACTACTAGGCTAATTAATTAGTCGGGCGTCATAACATTCATCATGAGAGAGTAAGTCTCCTCGTGGTCAATCCAGGGCGTTGTGATAAACCTTGTACCAAAGGAGAGCCTTATACATTAGAATTTCATTATTCTCATTACGCTTTCTAACAAAGTCTCAGTTATGTCATACGGGCTTTACACTAGTGGGTTAGCATTACCAGACTAAATACACGATCTTTTGTCAAATTATATAATTCTTTCTAAATTGCTTCTTTCCATCTAGGACAATATGCGCTTTGTTGATACTATTCAACTGAGTGTGGTTTGATGTCTTCGTGTTTTATCATCCTATGAGCAATGATATATGCGTATAAATCATTAATAAGTATGTATGATTTGTCCATCGACTCACACGTACTCTCCTAGTTCATTGAGCTTTTTATTTCTTCTCTAGAATCAATATTAACTTCAGTGCGTCCTCTAGTGACTATTCATGGACATAATTATAATTAGAGACAATCTCATGAGATTTTTATGTATTGATGATAAATGAATGTGCCTTACTCTTCTCTTCCTTTAGAAGAGTATCCATCAAACTAAGTAGCTTCCACCACTTTCGTTTGGTAGCTATGACCTCAACCACACCTCCACTATGCGTGATTGTAATGCATTTTCCAATTGCGTTGTGCCCCTATTAGATACTTTTTAACCTTACGGGTATATTAATAGCTTGTATGTGTGATCTTGTCACTTTTAGAATACTATTTAACGTATCAGGTATCGAGTCTGATTCGTTTGACTTCAACTTTATGTTGTGAAGTTTGGGGATCAAAATGAGACAGAGTGGGAACATTCCATGACAGTTCATGTTGTTCCCTTGGAAGATACTTTTTCATATCTCCCCCTAACGACGGGAGGACTGTCATTAAAGTGACAATCCGCAAATCATTCGATATAAGGATCACCCGTCAAAGGTTCTAAATAGTGGATAATTATTCGAGATTCATATCCAACATATACAGTTAATCGTTTTTAAGGACCCATTTTGGTGCGGTGTGGGGGTGCAACTAGCACATATACTATACAACCAAACATGTGTAAATGTAAAAGATCAGACTTATATCTAGTTACCAACTGGTACGCATGAGACTGGTTGGCTAGTATTGGGTCTAAAAACAAGTAAGTAAAGTTGCATGTAATTTTTCATAACCCCATGAAGATGTGGGTAAATTGGTGTGCATAACCAATGATCTAGGTACCATCTATATTCTTTTGATGACCAGTTCTACCGTTCTATGAGAACATTTTATATATACATATTGGGTATACAAAATTCTACATTGATCTCTATACATATGCAATAATCATCAAATCCTTATGATGTAAATTTTCCGGCATTCTAAGTCATGTTGACTTGATGAGACAACCATCGTAGTGAGCCCTTAAACGAATAGTTAGTGCTAGGAGTGCAATATTTAATAGGGACAATAATATGACCTACGTTCATCATGTTGAAACCATAACCATAAAGTACTTTAATGGCCCACTAGACGTTTATGTTCATAATTATCACCTTGTATTTGTTGTAAGAATGGAATATTTTGGTATTATGTCCTTAGCTTTAGGATGATCTCATTCATGTATTGGCTGAGGATCGGGTATACAAAAGTTCTATGTATTCGAGAGGGTATATTACAAAGGTGGTTTTGCTTTTTTTTACTGCAGATGTCAAGAATTGCAATTTGGTTAATTAATTACCTCCTTTTACCTTTCACTCGAAAGAGAATGTGTCTATGTGTATTTTTCATCACACATATCATTATTTCATGATCATGGTGTCCCACATGGTCATGTGGAAACATATATGTGTCATTGTCCCAAAGTTCTTTTTTTGTGAAAAAATATGATTTAATGACCTAGATAATCCAATAATTTGACATATTAATTTATCTAAACATTTTCTTTTCATATCATTAGAGTTGATGTACATATAACCATTTCTTTTCTTATAATATGATTACAACTGATACGAATATCTTGACAAAGTTCGTATTCATATAGTGTTTAGTGACTATTAATCTTGTACTTACAAGAAAAATGACAGTCTATCGTCTAAGTATTATGGTGGTGGAGGGGATTAATATTAGTCTATCTCTTTAGACTATGTGAGAGGTCTAAAAAACTCACGTTCTCCTTGATACATTCCTACACGGAACGGAGAATAATGAAAGTTTTGTATTGGTTTTGATATATTTATTTATATATAATGGTTAAGATTTCGGGTGTATATATGCGAATACGATTAATTTGATACTTCAAATTTCAAATATTCCAATAATCAACCGACATAAAAAATGATCTAGTTCATAATCATAAGCTCTTTAAATAGGAAGAATTACATAGAAAGAAAGAGAATATGTAAATCTCATTATTAATAAGTCATTTAAATAGGAATGATTACATAGAGATCATGATAAACATGAAAGAAGATTTACTCTATAAATAACTCTAATGGTTTATATTTATCTCTATCTCTATCGATATATCGTTTATACGATGATACACTTATCGTACAACATACTTATTATACTTCAACAATATTTAAAGAGTAAAGTCTAATTTTGGTCCCTACTGTTTGCAATTTTTAATGGATAGCGTCCCTAAACTTAAAAACTCGCATTTGGCCCATCGCGTTTGTCTATTCCCAACGGTTTTGGTCCATCTATCTAAGAATCATTAACTTTCTCTGTTAAATCCAATTAAATGAGAAGTATTTTCACTGTTTTCATTATATTTAAAATAAAAAAAAATATTATATTCTTAATTTAGATTGTAAAAAAAACAATTGGTGGTGGTTATTTTTTTTCTTTTCTTTCTCTGTTTCACAATTGAAAGTTTAAAATAGCAAAAATAGCAAAAATGACTAAAATCTCTCTCATTTAATTTGATATACTGATAAAAGTTAACGACCGTTAGACAGATGAATCTAAACCGTTAGGAATTGACAAACGAGAAAGACCAAATCCAAAATTTTGAAGTTTAAAAAAGACATCCATTAAAAATTTCAAACATTAGGGATCAAAATCAAACTTCACTCATATTTAAATAAAATGGTACATAGTTCATAGTTGGGTGCGGGTGTGGTTTGGTTAGTTACCTACAATTAGATACAACTTATGTACCACCTATATTTAGTTTCATGTTTCATGTCACCTACGTAAAATATAAAAATAATATAAAAAATATATGTTTATTTGTTAAAATTTGCGTATATACACGAAAAGTGGTATTACGCAGACGAAAGCTTGAGATAATACGGTTTAACATGACATATTAGTTTCAAATATAAACATTAGAGTATAAAGATCAGATAAAATATACAAAAAGACGTTAATACGATTTATATGAAGTTAAAGTTTCAATTTTGGTAATAAACATTGAAAAGATATAAAATACCAGTAACATGAAAATCATGATCATTCAAGTCTCGTTAATGTGTGGTTAATCTTGCTACAATATCGTGTGCATTAAACCTGATTTATCATCAGGTTTAATATATAAAAAATCATCATTAGTCTGTTGGTTATAAAAAACATCAGGTTTAATATATAAAAAATCACCATTTGACTATAATAAATATATATATATATATATATATATATTTTTTTTAAATCATCATTGGTCTATTGGTTAGTTTATTGTTTTTCACAAGGAAGGTCATGTGTTCAAGTCTTTTATTGCATTTTTTTTCAAAAACATAAAAAATCTGAATTAAAAGCTAAAAACTGAGAAAATGAGACTAACAAGATGCAGACGTGGGTCTGGGTCTGGGGTGGAAAAAAAGTCTTGCAAACCAACTTTATCAAAGAAAACTTGTGTTCTCATTGTAGTTTCAAAATGTATACGGTGATATACAACAAATTGATAGGATGTCACTTTTCACGATCCTGTTAGTTTTTACATTACGACGACACATATCTAATACAGTGGGTTCGTAAAGCATGATTTATCATATATCGATAAAATATATGTTTTTTCTGATTGTTTTCATACTCAAACCGAATGTTGTAATATAAAGTTGACTTCGTAGGTTAAAGTAGACACCTTAAATAAGGGGTTGTTGAGATCTTAATTGCACATGTGAAACTAACTCATTAGGTACCAAACTTGCTAACCATAAAACCTAAAAATTGGTTGGTTTAGTGTATATTTATTACTCCCTCTGTTTTAAATTAAAGGGTCGTTTACTAAATGTTTATATGCCAAGTGTTTACCGGTTTACTTTATCGATCTTATCAGAGCGACATGACAAGAATTGAAAATCTTACCCGTATCGATGACAATGACTGAGAGTCTTACCCGGTAAGCGAGACTGGCGACTATTATCCTGTAAGCGTTTATCGAATAACAATGTTGCATGCAATGTCATTTTCATAGACTAAAATCTTACCCGATAAGTTAAGTAAAACTGTCATCAGTAAGCGATATCGGGTAAGTGTGGCTGTGTGGGGCAAACGACCCCTGGATGTCCACATTTCTATTTTTGTTGGCTCTACAATAAGTGTTTACTTTTAAAAGTAAGTTCCACTTTCTTATTACACTATTAGTATGAGATGGAGAAAATTTATATCTTTATTATTAAGGATAAAACTATAATTTTGTTAATTAAAAAGTTAATAATTATATGTTTTTAAAATTATATATCATTTTTATTATGAACTAGTATTTTAAAACGGAATAAGTAATAAAAAGAAGAGTAAATTACATTTTTAGTCCTTGTGGTTTGTTGAAATTTTCTACTTTCATCCTTATGGTTTTGAAATTGCGATTTTAGTCTCTATGGTTTATAATTCATCACCTTTTTTGTCCTTATGATATAAACTTTATTGTTATTTTCATCCCTATTGTTTACAATTCATTTCTATTTTAGTCCTTCATATTTAAAAGTAGTGTTTTGGCCTCAGAGACGAAAATAAAAATAAATTGCAAACCATAGGGACGAAAACCAAAAATTTGAAACCACAGGGACGAAATCCCTAATTTTTAGCAAACCATAGGGACGAAAAAACGTAATTTACTCTAAAAAGAATTCTCTTTGTAAATGTGCTGGGCCCAATTGTATGAGATATGTATATACCAAAAATCCCAGAAAGTTTGGGCCAATAAATTTTGCCAAATAATCTCACTGAGCCCATACATTTTGTTTATTATCTTAATATAATTTTATATTTTAAACGAGTAATTTTTTGAATATTTGTTTAAACAAATAAATATTTATAGTTAGAGAAATTGAACAAGTATGTGATCCTAATCAATCAAATTGGTTATCATGGTCAAATCATGGGAAAATGTAAATAGAAAAT
Organism: Saussurea involucrata; assembly: GCA_033807775.1. Lineage (NCBI taxonomy): Eukaryota > Viridiplantae > Streptophyta > Magnoliopsida > Asterales > Asteraceae > Saussurea > Saussurea involucrata. The sequence continues at coordinate 84,571,033 of CM066317.1, forward strand.
ACAATAAATTTTCATATTTTGATTAATTAAATTCATAAACACTTTTATGTAAGAATAATTCTTACAATTATAAAATTATAAAAAAAAAATTCATTTTCATAGTAATTCTAAAACATAACTTATAAACACATGTAACAAAATGTGTCCAAAGGGACCGGTTAAATAAAAAGTTGTACATATCCTATTTACAAAAGATACCAAAAAAAAAAATCTTTCAAAAAAAAAGATACCAAAAACTATTGCATCTCATTTATAAATCAAAAGATGTGTCCATCTTACTAACAAAAAAATATACCAAAAATTGTGTATTTTACAATTATAAAATAATGCTTAATCTATATTAAGAGCCTTAATGTTGATGATTGTGACTACCCAAAAAACTAGAAATAAAGCTTAAACAGTAATAATATAAGTATCTCGTCAAAACGGCCCCAAATACCAACTGTAACCACGTCTCCAAAAATAAGGTTTGGGGAAACAACTTATTACACAACTGAGAAATTGACTATATAAAGTATGGTATAACAAGTAAATGGACAAACTATCTTCTATCCATCGCTCCAAGCTTACATCTTCTCCTTACCCTTGTCCGAGCCTCCTACTAAATGTTTTCCTGAAAATGGTTTAGTTTTTGAAAAGCGAGAGTTAGACCATAAGATCTAGTGAGTTCCCTCTAAACAAACATCCGCGCCACAAACGATTCTTTACAACAGTTTAAAAGTATTTATAATCAAAAATCAACTTGAGCATGTTAAACTTTCAAATTCAAGAACTACGTGCGGAAACGGCACACTGAAACACACTTGTGACAACGTGTCTGGCTCACACTTCCTTACTGGGTCACACCTCCCATGGCATAAACGGGACCCCCCGGTATGAGCACTGACGGGACACACCCCCGACTTGGCCATAAAACGTCTATTTCCAATGTATTCATACAAATAATTCAACTTTCTCAACATAATAAAACATGCAATTTTGTATTAATATAAACATGCAGTTTCAATATATCATGCGTGGAAATACTACATCAGACAACACATTTTCAGTTAGAAAGACTCAAATGTTGTCCTTGCTTAAATCTCCTCACTTACGCCTCTGATCGCCAACGGGACACCTACGATAAATATGAGAAGGATAAGCTACCTGAAAATTCCTTGAAGATTACCCTCAACTCTTACTCAAGCCTCTCCTCAACTCATCTCGCAAGTTAATCGGACACTTAAAAGAGAAACAAATCGACTAACAGAAGCACATTTCCGGATAGCACAATCCGGATACATACATCCAGATTCCCTCAATCCGGTAACCAGTCCGGATACCCACTTTCCGGTTCAACAATCCGGATACTACTTTCCGGTTACAAACCATCCGGATACCCGCTTTCGGATTCCATCCCATCTGGATTGTTAGGCGATTTTCCGAATACGGGGTTTCTATCTATCGCAACACCAGAAACCCCAACAATCCACACCACAACTTAATTTTAAGCCTTTTAACTGAAGAAATTTCATGTCTAAGCCTTTCTTATCATTACAACAATAGTTAATCCCAACCTCATCACCCAAAACCCATTAACAGGAAACTTTTAACCATTAACTTACAAAAACTCATTAACTTGATCTTTCAAGCGAAATCGAAGAACAAAAGGTAGCATAAGAGGTTACCTGGAAGAATTTGATGCAGAAACTATCTCCAATCTAACACCTCCTTGATTCCTTCCAACTGCACTCCAATCGATCTACCAAAAATCTCTCTGCTCTCTTCAGCCTCTACTTACACGAACAATGAAATAAAAGTAGGGTTTTAGGGTTTTTATTACTTTCCTTTATGGCACATAGGTCCTTTTCTTTTATTTTCACTTAGGCCCTTGAACTTATAGTTCCATCAAGAATCTCCTTAACAACTAAATCCTGTACAAACAAGTCACGGTTATTACAAAGATCCACTACCATTTTGGTCATATACTACGTTCCTAAGTTTGTTTTTTAAGTATTTATTTTGATTTCACCACCAACCACCTCAGTTTCACATTGAACTTCATCACAAAATTGGTCTTTAATACTTGACATTGATTGTGACGAAATGTCTTTCCGCCATGTTGGTTGAGGCAAACCAGAGGATGTTTTTAAGAACCATTTTATTCGATTTCAATAAGTGAAAAGATAAAAACAAACTATAGAATTCTTTCTAATCCCCTGGTCTTATTAGGGGGAAGCTTTCATTTTTGTTCACATTTAGTTTTATAAATAATTAATGTAATTTGAAACTAATAAGATTATTAATTCATAGTAAAATCACATAAATCAATTATAACTTATCCCAACTATTCTCTATCCAATTCCGGGATGGATCATGAAAGATTTTGTCTTGAGATGCCGATAAGGAATAGCCAGTTATAGAAGCGGGTGGCAGGGAATGAAAGCACTCCCGCGCTATCAAAGTAGAGATATTAGTTAGTGCTAGGGGCAGGCCATCTATTCCTGCTTGACTTTCTTCAATATACGAAATGAGCAGCCGTTTTTCGTGACATCATATCACTATTCGGCAAGTCAACCCCGCTTACCGGCTCAATATATCTCTCAATAGATTTGCTTGCTACACCGACCGGACAGGATAGGAGATCGCCCAACCTTCCAATTTATCTTTCTGAAGCAGTCTCACAACAACATAAGTGACTTTTCATGAGTCGTTTCCCTAAGAGAAAGATACATTGACTCGTTTTGTTATGGTCCATATATGCAATTTATTTATTATGTTATAATTATTTTATATCGCTTGGCATGTTACAATTTATTATCTATATACTTGGAGTATATATTCACATGGGATTGATAACTAGTGTGTGCATTTTGAACGTGTTGCTTAGTGAACATTAGTAGCTTATAATTATTTGACTACCAGTTTCATGCTTTATGATTAGTTTTTATTCATTTATTTGTACGTAGTGCATTTGTTTTTGTTTAAATAAAATGTCTAGAAACTTTATGGCTTAAAATATAAAAATACATTGGATTCCTTTTTATTGGATTTTACCTATAAATAAGCACACAATCCTTGGACTTAACCAAACAAACAAATCAATCGTCTCAACTCTAATGGCTGGAAAAATGGTGTTCTTGTCATAATTGAAGATGCTCTTAAGAATCATTCGATCGGATGACGAAAAATCGAAAGAAAATGCAGTCCTATTGGACCATTTGTCCTTGTTACTATTATTTGTACGAGTATCCTAGGGTTTATTTGGAGTTTTGTGTGGGGTATCCGAATGAGAAACGTTCGAAGAGTTCTCCAAATCTCGAGATTTTTGGACTCACATAATTTTTGCATTTTGAATCTTTTCCTCTAGAACAAAAAGAATGACCCCTTTTTAACTTTCATTTCTCAGTTTCAGACAATATGTTACACACTACTAGGAAAAACCTGATTTTCGGCGGATATTCCGCCTGAAATTTTCCGGCGGATTTCCGACGGATTTTCGGTGGAAATTAAAAAAGTCAAAATTCGTTGACTATCGCCGAAAATCCGCCGAAAATCCAAAAAAATTAATTTTTTTTTCTTATTTTTTTTAAATCTTGACAATTTTTCGGCGGATTTTCGGCGGAATATAATTAATAATGTTTTAATTACGATCCGTCGGAAATCCGCCGGAACTTTTTAAATTAATTAACAAATAAATTAATTTTTTTAAAAACAGCCGAAAAACCGCCGAAAATCATTTTTAAAAAAAATAAAAAATCAATTTTTTAAGTCCGCCGAAAATCCGCCGAAAATTCTAAATCTAATAAATTTAAATGAAAATTAATTTTTTAAATATCCGCCGAAAATCCGCCGAAAATAATTAAGAAATAAAAAATTAATTTTTAAAATCCGCCGAAATTCCGCCGAAAATAATTTTAAAAAAAAAAATCAATTTTTTAAATCCGGTTTGGGCTTTAATATACCGTATTGGGCCTTTATGGATCGTATTGTGCGTTGATGTACCGTGTTGGCCTTTAATTAATCAGTTGGGGCTTCAATGGATCGTTTTGGTCTTAATAGACCGTTATGGGCTTTAATGAAACATATTGGGCTTTAATTGACCATTATGGGCTTATGGAACGGTTTTAGTTTAACTGGACCGTATTGGGCTGCCAAATGGACCTGACAGGGGTTTATTGGATCTAAATGATGGTTAACGAGTCTGACAGGGGTTTATTGGATCCAAATGGTGGTTAATGAGTCTGGCAGGGGCTTATTGGATTCAAATGGTCGTTAATGAGTGCAACATGGGTTTATTGGATCCAAAATGACCGTTAATTGATCCTATTGGAGTTTCAGTGATCTACTAGGTGTTTATATATATCGTCACATACATACTTATTGATCTTTATGGGCTTCAATGGACCGTTATGGCTTATTGAACGGTTATGGGCTTTAATGGAACGTATTGCCTTTAATGGACCGTTTCGGGCTTTAACTGTATCATAATAATAATAATAATAGTAATAATAAATAAATAAATACATAATATTAATAATAATGATAGTAATAATAAATAAATAAATAATATTAATAATACTGTCAAATAAATAATAATAATATGTATTAATAAATAAATAAATAAATAATAGTAATAATAAATAAATAAATAATATTAATAATAATGTCAAAAAATAATAATAATACGTATTAATAATAATAATATGTATTACTAATAATATATATTAATAATAATAATATGTATTAATAATAATATATATTAATTAACAAATAAATTAATTTTTTTAAAAATCGCCGAAAATCCGCCGAAAATATTTTCTAAAAAAAATTAAAAATTAATTTTTTAAATCCGCCGAAAAGCCGCCGAAAATACGAAATATATTAAATTTAAATGAAAATTAATTTTTTTAAATCCGCCGAAAATCCGCCGAAAATCATTTAAAAAAATAAAAAATCAATTTTTTAAGTCCGCCGAAAATCCTAAATCTAATAAATTTAAATGAAAATTAATTTTTTAAATATCCGCCGAAAATCCGCCGAAAATAATTAAGAAATAAAAAATTAATTTTTAAAATCCGCCGAAAATAATTTTTAAAAAAAATAAAAATCAATTTTTTAAATCCGGTTTGGGCTTTAATATACCGTATTGGGCCTTTATGGATCGTATTGTGCTTTGATGTACCGTGTTGGCCTTTAATTAATCAGTTGGGGCTTCAATGGATCGTATTGGGCTTAATAGACCGTTATGGGCTTTAATAAAACATATTGGGCTTTAATTGACCATTATGGGCTTATGGAACGGTTTTAGTTTAATTGGACCGTATTGGGCTGCCAAATGGACCTGACAGGGGTTTATTGGATCTAAATGATGGTTAATGAGTCTGACAGGGGTTTATTGGATCCAAATGGTGGTTAATGAGTCTGTCAGGGGCTTATTGGATCCAAATGGTCGTTAATGAGTGCAACAGGGGTTTATTGGATCCAAAATGGCCGTTAATGGATTGTATTGGAGTTTCAATGATCTACTAGGTGTTTATGGGCTTTAATGGAACGTTATGGGCTTTAATGGAACGTATTGGCTTTAATGGACCGTTTTCGGACTGCCAAATGGATCTGACAGGGGTTTGTTGGATCCAAATGGTCGTTAATGAATCCAACAGGGGTTTATTGTATCCAAATGGTCGTTAATGAATCCAACAGGGGTTTATTGGATCCAAATGACCGTTAATGGATCCTATTGGGGTTTCAGTGATCTAATAGGTGTTTAATCAACTCAATTGAACTTTAATGGGCTTATGGAACGGTTTGGGCTTTAATGGACCGTATTGGCCCTTTATGAATCGTATTGTGCTTTAATGGATCGTATTGACATTTAATTGATCATTTTGGGCTTCAATGGACCTTTATGGGCTTAATGCACCGTTATGGGTTTTAATGGGACGTGTTGGGCTTTGATGAACCGTATTGGGCTTAATAGACCATTATGGGATTTAATGGGACATATTGGGCTTTGATTGACCATTATGGGCTTATGGAACGGTTTAGGCTTTAATGGACCGTATCGGACCTTTATGGATCGTATTGTGCTTTAATGTACCGTGTTGGCCTTTAATTGATCATTTGGGCTTCAATGGAGCGTAGTGGGCTTAATAGACAATTATGGGCTTTAATGGGACATATTGGGCTTTAATTTACCATTATGTACTTATGGAACGGTTTTGGCTTTAATGAACGGTTTTGGCTTTAATGAACCGTATTGGGCTTTAATGAACCGTATCGGGTTTTAATGGACTGTATCGGGCTTTAATGCACTATATAGGGCTTTAATGAACCGTATCGGGCTTAATGGACCGTTATGGGATTTAATGGGACGTATGGGCTTTAATGAACCGTATTGGGCTTTAATGAACCGTATTGGGCTTTAATGAACCGTATCGGGTTTTAATGCACCGTATCGGGCTTTAATGCACTGTATAGGGCTTTAATGAACCGTATCGGGCTTAATGGACCGTTATGGGATTTAATGAGACGTATGGGCTTTAATGAATCGTATTGGGCTTTAATGAATCGTATTGAGCTTTAATGAACCGTATCGGGCTTTAATGGACTGTATCGGGCACTATATAGGGCTTTAATGAACCGTATCAGGCTTAATGGACCGTTATGGGATTTAATGGGACGTATGGGCTTTAATGAACCGTATTGGGCTGTCAAATGGACCTGACAGGGGTTTATTGCATCTAAATGGTCGTTAATGAATCTAATTCGGATTTATTGGATCCAAATGACCGTTAATGGATCCAACAGGGGTTTTGTTTAAGTATTTTTGAAAAACAATTAATTAAGAGCCATTAAAGCCTATAAATATTTCTACTTAATAATTTAACATTGTATTTTTAAGAGTTTTTAAAATTAAAACATAAATATTTTATAATATATCATACATAATAATTTAAAAAAATTCTAAAACTTGTTAATTTTTTATTCTCCCTAAAATTTGGTTTTTTTCCTTCCCCCAAAAATTTCTACTCCCCCCCCCAAAAATTTCCCCAAAACCCTTACCCTCCCTCCAAAATTCAGATCCATGAGCCCTATCCCTTACCCTCCCCCAAATTTGTTACTGATTTATCTCCATTTCTCTACCAGTACCTCATCCAACTCTGCCTTTCTCTCCATTTCTCCATTTCTATAACGATTGCAATATCGTCCCCCTGTATGTACTCTCGATCCGCTAACAACAAACCCTAACGCAAACGAGGAAGTAGAGAGAGAAAGGAGGAAAATCGCCTGTGTGTTTGTGTTTGTGTGTGAAAATCGATCGCCTGTGTTTGTGTGTGAAAATCGATCGCCTGTGTTTGTGTGTGAAAATCGTCGACGTTCTATGATCCTGCATACGAGTTCGATGCATTCAAGTTCTTCGATTTCTGCGCTGACGAAACGGATTACGGGGTACGAGAAGCAGAGCGCTTGTTCAGATATGCTCGACAAGATCCACCTGCTCGTAAGCTTCAATTCGATCTCAACTTTATGTGATTAATTACTTGATAATTTGTTTTTTAGTTGATTATGTTTTGTGAGATATGATTTGCTAACTAAATGAAAACATGCATTTATATATTTTGAAAGTTAACCTCTCCTGTGTTTGTTTGCTGCTTGAATTGTGCCGATCCAATTGGTGTGTGTGTGTATATATATATATATCTGTTATTTGTTCATTGCGAAGAGAGGTGCTGTTCAGATTTTGTTTTTCTGGACCTCAAAACTAATGAGTGATCGAAGTTTGAGATTGGCAACTTGTTAGCTGTTGAACTTAATTTGAATGTAATTTTGGAGTAAAGTATTATGTCAATTATTTAAGTATCTTTAATATTGTTGTCATGGGAGTGTAACTGGCTATAGAAGCTGGGAGATGGATTGTCGAAAACGTGAACATGTGAGTTAGACCAACTACTCTTTTTTGATGTTACATACTATTAATCTATTGATGGACATGTGTATGACGTTTGTTATCGTTCATATAGGTGGCATAGCTTCAACTTGAATTGCTTTCATTTGTTAAGTTTTTGTTAGCTTTTTTTTCTTGTTCATAAAACTTTATGGGTATGTTCATGAATTTAGAGCTTTATTTAGCACATTTTGATACTTCTTGATCACGTAACTTAGGCTTGACTTTGTTTGACAGTGATTAAAATATGTATTGTCTCCTAAAATTGGATCACGCTAAACAATTTTTTTTTATATATATTTGAATCATTAAATGTTTCAATTTTTGTGGAAATTAAGAATTCATGCACATGATTTGCAAATTTGAAGTGTTTTTATATGTTTCAAAGTGTTGGAAACCAGGTTTATTAGCAAGGGCTGTAAACTAGTTGGGTGTGGATCAGCTTTACCAAATTTGCAGGTTTCTAATGATGATCTTGCTAAGATTATTGATACTAGCGATGAATGGATATTTAGTCGAACCGGAATTCGTAATCGACGAATTCTTTCAGGTTATTTTTACTCTTCTAAATGGATATTTGTCATGTTTGCACTATTTCATAAAACGTTTCAGCCTCACGTACTCTTGTGCATGACACAGTTCACCCATTTCACCATATCAATTCCATGATAAAAAAAAGTGGCTTTTATCATTTAAGTATAAGATTGTGAAACAATGAAACTCATGTGCCTAGTCAAGTATTAATTCTTCTGTAAAAACTTGTACCAAAATTTGGTTAATCTGACCAAAGTAACTACAGGTAAAGAAAGCATGACAAATCTAGCTGTAGAAGCATCTAAAAATGCCCTTCAGATGGCAAAGGTTGAGCCTGATGATGTGGATCTAATCTTGTTATGTTCATCGACCCCAGAAGACCTACTTGGTGGTGCCCTCATGGTAGTTCAAATTTATATGATTTCATATATCTAGAAATATTTGCAAGGGGATAGTTGATCCGAATAAACAATCTTTTACATCAATTATGATCATAGAGGCTGAGTGCAACATGATCTCCTCTTTATGTTACCTATATTTCATGACTTCAACTATATATATCTTGGTTAAGATTATTTACTATATATTGTTTCGATGTATCTATTTGACAGGTTCAAAAAAAGCTTGGATGTAATAGAAATCCGCCAGCATTTGACATCCGAGCTGCCTGCAGTGGATTCGTATTAGGCCTAGTCTCGGCTTCTTGTTATATTCGGGGTAAAAAATATATTGTTTTCTTCTATCCATGAAGATGACTTTTAATTTATAAGTGACAAATTGAATTATTTAGACATGTGAATATCTTTATATGACGCGAGTTCTCGTATTGCAACAATTACTACATTTGATCGATGAAACGTGGATTCAGACAAGTCCAGACTTAGATAATTTGGGATTTTAGATTTGGATATGTAAATCTACCTCTGTGTTTAACATACTACTCCGTTGTTGTCTCCGTCCGATGCACAGTCCTAATCTTGATGTATATGTTTAATCTTGATGTATATATATATACATATATGTAAAAAAGTTAATATAGCGTAATAGATTATTTGATTATTTGTATGTATATATGTATGTAATGTGTATATATTATGTGTATATAAAATGTAAGTTATAAATGAATTTTTTTCTAATATGAGTATAAAATGTAGGTTATGAATGGACTTTTTTCTAATATGTGTATATATTATGTGTTTGTAGCACATCGTTGAGAACTTAATGAGCCAAGTGCAAGATTTGAAGCAACGAGACGAGGAACGTCGGGAAGAGGAAGCGATGCGTCGGGAAGAGGAAGCGAGATTTCGAGCACAATATGAAGAGATGTGCGAGTTGATCAAAAGTCTCAGTCAAAGTACGCCGCGTCCGCCTCCGCCTCCGCCTTCATAGCGATTTGAAACTTTTATAATTGTCTTTTGTGTTATTTGAACGAATTTGGAACAACGATTTGGTCGTTTGGCCCAAACAATGTATTGAACGTTTTAATTTATGATATATAGCATTTTAGCAGATTATACAATTTGTAGCAGGTTTTTATCTGATTCAATGAAAAAATTAAATTTTAAATTAATTAAAAAAATTAAAATTAATTAAATTTCTTTCGGCGGAATATTCTGCCGGAAATCCGCCGGAAATATTACCGAAAATATTTTTTTATTAATTGATAAATAAATAAATAAATATATTTTCAGGCGGAAAAATCCGCCGAAAATCCGCCGAAATGCAACCAAATTTTTTTTAATTAATTGATAAATAAATAAATAAATATATTTCAGGCGGAAAAATCCGCCGAAATGCAACTGTAATTATCTTGTTAATTAAGACTTTGATAATTATTTCTACCGTTTTCCGGCGGACGGATCCGCCGAAAATGCCGCCGAAAAATACATATCCGCCGAAAATTCCGCAGAAAACCTGTAATCTCGGCGACCAATTTTCCGGCGATCGAATCCGCCGAAAATTCCGCCGAAATAGACTGTTTCCGGCGGATTTCCGACGGATTTGTCCGCCGGAAATCAGGTTTTTTTTAGTAGTGAGATACGTTTTCAGTTTCAGGGTTTGATCCCTATCTTGTTCGCGGATCACCTTCCAAACCTTGAAATAAAGATTTTGAACGATTGTTCCCAATAATATGAATGGACCCAAATTTGGATCCATTTTTAAAACAATTTGGTTAATATACAATTAAAAGTTCTTTAGATTGGAATTCGGACATCAATATCATAAACATTTTAAAAAGTATAACAACTATTAAATAACAAATAATAAAGTAAAGTAAACGATCGAACTAACAATTTGGGATAATATAACGGATAACTGTAACAATCGTATTTTAAATTTTTTGGGATAATATAACGAATAGCTGTTCAAGTTATGATAATGAATAATTTGAAGTCAATGCTTGATAATCGTATCCCATACCATTCCATGCATACGACTTTGTTGGTAATGGATATGGAGGCCACCAAGCTATTTGGAAACATTTACTTAGGTTGGTAAACTATAAAATTTTAGAGTAGGACAACCAACTATGCAATTGGATATGTTTACACCTGGTTGGTCAACATTAGCGGTATCGGAGTCCTTGGCCTTTTAAGAGGTCATGGGTTCAAACCTCACCATTTGTTTCAATTGCCGTATATAAATATTATATACTCCCAAAAAATAATAAATGACGAAAATGCCATTGAGTTTTACTTCTTTGGTGATTTAAACATAAAAATGTAAAACTCGGATTATTTAAACTAAAGCTTTTCATCGTGAAAACATAAAACCTAAAGTTCTTTTTTTATAATGACAACCCAAGAGGATTTGTCGATGACGGCACCACAAGGAGGGGAACAACTTAACGATGATTTTTGTTTTTGTTACTAACCTGAATTCAATGTGTGTTTGTTTTTTTGTGCAAATTTGAATACACCGATTTCTATCTATGTATCTTTCTATTTAGTTCTCTTCTATTCTAACTGCCGCGATTAACGACGACCACAATCCGACGACCATCTACATGCAAAACATCATGGTTTTAGTATCAAACCGAATTCAAGATTCATAACTACCACCATCCACCTTCATCTTCTCCGACTAAACTTCGGTCATCATCTCCAACCACATAACACACACTCTTACACATCAATACTCAAAACTAAACCAAATTTAATCCAGACACAAAATACATATAATCAAACACAAATTCAATATCTCAAATATATATATATATATAAAGTACATCAACAAAACCCAAAATCAATTTCCCAAAATCAAAAGAATAAATAAAACTTAAACCCCTAAATTAATAACCAAATCAAATCAAAACGTAAACCAAACCTTATATTTGAATCAAACAAAAAATCAAGATCAAGATCTTCATGGAGGAGGATCCAGAAGCAGAAGCATATCGAAACAGACGCAAAAGTATATCTGAACCGAAACTGTCCTCCCCCTTTCCCCGTTGGTGACCAACAACATATGACATACCCCTATGTGTCATGTTGTTGGTGATGTCACAAATTGAACCACAAAACCCCAATGATATTACAAGGGGTTTCGGTTAGAACGAGATGTGGACAAAGATAAGGGTTTAGATCTGGTCGGAGATGATAGTGATATCGCTGATGACTTCATTCTTTGGGGGGATGGGGTATACACGCACATATATACATATATAATATGTAAATCTATTTTTAATTTTTGATAGAAAATAATAAAATACATAGAATAACCAAACTACCCCATACTTAATTGGATTTAACAGTAAAAGTTAACGACCGTTACAAATCCGTTAAAACTAAGTTGAGGAACGTGAATTGTTAAAAGTGACAAATGTTAAGAACCAAAAGTGAACTTTACTAACGAAAAAGGCAAAATAAAAGAACGGAGAAGGAAGAAAAATGGCTAGCACCGTCGTGAAAAGAAATGAGAGGAAAAAAGGAAGATAAAATGAAAACCCATATTTTAATTTACATGATAAATTTCCAAAACAACCCTTTAAGGTTGTTTCTGTTTTATAAACACCTCTCTTGATTTATTTTATTTTCTTTAAGTACTTGCTGGATTGTTTTCTTTCAAATTTGCTCCAACAATATGTCATCATTTTTGAATTGGTTCACCACATAAAGATTATATTGATCAAATGCTCAAAAAATCACCATCATTCATGTTCAAGTTTCAAAACAAATATCTGTCAAAACCCAACAAAACCACAAAATACCAAAGTAATATCTTCAATGACATTTATATGAAAATTAACTGAATATCAAATAAAAACTGTATGCAATCAATTGAACTAAACGCAAAAAATGCAACATTAAACTATTTTAATGCATGCACAAAATAAAAATAACAATTGTCTTATCCGATTATGCCCTCGTACGAATTGCACCCTAAGGCCACCCGTACCGGTAGCGGGTACGGGAGCGGTAAGGTGAGGTGGCAGGGCGGGTAGCCATCGGGTAAGCAGGTAGGCGGTACGCTGCAAGCGGGCTTCACATCGGGTAAGGAGGTGCGGGTTCGTGAACCCAGTGAACCCGAATAAGCTTGAGAGGTGGGTGGGTGTGGGTGGATAGTATTGGGTTCATTGGGTACTGGTACTCCATTTTTAGGTAAAGATGGTAGGAAATAGAAACGCTGATGTGACGCTGAGGTAGCAAGTGGGTTCATTGGGTACGGGTACTCATGGTCTAAGGGATATTGCAATTATGATACTTGAGACAAGTTTAGATCATATAAATAGGGCATCCACAAATGATATGTAGAATTGCATAAAAGTCAAAAATATTGTATGTCATAATTTCTCTTGTAGTTACCGGTTATTGAAATAAATAAAAAACACAAATCCCTACAAATTTTATTCATTTAGTTTCTTACATATTTCACTTAATTTTTTTATACGTTAAAAACACATAATAAATATTTTATTTGAAGTGGATAAGAAAGGTATTTCATCCTTACCACAAGAACATTGCTTTATCTTTAACCAACTAATAAGATTCATCTAATCATAAAGAAGTACAAAAAGTCTTCCCACACAAGTGCATGCAATTTAATATTGATTTTATGTGCTTAAACCTTCTTTAAGTTAATTAAAAGTATTAATTATCCAATTAATCAATCCCCCATGGTTGGGTGCTTAATACAAACCCTTTTCAAACTTTCTTTGGATCAATGATTCATCGTCATTACCCATTGGTTACAATCAAAAAACCATCAATGTCTTATATTATAGGGAAATTAATTAAAGAGTAAATTACTTTTTTCGTCCCTGTGGTTTGTTAAAAATTTCTGTTTTCGTCCCTGGTCTTCATATATTACGTTTTTGGTCATTGTAGTTTGCTTTTAATTTCTATTTTCGTCCTTTGCACTGACGCCATTGGATGCTCCTGTTAAAACACAGCATGTGCCCCTCACATGAGGGGGCACTTTAGTCCTTTTATATTTCATGCTTTTAACTGACCCCTACCTTGTTTTCTTTTCACTTTCATTCTGGTAAAAACTAGGGTTTCTAGAAGGCATACTTTCTCCCCCAAAAAAAAAAACTCACTACAGCTCCCACCAATCCACCATTACTTTCTCCCAAGTTCTACTACAACAGAAGCTACGATAGTCGATAAATCTCCAACAATGTGGCGGCTTCGGTCTCCGTACGAAGTCTTTAACCCACAAGACCTTTATGGTAACCCAATAGAAGCTACAACTTGAATCTTTCTTCTTCTTCTTCTTTTTCTTTTCTTCCAACATGTTATTATCCATCAGCTTATTATCCAACAGATTAGAATCCAACATGTTTAAAATCCAACATGTTTTTGTAATCCATCAGGTTTGTTTGGCATAAATTATTACAAACAAACAGTTTGATATCAACTTTCCAATCAACAGTTTGCTGTCAAATATTGTTGTTAAATGTTTGTTGTCAAATGTTTGAGACAATAACCAATGTTTGTGGTGTTTAATTAGTACATACCAATTACAACAGTTTGCTACCCAATGTTTGTTGTCAATGTTTGTGGTGTTAATATAGTAACCAAAAAGAATGGATAAACACATGAAGCTAAGATAATGGATAATCCAGTAAGCAATGTTTAATATGTGGTGTTTGATTAGTAAGAATCAAGATGGATTAGAATATGAGACAAAGCCTATTGTCAATCAGTACATACCAATTACAAAAATCAATTACAAAGCTTACTGTCAATCAGCACACCACCAACGATGAACGATTCATTTTCTTATGAGTTTTGAAGCAGGGAACTTTTCATCTTCTTCAGCAAACCCTCGTTTCTGGTGATTTCTCCTATTGTCACGTTGCGATGAACAAGCTCTAATTCATTTTTTGATTGATCACCTTCTTCACAAGCAATTAGGGTTCTGAATCGATACATTTCTTCCGATTCTTGAAGGAGTAGATGTTGCTGATGAATAAAGATAGAGCCCTAATTTTGACTAAGAAAACAAACATGGACTCGGTTAAATGGGTAAGCAAGATTTTTATTAAAAATAAAGAAAATAATATAGATATAAAAGGACTAAAGTTCCCCCTCATGTGAGGGGCACATGATGTGTTTTAACGGAGTCATCCAATGGCATCAGTTCAAAGAACGAAAAGAGAAATTAAAAGCAAACCACAATGACCAAAAACGTAATATATGAAGACCAGGGACGAAAATCGAAATTTTCAACAAACCACAAGGACGAAAAAAGTAATTTACTCTTAATTAAAATACCCAAAGTTCAAAATTGGTTTGCAAAAATACTCAAAAATCAAGGTTTATTGCCAAAATACCCATTATACCGGCGATGGGTTCCGCGATCGCGGACTGGGCCCGCGATGGGGTCTGCGGTGGCCGAAAATTAGGGTTTTGGCCCCTAATGTTTCATTTTTGGCCCCTCTAGTTTTTAGGTTATCATTTTATGTATTTTTAGGTGTTTTTGCATGTTTTTACTAGCCACATCCCCCACAAGCCTTAACTACAAGGCTTTTGGCGTACTGGTTAAGGCTTGTGGGGAATGTGGCTAGTAACCCATCTACCCTAAGTTCGAATCCAGACGTTTCCAACTTGTGGCCACGGGGATAAACTCAGGGTTGCACGCTTTAGCAGCTGGGGCAATTGCCTCACCTTGCCGGGATTAGTCGGGGCAATGTCCTCGGATACCCTTCCAAAAAAAAGGCCGTCGACCACCTCTCCGGTCCAACATCGTCCATAACTTTGGTTGCTTTGTTGGCACTAACTCGTAGAACATTCATGTATCGGTCAAACTCCCGATTGTATATGCTCTGCATGCCTTCCAGTAGATGGTGTTGTAAGTTGTAATACGTTTGTCCTTGCTTTTGGCGTTCATCTCCAAATGTCGACAACATAAGGCGTGAGGGGCGTTTGGGTACGTGGCAGAGATTGCGGTGCTTATGGAATGTGCCCTGTCGGACATAAACACCAACCCTTTTGGGTCTCCGATAGCTTGTCTCAACATGGACATAAATTAAGTCCACTCCTCCCCGGTCTCGGACTTGCCTACTCCGAAAGCTACGGGAACGATGGTGTTATTCCCGTCCATGGCAACCGCCGGGAACATCATACCCAAGTAAGGCCCCTTTAAATGGACAACGTCTATTACCAGGACACGACGAAGATTTCTCAAAAATGTGCGGATCTGCAAAAACGTAGGTGGTTTCCCTTTGTAAATGTTATAGTTTATAATGTGTAAACATATGACGTGTTAATATACGTACCGCGGGTCCAAGGGCAACGAAGCACAACTCAAAATGTCCATTTGAATTGGTCCTTATCTGGGTGACTGTACCTGGATTCTACAGCTGCAAATTATATAAATACCCAGGGAGTCGTTCACATGACTCCTCTAACGTGCCTCTGACCATTAGCAGTGCCCTGCATCTCGCACGCCAGCCTTGGTAGTAACCAATTGTGATCCTGTACTGCTGGTTTACATCGTTGACGATGTCCTTTGGACAAAATGACCTGCTAGCATCAATAAATTTGTCTTTCAGTAATGCACCCAAAGTCCTTTTGGTGGCTTGTTTGTGGTTGGGATTCAGTTGCGTCTTCGAACAAGTGTGTTCGTCATGCAACTTTCTAATGACAAACATCCTTCCTTTCTCGCCCACGGACCTCGCGTACAGCCTCCAATTACAATTTTCTCTGGCATATACAACTTCGTATCTGGTTTTGTCGGATCTCAGCGTGTAACTTTCGAAACCCTCTTGTATGAGCTTAATTCCGACTTGTGTGGCCAAGTCAACCTTCGAATCAAATATTTCACCTACTTGTATCCTTGAGCTGTGATTATAAGGTTTAGGTTCGTAGGTTTGTGTATGGGTATCCGGGGTTGGAAGAATAGGGGGCATATCAAAAAAGTCATTTAACTGACTAAATGATTTACCACTAGGGGTATATTTTTCTTTTTTTTCGTCTTCATCACTGTCGGTACCTGATCTTCCTATATCAGATCTACCCATTGTGAAAACATGGGTTTCGTCGTCAGCAACTCCAGCAAAACGACCTTCTTTGTCTTGTTGTTGTTGCGTCTCCGGAACAAAATTACGATAACAGTCGTTAAGACCATATGCATGATCCGAATAAACTGTTGGGTCGTAGGACGCCTGAAATTGAGAATCAGGCTCCTCCATTTGGAGGTCTTCGTCATCACCGTCATCACCGCCTTCGTCATCACCTTCGCCATCGTCTTCGTCGCACACCGATGATTCGAAATACACAAAAAGTGATGGAGGTCTTTCTGACTGGGCTACAAAGTGCAGAAAACCAGAGATATCCCCATCGTTGGATAACTCCACAATAGACCCATCATCATTCTTGAACACTAACTTGCAAACAGCAGAAGGGTCGATTCCACATTTTTGCATGGCGTATGCAACAAACTTTTGATAAGTATAGTTTACTGACAATTTTACACCCTGCTTAGATTTATAAGCAAAATTCCACTCATTGTTGTCTTGCACCCATTCACCATCGAAACAGATATATAACTTAGTTTTTGCAACATATGAACTCATTTTTTCAGTAGTATCTCAAAAAGAAAATACTGAAATGATGAAGAAAGAAAGCAAGAAAGAAGGATAGAATGGATGTGAATTGCAACCACAACAAAATGGATGAATGATTATAGATTGCATTTTACTGATATTTATGGATAAAATCTCATTGAGGAAGATGAATTAAAACCACAATATGGTCTTCCAAGTACAATAATTCAACATTGATGAAACAACCAACATGAACTGCAACCACAAATTGGTCTTCCAATTACAATAATTCAATATTGATGAAACAAGTCAGTGAATTTCAACCACAATTTGGTCTTCCAAGTACAATAATTGTGGAAAAATAACAGTAAAAACTGCAAAAAAACGTGCAAAAAGGACCAAAAGTGGAGGGGCCAAAAGTGTAAATTTCGGCCACCGCGGGACAACCGCGGACCCCATCGCGGGCCCAGTCCGCGATCGCGGATCCCATCGCAGGTATAATAGGTATTTTGGCAATAGAGCTTGAATTTTTGGGTATTTTGGCAAACCAATTTTGAACTTTGGGTATTTTAATTAATTTCCCTATATTATATCATAAAGTAAATTATTATTTAAACAAAATTTGTATTTGTATGTTTTATCTTATGTTTATGTTTTTTTTTGAACGAGACATATTTTATTAAAGCTAAAAAGATGCTAGGGAAAGAAATTATATCACAAAATAGACGATATTAGGGTTTTACAACCATCCTACCTAATTTATCTTATACTTTCTACTCTTACTAGTAATCAAAAATACGAAAGAGTCACAATATTATACCACAATTTATCATAAACTTTATGTTATTTAAATAGTTTAAATTAATACGTGTAATATTAAACGATTGTTGTCTGTTGATAGAAAAAAGCAAAATGTAGGTAAATAAAGATATAAATGTCAAAATGAATCTTGATGAGCGATAGATTCAATTTTTTAATCATGAATATACATTATCATTGCATATTGAATATGTACTACGATTAATTGTATACACTACAACAATTGTTCTAAATTGTTCTAAATGGCTTGAGGTGTGGCATGCGGAGAGGTCAATGCTCAAATTTTATGGGTCATGACGAGGCCACAACATTTTTCAAAGTGTGACATATGACGACAAATATATATATATATATATATATATAGAGAGAGAGAGAGAGAGAGAGAGAGAGAGAGAGAGGGAGGGAGGGAGGGAGGTTCACGTGCAAACCTAAAAAAACGGAAAACTGAAGAACATCCTAGTGGGCCTTCATCTGGACGGTATGCACTTGTGCCCAAATGATTTGATAAGTCACGGGATAATCTATGCAATTTATTTTTTGAAATAAATATTGTGCATGAACTTAGTCGAGACCCAAAGTCTTAGAATCACACTCACCAAGTCTAGTAGTCATTAGACCGACTTTGGAAATATCAAATATCTTACGACGCTAACCCACAATCAAGTCATTTAGCTTTAAAATCCACTATAATAGCGATAAGTTGCCAATCCTATGGTTCCAACTTAACCGATATCTCTGCCCACAATGGCCGACTTAACATGATCACTACACTTAGCTATCACAAAAGGTGACAACGCTATCAATCTTCAAAACATTATTGGTCTAATACCATAGAAATCACTCACTACCCCCAACGATCAACACATACGTCAATTCAAGTACACACATGTAACTGTAAATTAATAATAACACTAGCTAGGTGCAACTATGAACGCACCATACATGAGGATTCTTGCTACCATCGTTGAGATTTTTGATGCTAGTGTTTGTATCGATATCAAATTATTCTATATTAAAGTGCCTAACCGTATAATCTCACTTCCACCCACCTAAAAACGCTTGTTTGAGTCTAGACATCCTATGTTAAAAAATCTCTCAAACTTATGCTCTAATAACAATTTGTAACACCCTTAAATATGCGAAAAGCGACAAATTAAAAATTTTCATTTATACATCAAATAAGAAACAAATTACTTTTTACAAGTTAACACTTGATTACCTATAATGGTAATCTAAGATTCACATCATCAAATAATAATCCAAAACCTATACAAATACTATATTAGATAGGAGTGTTACTAAAACCCAATAACTTTCGCTATCTCCAAGGTGTGAAAGACATCACCGAATAGTTATACCCTTCTCATGCACCTAACTAGCATTCAACTCTTCACGATGTCGCTAGTACCATTCCCAAAAATGGCTTGATGTACATACCAACAAATAAAAAGCGTTAGGCTTAACGCCTAGTGAATTCAAAAAAATTATCATTTGTGTAAAACGATAACTAAAATAATTTTAAGTCACGATTTCTAAAATGAAATGTATAATATATGAAAACAAAATCTCTCTTAAAACCCACCATTTTTGTGATGAAATGTCAATAACCAAAATACTCATTTCTTATGAGACCAAACTTAATACTCACTCAAAATGTGAATAAGGTTTAATATTCAAATACCAAAAACGTGGATAAAACTCAATTATCCAAGATATCAAAAAAAGGGATAACTTTTAATACTCAAGACCATAAATCATGGATAACAATTCGTACTCAAAAAACCATCGAAAACATGGATAAAACTCAATACCCAAAACAACATCATTCGTTGACGGGGGAGACCCGATTCCATTGAATGTTGTAGGAACACAAAATTAAGACACTTATCAATATTCTCAGGATTCACCTCAGGCCATGGATCCCCGTATACCTCTTTATTGAGCTCCACTGCAATATTCCCAAAATGACCCTAATGTCTACTCGACCTCTAAATGAGTCTCACCATAAAGTCACTGATCTCCATATACGACCCCAATGAACACCACCGCAAGACCTAGCCCTATATACGACTCAACCGAGTACCATCGCATGCTAATAGCTCCGTATAGGACCCATTAGGGTACCACCGCAAGATCACTAGCCATGACTTGGGGACCACACATTATACTTAAGTGTGGGCATCAAAACTCCACGCTTAACAACAAGACAAACTCGTATGCATATGGATCCAACACATTACAGTCTAAAACATTACACGACCCAAACTGATTGACTAACGCACTCAAACATGTAATTTCCAGCAAGTTTGATGTTAAATGCTGTAACAACCCAAATTTTAAATATGCAATAACATGAATATAAATTCCCAAAACGGGTCCCAAAACATAGCCATTTCAATAAGAATTACAAAATTTGCAGCGGATACACACTCCACAACCGAGAATCCTAGCTAAAAAAATAAACTAAAGATTTAACTACAATGTTCTATTCCTGCAGTCTTCGTCTCTAACATCAAATCTTTTCCTTCCCTTTAGAGAAAGCTCCACCAACGCTCTTACTTGAAAAACGTTTTAGTTTTGAAAGCGAGGGTTCGACCATGAAGTCTAGTGAATTCCCTCAAGAAAACGGTCCAGACATTTCATATCTTTACAACAAGTAAACTGTCATGATATTAAATAAAACAACAATTTTAAAATAATCAACACCACATAAGGGTATCAACACAGTGGTCTCCACGCCCATCACCTCCACGTGATGTCCACACTCGGGCCCCCCAGTAGATCCCCCCCAGTAGAGGCCATGTTCGTGTTCGCAAGAAACAGATTCAAGGCACACGGTTCACCAACTCCACGGGATCCTCATTAAACCAATAGAACGAGTCAAAAGAGAGGATTCAAATGCAAGGCTTACCTCAGACGAAAAATCCTTCAGAATTCCTTCTAGCTCCTTCTCCTCTCTCGATGGTAGCCGCAAGAATGATGTAGTGAATTGAATCTTAGGGATTTACTCCCTTTTCATATCTTTCCCAAAATTGCAACTTAGTCCTCCCTTGCTATTGTCTTTTGCTTATCCACAACTTGTACACATATTCACGATTAGTACACGGTTATTACAAACTCATCATACATCCAAAGCTCTTCATTGAGCTTATAAAACCGGGCAAATGTCCCCATGTCTCATATGAGTCAAAACTGAGCCAAAACCTCAATAGTTCAATTGATTATTCAACAAAAGTCATCATATGCAATAAAACGTATTTAACCCACGTTTATGCAAACACATTAGGAGTGAGTATCGGAACTGGGTACCCGCCTCTGGAACCGGAATCGCTCCAGAACTGCTGGTTTCGAAACCGAAACCGATGTGATTGGTTTTGGTTCTCATTTTTTTGGAACTGTTACCCATTAGGTACCCGTCAGGACCGGTTCCCAGTCCCACTGGGTACCTAGAACCGGAACCGATGGGTACCCATTATTTTTTAATAAAAACTATATATATTTATTACATTTAAATATTTAATAAAACTAAAATTGAATTAATAAGTTAAATACTTACATTACACATAGATATGCAGATATGATGTGAAAACAAGTAAACAACTATATAATTCTTTTAAAGAAAACTATATAACTTCTTACGAATAGGAACAGATATGCGGCACAATAGTGCACACTGTCACACTGAAGATCTATACCTATTGAAAACATCGGTGGTTTAGACCTCAAAGAACATATGAAATTATGAATAAATAGTGGATAAGTAGACCCCAAATGGGACCTTGCATAAATTTTAGCCATAAAATCAATTAAAAGATCTTTAATTTTGTTGATGTCAAGATTCAAAACTCGAGAGTTTTTAATTTATTTATATAATAATTAGTTTTTATCGGATTAGTTTTCACCATTTGTTGTATTTATTACTTTAAATTGGTACTTTGTAGTTTGCAATAAACTTAAATTACATTTTTATTGTATGAAATGTTAAAATTAAAAAAAATTGACATTGGGTACCCGGAACCGGAACCGATGTAAGCGGTTCCGGTTCCTTCATTCTAGGAACCGCCGTTTCCTGTTTCGGTTCCGGTTCCATGAAATTTGGTCGGGTACCCGGTTATGCCCACCCCTAAAACACATGCTCCAATAGCATGATTAACTTAAAACTTATCTTTGGTTGGGACAAATTATTTTCCAAATGAAATTGTAGCATTTATGTTTTCAAAATGTCCCATGATACCGCCTTATACATTTTTCAAACCACACATACTCAAAATACATTATCACCAAATAATTTCCATTTACAAGATAACTCATTTAAAAGTATTTACACTTATGATTTATTTATCAAAAATGTCCCAAAATCCCAAATATAAGTAATTCACATTATCTATAAAATCAAATATACCAAATACTCTAAACACCTAAAAACAAGCATTTTTAGCATGTACATAGTTCTAACAAATGAACTTGAACTCACCTTGTTAGATTTAGGTTAAATGTAGGTTTTACCCCAAAACTTGAACTCCCTTTGATGAAGAGATGCAAGCCTTTGAGCCAACCCTTAAGTCAAGATGTGAAGCTTCCAAAATACTTTATTTACTTCCAAAACATTAACGTAAACCATAAGGAAGGGATTAGAGATTGTGGGTGTAAAGATGATAAGTGCGTATTTCGACATATATTTTATATTAAATCTCCCTAATATTAATATTAATTAGATGCTTAAAATACCCATTTTGTTATGTTTTAGTATTTTATCGTTTATAATTACGTTTGTTTAAATAAGTGTGTATTATGGTGTTTTTATGCCAAGGAAATTACAACGCATCGAAAACGGGATCGCAGATCGGAAAAACGAGCAAAAATGACAAAACTGCAAAAACGGGCAGAGCCCCGCGCCAACCTCGGCGCCGATCCATCGGCGCCACGATCGGCGCCAATACCCAGGAAGGTGCAGTGTGAACCGAAAACTCCTTTCGGCTGCTGGACCTGCTTTTGGCCGATTTCCTGGACTTTGGTGACACCTTGGGTTTGCTTTTCCTTTGTGATGATGGCAAGTTGCATGCCTATGACTATCCCTTGTAATCCATGGCCTATATATAAGGTGCCATGGTTGTAGTCTTCAAATAATCCATCATCCCATCTCATCATCTCATACACACACATACACCATAGTTGTTAGTTCTTGCATCTTCATCACTTGTGTTGGAGAACAAATCACAGGTATCTTGTATTTGTTTTCTTAGCTTATATTTTCTTACGCAATGAGTGTGTAACCATTTGGTTAGGATTGTGTTGAGCCTTGTTAATGTTTAATATCATTTGGTTTCTATTCATGCAACTCTTGTTTTAATGATATTATCATTCTTAGATTATGGATGTAAGCAAGATCTCTTATGTCAATTAATCTAATCGTGATTTGCTACATGAGATATGGAATCCGTAATTGTTAAATGTCTTGTGAAGTGGTAACACAACACCTCAATTGAGTGGGCGTCTGATTAATTTTAGTGTTGTAGAATTGTATAATCTAACTTTAATGATCGAGCGTTCGATTATTAGTTAGGATTGGTGTTTGTTTGCTTTTAATGCAATTAACAAGTTAAGTTTGAGTTCTTGACCAAACTTAGCATTGTCAATTAGGAACTAGTTCATCGAGCTTCTCATGCTAGTTTAATAATAAGAACAAACGGAGTGTTTGGCGCATGTCGACACTTACGGCCAATCTAGAATAAAATGAGAAAATGCTTTTGTAAAACAAGTCTATGATACACAATCCAATCAAGGTTTACACTCATTGTCGTTTTATATTTATTATTATTTTCAGCTTTTATTTATTTATGTCTAGTTTAAATATCTTTAAAACCCCCTGTAACGTCCCCGATTTCCAAATATACAAATAACATATATTCATGCCATAATATCATCAAAAGATACATTATATATAACACGTTCGGTCCCAAAGTCTAGGTAACATAAAAATAAACGAGTACAAATTTTTCGCGGAATACAATACATGTTGATTAATAACAAAGTCATGGGTTCAAAACATAGTTATGTCATCAACACAAAAGTCTTCACAAGAGATATCCACGGCATAAACTTTTCACTTGCCCTTACCCGATCCACCACCTGGAATACATATTTTTAAAACAGAAAAATGAGTGTTAGACCTAATGGTCCAGTGAGAAAATCCCTGTCAGTTGAAACTTGCCAAGAATCCAATTAAATAAAACCTTTTTATACAAACACACATATATCACACGTAATTAAATACCAACCAAGACTTGCGATTCGTATCCACTCATTCCCCCTTATTCCTCCACAATTGGCCAAACTAGTGGTTGCAAGCCAACTAGTCAATTTACTCTGTTGTACAACATCTACAGTAAACACGCCTGTCCGCTTACCGGAACCCGGCAACACACCGGTCCGCACCTCGGATCCCGGCCCCGTATTCTTGCAGAATACTCATATAATTACAGTATACCATCATGTATATAAACATTTCAATAAAAACACATAATCACATTATGTATCACATTCTCAATCCATACATATCCATTTCATATAGATATATAAATCACATATATATGTATTCCAGTTGAAAAATGTTTTTAAAATAAAACTCACCTGAATGCTTCTCCAAGTTCTCCAAAAATCTCTTCAACAAGTCCCACTTTTATCTTTGAATTTTACTATCTGAAATAGTTAATTAACAAGAATACACCTCATTAATAAATCTGAATTTTAACACTTTTCGCAACCCACAGCTTGCGAATTCCTCACTTTTCGCAACCCACTGTTGCGAAAACCAAAGAACTCGCAACCCACTATTGCGAAAACCTTAGAACTCGCAACCCACTGTTGCGAAAACCTCACTTCTCGCAACCTACTGTTGCGAAAACCCCACTTCTCGCAACCTACTGTTGCGAAAACCTGTAAAATTACTGTTCATCGTCTTTTTAATTAAGCTCACCCAAAAACGACTTTCATTCCAATATTTACCCAGAAATCGTACTTTTAAGCTTAGACTTCCCAAAACATCCATTTTTAACAAAACTTAACTAGCAAACTCAAGAACACTTTTAAGAAATTAAAACACATACAAGGATGGATTTGTTACCTTGCTTACATCAGTTTGGTCCTTAAATTACAGCAGCATACTCTGGATTTCTTCCTTCTTCTTTCCCTTAATCTCTCTCTCGATTTCCTTCTCTCTCTCTCTAAACCAAACACACTACACACTAACACTTAGGATATTTTCTCTTAATTGAAAAAAAAGGACACCTATCCTTACTAAAATAGGAAGTCGGTTTTGGCTAAAGAGGTTTGGATAAAAGACCAAACAAACCTTAAACTTATCTCACTTGGCAATAAATACCCTAAACTTTCAAATAAAAATTAAAACTTACCCCTAACTTCTTACTCCATAAAACACTAACATAAAACTTATAAAATTTTTCAAATTTAAATTAGATAAAATACCTGGTTATTACAACATCTCCCCCTTAAAAGAATTCCGTCCCGGAATTCAATTTAAGCGAACAGATGAGGGTATTTGGTTCTCATCTCCGACTCCGATTCCCATGTCGCATCCTGACCTCTATGATGTTTCCACAGAACTTTCACTTGCCTGATCTCTTTGTTTCGCAACACTTTAACTTTGTGATCAACTATGGCTTCCGGTTCTTCCACGTAGTTCAACCTTTCATCAACTTGAATATCTGGTAGAGAGACAGCCTGATCTGGCGTAACCAAACATTTCCGAAAGTTCGATACATGAAACGCGTTGTGGATACGGCTTAACTCTATCGGTAGATCCAATCGGTAAGCTACTTCACCAATTCTTTCTGTAATTGCAAACGGTCCAATATACCTCGGGCTAAATTTACCTTGTCTTCCAAATCTAATGACTCCTTTCCAAGGCGAGACTTTCAACATCACGAAATCCCCAACTTGAAACTCTAACGGTTTCCGGCGTCGATCTGCGTAGCTTTTCTGTCTGTCTTGAGCCACTTTCAAACGTTCTCGGATCTGAGTAACCTTATCCGCGGTTAGCTGGACTATTTCTGGTCCCGCTAATTGTTTCTCTCCCACTTCATTCCAACACAGAGGCGTTCAACATTTTCTACCATACAATACTTCAAACGGTGCCGCTTGAATGCTGGAATGATAACTGTTGTTGTAGGCAAATTCGATCAACGGTAGATGTTTATCCCACGATCCCCCAAAATCAACTATACAAGCCCGGAGCATATCTTCTAAAGTCTGGATTGTTCTTTCACTCTGACCGTCGGTTTGAGGATGGTATGTTGTACTTAACTTTATCTGCGTCCCCATCTCCCTTTGAAAGCTTCTCCAAAATCTCGAAGTAAAACGACTATCCCGATCAGAAATAATCGAGATTGGAACCCCATGTCGAGTTACTATTTCATCAATATATAATTTGGCTAAGCGTTCCATCGAATCAGTTTCCTTTATTGGTAAGAAATGAGCAGACTTCGTCAATCTGTCAACAATTACCCAAATAGAATCAAATCCCTTCGAAGTCCTTGGTAGCTTAGTGATGAAGTCCGTAGTAATCTGCTCCCATTTCCACATCGGTATTTCCAATCGTTGCAACTGACCAAACGGCCTTTGATGTTCAATCTTTACCTTCTTGCACGTATTACAATCTTCCACATGCTTAGCAACAC